>BTSY01000001.1:29569416-30769416 GCA_036245785.1 Pristionchus fissidentatus | reverse complement strand
AAAGTTAGGGAAGCAGGAAAAATTCCATGTAAAAATAATGCCCATACAAAAAAGTATACATTGATTGCGTCATTACTACGCAATAATTGGTAAATTTCGCAATGCCCCAATAGTGACATCATATTCTCCAATGGATTTCACATACGACCCCACCATTATCAGATGACAACCTCTTCGTGTTCAAAAGTTATAAGAAAAAGAAAAAGTGTCCGAAGACTTTTGACCGCTACTGTATACACATACCATAACTACCGTACTCCCCAAACCGTTCTCCACCATTGCCCACCGTACTTTTCCCCCATAACTCACTCTTTCAGACAATGTATGCCTTTTTATCGACCCCCCCCATCCGAATACCGTACCCTTCCTTGCCCACCGTTCTCCCTCATTTCCCGATTGCACGAATATTTTACGGCTTTAAACTAGGTTGCTGATTCTCAAATCATCGGTGCTTATTGTATTATACCCTGCCTATCCGTTAGCCACCCGTATCAAACACATAATCAATCACCCCGTAATCTGATCTTCCTCCATGCCACGTAATACCATGATTAATAAATATAAAAATTGTATTCAATAAATCAATAAAAACAATAAATTCACTTCGGCAAATCGTCGTCGGAAGTCTTCATTGGCGTGATTGTATTATCTAAAAAGCAGCTTGATCCGATATAATGTTCCAAACCAATTTTTCTACAACGCCCTTCTTTACCGAGTCACTCTTTTTGTTTGCTTTGCATGCAGCCCGCATATCATGAATGAGAGAGAAAAAGTAAGAAAGGGGGGGAGGGAGGGGCAAAGAGAGAAATACTATCACGAAGAGTACGCCATTCGGACCATGCCTTATCACGCACTCTACGCAAGTCACATGCTAGTCCAGTATGATAGAGAATACCGCTCAAATTTCACAGATAGAAAGTTCATATTTGAATTCCTGCAAATGGGTATGACGGCTCCCAGAGTATCTAGAAGATCGTGAAATTCCATGAAAATTAAATGGGCGCAGCGTTAGACAGGACTACGCAGTTCAGCAACTGGTTCGGGATAGAGTTTGAAATTCGGGTAAATAATTTGATTAGATCTCTCCATTTCGCACACTCTATCACCAATCTAGAGAAGGTGAGAAACGAAGAGTGTTTACCTAATTGTTTACCCGAATTTCAAACTTTAGCTCTTGAGCATCCCCTGTTCCTCCTCTCATTCCGGCTTTCGACTGTCCATTTCTACAGCTGGTAGATAAGTGAAAGCGGCCTCAGCACGGAGTCACTCACTCTGCTTCTCTGGCTGCTCTCGCCGTTTGCCACGAACTCTCGCCGATTTCGCCCATCCGCGCGAGCATTTCCTCCTCTGCGTCTCTCGCTCTCCTCACGGTCACAACCTCGCACCCTTCACTCTCTCTCTCTCTCTCTCTCTCTCTCTCTCCGTCTGTCAGCACCAACCGCTCTCTCACGTGCGCGTAACCCCTCAGTTCCAGAACTTAACAACTGCTCGGTCATTCGAATTTCGGGTGACCTATCACCGCAAGTTCCACTAAAAGATCACACGCGCATCATTATCCTGTGTCAAAACTCCAGAAAGGGGTCAGTGGCGAGATAGTGTACAGAAACGAAAAGGACTCTCTCACTTTCACACGCTCTCTCGCCCTTTGCCGTACGTTTTAAATCATGTGACGCTTTGCTCTGGAAATCTGTGCCACTCTTGCGATGTTTGCAACTAGAGTAGTGACACACATAGATACACATTTTCCCTATCTTTCCCGTTCTCTCTCTCTCTGCCTCTACGAAACCTCTCTCTCTAGACACACATGAAGTTACTCAATTTACGTTGGCATAGTCTGCTGATCAAGCACCATCGTTTCCCATATTCGCAGAGCTCACATTTGCTAGGAGAACGTTACTCTATTCTGGTGTTTCTCCCTATTGTATGATTGCAGACTGGCAATATACTATGCTCGCTTCATGCATCTAGTACAGTTTCTCCCGCATTTTGTCAAATGAAATATTCACTAATCGATAATCGTGCTTGTTGTTGGAATATGACTGCTTTCACCTTCAATCCAATCGTTTTGTTTACTTTTTTCTAGTTTGTCCCCCTCCCACATCGTCAATATTGGCTGACTAGTCAGGGTATACAACGTTCGATTACTTTTGAAATGCGATGATTCATGTTATGCGCTTGTTCCGCATCGTTCCACCACCTCCATAAAGGGGTCAGGGGCGAGATCGCCCCTGCTGTATTCACAAAGTAAAGTTGTTCCATGTCAAGCGATTTTACAGTAGCAAGCTACCACGCTAGATGGGGCAAGCCGGTAAGCCAGCTGCAACGTGGGATTACGTAACCCAAGCTTTCCCAAGGCATCTAGGGCACGTTTACCTTTCGCAATCGAAGTTGCTACCAATTTACCGCCCCGGGGTGGATGGAAGGCTTGGTTGGCCTGGGCGGGGATCGAACTCGTGACCCTTCGAATGACTAGCGGTTGCTTACACCACTCGGCCATTCCGCCCTCTCACAAAGATTCACAAAGAAAAAACACTAAAAGTTAGTGTTTTGCTATGTCAAAATCCAGCGTTTCAAGCACTAATATTAGAGAGCGTGCAATAACGAGAGGGCGACTCTCTTGTTTTCGCACGCTTTCTATCATTAGTGTTTGAAACCCTGGATTTTGACATATGCGAAGTTAGTGTTTTTTCTTTGTGAGTATTTCATTCGTTCGCACAAAAGATTGGTTATCTGGATGATAAGTAGTCAGAGAAAAGAGAGGGTATGCAGAACATGTAACCGGCATGCATACCTCGCTGGCCGCTTTCTGGAGGGGTGGAATCGAGCGATTCCGTTCTCTAATCATTAACACCAGGACGACTGTACGATTTGCGTACTCTGAACCGTAATCAGTTCGAAGCATGTCCATCTCTCTCTCTCTCTCTCGTAGGGCTGATGACTTCATATTGATTCTTCACTATGCTTATCACAGCGCCAAATTTTTCAATGTAAGCGCGCGATAAGCACATTTCGAGAGAGGCAGAGAGATTCTCGTATTCGCCCGGTGCATCCTCCATTTGTATTAGTGTCATTTCTATTGCGGATAGTGTCTATTCAATGTGCTCAGCTTATATCGCCAGTGTTTATAACCGGTGCACGTCCAGTACGGCATCAGGAACGCGGTCGACCTTATCACTTTAGTGCACTCTCCATTTTCTGGCAATTTTCGGGGGGAGTGGAATCTTGTGGGTGCAATGCCTTGTTCGATGAGCACTTACTTAAAATTTTATATTTATATTTAAATACAAATCTATATATTATCATGCGGCACCATTCCGATCACCATTTTTGTCACGGCTCAATTGCTCACTCACATTCAACTTTGCTGACTCAATCTCTGTTTTGGTGCTGATAAGTTTTAGTGCCAGAGCGCGAGTCTCTTCATTTCGCACACTCTCTCATCCGCAGAGTGGCGCAGAGAGTGTGCGAAATGAAGAGACCGTGGCCGCACCTTTCGCACTCTACTTTGTGATGTTGTTGTAGCAGGAGGAGTGCGATTTGTGTCTGTGGAACAGTCAGCAGATTTGCATTAGATTATGCCCTTATTCACTGCTTGTTGTATGATATTGTCGCTAACGGCCTCTTTGTTATCGATATACGTACTTATTGGCCTTCAAATTTCCATTTTTTTGCAACCGATCTTCCTTTATCTTATGATCAGAATACTTCGCGCTAAATTCGTATGTTTGTGCAGCTGCACGGGTTCAAGAACGTAATTTCATTTTTTAAACGTTTTTTTTATCGTACCAGTTTTTTCTGTACATGTCGTCGCAGTGCGATAAATAGAAAAATAAATAATATTTGCAGCTAAAGCAGTGATGCAACACCGGTCGTAAGCAGCGCTTCTCTCCAGTTTGTCATTTTGGTTGCAAAAATCAATAATCACAATGCATCGGCCACGCAGCGACCCGAATTTGGATGTCAGTTGCTCCTATGTTTTTTTTAAAAATTGTTTCCACTTAAACATTTTTCTGTCAACTTTATCAGCTGGTAAAGGGTTGCCATGCAAACTATCCAAGTTTGTGGCAACCTAGCTGCTCTCCTTGAAACATTTGTTGTTGTATGTCCCGTTATTCATTTCGACCAGGGTGTATGATGGAACGATTCAAAACGTAGCACCTATAATAGGCTTTCCATATTTTATTTGATGCCGACACAGAAAGAGCAATAGACATTAGTTCGTCATTTCGATGTTTAGCGGAAAACAAGTCATGTGACATGACCGATACGTTTCAATCCTCTCCTAAAACGGCTTAAACAATAAAAAAAGGAAAGTCAGAAAGTCCTTTGGGGGGGGTACTGTAAGTGTATTCATACTGTATTAGTGACAATTCAAAGCCATGGAAACGAATGAATTTATCTTTTTTATCGGAAAACGATTTCCCCTGAATTGTAATTACGCTCAAACTTGGTAGTTCAACACTTTCACCGTAGTCATCTCCACTTTCAGCCCCTACTACTGTAGGTACTGTAGGATACTGTAACTGAATTACCGTAGTCCTTGCAGCCCGAGTGTCGTCTCGAAGCTGTCACTCTCGAGTCGGAGATATCCATGAGTGTCATCACCGAGGCAAGCAGGGCAGCCAACGATTCACGGGTGAGAACTTACAGTACCTTACTAAACGTAAGTATTTTGTTTTACAAGATACCGTTGTCCCCAAAGATACTCATACAGTTTACTTCAACATGAAAACTCCTCACACATATTACAATTTTAAAATGATACGTCCAAGAGGGCGGAATTTTTTGAGGGCGGAATGGCCGAGTGGTGTAAGCAACTGCTAGTCATTCGAAGGGTCACGAGTTCGATCCCCGCCCAGGCCAACCAAGCCTTCCATCCACCCCGGGGCGGTAAATTGGTAGCAACTTTGATTGCGAAAGGTAAACGTGCCCTAGATGCCTTGGGAAAGCTTGGGTTACGTAATCCCACGTTGCAGCTGGCTTACCGGCTTGCCCCATCTAGCGTGGTAGCTTGCTACTGTAAAATCGCTTGACATGGAACAACTTTTTACGTCCAAGAAAGGGACTACTGGTGGTGTACTCTCTTTCTATACCTCGACGAGTCTCTCACTTTGCCATGTTCTCTCGCAGCCGTATCTGTTGTTTAAAACGGATTATCAACGGAACGTTTTATTATTTCGGACGAGTGCTCGTAAATTTGTAATAATTCGCTTGCTGTTTTCGATGTGTTTGCGTGCCTTCGCAAGAATTTCTGTAGAAATGCTGCACTAGTTCAATGTTTAAAAAAAGGTTAAACTACGAATACATATTTTCGCAAAATTATATATAATTTTGCGAAAATGTGTATTAAAATATATGTATTTAAAAAAATAAAGAAAATAAAATATGAAAATATGTAAATGTAATATATTCAGCTTCGCCAGCGTCGTTTCTTCGATCGTCTCACTGGTCGTCGACCTCGCAACGACACGGGAATCACCGATCTCACTGAGATTGAGGAGAAGAAGACATGGTTAGTATTACAAATTCACAAACACTCGTCCAAAATAATAAAACGTTCCGCGGCTAAACACGCATTCCGCTTGCGAGAGTACACGCACCAGTAGTCCATTTTATGAACGTATCATTCTAAAATTGTAATACGGGGACACTGGTATACTTTTCAGTTTGTTGATTTGTAATATTTCTGATCTGTTGAACGGATTGACGAGGAAGGAAACGCCACACTTTGAAAATACTTACCGCCCATGCTTCACTAAAATGCCAGGGTGCGCAATATGTGAATGAATACAATCCTGATTTAGCACAGAATCATCCACTGAAGCATACAATAGAAGCACCCCCAAGCCCCAAGTCATTGACATGCACATCCTCTCCTGAATGGGACCGTTGAGAAATGCATGGATAGTCTTTAGCGAGAGAGAGAGAGAGACAGAGAGAGAGAGAGAGAGAGAGAGACAGCTCGTTAGATCGAGGGGCAGAGCCAAGGTCTCACGTTGGACATTCGTTAGACGGCTGAATGGAGAGAGACGGAAAGGAGGGGAAGGGGGTGGAGAGGCCCTGGTGTGGAAACCGAAAGCGGATTGTGAAGAGGGCGAGAGAGAGAGAGAGAGCCTCTACTAGTGAGTAAGGACGAGCGCTCCTCTCTCTCTCCCTTTCTCCCCCCCCCCCCCGAACCACAGCCTTTTGGCACACCACTAAAACCATGCGGGCGTTCCGCATTGCAGAGGGCCCAGCTCCATCCAAAGTTCGTGTAAAATGGAACAAGAAACGGTAAGTTTTAGCCATTTTATGTCAACTTTATGCGCTTTTTGAACTGAAAAAGTCTTGTTTCAGTGCGAGTTTCAACGTGGAACCGGCGTTCCTGCTAATCGCTTTTGGACTCGGCATTCAGGTGAGTTTCACCGTTCTATCAAGTAGGATTGGGACGGATGTCTTTCATTGCATCACTGAGCATCGCTATAAAATGAAGAAAAAATGAGGAAGAACAATGTACTATGAAACAGGCGAAAAGTCGATTTGGCACTGCTTGGAATCACAATTTTGTTAAAAACAGTTAATTTGCAGATGAATTCGAGTCCGTTGTTTACGCTGTGGGCGAGATGCATCGAGTTGGCTGAGCAGTACCATGTGCGTTTGTACAAAAATATAACATCTCCAGAAAGGGGTCAGAAGCGAAAATATGCGCGAGAATCGAGAGAGAGAGAGAGTATCTCTTACTATCTCGCTCATTTCTTTCTGTGGGTCTGATTCGATAAGCTAGTTTTGAGTAAGAAACAACTGATTCTTGATGGTAATATCGGGTTATAAAACGCTTTTGACGGTTCACAATATCTCTGCGCATTTGATCTCTCACACGTCTCTCTGTCACTCTCACACAAACGCTACCAGTCAATCACAGAATAGATACCACGCCGACGATATTTGCTTTCTCTTCATCTCTCTTTCTAAGCCCACTCAAAAACTCCTGGCAGGAAGCGGCTTGTTTCGATTATGGAAAGTTACAGAGAGAGCCTCATTCTTGGTATATTTCTCGAAATCGTTTCTAATCTTTGGGCACAGGAATGAGTAGCTGCGATTATCGCAAGAAATCATGCTAATTACACGGTTTGACAGCAACGAAAATGCAAATTTTGTTCGTGGAATGACTATAGTGATAAGAGTGGGTTATCAGTAGAGTGCGCAATGTGAGACCACGATCTCTTCATTTCACACACTCTCTCGACCGGTCGGTAGGTGAGAGAGTATGTAAAATGAAGAGACGGTGGTCTCACTTTGCGCACTCTAGTTATCAGTTGAAGGTTTGCACTCACAATCATCTGATGTTATTATCTCTCTCTATTCATGGAATGACCTGTCATGGCTTGAGGCAATTATAGGAATAACTATAAATGCCTCGGCTGAAACGCAATTCAATTTATCGCATATAGAATTCTTCCTGAAATTGAAAGAGAACACGACAAATGGCAGTGAAAAGAGTGTCAAATTACATAGCGAAGGGGAGCGCATGGAAAGATTAAATTCATGGAGCATCCAGAGCATCAAATACGTTTTTAGAAGAAGTAAACTTGTTGAGACAGACTCTCTCTGTGGGCAACCTCTCAGCAGCAAGGTTTTGGGGAGAATCTGCTTTATCCTCTTACACTCTGCCCATCGCAACATTCATGCCAAAAAACGGATAGCGGGGGAAGCAATGAACGAGGGGTAGATTACACCAGGAACGAGGGCTAGATTACATCATCTCGCTTCGAGAGCGACAAAACTGCAGAAATAGTATCTTCTCTAGCAATGCATGATGTGCAAATTGACTGTTTACATAACTAATTAGGAACCAATAAGAGGTATGAGAACAATATCTCTTCATTTCGCACACTCTCTTCACCGGTGGATGAGAGATCGTGATAAATGAAGAAGCCGCGATCTCACATTACTACTAATTAACTACTCTACTAATTACTGGTAGTTTGCAGGGTCCGGGCGCGAATGCAACGGCCATCTGCTCCTCACTCTCCGATAAGAACAGCAGCGACTTCAACGACATTGTGGAGAAGGATATCGCGTCGACGAGAATTTATATTCAGGTATTACGGTATCCGTAATCGCAAAATGGTAACCTTCAAATAGGCAGATATTTTTTTGCTAAAAAACGGTTTGCGATGGAAGAATTAGAGCCGGGATTTGTGAATTCTGAGCATTTGCGTCCGTCTCGATTTTTGTAGCGTCAACTGATGCTGCGCTAATTTCTTCGGGGAAATTTCCCCCTTAAAGGGTGGAAAACTCGTAACTCAGCTCAAACTGAACGAAATCTCTCCAATCAAAAAGTACAAATTCCCAGCGTGGCTTGTAATCCCTGTATCAAGTTTTGAAGCTGTAGCTTGACTAGGAAAAAGGTTATGCAAATGTGAACAAAACGATTGTCCACTTTCCACCCATGAAATTTGCGCAGCATGAGTCCAAATTAGGAGAGTACTAGAACATTTGAATACTTTCGTAGATGCTCAAATGTCTACTGGACTTGTCTCTGTTTCGAGCCCATCAAAATTCCTAATCTTTGATTGACATTTGAGAATATAGTTATTGTTGTATAAAATGTAGTTTGCAGTTAGCGGCTACGATACCTACCGTAATCGTCTCACCCATCATCGGCAACTGGTCCGACCATCACGGTATGATTTGAGCGTTCAGTAACGTTAAGCATCAATTATGCACCCCGAATATGTACTGCATTGGAAAGTTAGAAAAAGCCCTCCGAAAAGTTTACTGAGGAATCTTCACCGCTGTCTCTAATTTTCGAAATATGCATATTTTGAAAATTATGAAATATGCGGAAAAAAATATGTATGGAAAGACGTTCTCTTCATTCAACTCACGCTCTCATCCACTAAGCGATGAAAATTTGCGAAAAGAAGGGATATTATCCTTAACTTTAACTCAAGGAATTTTATGATGTCGTTCAGGGCGCAAGAAGCCTTTGATCTTCGCGCTCTGCGGCATGATCTTATCATATCTGTTACAGGTAAGCATTATTAAATATTTTTGAGGCACCGATAGCAGATTAACATTTCCCACAACTTTTTCATTATCTTGTCATAGCTGTTTGTCATTTTTTCGGACAAAGTCTAAAGATTGACTTTTGATTTTTTTATGTGGATACATTTTTTTTCAAAAGGATAATCAATGAACACTCACAGCTGATCTCTACACTGACATACGAGAGCATATCAATCTACGATTTCGCCTTTGCTGCCGAGGTTAAAATTTATTTTTTTTGAATAATTGAAACACTTTATTCAAATTTACAAAAAATCCCCTTATATTATATATAATAGTTATAAATAATAAAATATATTATCATAAATAATAATAAAAAAAACAATATATTGCATTTACAGATAGTCTTCGCCCTCTGTGGTGGTGCGGGCGCCGTTTTCACCTCTATTCTCTCCATGATAACGGACGAGTGCAGACTAACGGGATTCAAACCGGTAATCAAAGAAATGTTTTTTTTTGTTAATCGAAAATGAGGGCACGAGCGTACGAATTATGAGAACTGTTTGTTTCTTTATCGAATTGTTGCCACATGCAAATCAGAAATGGACAAATATCGGTATGAATACACATTTTGTATCAGGGCAACTCGGAAGTGCCTATGCGAATCGCGATTGCTGCGGGTCTGCAGGGGATAGGCGGCATGTTCGGTGAGTGAAGATTTTTTGTTATATTTCCCGTTGCGTCCTGGTGATCTTCTGCTGCAAAGTAATGCAGAAAGTTAGAACATTTTGGGGAAATTTATAAAATTGCGCATTTTCTCGTTATCGATTTTATATTGCCAGGTGCTCTGGTCATGTCGTGGCTCTCCGTGCCAGCCATTCAATCAATCGACGACCACGTCGGCGCATACGTCAAGTCCGCCATTCTATGTGAGCACATTCATTCATGTTGTAACCTTTTTTCTGACTGAATTTTCACAACTACAGAAATTGGGCACTTTCCTAGCTCCGCACTAGGCCACGCCCTCCGCCCCCATCTAACGCACTCCCTCCCCCTCCCCTGTCTGTCTCCGCCCCTTCCCCGTCTTCCACTCTGCTTCTCTGCCCGCGCTCTCCCTCTCACTCTCGATGAGAGAGCGCGCTCTCTCGTCCCTCCCCCTCCCCTCTCCCTACGTCTCAACCCCGTCTCGCGTAAATTGCGCGTTCCCTATAAGCACTCTCCTTTCGGTCCCTCTCCGCGGTGCGCCGCCGCTTGGCTCGTAGGGGGAACCTCTCGCCAATTTTGGATAGGGACCACTCTTCCCCTCGGGGAGAGAATGGTCCCGCCCTCCCTCCCCTCCCTTCAACAAGGGGGTGGGGCAAAGGGGGAGGAGCCTAGTGCTGATCTAGGAAAGTTCCAGAAATTGCAATTGAACACAGTTATTTGCCAAAAAAAAAATTTAATCTGCATTCGGACAAGTACAACCTTTTTATTATGAGCGTTTGAACTTTCGTTGGACTGCACACAGAAAAATATGTATTACTTTTAATTTAATACATTTTATGGACTAGGTTCCTCTCCTCGACCATGACATGTATTAAAAGTAATACAAATTTGTCTGTGTGTGGCATAACGTAATTTGACCGGATAATATTGGGCGGACGTTGCTAACATCTCACTATTTCTTTTTTCAGCCCTCTTCATGGTGGTCGCTGCTTTCGTGTACACAGTAGCCTTCGTGAGGGAGACTCATCGACCCGGCAAGGACATATTCGAGTACGAAAATGATGGTGAGTGTCAATCGGTAGACGTAATCTTCGTACGTCTCTGTGTTCGTACTCGCTCTTTTCTGCGAAAGATCAGACAGGCGGTTGTAGATAATAAGAGATAATAGATAATAATAGATAAGAAGATAGTTAATATGTAGAAGATTATAGAAGATATAATATATAATAGAAGATAATAGATAATAGACGGAAGATAGATTGTGTAGATAATAACGGGGATAAGCATATCACATGATTCCAAACCTACAGACCAGGGTCTGGGCGAGAGAGTGTGCAAAAGTGAGAGAGTCCCTCTCGATTTTACACGCTGTCCCACTCAAAAGCCCTTTCCGTAAAGTTGAGCGGCCTGTGGAATGATGTGATATTCTATTGCAGATGAAGAGCGTGACTACCTCGTGGACGAGAGTGTCACTCACGGAAAGAAGAGCTGCTGTGGACGGGTGAAGGAGAAACTCAAGCAACTCGTGGAGGTACGTGAATTAATTGTTTTTCTAGTCATAGTAGATATTATGGTGAACGCTCTGCCTAAAGTAACGATGAAACTAATAGATGAGATCCGGAAAGCGCAGCGAAAAAAATATAAATTAGAGTGAGCGATGGTTCAAATCCAAAGTTTTGTTTTTTTCTCATTAATTTATACCAATTACTTAATTAGGTGATGACGGAGCGTCGTCCGGGCTACACTCGATTCTGCCTCAATCTCTCATTGATGTTCGTCTTCGTCGAATTTCTTGTTATTGGTATTTTTTAAAATTTAAATATTTTAGCTTTTATTTTAAAATATTATAAAAATGTTGTAGCAAAAAAATAGATTCCCAAACGCCATCTGCAATCAAATTTTCAGACTCGAACTTACTCTTCCTCTACGTTAAACGGCAGCCTTTCGCGTTCAGTGACCGCATGTTCAGTCTGCTCGGATTTTTCAGAGGTTTGTGAATCAGCGTATATTATATTTAAGATATTTTTTTATTTACTTGAAATATTCATTTCAGGATTGTGCATGTTCGTAGGCATGCTGGGTATGCCGTTACTGTTGAGAAAGACCAAATTGCTCGGACAGGATTCTATTTTGATCGGGGTATGTTTTGGCATTTCTATGTAGATGACACTACTTTTTTTTTAATTTTTCTTCAGCTCGGCGTTTTGTCCGGTGCCGTATCCTATTTCTTCACATCATTCGCTACGACCAACGAGGAGATCATTTTTGGTAAATCTTTTCTCCAAATTATTTATTGAAAAATGATGCAAATACCCTTATTACACTCTCCCTTTGCTCCTTCCGGCATAAATATGGTGTAGAATAGATAAAAATAACATTATATTTCTTTCAGCGACCGTTCTAACCCTCTTCGCTGGTGGAATCTCGCCCGGATATCGCTCTTTCCTGCCTCGAATGGTGCCGAAAGAGCAAACTGCTCGACTGCTTACGGTCAGTACGCGACGGATCTTACAGAAACACTAGAGATTAAAAAAAAAGCAATCCTACATCATATCGATTCGCACATACCAGAGTGAAGGAGTGCGTGCAATAGTGAGATCCGAACAAGTAGCCATGGGATCTTGCGAATAATCAATGACGTAATGGTTACAGTATATTTTCTCTTTACATTTCAGTGTATCTCAATCATCATGGCCTTCTGCCCCATTCTCTCCTCGGCGGTGTTCAACAATTTGTACAATTGGTACGTAGCGTTTCCCTTTGTTTTAGGGTCAATAGATAATGAAGATTCCAATATATTACAGCGTGTTGCAGATTAAAGTAGGAAAAAACGTAAGAAAATGTCACCGACCCTCCTAATGTCAAGCAATCTTTCGTAGCTGACCCCTTTGTGGAGTACTTTTTGGGAACTATTTCATGTCTCAGGTCGCTCGACTTCTGGCCGGGTCTTCCATTCTTCGTTGGCGGCGTCTTCCAAGCGGTAGTAGTGGTCGGACAAATGTGAGCGAAACCCACACGAAATTTTTTTTGTTGAAAAATATTGAAATTCAAAATGGTTTTCACAACTAATTAACTCCTTGTTGCCAAATTTACTTAGTGTCTGTCCCCTAGTGGTACTGTTTTGATTGTTCAAAGTGGACTTGGCATTATTGGTGGAGCTTTGATCGGGGAGTGATGATATCGCGAAATGTAATAGTGAATAATCGTGTAATGACTTACTAATGATTACTAACGATACTAAAGATACGATTGTTTGATGATTGCTAATGATTTGATTACTAATGATACGATCCTAATTGAAGTTTGATCCACTGTTTGATGCGGCCGCAGTGGATTCTGGCGGAGCAACTGAGAAGTCAACGACTCGTGGAGGAAGACGACGAAGAGGATAGTGAGGAGAGGAGAGAGGAGGTGGGAGTTACCGTTACCATCTACTAGAGATGCAAGTTCGGTTTTCGTATTACGACTCTCTCAGCGAGAGATCGGTAATACGGCTGATAAGGGAGAGAAAATTAGAGAAAAAGAGACGCCATATTGCCGAAACGGACGCCGAACGGGCAACCCTACCATCTACATATCTGGAGTGAAAAAAATTCAAATTATTTAGCGCAATTTAACGGCTGAGCAATTTCGCAAGGTTTTGCTGGAAACCCAAGCTCTTCTCTAAAGTACCTTTCCGCTTTCTCATTTCATCATGAAAAAAGTGTTAAGTAAAAGTATATGTTAAAAAATACTTAATTCAGGAGCGTCGTCGTTTGATGGGAGGTTTGGACGATGATCGCAGTGTATCGAACGAGGCTGTCGGATCTTCCTCCCCTACCGAATCCGCTGCGGAAGGTGTGATCTTTGATCTTTGATTTGTCAAACACTATTTTACCGTTTGATTGGCATGCAAGATATCATTAGTGCTGGCTGATAATTGGTATTGGTGTAAGACGTATGGTTGAAAAACGCGTTACGTGGCAGATCCTTAACTTTTCACGCCTAGCCGTAAATTGTACGATTGGTGCGTGTAAACCTTAGTTAGCGATATGAATTCAACTTCAACATTTCACAGGCGCAATCGACGGTACGCCTCTAGTGGAGGAGCGTCGACCCGTCATCCTATGAACATTGGTAACAACTCCATCAATCCCTCCACATTCCATGAGTAATCCAGACGGGACTCCAAATTGTTTGTATAGACATCAGATTTCACCCAACCTACAGTATCTACCTACATACCGAAAATTCTGTAACTACCTAACTACTGTATCTACTCCCCCAACTTTCAATACTTGTCAAATCAACCCTGCAATGCGGCTCGTGGCATTAGCTTTTTATCAATTCGGTTGTGCACTGTTCAATGCAAACGGGTAATTTTGCGCACAGATTCGGTACGAGAGGTGATAAATTATTTATATTTTTATTTATTCAATTAATATTATGCACGAAACAATGTAACACAGGAGCACAACTGACAGGGATCGTTCTCAAACAATAAGTTGTAAATACGGTTAGGAAAAAAGAAAAAGAAAATCGTTACACACACACTCTCTGTACCGTTCAGTTGACCAGGACACGTGTGAAATGAAGTTATCGAGAACTGATTTTGAAACTCTTTTAAGCAGCTATTTTCTTCCTCATGTCATCCAGATTCGCCTCTCTCTCAATGCCTGAGTTGCGACAGGGACAATTCTCGGCGCGAACGCACACGCCTGATGAGAATCACAGTTATTGATTAGTTTTCAGTTTCCAGACGGGCACCATTCCACACTACATTCGGTCAACTATCGAGAGGGACTCTCGCGCTTTTGTACAATTTCAATTCCCGACCTTTTTTTAGTAGAATTATACGCCTGAGAATGCCGATTTTCAACGAATTCGGAAACGTTTCAAAGAGTTACGAAAGGAAATGAACGCATCAGCTTCATTAAAACATCGGCATTTTCGAAATATGTGAGCCGAAAATACAATTAAACTCACAATTGCTAAATTTACCAGCGCCCACACTGATTCCTCGAGGGACTCGAATGTTCTCCTGAAAGTATCTATCTTTCCAGCATTGTCACATTCAATATTTTTCAATCTATGACACAGCAACTGCAAAACTGAGGGGGGAAAAGAAATATGAGCGCACCACAATCCCCTCCTCGAGCTCATTCCAAGGAACCAAGTTGGGCTGCAAAGGAGAAAATGGTAAGCTTGAAATTAGCGTTGAAATTGAATTGAAAGAAGAGTTGAAACTGGTTTACCTCTGGTTTGGTCGAAACGACGATGGTAACTGCGAGAAGGAAGAGAAGGGCGATGAATCGGCTCATTTCTGAGTAATTAGAATGGCAATTAGCCTCAAACTGCTATGCGCACGTGGTGAATAAAGCCAGTAGTAGAATGCAACTAGGAACAAGGTAATTAGCCTCAAACTGGATTTCCAGAACACGTGGTGAAAAACGTATTCGGGAAGTGGTGCGTGACACTATGCGTGCGCACTATGACACACTATGACACTATGGAAACACTATGCGTGAAACTTATAGCTAGCTGAAAACTAGATTGCTAGAATGAACATGCATGGTGAATACTGCGATGAGATCAAATTTACCAGGAGGACTCCAAGGTTTCCTTTCTTGGAGAACGGTAACCCTCCTCCTCCCACGCGCTCTCTCGTTCAGGTAAATAAACAAGAGAGCCCATAGAATACGCTTAGAGAACCGTTATCAAAGAAAGGAAACCTTGGAGAACCGTTCACTTAACAAAAATAGTGCTCAATAGTCGAGGGAGTTGCGGATACAACTGGCCAGTGAGTGAGTGTCACTGTTTATATCGGGAGTAGTTTATATCAGGTGAGTGATGAGAGTTGCCGGCCAGAGAGGAGAGCGGGAGAGGGCAGCAAACAATAACAATGTGGTGTCCGGGGAGGAAGATGAGTCAGCCACGGAGACTATTACGTCCAAGGATAGAAGTTTATCAGTACATACAGAGTGGTTCAATTTCCGGTTGATTTGGGCATCATTATTATCAAACACATTGCTTATTATTTTTATAATTGCAAGATATTACTTTATATCTGGAACAATTGCTATTTACGAAAAAGGTAAAAACAGAAGGAGGCGCCCCACCTCCTTCGGCGCCCCACCTTCCCAATTCGGAGCAGTTCCTCCTCCTGCTCAGTTCGGAGGTGCTCTACCTTCTGCCCGTCTCTCTAACTTTGCAGCCCCTCCAGCCTCGTTCGCTCCGTATCTTCATATGCCACCCCTTCGATAAGAGCTCAGTCCCAATGCAGCTCCCCTGAAGGAGTTCCTCTCCCTCCCTCTTCGATGGGAGCTCCTCCTATCGGAGTTCCCAATATCCTCCCTCCTCGTACACCCCGCCTTCTGCTCAATACGGAGCTGATCCTCCCACTTTCACTAATGCTCCTACTTCTGGATCCGAGAAAAAACCCTTAGTTAGTGTTGTACGCATTGTCACATTAAATATCACTGTTCCATGCTCTGTGTCATCTTTTTTTCGATACTTGGTGTCATCGTCTGACACCAGTTACCTTATTTGTAGGAATGATCAGCCGTTTTGTATAATGCACAGATGTATCAAAAGAGAAATAATTATTTATTATCGATTGGAGATTCGAGGGGTTTGTTGTAATGCTATCGTCAGAACACGGATTCAACGTAGAGTCTTGAGCTATCTCTCTTGGGGGATACTCTCGGAGAGAAACGGGCCGGCGACGAGATGGCTCTAAAAGATAACACATAATATTTCGAACATAAAGCCATTCCGAGTTCCTCTGGAAGTTGAACATTTCCGACCAGCTTCACATAACTTTTCCTATGATAATACGCTTTCGTTTCCCAGGCATGTTTCTTACGCATTTCAACCTACTCTGAAGAAAACGTATCTCTATCCATCAATTATAGTCAATCCAGGTCGAAGGCGCGACAGAGCTGTTCTAGGAAAACCTCATGAGTGTCTTCTTGGGACTGGATGGGAGCAGCGACTCGGCCCGCTTTCTCCACTCGCTCACTCGTCCCACTGCCTCTTGCAGAGTGAGTGACTTCCCCAGCGCCTGGTAAACAAACTTGTTAAATTAAATACTGCCTTAATATCTTATACAACATGCCGTATCCTTTCATTTATAATCCAAACTACGCTTATATCAAGACGGCTGCATGTTCCTTCCGTGCTACGACAATCGGTATAAGGCTTGAAAAGCGCCGAGAAGGGTTTCCGAAGAACAACACCAACGATTGTCAACAGACAATCCTGCCTATCACTCACCATACTAATGAGTCCACATGCTCCATCGGGGTCGATCCTCTTCAGCGGCTCGCGCAGATGTTTCACGTAGAAGAACTCACAGCCGAGAACGATGATGGACACGATCTGAAGAATGAAATACTCTTGGACGCGTCTACACTTCTACAATTTGCTGGGAAAACTGTTCTCCAAGGTTTCGTTTTACTTGGTTATTCAAGGAACTGTTCCTATGAGACGAACCCTTGAAAGACCGTTCACCTTGCCGTTCACCTGATCATTCATTCATTTATTGTTCATTGTCCTATATAATTCTGCGACGAACAATCTTTTGAACTAATAACTGACGAGAACAAAGGCTCACACAGAGTACGAATTTGGTGACGGCATTTAATCAGTATAACTCTTCATATTCAGTTTGCGTCGCCTCTTAATCTCCAACGTTGAAACTCTTGGTCGAGAGAGAGAGAGCGGTTCTCTAGGGATCTAATTGAGCTCGTGGTCTTTGCACAGGTTCGGTAATCGCTTTACTTCTTCATTAGAAGGAGACCGGTGGTAAGGCGCAGAAAGTCAGAAAAATAACACAGTGACTGCAATAGGACGAGCACAACTCCTCCGCGAATTCGCAATTAAGGATGGCAATTGATAGCGTGAATGAAGATTTCGTCTGCCAGATGGATGCAACTCGCCCCCTCTCAATGAAGCACAGACTGACCGCACACATCTTCATATAAAGCTAACCCAAATTCCCCACTTGATCTGTTCTTCATTTCTTCAATTGCCATCAATACTCACAATGCCTGCTGCAAGCAGGAAGAAAGCGGACATGAAGTTCTCGATGCCCAGCGGTACGGAGTGCGTCTGGCCATGGCCGTCCGGCGTGCACGATCCAGTGAGCCAGAAGTTCTGCAGGCGCTCCAGATCGCCTGTAGCAGAAACAAATCATACTCAACAAATATTCAAGCTCGTGCACATACGCTGTTGTCACGAAGCCTGTCGTTAACTTTCGCCAGCTGTTTAATTTTTTTAATCCGAAAAAGGCTCAGTTTCCCTCGGGCTGGGCTTGAGGACGGCTCACCGTTGTGCTGATACTGCAGCATCCATCGATTGACTTGAGGAGTGAGCGGCGAGTTCTTGGGTAGTCCGATGCCGTATCCTGCGACGTTTATTACGATCCAATTAGCAAAGGATGAGATTTTTAATGAGCGTTATGGTGAACTAAGCCGATGAGCAGAATTAGCAGGAAAATTGCATGTATGATATCAATTTGTCATGCTGGCGATGTCATGTCGTGCCTCATGTCATGTCATGGAGTCATGTAATGCCTGCATGCGAGCAGAACATTATTGTACCCTAGCAATGCTCACCAGTCATGGCCGCCCATTTGCCAACCGTCATTAACTGACAGTTTGCCTCCTTGCCCGCCCAATAGTCCAGCACGACAGCATCGTAGATGAAGGCGTCCAGTTCCCTGCAAAGGACAGGAAAGAGTGATGGTCTGACCCTCTCAATTTCGAATGCTCTCTCGCGTTGATCGATGAGAACGCATGTAGAGTGAGAGGGGTTGCACTTTTTCACTCTCAATTTGAATACTCTTGGGTGCAATCTTCCATGAAATCTAGACAGAATGTAAATATGGAAACTTGCTCATTGATAACTGCATCGACGCCCGCGGAGATGTTCGTTTTGAAGAATCTGCAATGCACAATCAGGGTATGCTAGTCGGAATCGCAGTAAGTGGTGGTTAGACTACTAGACACTACTATACTAGTAAAAAAATGTAAAGGTACTTCCCGACTTCTAGCTGGGCTCGCGAGAGAACACTGCTAGGCCAGTGTTACTAATGGGCAGATTCAGTCTGGAGTGCCCACCTTGCGCCAGACCTATTCACCTGCGTGAACTTCTATACTAGTATAGGTGAAATATTGTTCAGTCTAAGAACGCTATTGTGAAAAACCATGGCGTGATGACTTGAGAAAAGAATATGGAGTAAACTGGCAAAGTCTATGCAGAGAACAACCAATGCTATGGAAGAGAGGCATTGATCGACAGGCCTGATGATCGAACAAATATATTGATTGATTGATTGATTGTTCAGTACGAAGATCACACCGAAAGATCACACCGATTCTTGTGTATGTAATGGTGCATTCTTCCCCAGTTCTTCCTCATCGTCTCATGCGTGTTTCCTCCCTCGACAGTACCGTAGCGGAACGGCGGCTTCACGTCCTCCGGATACCACAACTGTCAAATAAATAAATAATACTGCAACTGTCCAATTATAGGTCGACCGAAACGAACAATCGGGCCCCAATGGTGGAATGCAACTAATGAAGAATAAATAATTGAATTGAATTATCCAATTATCAATTTCCAAATTCAAGAGATACAAAAAAAATACAAAAATCTCTAAGAGCGCTATTGTGAAAAGCCTTGCGAAAATTATTGAGCAGGTCTCTATTTTCGTGCACACTTTCTTCAAAATTAGCGTTTCAGACTCTCCTTCTCAATATGGAGTTGCGAAAACACGAAGTTTTATCTTTGTGCCTATGGTCATTCGAACTCAGTGGCTACTTCGACTTCCTATTCTGAGAGGAAATTCCCTTAGGACTGTACGTCTTGACAGGGTTATAATTTTACCTTAAATCCAATGGAAACTCCCTGGGACTGTACGCCTAGATATGATGACGGTTTTACCTTTGATCGTATGAAAATTCCCTCAGGACTGTATGCCTTAATATAGTTATAGTTTTACCTTTGATCTAACGACTAGCTTGGGCGTTCGCACTTCGCACTCTTGTTTTCTTGACGTGTATAATCACGTGCGCTCTATCACGGCCAATTTGTGGGTATCACGGTGGTTCGCGCCTGCCTCTGCATCAAACGGCGCTGATTAAGAGGCGGAGTTTCCTCCCCCAGCTGACTTTGGAAGAAACGCCGAGAAAAGTAGCGCTCAAACACTTCATCACACCTCCCATACCTCACTCCCGTAGTTTCCTGCCTACAAGAAAACATGATGCCGCAACTGATTCTGGGATGGAATTTTCTGTCCTACGAGTTCTACAACTGCGCGTGAGATTTATTTATTTTTCATTTTTGTTATTAAATTTAATTGTTCTTTTCAGCTCGGTTCATCCACCAGGCGAGTGGTGGCAGAAGATTTTCGGGAGACCAGACATGATTTTCGGAACGTGGTCTTTAATCTATGGGATTATTATCGAAATTATCTACATTCCCTGCATAATCGCGCTGTTTTCGGAGAGAAAGAATACGTGCTATGCGGTAATTTCGTTTTATTTCGTCACTAATTTCCGTATTGTATAAATGCAGATCATGCTTACGCTCGGATTTATCGACATGATCGCAATCGCTTCAAACTCCATCATGTTCGGGTAAGTAAGCACATACTCAAAGCTGGGAGTCTCCTTTCCTTACTCTGGAGATTTTGTCTCGGGCTGACAGAACATGAAAAATTGAGATTTGTTCTCACAGCAGGGGACAACATCTTCAGAGTAAATTTACTTAGACTTCTCGCTCCATAGAGCGCGAATTCCCTTGTTAGAAGTATGCATCCAGACGGTCTAGACACTCGCCAATTATCTGAGAAAATTAAGTTTTCCAGCTGTCGATATCTAAGACCGTTTTCTCCTTGTACTATCTAAATCATTTATCGTATATATATATCGTATAGAAGTCGATCATTCGGGTGCAGTACTATTGAACAAAATAAATGTATTTTTTAAAAATAAATGTACTCGATGTAATTTGAAGAAAAGAAATGTTCTATATGATAATTGTTTATAATTGCAGGTTCTTCATGCTTGAAGGTGCAGTTTTCTGCTCACGACCAGTTCTAATCTGGATCACCGGCGCACTCGGTCTAGGTACTATTATCAATTAATTAAGATTAATTTTTTTTAATTTTCAGGCGCTTGGTGCGGTGGCAACATGGCTTGTCTGATTCTCGTTACCAACAGAATATTCGAGCTTCTCAATTGGCATGGACAGAGAAAAGTACATTATTAAGCAATTTTCTATTTTAATGATAAACCCATTTTATTCCCCTTATTTCAGAGCTATCCATTATTTTTTCAAGCCGTAATCGTCATCTATGCAGGCTTCTTTGCGCTGTTCACTCCTCCAGTGAGTAAACAAATATTAAAGGTGGTGTCCCACGAACTTTTGGTCAACTGAGTTCTCACTGTGGGGTTATCACGCTTGGTTCCCAGGTAAGAGCCCCGCAAACCGCACGTTCAATCGATAAGTTCGAAGAGAGTTATTCGAGTTTGGCTCTGTGCCAAACTGACCATGACGCGCAGGGGTTCAAAAATGAGAGGGAGGGATAATGGGAAAAGAGGAGAGAGCGACCGCGTCATTGGCACATAGGAGATGAGGAATGAGGGAGCGCGAGATCGTAATACTCCTTCTTTAAAAAAAACAAAAAAATCTTTTTATAATCTAATCGACCGCTTTACAAAGAATAATTCACATATTACAACAAAATACCACAAACGAGGCTGAGACTACACTTTGAGATCCGAAAATAAATAAATAAAATGTAGGTTCTCGCAAGTTCCGCGCACGGCGCCATGTTCTTTGATCCCTTCATCGATCTTCACTGGGATAATTTCGTGAGTCAATCTTTAATTTATGATAGGAATCGGGAGAGAATCGAGCATTTTTGGGATTCCAGGTCACTTCGAAAAATCATGATTTTTAAATTTCCTGAAAAATTAATACAAAGTACTACAAAGTCTCCTCTATCGAATAGCGTTGCCAGAATTTTTTTTAAAATGTTTGTTTTGGAGTGAAACACAAATGTACCAGGTGAGTATGGGATTTTGTTTCGAAATTTCAAATTTTGAAAAATCATAACTTGCTTTAGAATGAAGATACAGACTAGCGGTTTGTATTGTTAGATAGAGACAACACTTGGCTACAAACTACAACCAATGTTTTCATTCCCGCTTCATGCAGCGATGCGGGGCGGTCGCTTTTGTAAATGTTGTTTTTATTTTCTTAAAAGTAAAAACTAAGAACCCCCTCCTAGTACGTCATTGTGGTATGTGCGGGCACTCATTTCAGCCAAAATATGAAATGCCAGAGAGGGTGTATTGTAAAGTAGGCGAATAAAATGTGAAATCTGGTTAAAGGTTCTCATCGAAAAGTGGAGTCGGTGAGTCTCATTTGAGGTTTAATCCTATGAAAACAATCTAAAAATAATATTTAAGTTGATAAAAATACATTTCATCATGTAGTTTTTCGATTAAAATTTTTTTCCGAACCTGGGCGAGAGAGCGTGTTGAAGTGAGAGAGTGCTAGAGAAGGCAGATCGCGCGTCGTTCGTCAAACGCACGGTTTTCTAGACGGTATAACTTCTTTCTACGAATAGATAGCAACTCACTTTCAAAAGGACGAATGTTGCATATCTCCTGAAGATACCGTTGATGAAGTGTCGAGGCATATTGTAGCATTTGAATTTATGAATAACATTTTTAATTATTTCGAATGAAAAAATTCGGTAAAATTGATCACAGAGTATAATATCGACAAATACGCATTTTAAAATTCATATTCGACAATACTAAGATACTCACAGGTAACTATCACTTTGAACCAGGGAAAATTATATATAATCAAAATTCAGCTTTTAAATTTTTCAAAAAAATTTAATCGAAAAACTACATGATGAAATGTATTTTTATCAACTTAAATATTATTTTTAGATGTTTTCATAGGATTAAACCCCAAATGAGACTCACCGACTCCACTTTTCGATGAGAACCTTTAACCAGATTTCACATTTTATTCGCCTACTTTACAATACACCCTCTCTGGCATTTCATATTTTGGCTGAAATGAGTGCCCGCACATACCACAATGACGTAATAGGAGGGGGTTCTTAGTTTTTACTTTTAAGAAAATAAAAACAACATTTACAAAAGCGACCGCCCCGCATCGCTGCTTGAAGCGGGAATGAAAACATTGGTTGTAGTTTGTAGCCAAGTGTTGTCTCTATCTAACAATACAAACCGCTAGTCTGTATCTTCATTCTAAAGCAAGTTATGATTTTTCAAACTTTGAAATTTCGAAACAAAATCCCATACTCACCTGGTACATTTGTGTTTCACTCCAAAACAAAAATTAAAATTAAAATTCTGGCAACGCTATTCGATAGAGGAGACTTTGTAGTACTTTGCATTAATTTTTCAGGAAATTTAAAAATCATGATTTTTCGAAGTGACACTTCGTCCTCGAGTTTCTCCCGATTCCTCTCTTATAATATTCATTATCCACGGCCAAATTGGGTGGGAAGCTATCTTGACGTTGTAGCGGATTCTTCGGCTCTAGACCGAGCATTTTTCTCCTTCATTTAAGCTATCTTCAGTGTGCATAAATGTGCATTGATGCACTCTTCATCCAGACGATCTATGAACTAATTGTGTGCTTGAGATGAAGATTTCATCGATGCACATTGACGATTAGGGTGAAATGCGAAATTGCGAGAGAAAAAATGCAGGCCGCAATGTGTGCAAGAGAGTAGGATAGGGTTGGGCCAACCCTTAGGATAAATTGAGAAGTGGTGGAGAGACCTATCGATGACCACTAAAGTCACAATTTGACTTTTAAAATCGGCGTTGATGTAGTTAATCCAGACATTCATTCGACTAATCGGGGGCTTGGGGCATTCGCCTCTGCAATCACGAGACTAATCTCGCAAATCAAATTGACGCAGCTACGACTTTGGCCAAAATTCAAAGCGCCAAAATGTTTCCTTCATGATCCTTGTAAGACAGGGGAGATCTTTAGAGAGAAACTAATCGGGAATGTATAAACAAATTGTTTATTTTTCGTTCTACTTTTTGCAGTATGTCAACTGGTGCCACACCGCAAACAACATGCTAATTGTAATCATTTCCGCGTTTCTCTATGTCGTTTTCTGCACAGCTCTTCGGCTAAGACAGGTATCATAGCGTTCTTTTCAAAAAAAGATCAAACTCAATTTGTATATTTCTTTAAGAACTAATATATTTAAGAAGTATAATTAAAATTTGATTTATTTCATTCAGGCAGCCATGTCTGTTGATGTCAGCAGCGCAGTGGCCGTTGCCAATCGATCGGTATGTTGATTCATCCTATATTTATAATATATATTTATATAAATTATTTGCAGATTTTCATACAGGCCTCAATCATTTGCGGACTGGACGTAGTCGCCTCATTAATGTGAGTGCATTTCCGAATTTCATTGTAATTAAAATGTAAAAAAATGCAACGAAAAACCTTCTCAAAATACCATTTCAGCTATGTCTACATGAACTTCTTTGAGTCTCCTTCGGAGCTGCGGAAGATCGGGCAAATGACTTGGCAGCTCAGCCATGGTATTTTTTTCCAATTTTTTGTCAGGAATTGAATTGACTCATAATCGATTCCGATGTTACAAGTCCTTTCGTGATACAAATCTATCCTTCTTTGCAAAAAATCGCGATCTACTTCCCATCTCTTATTTCATTCCCAGAATGATGTCTATTTCTGAGAAGCAGAATCATTCCGTGGAGTTTTCTAATCTATGATTAGTCTGTGGCATATTTTAGCACTATGAGAGTTTTTTTTAGGTTTCCCGGCGGGCGTTCCACAACACACCCAATCCCATACATTTCAGGAGCGCCGCCGCTCATTTACCTCACGCTCAATCGCACCATCAGAAATAGCGTGAAGAAGTTGTTCTCTCTACCAAAGAAGAAACAAATTTCTGCCGGTCCCCTTTCCTGATTTTCACGCGTAACCGATAAACTCATTACGGCACTTTTTGCTCCGAGATTCGATTCGTACTTCAATTGAGCAAGAAACGGAAGTACTCTTGCTCGCAATCAATTACTAAGGTTTCATACTCTATGAGTGATGTGACGCCAGCAGTGTTTTACCGCGAGCCCAGTTCGAACACTGGAAGGAGCTTTACTTGAGTGATAATACTCACGTGCTTTCGTGAATTGCTAGGGATACAGTTTCGGCATATTGGTCTGTCCACTTCCCTGATTTTCATTCTTTCAACTGATAAATTCGTTACGCGAGTTGCTGCGCAGAAACACACGAGCGCTCACTATAAAGATTGCCTACACGTTGCTACTTTCCCTCACTGCATATTGCGATTCATTTAACGAGGGGATTTAATTTTAAATCCCCGAACCTATTTTTCATCGCATCATTTTTTCCCAATTGTCTTTTCTTACAAAAAGAACCAATTTTTTCGCGCACTCTCTCAGAGACCGGTGAGGATAGTATGCGAAACAAAGAGACTGTGTTCTCACATTTCGCCCTATAAAAAGAGCAAAACAGGTACGTACCCTGCTGTCGTTGATTCCCGACAGATCGTAGAACTGCACTCTTGTTATCATGAATGCCGCAAGATTGGCCGTGTAGAGTGCAAGGAAGGTGAGACCGAACGCCGCCCATGCAAGAGCCATGAAACGAGAGGAGAAGGAACGGGGCACGTCTGAGGAGAGGGGATTGGGTAGTTTGTTAACCTCGGTCGGCAAATTTGGCAAATGTTAAATTAACTAAGTTGGCAAACTTTGGCCAGTGATAAATTTTGCTATTTCGGATAGTACCGGCTGCTGACTATTTCTTTCACAGTGTGCGTACTGCTCAAAGGTATGTTCCAGTCCGTTTCGCTCTTGCTTTACAGATGAATTCTCAAAATCATACCTGTTGAAACGCTGGCCTGGAACAGCGTCGCCCACACGAGCCAGTACGATCGGCACAGGGAGAACTTGTGATCTGCAATGATCAATGGGATCAATGGGATTGTGACGTCATTTGAGAGACAAAACGTAAATCAATAGGTTACAGCGCACTTTGCCACTAAAGGTGGCTAATATGTAAAAAATAAAGAGAATAGTAGAGGTGGACATACCTGGCGGTGGATACTTTTGCATGTTGAAGGAGTATGGAGAGACCCACTCGAAGACGAAGATGAATAGGGCTGCACCCTAAAGAATTTATTTAATTATAATTATGTTTAAACGAATTTCTCTATTTTCATAATTGCGCATAAATTGAGTTTAACGTCCGAATTGAATAAATGGCTAACCTGGATGCAGACGAAGAGGATCGTTGCCCACATTGAGTACTCGAACGGTTCTAAAATAATAATGTTGTTGAGGTCTTGCTAAAATATCGTATTCGTAATGTGCATTTGACGGCAACCGTCTTGTTCGGTATTTTATATTCCTCATGACAGTATTTTTATCAGTCGCTCTTCCATCCCTACACTCAGAGAAAAATTACTTGGTCGCATGCGTGAAGTAATTAATTACTTCTGTGGAAATACACTATAACTGTGTTTGAAGTAATCAATTACTTCGATTGATGTTCTAGCGTATTTCCACAGAAGTAATTAATTACTTCACGCATGCGACCAAGTAATTTTTCTCTGAGTGTAGGCGTACCTAGAAAAGCCGTCGGCGACAGGACCCCGCTGCGGATTTTGACGATGATTGCAATTCCCGTGTCGAGGAAGGGAATGGAGAAATCAATGTCCTAAAATGATAAACATTTGCATATATTAGCCCATTCAAACATCCTGAGAAGCGACATGGGGATACGTGACATGATTATCCCCAGGACAATACGTCCCAAATTGCACCCAGAGCAGGGCTGAAATTTTTTTTAAAATTTCAAAAAAAATTTTATTAAAAAATTCAAAAAAAATATTTTTTCAAAATTTTTTTTATCAAAAAATTCAAAAAAATATTTTTTTCAAAAAATTTTTGATCAAAAAATTCAAAAAAAAAATATTTTTTTCAAAAATTTTTTGATCAAAAAATTTCAAAAAAAATTTTACATGTTTTTTTGAATTTCAAAAAATATTTTTTTTGAATATCAAAAATAAATAAAAACATCTATATGTGATACTCTCGGATAAGATCCGTCATAGGCATATCACAAATCTAAGATCTTAAATGATCAATTCGAATGATTGTTTCGAATTAGGCGCTAAAATATGACGTGTTTCGTACGCATGGCGCTAAAATATGACGTGTTTCGTACAAAATGCATCACTATTTTTGTAAAATATTTTCAAAAAATTTTTTGAGAAAATTCAAGAAATCAAAATCAAAAAATCCCATCCCTGACCCAGAATGAATATACTTACTATTGAGTATATTCTATACTGAGATATGACACCGAGTATATGATATACTTAATATTGAGTATATTCTCTCGTTTTCGCACGCTCTCTCTACGCGTGAATATACTCAATATTGAGTATATCATATACTCGGTGTCTCATCTTAGTATATTCATTCTCTGTGTAACCCACCTTTGCCCTCTCCGAGTTCAATTTAAGCGCAGTAACGCACATGTCCGCCTTGCCCGTGATGAGGTCCTGCAAACGTTTTTCTTCTTCGCTTTTCTGAAGGACTATGCCTATTCTTACTATTTGCACTGGAAACACATAATATTGTAAAATATATTGTTATGCAGAGTAGGGATAGCCAAGATAAGTAGAGATTTCGGAACTGGGTGTACGAGTTCGAGTCATATTTGATGCTGCTAGACGAACCTGCGGTAGTCCATTCCACCCCGTCTCCGTCTTGATTCCCCACTTCTCGTCGCGTACCTATGCAAGGTTATTCATTTGTGCTCTTGTACTGCTTATGGGAAGCATTTGAGCATATAGAAATACAGTTCAAACCTTGTAGAGGGTGTAGTCAAATCCCATGTCGTTAGCCAGCTTGTCTAACAGGTCTACGCAGTAGCCAGAGCAGCACTTCCAGATCGAGCCGTTGCTGCATTATTCGTTGAAAGATTTCATGAAAAAGAAGAAAAATGAAGTTTGAAAGAAAATATGATATTGTTTATTCAGGTACGCGAGATGAATGTAAATTTTGGTGTGATTACGGTTTAATTTTTAAAGAAATTGAATCATAGAGAGAGCTCACCCGCCAGGTCCATCTCCCCAGTCGCACCTCGCCACGCCCCGATTGCCCGGACACATGCCCGTATCGGGGTCGACGTCTGAGAATATGTTCAATCATTTTATACGCCCAACATTGAATATGACAAGATAGGAAAAGAGGTTTGGTTTCGAATGAATACTCCACAAAAAAAAGAAAATGGTAACCTGAAACTACGATGAATGGCGGCTCGTGCAAGGTAACAACGCGAAGATGATACTGAACACAACGTTTCATTTTGAGGTTGTAATGAGACTTGAAATTACTCCAGTTTTATGGAGTTAAACGTACAAAATATGCATAACAAGATACGCCTGAATAAGACACGCTACTCAGAGAGCGAAGTCTCCAGCTTTCCTTACTCTGGAGAGTTCATGTCTCCAGTTATTAGGAGAAGTGATGTCTCCATCTCTCGATTTCTCATGCTCTCTCACCTGGAGACAACATCTCCAGAGTAAGGAAAGCTGGAGACTTCCCGCTCTGTGTAGATGTTCTTATTACAAATTCACAAACACTTGTCCAAAATAATAAAACGTTCCGCTCCTAAACAACAGACACGGCTGCGAGAGAGCATGAGAAAGCGAGAGACACGCCGAGGTATAGAAAGAGAGTACACCACCAGTAGTCCATTTCATGAACGTATCATTTTAAAATTGTAATACCTTATCGGCCGTCATCTGTGGCGGATTCGCCCTCCCTCCCGGCCACTCCACATCCTCCATCAGCAACTCATCATTGACGAACGTGCCGACCGGAAATTAGTCAGTTAGCTATTCGACTACCGAACACAACGTATTACATACTTACCGTATCCCAGCAGATCTCGGCTCCGGGCTGCTTGCAAGGGGTGCTACAAACAATCATTTTCAAATAATATTATATAAATAAAAATAATATTAAATATTTCTTCACCGTAGGTTGGAGATTGCGAGAAACGAAGAGTTCATTCGGCCATACGCATCGAACCGGTACAGAATGTGGTCGAAACCGTCCTGAACGAAAAACGGTGAAGTATTAAGTATTGTGATTAAAAGGTAAAAAAAGGTAAAGGTAGTTCCGTCTTCAGCATATCGTACGCCAATAACACTCTGTACAAAGGTGTGGCACAGTGTGGCACAGTGTGGCACTTTTTAGCACTTTCAGTTTTTCACCTCGAAAGAAGCCATTTTTGTGGCATATCTTGATTCCAATCGCTTCCTATCTCACTTTCCTATCGAATTGTACAAACATATAAATAAATAAATAAAAATAAAGAGTAAGAATGGTTAATTGGTGAAGGACCAAAAATAAAATCAGTTATAAATCGTGCTCTCTTTGACGCGTCGTTTACGGTATTTGGGGTGATTGATAACTGATTATATTTTTCGACCTTTTTTCGAAGCCGAGGTTAAATCATTCTAAATTTGCAATTTTAATTAATTAATTTTATTTTTTTCTACTATTATGGAGGAAAGTGAGATAGGAAAAGGTTCGTAACAAGATATACCACAAAATTAGCTTCTTTCGAGGTGAAAATCAGAAAGTGCTAAAAAGTGCCACACTGTGCCACACAGTGCCACACCTTTGTACAGAGTATTATTGGCGTACGATACTTTCATGCGCGGAACAATGCGCTTTTCAGTGTGCGCGCAAACTAGGCATATACGGCATAATCAGTCACTCAGTTGCCAGCCGGCGACCACCGCCCTTTACTCCTGGTTTTAACACCAGTGCCAACTTGGACCAGGCTTGGTAGACCTGTTGGGGTGGTCTGATCTTTTGCGGGAGTCGAACCCGGGACCTTGCACCGCTCAGTCGAGCACACTACCGACTGAGCTATGCCCCATATATTGTGATTAAGTATTAAGTATTAATGTGGTGTTAGTTTTCGGAAAAAGGAAACGGAAAAAGGCCAAGATTTGAATTCCCGCAATTTCTTATCTCAGTTCTCCGTGGAGCAATCGACTCAAAATTTCGTTTATAGGTGTAAAAGGGTCGAAAAATGTTATATTCGAAGTTTTGAGTCGATTGCTCCACGGAGAACTGAGATATGAAATTGCGGGAATTCAAATCTTGGCCTTTTTTCCGTTTCCTTTTTCCGAAAACTAACACCACATAAGTATTAAGTATAATACTAAATTCTAAATAGAACATGAAAAGACATTTAACAATCGGTTTTTGTAAGCCCCTTGTTTCATTATTGTGCAACCTGGAAACATTACATGCTGTGTTTTGAGATGATGCCATTAGAAAAAGGTGTTCCGACCTTGGAGTGAAAGGGCGGGCCTCGGCCCATCGATTTCTTCAGTTCCGTGTAAAACAATTCCCCGTTGACCCAGGAAGGCTCCACCTCTGTAACCATACAAAAAGTAATAAGAGCGTATATGTGTGAATATTTTTTCTCTTCACCTCTTTGCGGAGATTTCAAACTATTTGTGCTATTAAAGTGAACAATATTTCCTATTATGAAATGATTGGCAAATCACCCCATCGTCAAAGACCCCCCACATCTTCCACAAATTTCTTGTGAAATTTCAAATCCTGTTGCGCCTCGGGCGTAGATAAATTATTATAATTATATTTTCTTCACCGCTCTAACCTGGTGAGTATTTGCAGGACGCAGTTGATTGCAACGGAATCGAATGATTGAGAGTCAGAGCCGCACGAGCAATCAACTGGGGGAATAGTTGTTTTATTAAAAATTAATATATTGTTAGCTGCCGGAAAAATAAGGAAAAAAATCGTGGGCGACCTTGGCTGCGATGGGTATGAGATTGATGATGACGTCCTCGTCCGCCGAGATTATCTGACAATTAACTAAATTAAAATATTAACTTAGATTAACTAAATGAATATCATAATTCATGTGTCTAGAAACGTTAACTCACCGCTTCCGAGATTGTGTTGAAAGTGACTGCCAGCATACCCTGCTGCAAACTGCCCCGAGGCATGCCCGTTCGTGTTGACTAAAATTAGATAATTGTGTTTATTCCGACCGAGGGTTATGGGTCTCGTATCCAATTCGGAATGATAAACTGTGAAAAATCATTATCTAAATTTTTTGTCACACCAAAAAAGACAACAAAAAATGGAAATGCAAAGTGAATCACCTTGACAGACTGCGTCCCTATCCACAGATGGTTGTCGGACACGACGCCGATCTCCCGTCCCCTCTTCATGATCACGTTCGCATAAGGGTTGTTCGAGTAGAACAGAATCACCTGAGAAGAAGCTAATTTCGGATCGATTAAGTTCATTTTAGCTTCCAAATAATTTGTAATTTAAAATTTTGCTCAGGAAAACGCGGTTCTATTTAAGTTTTGTTTGCTTGTGGCATAATCGACTCCCAAAAGCTTCCAATTGCATAATTGAGGCCGTCCCTGCATCAATAGGCTCTGCTCACCTTTGCTTGACTCAACTTCAACTTCGAAAGCTCCTCGTCAATGTCCGTAATGTTGCCACCGTCGATTATCGTCTCGAAGACTATCTCGAATCTGAAGGGAAAATATTCCATCAAGCAGTTTTTTAAAAAAAATTGACAGACAACAAAACCAGTGGGAATTTTGAGGCTCATTAGGAGATCTAATTAAGCTCATTAGCAGATATAATTACTTGATTCTCTTCTTCATTCTCTCCATTTCATCTCTGAGTGCGTATCCGAACTGCTCATCGCCGCCCATTTTCGCACAAACAACGCCGAATCGAGTCCAATTGTACCTGATAAGATCAAGTTTGTAGGACGCTCCCGGCTTGCCAAAATCGAATTTTCTCTAGATCAATCAGTAAGTATGCCGAAAGAGCTGGTGAACCGTATCACAACGATGAAGCATTCTTGCATTCAAATGCACTCTTGATTTCTGATTTCTCGCGACGTTGATGGTCAAGGAACTCTTGATTTCTGAAAGAACCTCTCAAGTAACGCGAGCATTGCTCGAATCTGATGCTCAATCGGTGGTGCGAGTTGCAGAATTCGATAGGACGAAAGGTCCTGAAATTATTTTTTGATGATTGCCTAATAATGACGCAACCTTCTCCAGTGAGTACGCCGAGTTGTCGGCATTCCACGCCATTATGGGAATGCCTGTCGAGGCAGCGATTTGTAGGAAGAACTCTTCTGTAAATTGATACTTTGTTTACTTTTCTGTTTTTTTTTAAAGTTAAAAGTCATTTTCGCATATTTCTGACCCGACGCTGAGGGTTCCTCGAAGTCTTCGGAAGTCGTCGCGAAGATGATTACAGCTACCTGTATAGAAAAATTTTAAATATTGCCTAATGATGATGCAACACCTGTTCCTTTACCATCACATCGCAGACACAGTTGAGGACGTTGTCGACGACGAATACCCCCTGAGAATTATAGATAGTAGAAAATATCCCTTTTCCCCCTCTCAAAAAACTGTTCGGTCCTGAGCAGAAACCAATATAATCGCACGATAAATCCAGTTAGCCTATTCCCCCATGGAGAATATTGTAAGGTTTAGCATATTTCGTGGGAAATTTCAATTTCGTTATGATACACTACTTTATCTATTGTGTTTTGGCATTTTTCCTTCCTTTCCCAACCTTGGGTAGATGGCAATCCACAGACGAGAAGTTGAATAGGTTTGAAAATTTGCGCTGGAATATCCTGAAACATAAATTCACCGGATTTATCCAAACTTTAGTCAACAACTTACGAAACAGAATTGGCAGCATCATTCAATCGTTGGAGTGCCTTTTCGTACTTCTTTGAGTGGACTGCATTCTGAATTTTTCTTTAGCTTTTCCATCTCTTACCCCTTTCTGGAGTTTCGTAATTTGAGTTTATATAATGTTACACGCATTTAAATTAAACATAACAAAACCTGGTAGATGAGGCCGACTTTGAAGACTTCTTTTACCGTGTCTTCGACAATCTTCCGGGGCGTCGTGCGACTGATCAACGACGAGAGATTGTTTAGATTGTTGTTGTACTTGCCTGCAATTCATTTTTTTCTCATTTTTTCATTAAGGTGAAAGCAATAAAGGTGAAAGACGCATAACTAATATCAAGAAGAAAATGTCGCGCATTTGATCGCGGAAATTTCCAAACTCAGATAAAATGGCAGACCTCCTCGTCGAAAGAAGCTCGAGGTGCTGGGCGTAGTTCGCTCATCATTCCAAACAAGAGACACGACGAAGCAGAAAACGAGCACTATTCTCATTGTCGATTTCATTCGGTTCTATAGGTGAACATCACCTCAAAATTGGAATCGTTTGCAATTGTTGTATATCAATAATAGTAGCATACCATGACAATCAAGAGATTGATTAATTGAGTGATTGTACTGAAGTTATCTATAGTTGAAGATAGGCTCGGAAATCCTATTTCCCGGATTCTCCAGGACTCACTCCGTCGGAAGAGAAAAGGCGGAGCAAATGGGGCGATGATAGACCTCTTTCTCTCCCCCTCTAAGAGACCTGGAGATGAGATGAGTCTTCCTCTCCATCCCTTTTCTCGTTTAGCCGAGGATCCTTTAGAAGAGCAATTTGGAGAGGAACGAGAGAGACACGAGACTCATCGTATTAGGGTGAAGAGCCAATCTGGAATAGAGAAAAGGTTCCTTGCATAGTTTCCTGGAATTCGGGAGAAATTTGTCTAAAATGAACTGGACTAGCTCTACGAACATTCGCTCATAGTAGCCCTCTACGCATTGCAATTTCTTGTATGCCATAGTCTGAATCAGATTCTGACGGAATGGATGATTAAAATTGCATCGGCAGAATATTTCCGTACAGTAACTGACAACGCTAATCAACGACACACACAAGAGCAGTTGTTTTTGGGTAGGCAACTAGCGATTTTATCAGTAGGGAATGCCTGCGGCAAACATGATAGTGTCTGATAATGCGGAGTATAAAACGACTATTGGTCAAGATGTGACCACACTGCCGCGTTCAGTTTTTTGTAGCTCTCTTAATTTTCTCCCTGTTATCGTGTCGTAGCTTAAAGAAAGAACCGCTGGTCAAGACTACATTAGGTTTAGAAGGCGTAGGGCAACGATAATCTTAAGTTCCAGCCTATTCCAGCATCAAAATTTTATGACACTTCGTAGGTTCATTAGTTAATTCTGTTTATTCTTTTTAGCGATCTCTAGAAAATATACTTTAAGGGCAATAAACGGATATCCGTCGACGTAGTTGTTCCCCCATTCCCCGTGATTTATTCCTCTCTTCTCAGAATGTCTTTCTTCTCTCATCGCTCTCGTCGATTCGCTCTTCTCGCCGTTTTCATCATCGTTTGCGGCAGTCAACCGAAGAAGCACCACGCGGAGATTGTGGACGGACACCTCCCGAAGATCCCCAAGGTGAGTTGGCTTTAGTTGGTATATATAAGAATAATTACTGAGAGTTCAGAGTATCTCCGAGCGCTTCGACACCTTTGACAAGGATGTAAACAAGGTTAATTTAAATCTGCCCTATATTTATCGCCTTCTTTTTATAATTATTTTTTGTGATTGCAAATTCAGAGTTTTCCAATGCTTTCGAAATCAAAATGTAGTTCCTGATCATGTTCAAAAATAGGAATATTTCATTGGTGAAGTATCGGTTGTAACCGGGCGTACTAAGGTGCATGGAACGGTCCCTCCTCGTGCCGCGAAACCTCTGCAGCCTATTCAGCCCCTTCAGCCGCAGCCCATCCGCCCCAATACCAACATTGGCCACGACGCGCTGCCCGTGAATCCCGAGGTTCGTTGTTTTAGCCCGCATTCTCTAAAATTGGGGGCATGACAGAAGCGCAACGACAAAAGCGCAACGGCGAATAACTCTGTTCAAACCCACAAGATTTGATTTGAAACTTCTGCGGTGGTTTCTCAAGACCATTTGACACTGAAGCCGCACGTTCATTATTTGTTCCTCGCATTTTGAAATCGTTGCGCAAATGTTGTTCCGCTCATTTTAGGATAAATTCACATTTTTTTTTCATTTTTTTTTTCAAACCTTTTTCAGCACAAACCTACCGGCCCGATAGGGCATGCCGAAGGAATCCATCCGATTCCCAATCATGTTGTTCGTCCCACGCGCATTCCCAACACGATCCGCGTCTAGACTCCTCGTCTAGACGGGAGCATTCATACCTCCCTCGTACAATCTCCGAATTTATTCTACAGATGTCTTTCAATATAAGTTATTTGCCTGAATAAAATATTTTACTGAGACCTTCTTCACTAACTTTTGATCATCTGTAAATTTGTCCCGCAATATGCGAGTTCTATTAGATAATAATTTATCTGCGCCTGAGGTTCAACAGGAGATACTCTCCGAATTTCACTTGAGATGGCGAATGTCTGATGACGGGGTGGTTTGTCTTTTTTTTATGAGGATCGCACCTGCCTTTCGTGCATTTTAGAGCAAAAATTTGTCCAATTCTGTGTCTGGCTACGAATCAACTCACCGTTCAAAAAAGAGCAGATACGATCATGGGAATTAGCGAAAGAGCAGATACGATCATGGGAATTAGTAAAAGGTGGCGGGGAGTGCAGGTGTTTGGTCTTCCCACACAATGATTATTTAGTTGGACTAACAACAACAACAACTTGGCAGTATAAAAGGCAGACAGAGCTATATTTTCCGCCGCGACAGAGCAATGAGATCAACTGCCACTATTGCACTCTCTTTATTTTTCCTTGAAAGTCGTCTGCTGTTTTGTGAAGAGGTAGGGCACTTAAAAATTTATACTACAAGATTTATTTGCAAAACGCAATACACCCTAGTTTACTTGACGTTAATAAGTCCATTAATGATTCTGGATGTCTTGAGAGCGATAAATGATTTCTCCAATGTGACCCGAACATATCCGGCGGTAATCGCTCAGACGAGGATGGGTCTGTACATAGTCTTCAAAAGTTGAATTCCGTCAGTTCGCGCCGATTGATCTCTTTAGGTCATCTCTTGCACTTGGCTGGCCAGGGGAAGAGTTTTGCTGTAGGGGGTCCACACGGTAGTTATGCTCGCAGGAACAGACATCAAGGGCATCCCCTAAAGGATTTCGAGCTTTCTATTGAATTGCCTATTGTGTCCCATCTCCCATTGCGGATAGATATGAACCCTTTTATGGGTATTTGATATGGCTTCTGGACGTCCTATCGTTTAGTCCAAAGACCAAGGGATAGGAGGTCAATACATTGAAGGTAACTTTCTTATTTGTAACATATTTCAGGTAGAGAGGGGTTCGTCAGTCACCACTGTGAATGGCACTATCAATGTAGGCGAAGCGACACCTGACGCGCTGAATTCGAGTCTTATTAGTTCTCCATCAGAGGTACTAATCATACATCTCTGCCGCTTGTAATATGATATCTAGCCTACAGAACACGCTCTCAGGTGCCGAAAAGTTATGGATGCTGAATGATAAGTGGTCTACACAGAGCGGGAAGTCTCCAACTTTCCTTACTCTGGAGACATTATCTCCAGCTGAGAGAGCATGCAAAAGCGAGAGATCATCTCTCACTATCTCTCGCCCACTCTCTCTAGTCTGCATGCTCTCTCAGCTGGAGACAATGTCTCCAGAGTTAGGAAAGTTGGAGACTTCCCGTTCGGAGTATGATCTCTACAGGCGGGACCGGCTTCATCTACTGATGCCAATGGCACCGTCGTCTCCGAGTCTCCGTTGATTCGCGTTCGTCGATGGTGGCACTGGTGGCGCTATCCGTACTACTACTATCCCCGTACCCTCGTCGTCCCCGCAGCTCCCGTCTACCAGATAGTGCCAGCACCCGTGCAGCAGGTAATATAATTTTTAATAATAAATAATCAATAATAATAACAATAAGCAGGTGGTAGCGGCACCGCAGCAACTTGTCATCCCAGCAGGCAGAGTGGTGCAGCCCGCCAGTCAGGCTGTACTGGTCCCCGGGGAGGGTGATCAGTAGTACAAACGTACGAACTCTCGCCGGAAACAATAAACCGTTTGCTGACAAACATTTGTCATAGCAACAGAGACACTGAAGTGTAGATAGACAACCCGTACTACCGATTTCCACTATTTGTAATAACTGTAAATGTGTAATAAACACAATAAATGTATTACCTTCATTGAACGATTGATTCATGAGAGAGAGCCTTGTTTGAATGCGCTTATGTACTGTTATCATCCAACGTTCTGTCTCTGCCCACTCATGGAGATGACTAGTGTGCACAAACAGATTACTGATTGACAAAGGATAGCATCACTATAAATTCTCTGCCGAGAACCACTGAACAAACGAGAACAGCATGCGGTGGGCAGTGCTCATCCTGTTCCTGGCTGTTATGGTCCAACTAAACCAGGTATGACTTTTTATTTTCACTGTTTTGGGAATGGTTTTGGATGCAATAGATCTGGTAGAACGTGGATAGCTGCCTCAGAAAACACACCTCATCACATGCAAAAATTCCGCAGAAATATGTGCAATCCTTGTCCGAAATGAAAAATTTCGTGGTCTAACGTTTTGCACTCTATTTTTCTCTATCATTCACGCTCTTGCAACACAATTGTTAGCCAGTCTGCAGCTCCTTTCAACGAACTTTGGGAGCGAGATCATGGAATAGCAAGAGACGGGGTACACATTAGAGTACCAGTGATCCATTAAAGTTCGTCTTCAAAATTGCGATAGGACATTTTGGTTTTATTGCAAAAATGGCTGATTTTCCAGACATCTGAATCAGTCGACCCAGTCGGTGTTGTTTCGGCCACTGAATCTGAGCACATTCGACACCCTCGCGGACTCGGGAAGCGACTGAAGAAGTTCGGCAAGAAGATAGAGAAGATGGGGAGAAACTTGCGGAACACGATAATAAAGACGGCAGCTGTCGTCGCGCCCATGAAGGAGATCATTGGCGCCGTTGGATAATTAATTTAAAATCTGTACAGTATACCTTGTATTACAGTACATTGGCAATCCTCGAACGGGAGAATACTATTTTTGCACATTTATTGTATGCTCGATGATCTATTTGGTTAAAGCGGGTTGAGATGTTTAAGTTATGAGGAGTGCTTGGAGAATGCTGGCTTTGCTTGCTATTAGAGACCGTCCAATAATTGGCGAAACCGATATTAAAATGATATCGATTTGAGTCAATCAGATATCCTTTGTTACACGAATGGATGGCGCCTCTATCACTTTTCCATTCAAATATCTCATTCCCACTGAGCGGTCGCTCACCATCTCGTCTCACCATCGAACCATTGTTACTCGATTGACCAAACGTGTAGATACTCGAATGCCATTCATATATTTCACCCATTCATATATTTTTCCATTTGGATGACCGGTCATTCGTGTATCCCATCCATTCGTGTGGTTCTCATTTTTCGCCATTCGCGTATCGAGTATATCGGTTTTGCGGTCTCTACTTGCTATCTTACGAAATAACGGCGCACGAAAATTTCGGAAAGGGCCGGTAGCAAATAATATGTACAAATACAAGAGGGACTCTCACATTAAAACACTCTCTTTCCCCCTTTAATTAGTCATTCTTTGTTTTATTAGTTTGCTGAAACGATATTAATTGTTGTGAAATACAATTTCAGTCTTTTACTTTCTTCTCCAGTTGTTAAATTCATGCGTTAATTGAAAGCTTCATTCGAAATGTAATACAGTGGCAGACATTTAAAATTAAATGGAAACTCGTCGAGGTAGTTTGTGAGACTAGACAATATGTACAAACGAAAATGGAAGAGGACGAGGTATTTGTAAATGAATGGCTAAAGCAAGCTGCGGTAATTGAGACTTAATAACATTTGGAAGTTAAAGAGTCGGTACGGGTAGGTCTCCCATTACTTTCATGAAGAGAGCGCAATCCTCAAGGTCCGGAATTCGGTCCAATATCGAGATGTGCCTGAGCCCGTGCTTGTCCATGATGTTCGCTAGTTGCTCTCTTACCGTTTCAACCTTCTTGATCATCTCAGGGTCGATGGCCTCTACTGGGAACCACTGCCTATTGTCGTCGCGGAAGGCGGAGTAGACGCTGATCGCAGTGAAGTAGTCGCAGGTGGAATGGTAGAAGCGGGATCGCACGGCCGGGGAAGCGTCCCGTACAAGCAGACGAGGCACTGCAGCGAGCATGGCTACGATGGTGAGTACATCGGCCGACAGGTGCAGATCCACCGCGGCAATGAGTGCAGCGGACTGCGCCGGGACGAGAGGGAACTCGGTCATGAGTACTCCCTTGTCGGTCAACGCCCCATTCTCATCAAGCGCGCCGAGGTGCTGGAGCTGCGCTGTTGCTGCGGCGAGATCCTCGACGGCGGGTTTTGTGAAAAAGTCGAGGCTGTTCAGGTCGCGTACACCGGCTCTCTTAAGAGTCAACACCAGCGAGACGAAGTCAGAGCGGGGAACCGTGGGAGGGATAGAGCCAATGACTGCAAGCTCGGGGGAGAGTACCGGAAGCCCTAAGAGAGCGCAGTTGTCGAGGTACCTGTGGATGCACACGGCCGATTCTATCGTTGCTACAATCACGACAATCTTCAGGTCCGGTCTCTCGGGAAGTATCTGCTTGAGGAGCGCGAGCTGCGCGTCGGACTGGAGCGTCCACTCCTCGGAGAGGCCATTGTCGATGACGATGACGCCGTAGTCATCCAGCAGGCGGTCCCTCATCGTCTCACGAAGCAGAGTGCCATCGGTGCAGTACTTAAGGACGGTCCGCGCGCTAGAGCAGTCGTCAAAACGGATCGAGTAGCCGACCTGCTCGCCCAGCTTCACATCCATCTCCGCGGCGACTCGTCTCGCCGTTGCAATGATCCCCGTTCGATGCGGTTGAGTGCAGGCAACGAGCCGAGCTGGAAACGAGTTGTGAAACAAGTACTCGACAGCCCACTGCGGGATCTGTGTGCCGGCGCCCGGCACACTCACAACCACGGTGCACTGAGAAGCGGCGAGGGATTGGAAGAAGGCGCGTCTGATGGAGTACACGGGCAGTTGGGTGCGCAGATAGACAAGGCGAGCGTAGTTGGCGGAGAAGATCTCGCCGGTCAGAGGGTTGACTTGTGCGGTGCTCATGGTGACTATGGGGGAAAACAGAAAGGAACGAAGGGGCAAAACGAACAGCGACTGGAAATAAGCAAGAGGTTGAGACGTGGAGACTAGATAAGAGCGCTTGCTTATATATTCCCGCTGTAAAGGATGAGTCAGTGAGACGAAACACTTCGAAAAGAAGGAAAGGAAGGGCGCGAGATGTGTGCGCGTTTGTGTTATCATCTTCATCATTTTTTCTTGCATGGATGTGGCAGGCGTGGCGAATGTTGTTGGCGTGCTGAGAATAATGTAATAACAATTCAACACACGTTTACAAAATCGATCAATTTTTCATATCAGGCGGTAGTCGCTCAGATGAGGATGGGTCGGTCTTCATAAGTTGCAGTCCACCAGTTCGCGCCGATTGCTCTCCTTAGGTCATCTCTCCATCTTGCTCTTGGCTTATGAAGACTACCGACCCATCCTCATCTGAGCGACTACCGCCTGATATGATAAATTGATTGATTGATTGATTACAAAATCGATTGTGTGTCTTGGTGATATTTGCCTAGCTCATATTTATAGGGAAGAGCGACTGTGAATACGACACCGATCCTGCATTCCTAGTGTGAGTTGAGACGGTTTCCGGCTGAGATCGGAGAACGCCAACACACAATAAATTCAAAATGGTTTCGCCTTGCTGTCTTATGACATACTACCACAGATATGGCTGATTATTGTTAGCTCATAGATAAAATGGCATTCGTCTCGCTCAATTTTTCCAGTCGATGACAACTGGGGTCGGCAGCAAACAACGTGAAAAATTAGAGGTGTTTACACATTATCACATTCTCCCGCAACTTGACCCTTTCTGGAGGCTCGATACCGTGGATAAAGTAAAATTTCTTCTTGAGAATCGGACAACTATGTGTACGAGCCCCTCAGAGTCACATCATTCGAAAAAAAAGTCAGCGAGAACGAGCTGAACGAGTTAGAGAAATAGACATATGCCGAGAGAGCGCGCCAAATGAGAGGGTCAGACAACGGGAGATGTGCTTGGCATGGTGCCAACTGGATGCTGTGAGAGTCGTTTCGAAGTAGGGACCACCATGAATTTCTGAAATCGACGCCTAAAATTCGAATTCCAGTGATTTCAGGTCAAGCAGGGTTGCAGGGTCCTCATCCTCTTCTTAGAAAACTTTATAAAAAAAATAATTAAGCAAAGAATTACATTTTTAATGAACACGTCCCGGTGCATAAAATGTGTTGCGTGGTGTGACCGTAATTGCCCTGTTCGGTGTGTCAACTCCCGAATCTTTGGTCAGCTGTTTTCAATTTCTCGTAATTTTTGCTCAGAAACCGATTATTTATGCTTCTTTCACCCCGCATTTCATGCACCGCTAAAATTTTAACCTTACAATATAAAGAAAGCAATTGTTTCAACGCTCAGTTCGTTTAAATACGAAATTGTTCGTTTTTCGCTTTACTCTTTATTTTTGGTATGTTCGCGCTCATTATTTCTTTTGAGCTTGGGATATGTTACGTTTGAAGATGCGCAGAATTTAATGATCGCAAAACGGAAGAAAGGGGCAATGAGATAGCGAAATCGTTACTTTTCGAACTCGAAATATTCAGTGTTCGCGCTCATTATTTATCTCCTTCTCTCGCCTGCTAGTGTCCTTTTCATCATAGAGTAGATTAGGAGTGAAATCAAAGAGAGGGTGAATGAGATAAGTAGTGAACTTCGAAAAGTGCGAAAAACAATCCCTATTTGAACTCCCGCAACGCCTCGGCCGACTTTTCCAGAAGTCACTTTTTTCCGGTCCCAACTCCGGTTTGGGGGTCCCTAGTTTCGAAGTGAACATTGTTTATGCCCTAATAAAGTTCAACAAAAAGTCAAATATATTCTATATCGTATTCTATACTACATTGTGAGCAGAGCGGTTTCAAGAGCATACATAATTTCGCAAACAAAAATAATAAAAATAATAATTTAATAATAATAAAAAATCATTTCTTGATAGGCGTCGCTACAGTATCCACTTGGAAAACATAATTTGAATGCGTAGGTCCTTCCTTCCGCGGGAATCCCCGGCTCCGGTTCGCTGTAACGCGTACCGACAATCCTACACATTCATTCCAAATCGAGCTTATCAGCGTCTAGGGCAGAAGGGAGAACAGAGAATTCGATAAATCTTGTGAAAGAGTCTCCGAGGAAATAAAAAACTGATGTTTCTGCTCAGCAACCATGCTCTTCTTTTCATAAATTAACATCTATTCGACTTTAGTCGCTCCGAAAAAGCTCATTTCTAACCCGTGAGCAACCCGGTTTAGACAAGCGAGAGAATACGTGTTTTGGTGTTAGGGCGCGGTCACTCATCAGAATTCGCGCGCAAAGGGGCGGAGCCTGCCCTCGGCGCCTCTCCCTCTCCCCTCCTCGCGTCCTCTCTCATTCATACGCTCTTACAAGTCGTTGACCGCCCGTTATCATCCATGGCTCGCACCAAGCAAACCGCCCGCAAGTCCACCGGAGGCAAGGCCCCTCGCAAGCAGCTCGCCACCAAGGTACGTGCCCTCCCCTCCCCTTCTAGAAGCTTCCCCCTCTCCTTCCGGAAGCTTCCCCGTGTCCTCTCTAAACCAATCTATTTTTGAAATACACTTTCCCGCTAAAACTAATTCCCTTCTTTCACACCTAACTGCTGCTACCTCTTGTTTTCGTTCCCTATTACCAAATACGCTTCAAATAGGCTAATGTACTTGAAACTATGCTCAATAAATAGCGAATGGCCTGTAAATCTTCGTCTCTCTGTTTTCCCCCGTAATTTTCCGTTTTCAGGCTGCCCGCAAGTCCGCGCCGTCGACCGGCGGCGTCAAGAAGCCCCATCGCTACCGCCCCGGAACCGTCGCCCTCCGCGAGATTCGCCGCTACCAGAAGTCGACGGAGCTGCTCATCCGCAAGCTCCCCTTCCAGGTATGCCACGTCCCTTCCCCAATTTTCCCGCGCTTTTTCGAAATTTGTGGCGCGCGCGTGATTGCCGCTTCCTTTGCGCGAAATTTCAAATTCCTTTCTTTTTTCGATCTCCATCCGCGCCCTGGTCAATCGATAATGTAACTTGGCACATGACTCCTCTCGTCGTTAGCAATTTGCCGTCCCTCACTTTCCCGCGCTTTTTTGATTTCAAAAGCACTGCCCGACGCGTGCGTGTTGTGGCCTCTTCCTTACTACTAGCGCTGATTGGTGAATGCGTAAAGCTGAACATTCAGCAAAATACAGCTGTCTTTTCTAGTACTTTCATCTATTTATCAATTATCAAGACTGTTCCTTGCAGCGTCTGGTGCGCGAGATCGCCCAGGACTTCAAGACGGACCTCCGCTTCCAATCTGCGGCCGTCGGAGCCCTCCAGGTAATTTGTGGATCCGGCTACGGATCAATCGATAAACTGTCTTCTACCGTAACCTTACCTCCATTCTTTCTTTGCAGGAGGCAGCCGAGGCCTACCTCGTCGGCCTGTTCGAGGACACCAACCTGTGCGCCATCCACGCGAAGCGCGTGACCATCATGCCCAAGGACATCCAGCTGGCGCGTCGCATCCGCGGCGAGCGCGCCTAAGCGGCTGATTGGTCCGCGTCGCTCGCGCGGCCAAGAGCATCCAACCCAGAACCCAACGGCCCTCTTTAGGGCCACAATCCAATTCCAAATGAACGAAGTTGCTAAAACTTTATCGACCGAGAGAAGAAGTGAGGTTGATGAAGAATGCGAAATGTATGTGTGGAACCCGTGAATAAAGTGTTTTTTAATGTGTGGGGAGGGGGTGTTCCACTCTTGAACTGGACGTTCAGAACTCGATTGTTTGCATGCGAAATAGATTTGGGACATGTGAATTTGGGTGTCAACCGAGTTCTAATTCTAATGCGGCCAGTTCAAAAATGAGGGACCCCGAGGGGGTGTTGAGGATCTTTACACTCCCAGAATCTTAACGCCGCCACTGTGACTGTGGTGAGCGGGCTGGACGCCGGATGAGAGGGAGCGAGACGATTGGATCGTGTAGAAGCGTTGTAGGATGGACTGGAAGGAGAAGGTGAGTACGGTAGGTGTGCGGGTACGGTAAGTATGAAGTGTATGATGTTTTGTCTATTGTCTACATTTGGTTTATTTTACATACTGCATAATTTCGCGTTTCCGGAAAGGGTCTGAAATTGGACTGTGAGAGTGAGAACGACTCCAACCCTCCTACCCCTTTCTGGTAGGTTGAATGATGCGAACCTTACCCATGAAACAAGTCAGGTAATGGTTCAAATGCAGAATCATGTACTCACATCTCGCAGAGTATTAGAGCAGTATACGGTACTGACCACCGGCCATAGAGGACATCCGATAGATCGGAGTAGTGAGAGAGTGGGAAGTAGGGAGGATGAACCCTGTAACGCGCAAGACGTGAGATCTCCAGAAAGGGGTCAAAAACGGGATAGCGGATATGTGGGACTCCATTATTTGCACGCTCTCTCACTTCTGATCCCTGTCTGGACTCCAGACTATGGAGGATTAACAACTCAGTGCTCGTTGGGTATAGCTACTAAAGCTAGAAGACAGAAATCGGCTAGAAAAAAAGAGTTACTTCTAATTGAAGTGCCTTCCGGCAGAAGTAGATATGTCCCACGAGCACTAAGAAGATGGCGGATTACATACTGATGATGCAACTGCGAACCTCTGGATGTCCACTGAGTGAGATGGGTAGTGGATAACAGTAGAGGATGAGCATTACTGCATCAGCGACGAGATGTCGAAGCAAGCTGAGAAGGGTACGGTAGATTAGGAGGACAATGGAATACGGTAGGTGATTGCGGCATAGATTTGAGAAGGATACGGTAGGCGCGAAGGTTAATAGGATACGGTAAGTGAGTCAGACTCAGATCCTTGTAGGATACGGTAAGTGAGCAGGTCAAAACTTCCCAATAGGATTCGGTAGATGAGTGGGTTGCAGATCCTACTAGGATACGGTAGGTGGGTATGTCAAATTTTCTCATAGGGTACGGTAGAGGTGTTTCATCGACAGGTTTCTACCGAATTACAGTATGTCCTACCTGTGAAACGATTGCTTCCAGTGCGAGAGGGGATCATCCTCATCGAGATCGATTATGGTATCTATCGCTTTCCTGAAGTACGGTAGGTCAAATATAATTTATTGATCTCTTCTGGGATATGCAAATGGGCAACCAAATACATTCAATTTGGTATGTTATTGCTCCAGAATGGGGTCAGCTGAGAAGTATGGAAATAGGGGAGTCGCTCTTTCTTTTGGATAGTGTCTCGTTTCTGGCCCCTTTCTGGAGGTTTGGAAAAGTGAGTGACCTACCTCTGAAGCATCAATTTCATTGATGGCACGTTGAGAACGACCAGGAGAAATGCGAAAACTGCGCAGAATCCCAAGGTGATGTACCTGAACGGTGCAGTTGTGTTTCACGACCATCTCAAAATCCGATTCAGTTGAGTCGGATGACAAGCAGAGTCAGTGTACTTCCAGAAACAATTCAAAGAGAAAGCTCAATTAGTTCTACGCTCTGATCGGGAGAGTTGCTTGACTGTGTAATGAAATAGAGAATTTCCTAAATAAATAAGATATTTCGTGACTCACCAATCCATTTTATCGATTCGCCATGCCATCAAACGGTGATGGAAGTAGTTGACACTGTAAAAAAAATATTTGAGATATGTAAATTTTATAGAATCTACGCAATCGATAATAGGAAATTACAGTAACCCGCAGGAGCGGAACGATCGGACTGTATTTCTCTCGCTCTTGCTACCGTACCCTACCGTACCTTTCCCTCTTCGACAGATATACTGTAGCTGTCAGCGACAGCATGATCGCGAAGCCCATCTGCACGTGCAACACATGGCAGCGCTTGTAGATGTCGTCCCTGAATTGAGATTATTGATTAATAAGGCATACTGTAAGTGTCATTATCGATTTTCTCTAAGCCTCTTCAATGACTTAATGCCCCCAAATCCACGCCTTCTGGAATTATCGATCCTAACGGTAATTTGCTTCTGTCCAATGACGATAAATGTAGGGCATTCTCTGACTTCTTTTCACCCGTGTTTACCAATCCCATGAATTCCCCTCTCCCTCCCCCTTCTCCTTCAATAATCTTTGATCTCCCCACAATCTCTCATTTACATATTATAAGTGCTCTCAGTAATCTCTCACCTAAGATCAATATTACTCCTGACAATATTCCCAGTATTGTTCTCACTAATTGTAAATTATCGATTATCGCCCCACTTCTTATAATCTACAATAAGTCTTTGCTCACTTGCACAGTTCCTTCATTGTGGAGACATGCACTTGTTAAGCCCATCCCTAAGAAAACTAGTAACTATATATCCGATTTCCGCCCCATCTCTTTGACCTCTTCTGTTTGCAAAGTCTTTGAGAAGATTCTTATTAGTGAAATCACGACTTTCCTCGACCAAAATAATCTTTTCGACCCTCATCAAACAGGGTTTAGGTCTTCTAGATCCACTTCCACTAACCTGGCTGCAACGCATGCCCATTATCTCAGAATTTTGCATAAGCATTCCCCTTTCGATACTGTATATATTGATTTCCGTAAGGCATTTGATAGTATCGATCACCGACTCTTGCTCTTTAAAATGTCGCAATTAGGAATATCCTCTCATTTAGTATCCTGGTTCGAAGCATATTTATCTGATCGCACCCAGTCCGTTTTCATCGATGACTCATTCTCGCCTTCAACTGTAGTTAGATCCGGTGTGCCACAGGGCTCTTGCTTAGGTCCACTCTTGTTCATCCTATTTATCACTGACATTTCATCACAATTCCCGCCATCTATCTTCTATTCCGTTTATGCTGACGATTTAAAGCTTTATGCGGAAGCTCCCCTCTATTCTGATGACTTACAATGTGCCCTTGATGTTATCTCTACCTGGTCATTACAATGGAATCTCGGCTTATCCGAGACCAAATGCTCTATTATGCACTATGGCCTTCACAACTCTTGTAGACAGTTCCATATCAATAATGTCGCCCTTACACCCAAAAAGACTGTTAAGGACTTAGGAGTCGTTTTCACCCCTTCTCTTTGTTTCTCTGAACATATCAAAGAAATTATTAAGAAATCAAATTCTAAAATGCACTTCCTTTTCAAAGCTTTCCGTAGTAATTGTATCGATATTTATGTGAAATCGTTCACAACATTTATTCTTCCTAGTCTAGAGACCTGTTCCATTATCTGGAACCCCATTAATTCCGTTGAAACTACCAAAAATATTGAACGTGTCCAACGCGACTTCACTAGGAAGCTCTATTTCCGTTGTTCTCTGCCTTCTGTAAGCTACTGTAATCGTTTACGCTCCCTAAATCTAACATCTTTAGAACGCCGTAGATTTGTCACCGATATTGTCTTTCTCCATTCCATTCTTCATAGGAATTATGAACTTGATCACTCTTCCCTCCTCACTCGTTCTCCTCTTACTAGATTTGTCCGTAATTCACATCACTTCCGTATCTCTCTGCCTTTCTTCCCTCCCAATTCCCACACCACCCTTGCCTCCAGAACCATATCAATTTGGAATTCCCTCCCTTCCCCCTCGGTTGATTTATCACGAGATTCCTTCCGAAAATTCATCCGCTCCCAGCCCAACTCCTTTTTCCCTGAATCAATTGTTAAGAATTGGCTCTAACCCTTCTTCCCCATACCCTTGCTGCCATGCACAAAACCGATTCGACTACGTCGACGGACATCCGTTTCTTGCCCCTATTCACAGTTATTTTTCTTGTATGCGATACTCTGACGGAATAAATAATGAATGAATGAATGAATGATGGGGCACAAATGCTGTTTATACGGGTGATCTCATAAAGTGCGGAACTATTTTCGAGTCTTCATCGCATGCGCCCCGGGGAAGCACCCATTTCAAAAGAGATCATAAGGCCAGTAGTTTTAGTAATAATGCTTCTGTCGGAAATTCTTTCTGTTTTTTAAAATTTTTTTAGCATGTTTCCATATCTTCTTTCCGGTGAAGTAACCGGAGAGAAATTTGTCTGTATCCTTCCCGGGAATATGTACCTGCTCGTGATAACTCGGGCCACATGATTCCAAATCTACAGACCAGGGTTAGAGCGAGATAGTATGCTAAAATGAGAGAGTCCCTCTCGATTTCACGCGCTCTCTCACTCCAAAGGCCTTTCTGTAACGTTAACCGGCCTGTGGAATGATGTGGGGCAAAATTGAAAGATCAGATGTTACGTACAACTTTTGTCCAAGTCTATTATTTCTAATCAATGGATCAGTGTTTCGGCCCTCGGTCTAGACACTTCCGTCTAAAGATCAAAGATCAAACTACTCACACAATCTCCTCGCTCCACGTTCGGACTATTCTTCTCAGTGTGATGCACAGTTGCATTACTAGTATGAAAAATAGGAAGAAGGTGAAGAAATGACCCGGGATGTCTATGAATTTGGGATGGAGAAAGTGCGGTTGATCCATCGCTGCAATAATAATAATTTATTTATTTATTTATCGTACACCACAAGGGTGCGACAACATGTACAAAAATGAACGAGTTAAATTAGTTAATTAATTAAGAGTTAATGAGTTAATTTATCTACGCCCGACGCGCAACTGGATTTGAAATTTGACAAAAGTAAGAGGAAGAAAGATAATCATTGGGAAACTATAGGATCTGCAAACCTCCAGAATGTGGTCGGATTCGAGGGAAATACGCTAGACAGAGTTCGACGCTTTCTAATATGGAGCCGTTTCAGGTGGCCAAATTTGTTTCGCAAATCTACACAGTCGATCTTTAGACATTTCAGAACAATTACTTTTTTTTCAGAACATAAAATACTATTTGCTTGTTTCCAGCCGGAATTTCCCAGAAGTCAATCGATATCACACTCACCGATCATGCACGCCATGGGTACGGTAACGACAAGCAGCGCCAGCGTGGAGGCTATCGTCTGTAAAGGTAAAGGTAACGGTGTTAGGTCTTCTACACGCAAGGCGGTCTCGACCACCCCTATGCCTGTGATCTATTTAATTTTACTTTGCAAATTGCATTTCAAAAATGAGATCTAAACACCTTACTTGTATATCACTGATTGGAAAACACTTGAAATCGCTAAAATTTATTTGCTAAATTCATCTTAAATTTTCTACATTAAAGATGAGAAATGTGTCCTGTACTATTCAAATTTGCTCAAGTCTTCATGTCAAATGTAACGAATAGTCTAGATCAACTATCGTAACCTAAATTGATCTATACTTACAGTACCCTGCTCACCTGGAATGCAAACATGAGCAGGAATGGATTGGGGTAGAAGGGTGTGTCGGGCACTACGGAGAGCACTGCCAGACAGAGACACAATGAGATCGAACCTGAGATGATCTTTGATCTTTCGGTAAGAACCATCGCATCTACTCCATGCGTTATTGTTCGAAAGAAGGAATATCTCAAGAATGGAATCGTTTATTAGATGCACAGTCCTAGCAACTCAAGGACTGGGTCAACCGAGTTTATGCAAATGAAAGAAGCTCTCTCACTTTCACGCACTCTCTACTTCCTGACCCGTCTTTGGAGATTGGGGATAAACGAACCTAGTGAGAAGTGCAAAATGCCGAAGAACGAGCGTGAGGGCATCCCTGCAGATCGATTTCATTGTGTTGGCTATCTCGAATGACGCGCCAGGACTCATTGCACAGTAAAAAAACGTACAGAAAGGGGTCAGGCGTGAGAAATTGCGTTTCCTCTCACTTTGGCGCACGCTCTATGACCCCTTTCTGGAGAATCGAAAAACGACAAAAAATATCTCAAGAATGCATGAGTAACTCAATCGAAGAAAACATCGACGATAGCAAATAAAATTGTACGCATGAAAGAAGTCATGTCAAATGGCGAGAATAAATAAACTTACATCGTCTTATTATTACTCGTTACGCAACTTTTGACACAAAGGGCAACATTTGCTGATCCACTAAAGATTCACTGAAATTCGAGCGCTTATTACACAGCGCCGAGTAAACAAATTCTTTCTCTGACCGAACTCTAAGGTCAATAATATTAGAACACAGGCATGAAAATACACAAACTTCTCAAAGAAACGAAAAGATCATCGATATTTCAATAATGTATTTACACATAAGAATAAGTAAACATATTAGCTAAAAAATTGGACTGCATTTCACAGCGACATGAAATCCACGCAAAAAACACTAAATATCAGCACCTTCAACTGATTTCACTCTCAGGCCTGAGGAGGGAGGAGAGGAGGGGGTGATCCATCTAAAATCGCTCTGCCTTTCGTCGAGGACTGATCAAATCGCGTCTGATTCTCTCGAAAACGCGCGCTCTCTCGCCCACTCTAACCGGCAGAGAAGGCAGAGCGGCGGAGCTTGTGTCTGGTGTAATCATCACCTTCTCTCTCTCTCTCTCTCTCTCTCACTCACGGAGGAGAGAGAGATTGATGATAGGCCCGGGTCCAGCCTCACTAATCTTACTCTAATGTTTTTCTTCCGCCTCTCACACCATTATTCTTTGAAACTTGGGTAAATAATTAGATCAGCCGTCTAAATTACGATTTCTACCTCGTGTAAATAATAACAGAAAAGAACGTGATTCAACTATTTACCCGATTTTCAAATCCCATTATATTGCTTTGTTGTTCCTTGTGTGCATTCTCACGCTTTCTCACACCCAGAGTGTCAAGCAAGTTAGACAACGAGAGAGAACGTGCAAAACGAGAGGGTCAGACAGACAGAATTTGTTGGCACGGCGCCAATGCTGTGACACTAATTTCCGGCTCCCATCATCCATCACTCCCTGCCAACGAGGTGTGATCACTTCTGAGAGAGAACGTCGTTTGCGTAAAGGTGCGTAAATATTTTCGCACGAGGGCGTGGTTGTTTGGACGTCTGGCGTAGAATAATTGCGATGGAATACACGTACAGAAAAATGGTAGTACCCCAAAATGTAAGAAATTTTGGAAAGGCCATTCTGTATTTTTTTCAGCAATCGTCAGATGTTATTATTGCTCTGTTCCGGTAAATTGTTCAAAAATTTACAGAATTGTCTTTCCTTCATTTTTTTTTGGATAATGCCAGAAAATAATTATTCTCCCAACTCTAACACACTTGAAGCTGCATGTTTTGTCTTCGGGATAAATTTTTCTCGACAGCGAGAGACGAGAAAAGTCGCAAACTTTGCACTCATTCAAAATATTTATTAACAATCGCGACATACGGAACTCACAGCATACAATAGAGTGCGATCGGTCGGCGCATGATACGGTAGATGATTATTATGATTGGGAAGGCAAAGGCTAGGGCTAGCGCGCATTTGAAGCGCCTCCTGCGGGCATCAAAAGGGTCTTGAAGCAGAGATGTTTGGGTTATTGTAGGCGTTTGCCGAGCTGATACTGTAGGTTGGACAACGGCTAAAACGAGGAAAGGGTCCTCGGGAGGGTCCGTCGGAGATTGAACAATCGAGGAATGGTTAGCGGGGTGACAATATTGATTGGAAAGGGCAAGGTTATTGTCGATGCAGTCAAACTGTTGTTCTGGGATCGTAGAAATGGTATTATGGACTGAATAGGGGACGTCGAACGGCACTGCAAGAGGGCTACTGTGAGAGTGGTTATCGATTGGGATTCCGGAAGGGATACTGTAGGAGTGATTATCGATTGGGAGAGGGGCTTGTAGTCAACAGACGGAGCTCATGTTGTTGTTGGCGTCATCGACGTCTGCGGTGATCTTGGTCTTGCGCATAGACGCGCGACCGACGCCGCGACGCACCGATCTGAGATGAAGACATTTCACATATTTCATTTATAAAATGAATAAGCAACGAAGTTTACATCGAATTTGCGCGTTTGACTACGTACACTAGGGTTGACCACTCGAAATATCCTTTGTTCGAGAACAATGGAAGATTAACAACAAACAAAGAACTGTTCCGGAACGGAGTCGAAACGCTTTGTTTCGACGTTTCGAGTGGTCAACACTAACGTACACGGAGATCACAGGCCCGCCACTTTTTGTCGCTGACAGATTGCGTTTCTCAGCGATTTTGATACTTTTTTCATAGCTTGTCCACTCGAGCAGGCCTTGGACCTCACCGTCTCATGGACTTCCTCGCTCCGATGGCCGATCGTAGCAGGCCGACGGAATTGGCCTCCGCCTTCGCCTCCTCGGCGACCTTCTCGAAGAATTCTGAATACAATTGAAATTATTCTTCCAAATCGTCCAACAAAGTGTGATAAATTCTCCGTTTTCTAATAGGAAGCAGTCACATCGACATTATGCGCAACGTCGTTAAGGAAATCTGAATCGGCCACAATATTTGTGTTGTTGCAAAAATCAGAATTGCAAAAATCAAAGTTTATGTGACGGCCGGACGGCAGTTATGGAGTTCGAAAGAAGTGCGAACTAGGGATGCAAGTTCGGTTTTCGTAATATGACTCTCTCAGCGAGAGATCGGTGATACGGCTGATAAAGGGGAGAGAAAGAGAGAAAAAGAGACGCCGTATTACCGAAACCGACGTCGAACGGGCAACCCTAGCGCGAACCTCTGAGTTTTACCGAAACCGACGTCGAACAGGCAACCCTAGTGCTAACCTCTGAGTATTACCGAAACCGACGTCGAACGGGCAACCCTAGTGCGAACCTCTGAGTATTACCGAAACCGACGTCGAACGAGCAACCCTAGTGCGAACCTCTGAGTTTGTGGACATCTGGCATGATGTGCTCCTGCAGTTCGCTCATCTGAGCGCCCGTCAGACGAAGCGCGTTCTCGAGATGCTCGAGGGCCTGATTTAACGGATTATGAGAGTTACTTAATTTAAAATTCCAGAAATGGGTCTCCCGAAACGTTCCCGTGCCCAATCAACAAGACAAGTTCATTTCTGATTTTACAGATCTTATTTAGTTTTTAGAATTGTTTTTTTTTAAATCACGGCGCTGAAAAACGCCATTATGGCAAAAAGTCCTATTCAGCGGAACGCAAAAAAAAATTGCAATGCCGCCCCTATTAAACCTTTTCAGCAGCCTGCAGTTGCTTCTCCGCTCCAATGCGTGCCTGCAATTCCGATCGAAGTTCGGATTCGGTCGACTCCTTCTGCTCAGAGATGTCCTGTAATTTCGATTCGAGTGAAGCTCTTTCCAGCCATTCTCTTTTTTTAATTAGACGCTGTGCAAGTAACTAATGTTATCATAAATTTGAGACGTGAAATTCGATTCCACGTAGTAATGTAGCTCAGAATTTTCTGGAACTGTCAATAGTAGGTATTTTTGAATATAATAATTTAATTTACAATGTAACCTTGAGTGTCTCCATGAGTCTCTTTGTTTGCGTTGTGTAGTAATGTCGCTCCTTCTCGAGATCCGCCATCTTGTGCTCGTTCAATTCCAACCTGCCATATCATTACAAATTTACAAACACTCGTCCAAAATTATAAAACGTTCCGTTACTATTCCGCGCTAAACGCAGAAATGATTGGCGAGAGAGTATGATAAAGCGAGAGACACGCCGAGGTATAGAAAGAGAGTACACACAACAGTAGTCCATTTCATGAGCGTATCATTTTAAACTTGTAATATCACAGTAAATATATTTCTTTTAATTCATAAGATTTTTTTAGTTTAAAAAAATTGAAAATTAGAGTAGCTAGAAAATAGGAAAATGTTTTTGAATAGGAGAAATGATAAAATAAAGATCGCTGTGTTTATCACTTGAATGGAGAGAATCCTCCTAAAAAATAAATAATTTTCAAATTCGTACAGCTGTGTGATCTTCTCCTTCTCAGTGCTCATACAATTCGTTTTCGTCTCGATTTCCATCAGTCGATTCTTCAGATGGCAAGCGGCCGTCGACAGATTCTGATAAATTCAAAATTCAAATATAGTAAAATAAGGGCAGAGACTGGTCTACTGGGTTGAGAAACTAAGAGTAACGTGCAAACTCCAAATTAACGATAATTGAAAGTCAATACACACTACTTCATCTACAGAAAACATACTATTCAAGAAAAAAACTGGGGAAACATACTGTATTGTTTCTTTTTGTTTCCCTCAATCACCCATACTTTACCTGCTTCTCGATCATAAACTGCTCTCGCTCCTTGAGCATCGTCGACAGATTCTCTTCAATTTTCTCCTTCTCGATGTTGAGAGACTAGAAGAAGATTTCGTCATCACTACGCTTTTTTCAGATGTTGGGGCTTGTTAGGACAAAAATAATTTATTCGGAGAGGGATCTGGAGTGAGATAGAGAAAGAGTTTCAAACTGATAGACCATTCGCTGGCCACATCGTTCCACAGGCCGGTCAACCTTACACAGAAAGGGCTTTGGAATGAGAGGGCGTGTGAAATCGAGAGGGACTCTCTTACTTTTGCACACTCTCTCGCTCTAACCCTGGTCTGTAGGTTTGGAATCATGTGTGGCCCTCTAACATTCGCCCCTGCATCTTTCTTTTTCAGCCCATGGATTATTCAATTCAATCATTTATGCAATAGTGCTCAGATGAGGACACCCCGGTAGTCTTCATTAGTTATGAATTATACAAAAGTGAAAACATACTGCCATATTGAGTGCGAGATGCTCCGTCTTCGCATTGAGAGCAATTTTCTCCTGTTCCAGTGTTCGCTTAGTCTCATTCGTTATCTTCAGTTCGCTATAATATTAATATTAAGTTTTAATATTAATATTATTAACGTAAATGAGTATTAAAAATACATCATTGTCTTGAGCAGTCTATTAATCATGATTTCAGACCTACGGAAAAGGGTAAGGGAAAAAGAGTGTGTAAAGGCGAGAGAGAGAGAAAGAAAAAAGTCCATCGCGATTCCACACACTCCTTCACTCGAATTCCCTTTCTGCAGGGTTGACCGGTCTGTGGAATGAGATTGGGGATGCAGCGATTCGATTGAGTCCAAGTCCTCTGACAGACTATTTTTCTCTCACTCTGTGCTCCTATGATTTCGATCTCAAAATGTCGGGAAAAAAAAATCTGTCACGTTTCATATTTGATGCAACAAAGGCACACTCCATTTGTAATTTTCTCGCGACAGCATAAAGGAAACCAGAAAGGGAAAGGGAGGTCATTTATGACCATTTCCCTCATACATTCCCTATCAGTGATAGCGAGAGTGCGCACTGCACTTTCACCCGGTTTCATCAAAATGTGATTTGAGCTGGTAATTTGCAGCGTGTATTGAGCACATAAAATACACTAAAAACATTTGAAATTGAGTAAAAGACACGAACTTCTTGACGTTTTGCAGGTCATCTTTCAGCTTCTTAGTCGTTCTGATCAATTTCTCCCGCTCCTCCTCGAGTTCCTCCTTGAGTCGAGCGAGTTCCTGTTTTTTTTCAATCATTTTTCTCTTTTTTTATCCTTTAATGCCGTTTGCGAATTAAACTTCCTAGTGTAAAGGATGTTCACTTTTGCCCTTTTCAGAAGGTTCGGGAGGGGGGGAAGTGTCCAAGTGTCTCACCATGGCTCTATCATGCTCGGCTTGTCGCGCTTCCGACTCGGCAGCCAATCGATCCTGTAGAGTACGGTAATGACAGGTTATGGCAATTACAAGGTAAGGTAGAGACATACGTCAAGACGTTTGAAACGCGCAAACGAAAGAAGAAATATTGATTTTTAGACATTAAAATGATCACTTCATAGTTTCTCTTCTCCTCGTTCAGCATGTTTCCTTTGCACTCGAGTTCGCGTATCATTGTCTCACCGACGAGAGTGTTCTTGTACGAACTGAAAAAGCCGTTAATAATTTCGCTCAAAAACCAGAAATGCACACTTCACATTCTCAACATTATACCTAATAATATGGAGAAAATTGTGATGTGGTCGATTAACTACACATCATTCGACAGACCGGTCAACCTTCCAGAAAGGCCTTCGGAGTGAGAGAGTGTGTGAAATCGAGAGAGACCCTCTCACTTTTGCACGCTCTCTCGCTCCGACCCTGGTCTGTTTGTTTGGAATCATGTGACTAGTAAGAAAGATTACATCTTGGTGGCTCGCCGCAGCGCTGCCAGCCACGCGTCCTGTGCGGCAGAATCGGGCGCGGACACTATGACGGCTGATGGGAATCTGGAAATCGAAGTATCTCTAACAACAGTCTCTAGCTATAACATTTTCGCAGAAATTTGAGGTTCTGACACGGCAAACTAAACTAAGGCCTTTTTCAACAGACGGATGGGGAACAAAACGACATTGTAACTCCTGGTTCAAACTGTACTAACTGAGGGTGGGCGATGAGCAGGCAGTGTCTTCTACCGACATCGCCGCCAGACACAATCGAGCAGCCGATGAGGGGAATCACACCCTGCAATATTTATTAATTCATTTTCCCCATATTAGCCATGAATTTGAAAGAGTAAAATAACGAAAAGGAATAGGAATTGGCCATTTTTATATCTATAAAATATTGCATGATGTGTCCAAATACTTTTGTATCGAAAGTACAATAATAACTCTGAGGATCTAGGCACTAATCACCTTAGGATGCAAATCGATTCTCTTGGTCTTCTCGAAGGTCTTCTTGAATGATGATGGATAGTAGAGGAGAAAGCACTCTTTGAGAATGAAGAATCTACAAATGAAACAGAATTTCATACATTCGTAATGATGTCTATGCAGCTGAGATCGTAACGATACATTAAAACTGTAAAAAAAATAAATAAAAAATTAAAACATACCGTTTCGTCCACTTGGCAGGCCGGTTTTTCTTGTTGTACTTCTTGAGCATCGTTCCGAAGTTTTGAACACCCTGGAAGTGTCGGAATGGTAGCGAGATAAATATTCCAGATTTTGTTTATAAAAAAAGTGGAACATTCTCGGTCAATACGTGCAATTCCGAATGTTGACAAACCAGCATGGGTCCGAGCTCTTCATAGTCCTTCTCCGGGGTGATATCATAGTCCGACTCGGTGGTCTTCTTCTGAGAGGGCACCGATCGAACGGCGATGTTTGAGAACTGAATATCGATGGTAATAAACAATAGAAGGGATTGCTTAAATATTTGTTTCATTCTATACATTCATATACATTCATCAGAAATTTCGAACAAAAATGGCTTTAGTAGCGCCCATTAGAGTGCGAAGTGTGAGACCATGATTTGTTAATTTCGCACACTCTCTTCACCGATCGGTGGATGGGAGAGGTGGAATAGATTGCAGTCTCAAATTTCGCACTCTAACGTCGATTGATACAGACAATTTATGTATTATCCCACTCTTCTCACCTGAAACGACAGACTCCTCAGCACTCCTGCCTTCTTTCTCTTCTGCTCTGGCGGAGTGGGCAGTGGTTCGTTAGGGGACGATGGAGACTTGTTCTTCTCGAGCGATGATGAATCCATGCTGCAACTTGCAGATATATAACACTAACAGTTACAGATATGTCTAGAAATATGTACAATCGAGTGCGCATTTGCATTAAAAATGAGAGAGAATTGAAGGATAAACTGAGAAAAAATTAATAGGATCATGGCAAGTAAATCATCATCAGTGCTTTCAGAGGAACTAAACTTGCTGAACACAGTAAGAAACGATTGGCAAATAATAGTAAGCGATAAAACTGCGACAGATGTAAAGATGATTTACGAAGAGGGAGTGGGGAAGTTCCTTAATCCACAAGTGATCTCAGTTCCTAAACGAAAGTGACACTGGTACAGGAGGCTGCGGCGGAGAGCGGGTCGGGAGAGGGATAATCGGGTTTTGCCCCCCTCGGGGGCGCTCCTCCCCCGGTTTCACCATTGATATTGAACTGATATGATGTGGACAGGTGCTTCTCCTAGATCCCGTTTCAGCCCAAGGGTAGATATGATCATATCAGGCGGGTTTGAGAGGAGAATAGAGGGGAGGAGGGTTGCCGATGACCTTCTTAGAAGATTATGATTGGCTTGTGAGGGGGATTTGAGAGAGATGGAATAGCCTCGAGAAATGAGCAAAGATTGAGGAATGAAACAGAAAGAGGCAGATATATTAGCCAGGGGAAAACATTTTTGTTGATTGAACAATACACAGTGGGAAGAATACTCCACGGAGTCAAATACCATCAAATAATTTTTTTAAAAAAAACAGGTTTCTCCTGGAATATGGTTAATCTCCCAGTAATCACTCACGTTGTGCTGTTTTCGATTCATCTGCACTCTGTTGTTTATCCGAGTTGCTTGCCGTAGTTTGAACATTCACGTTTGCATCGTCATATGAGTATTTACGAGGAGACGACATTTTGCTCATGCTGTTCTCGATGTTTCAGAATTTTAGAAGCGGATGTTCAATTCCACGAAGAATTCACGATGATCGAACAGTTCAAAAACAAGATCATCGACATATTGAAGAGTTCTGGAGAGTAGAGTGCGAAATGTGAGACCACGCACTCCTCATTTCACATACTCTCTCGACCGGTCGGTAGGTGAGAGAGGGTACGAAATGAAGAGACCGTGGTCTCACATTTCGCACTCTACTGGAGAGCCTTTAAATAGTGGAGTGAGTTTTTTTTAGATTCCTTCTTGGAATGTTTTCGTAACAAAAAGTGTGTAGTTCGTGTTTTCCAACACTTTAGAACAAGAAAATCTGGAAACGATGAATGATAACGAATTATTTTCGAGAAATTTGCACTACTCATATGGCCCCACCGCAGGATGAAATGGTTGTTTCTTTGTTGTTTCCTTTTGTTATGAAATACTTTATAATATTATTGTTTTGAAAACTTTCCGGGAAACCCGCTTATCGACCTAGCCTTAGTTATCGCCATCAATATGGGCACTACAGAGAGGTATTCTTAATTAATTAATAAGTTTAAAGAATTTTACAATGAATCTCTATGAAGTTTCTCCCTCAGGATGAATCACGAGCACGGCATCCTACAGCATTACTTGGATGCAATCAACTCGAAGAGCCAACAATTCAAAAACGAACTCGGTCTCTACACTTTTTTCCCATTAATTGAACACAGAGACAAAGTTTTCCGGGTAAGGAAGCGTCAGTGAGGTAGATATTACATATTTTTGTCTAAACTGGGGATATTAGTACGTGATTTCGAGACTCGTTCGAAACACCGATTTCCATGGACTTGTTTTCCGTCGAATATTTTATCTGTCCCTGCAGTTGCTACCTCAATACCGTCTGTCGCTGCGCTTTGCAGCCCTGCAGCTCGTGCAGCAACTCAGACTACAGGCTAGAGCATTACTTTTCTTGCATTTTGTACACCAGTTTTTTGGAGGTGGTGTAGGGAGTCGACAAAATAAACCACAACTGTTGAGGAAGACGTCGTCGAAGATGTTGGAGGTACACCCAGAAAGAATATACTTACTATTGAGTATATTCTATACTGTGATATGACACCGAGTATATGATATACTCAATATTGAGTATATTCTCTCGTTTTCGCACGCTCTCTCGACGCGCGAATATACTCAATATTGAGTATACTCGGTGTCTCATCTTAGTATATTCATTCTCTGTGTATCGCAGAAAACGATAAGGAGATGGAAACGGCCTGTTATACGCGAAGATTTATCGGTATATTGGAGGAACTCGTGGAATGAATAAATTGTCATTGTCGTATTTGCCCATTCACGATCTGATTTGGCACTTGTTATTCTCTGATTGTGCAACAGTTCAACTCCGCATCAAAGATCGCTCTTTGTCGGATGCTCTCGTCTCTCACGCGCTCTAACTGTTTTGAATTTCCCTCCAAAACACACTAAGAGCACACTCGATACACTTTCAGTGAAATATGCACAGTGAAACGGGATGAGAGAGTGTTAGTCGTTGGAAACAGAGAGAGAGAGAGAGAGAGAGAGAGAGAGAGAGAGAGAGAGAGAGATCGTGGTGAAAGGCTTAGTCTGGCGAGAGAAACAGAGTGCACAAGCTAGTCTCTCCTCGCGATTGCACAATGTTGTGCTGGAGAGCGAGAGCGAGAGAGAAATTTCACGTGCGCGATAAAAGCGGGGTGGAATTCCCGCTTTTTCACATTCTTCTCATAATCGTCTATCATGGCGGTGGTCCTCACTCCAGAACGACAAGTTATCGTGGACATTCTCCGTCGACAAGGAGTATCCGTTTCCGATGAGGTACAGTAATTATCGATTGGATTCCGTAATTGGCACTAACCCTGGTGAAACCTCCATAGCCTGGAGAGTTCCCCGTGATGACTTTCCCAGAGATTTTAAATCTAGGAATAATTATCGATTTGCTGCTGTAACTGGTAGCTGCATTCGGTCTCAGATGAAGTAAATTAATCATTGCTACCGTAGCCTTTTTATCGCTACCGTAATTTACTGGACTTTCGTTGCAGGACGCCTTTTCCTTCTCTCGAATCGGCGAGGGTCGCGGCTTCTGCTCGCTGCTCTATCGAGTGAACGTGGGCGATCGATCTTTCGCTGTGAAGATAACCAATCCTCAGGGGAGCATCACGGGAGCTGGTGAGTTCTCCATAAAGGGGTCAGTGCGGGAGCGTCAATATCTGAAGCAAGATGTGCGGGCCAAAAGGTACAGTGGCAGATTGAGCACACCATCTGCATGGTAGTTAGTCTAATGCTGCGCAAATTTCATGGGTAGAAAGTGGACAATCGTTTTGTCCACCTAACTTTTCTCCTAGTCAAACTACAGCTTCCAAACTTGATACAGAGGTGGTAAAAAACGTTTGGAACATTTTCCTTTTTGATTGCAGTGATTTCGAAATTTTAGCGCACCATAAGAAAGGTATGCTACAGTGACATTATGCCGCAGAGTAATGTCTCCATACTGTATATTTCCTGTATGATAGGCATTATTTTACTACTACACCACACCACGTATGATTTCAGAGGGCACAGCGGGCCTGCACGAGAACGTGCACAACCGGGAGTGCGACTTCTACCGATGGGCGGCCGGCTACTTGACGGACGGTGAATTGACGGATCTGGAGAAAATCGCGCGCACCTACGGAGACAGCAAGTGCGAGGGACGAGAGGTGAGTGGATGAGCGCTCCAGGATCGCGAGAGAGTGTGTGAAAGTGAGAGAGCTTAGAGAAAACTTTCCCATTATCAGGCACGCATTCCTACGGTGGTCTTGAGCACTAATAGTCAGAATATTCGAAAAAAGGAAAAATGAAAAAAAATTACTTTTCCTTCAGGGACTGCTCATTATGGAGGATTTTTCCGGCAGAATGACGAGTGACGTCGATTACACGAAAGGATTTAGTGTGGACGTGGTGAGTGGGCGCGATTCCAACCTCCAGAAAGGGGTCAGGAGAGAGCGTGTGAATATGAGAGCGTCCTTATGACTTTTACACGCATTCTCGATTCAGGTCCCTTTCTGGAGGATTCCGCCGTTTGTGGAAAAAATGCGTGGAGTCGTAGAGCTCGGGGCCATTATGAGGCAGTTCGTTGATCTTTGATCTTTCAGGTGAAGAGCATTCTTCGCTCAATCGTCGGCTACCAGTCCGCCTTCTTCAGCAGCAAGAATACGGTATGTTTCACTGCAATTATATACTGGAGTATTGTAATTCCGACTAGGCAACTGTAGTCATATTGTTATCTCATCGTTCCACAAAACTTTCGTAAACGGGATAGATACTGACAGAGTTTATAAAATTGAGAGGGACTCTCTCACTTTCTCACAGTCTATCGCTCATGACCCCTTTCTGGAGCTTTGAACATTAAGAATTTGCAGTTCTCACTGAGCGACAAGAGCGTGGTGAACGCGGGTCTCAAGGGAATGGGAAGTCACTGCATCGATGCTTTCCCGCAGAAGGAGTGGTTGAGCGAGGAGAGGAGAAAGTACGCGTTGGTCTTTGATCTCTGGCATCCACTTTAGGCTTATAGTTTTGGTTGATTAGTCCGCTTTACACCAATACATATGCTTCTTCTAACAACCACACCTATTATTTGACATAAAATCTTACAATAAGATCAGTAACTGATCCCATGAGTTTTGATCTCCCTATCCTTAAACTTCTGTTTCACATAATCGCTGATTTTTAAAAATAATATGCTTCTTCTGGTTGATATTTTTTCTCTATCCGTTGATCTTTGATCTTCAGGACGCTCCACGCCATTTCCGACGCTATTGTCGAGCTGCAGGAGGACTATCCCGAGCCTGCCAAGGTGATTGAACTTTACGAGCTTTTCAGTTTCCAGAAGATACTTGCTGATTAGTCTATCCCTAATATCTTCTCCAATTGAAATAGTTTCGCTACTGATCTTTGATCTTTGCCAGTCTCTTCGTCGTTCGCTCGTTCACTGCGATCTGTGGCCGAACAACATGCTCTTCGAGAAGACGCCCGACCACCCGCAAGGCACGCTCATGGCCATCGTCGACTGGCAGTGCGCCAATGTTGGTGAGTCCCGACACGATTGTGAGGCGTACGGTAGGATGGAATCTGCTTCTTCATTTTTACATAACACTGCCTAGCTCCTCGTCCCTTTTTGAGGGTAAAACTTGACAGTTCACTTCTGGAATTGGACGAGCATTTGAGGGTCTCGGTGGGATTCTCTGGGATACGGTAGGATAAAATCTGGAAATCTTGCAGGCAACGCGCTGCTGGACGTTGCATCTGCCATTGGAGTGTGTCTGACTCCTGAAGATAGGCGAGCTCATGAGGAGGAGTTGGTGGAGTACTATCTGGGTGAAATGGAGAAGAGGAAGCACCGATTCACCCAGAGCTTCGAGATGGACAAGGATACGGTAATCGATCGATAGCCCGATGAAATTTTATTGATTATTTGCAGGCCTACAGTCAATACCGTCACTCACTGAAGTGGGCGGCGCTCCAACTCGTATTTACGACAGTCTTCAATCCAACCGCTGATCTACCATCGAGCGAGACCGAGGACGGCCCGCTGAGCACGAGACTCAATGCGATATTGGACGATATTGGAATCTGAATATTTATCACTCTCATTGTACAATAAATATGTCTGAATCGCAAATTTAAAAATGGAATACAATTATTTTTAAATAAAATTAAAATACATCACTCTTCGATTGTAGTACAACACGTAAACTACGGTAATACCGCAGCTCAAACTTTACCTATTTCCCGGTCTGCATTAGCGGTTTTCGAATTTTTCGAACTGCTTTTATTGATTGTTGCTGCAAATATCCCGCCGATTTGACGTCAGTATCATCCACTAAGCGTGCCCCGATGTCTCCGCCAGCGGTCGAGGCGATGCAGCTGGTAACTCAACCTTGTTTTCACTGAATTTTAGGAGAATTCTCAGTTAACTTTTTCGCTTACATAGATCTTCGTAGTATTTTGTGTTTTATTAACTTATTTTATAACTTAAATTGTTTAAGACGAGCATGGCATGGACGCCGAGTCGTCCGTGCATGGTCATGCGCTTTCCGTCGACGACAATCATGCTGGACTGCGCCGTCGACATGGCCTCCCTCTCCCACTTCGTGCCATTCATGTACAGCACCAGGTCAGTCTTACAACTGTTTTCATTATTGTTATTTGAATACAATCATCAAGGGCAATGCACTTGTGAACCTATGGTAAATGCCAGTTGATTTCTCTGGTGTGTTCAAATTTCTACTTGCGTCACTCAGAAATTACAGCGGTAAAAAACTCGGTTCTGCTGCCGAACAGAAGCACATAACTTGAATTAATTATTTTGCTTTTTAGATAGAGTTATATTTTTTTTAAAGAAATACCTACGTTACAACTATTTTTAGTGAACGGCTGAAGCGTTGCGAGTCGTACTCGTCCAACTTGAGTTACGTCAAGCAGATCTGCGACAAGTACTACGTGGAGGCCATGCCCGAGATGCATCCAGTACCTGTGAGTTATTTTATTTTTTATTATTTGTTTATTTGCGTATTTTATTATTAAGCCCACACATGACACTGCGAATAGGTGTCCTTCCCTTTCTTTTAGCAAGGAAATCAATTAGCCTAACTGGATTTTAATCAATATCAATTTATTTATTCAATCGTCAGGCCTATAGTCTGTTGAATGATGACATTACTCCACGTATTGGGGTATCTTCATTAGTTAAACAATTCTTAATTATATGATAATGAGTAATTTGTTAATTAATGTATTGCAGCTGTGCACGATCTCGATGGATCAAGTGGACGCCATCCTCATCTCCAATTGGCACGCACTCGTCGCCCTTCCCTTCTACACTGAGGGCACCGGATTCTGCGGGAGAGTCTACGCATCCGAGCCCACGCTGCAGTACGGAACGTATGTTTGTTTTCGATTTTTTACGTAATTCAATTTTATATTGTGGCTAAAGTATTATACAAGTATGTTAATGACTATTTTGCAACTAGCTCCTTATGCTCATTGTGATCCCCCCCTCTTTTCAATCTTCCAGCTAGAATCAATGGCCCGATTATCGATTAATTTCCAGTCTGATGATGGAGGAGCTGATGGAGTACTTTGAGCGCGTCACTCACAATCCCTCGAACGGAGCGTGGAAGGACCCTCAGGTCTACGGGTTAGTCTATCGTTAATTTAATGTTACTCCATAGTATTACTTTTTTACTAAAATTCACTTAATCAAGTTTTGGCATGAGAAATGATTGACTGATTGAGTCCACAGGTGATGACATAGAAGCTTATGTGTCATCCGTAATTTTTCTTCTTCTATTTATTCTAGTTTTCGATTCGATTCTTCAACAATTTCCAGCATTGTGACACTATTTATTAATGACACAATCTGACGTCTGTGAGCGATGTAAGGTTGCCTATTAATGACGTAATAATGATTTAATTTGAGTGACTTTCTCAATCCGCCGATGCGCTCCCCCCGGGAGTGGCGGTCGATGTACAGCGAGGAGACGATGAAAGCGGCACTGGACAGAGTGCGAGTCGTCGCATTCACAGAACCACTCGTTAGTACAGTTAATTATTGATTAATTAGCGTCAAATTATTGATTTACACCCTCTAAATCCGGAATTTCAATGAACCTTGAAGATAAAGCTACTGTTCCAATGTTTGTCTGTATAATTATAATTACTTGAGCATATTTAAAATTATTTATTGATTATTGTATGATTAAATTTGTTAATAATTAAATAATTACCCAGACGATCGACGGTCCGATCAAGGCGACGTCGTACTGCAGCGGGTTCGCCATCGGCTCCTGCAATTGGGTAGTGTCGAATGACACGGACAAGGTGAGGGAGAGCAGCATACATATGAATGACGTGTTCATTATAGAAATAAAAATATGTAAATATCAGAGACTTCTAGTTTACAATTAGTTTGTGAATGAATGTATGCTACGCCACCGCTTTTTAAAAAAAATTCGCCGAAAATGCTACATCTAAACGGTTTCTGCCAATTGTTAGCATTGCCTCATGTTGAATGCAACAGGAACTGTATTATTTGGTATTATCAATGATGTGATTTTTCTCGTTTTGTGCGAGCACAACTATTAGTTGTCAACTAATATATAAATATTTTCAGTTCGGCTACCTCTCCGTGTCGTCGAGTCGCTCGCTGCACACGCGAGCCGTAGATTGGAAGCCATTTAAAGTACACTTTAATTTGATTAATTGACTAATTACATAACGTTGATTAATTTAGTTTCGGGAGCCATTCAAAGTGCATTTGCCTGTGGTTCATGACCTCACGTATTACTTGATTAGTTAATTAATTAAAATTTAATCGCAGGCGCTGGACACACTGATCGTCTCCTCTCTCTCTCCACTGATCGAGAACAAGCCCGAGGTCAGTGGTAACTGCTAATAATACCGTTGATTAGAATGAGAAAGTACCAACATTTGAATGGAGATGCAAAAATCGTAAAATTGAAGAATGCGTGTCCCCCGAATCATTATAAAAATTGTTTCTTTGAAGATAGAGGTGATCGAGAAGTGATTTAACGATTTATTTTGCAGAAGAATGCGTACGAACTCGTGAACGCGGTGAAGGAGACGGTGAAGCAGCTCGGGTCCGTCATCCTGCCGGTAGGCCGCCGTATACAGATAATCAAAAATCAAAGAAGTTTTCCTGAAAACAATTTGTTATAACAACCTCATAAATCCGTAAGCTCTGATTGTGACGCAGAGAATGCCTGCGCATGCCTGTCAAAGATTCTAGATCATCAGAATCCACCATGCATCGTTCAAAATCGCCGCCAACAATTAATACAATATTATCGCATTTTTGGCGAATTTCAGATCAATCCTTGCGGCATTATGTTCGATTTGCTGGATCTGCTGGCGAAGAGTCTGGATGCGGTCAGTTTTTATTGAATTAATTACTTTTAAAATAATTATTCCCATTTAATTATCAATAATTACGTTTAACGTGAGTGTATTCTATAATAAAAAAAGAAACCAAACGATCATTATTCCACGCCGAGTTGTTGCAGAGATATTTTCATGAAGAAACGACACATCTGCTGGTTCCGGAAAAATAATTTTTTTTTAAAACCAACTTTATCAGGCCATGGACATTCCCATCTACGTCATCTCACCCGTGGCGAAGAAGGCTCTCGCGTTCGCCAACGTCTACCCGGAGTGGTACGTATTATTTAAATAATTATAATTTATTTATTTAAGAAAATACAAATTGATTTTACTCGATGCGGAAGACAAGGGATACGGTACTGCATTTGGGTCACTGTAATCCTTGACTTGCACTGGGTCAAAATTGTCTGCTCTGCAGGCTCTCCGACGGCCACCAGGAGCGAGTTTACGAGCCCATGGAGCCATTCCGACACATTCAGGTAGTGATGAGTGGCGGGAGTGTTGGGTCTGTCTGTGATTCTGTCAGTGATATTATTGAGCCAAAATCATGATAAATGGACATCATTTGTCGATAGCTTTCTTGCTATCATTATAATCATTGATGAAATGACTGGCGCAGAGTTATTATTCTGCAACTGTATTGCATAGTTCGCTTTATTTAGCTATTTTAATAATATTTATTTATTATAAAATGTTTAATATTTTAAAAAAAGAAGCATTGGTGCAGATGATGGAGTCGCGCAAGGTCAAGGTGTACGACTCCATCTACGGTGACTTCTCGCGCGAGCTGCGCACGCCCTGCGTCGTGATAGCGGGTGAGCGAGTGATACGGTAGTCAAGGGGTACGGTAGCAGTGCGGTAGTTTAGCGATACGGTAGTAGAGGATATGGTTCTCGAGGGATAAGGTATTCCAGGGTACGGTAATCGAACGATATAGTAGCGGTAGCATCCGATTACTATGTTTTGCAATAAAATATGGAACAATTAGCATGCCGATTGCAGGCCATCCGTCACTCCGATTGGGCGACGTTCCGCATCTGATCGAAATGTGGGGAGACGACCCGAAGAATGCAGTCATCATTTCCGGTGAGAAAAAAAATTTATTTGAAACAAACTTTCCATTTTTTTTTCTGTTTTAAACAAAACTTTCCAACTGTAATGTTCATGCACAAAAAGAAGGTATGTTCAACTGTAGTAGCCATTGGCGCTACTGGAGTAATTTAACTACTGTATTGGATATGATGGTTTTGCGACGGTTACTGTATAGTCATATCGATTGCAGACGCGGACTACCCTCCGTCGGACGTGTACGGACCCTTTGAGGAGCTGAAGATACGGTGAGACGGCATTCCTGTCCTTATCCTTATCAATTACTCCTTATCTATGTTTGCTTACCAGGCGTTCCCAAAATCGATCGTAGATGAGCGCGTAATATAATATAAACATTCAATGAGCTCATTCGTATGACTCCTAGGGCCCACCAACCGGAAATTCCAAAATTAGAGCCGGGGAAAAGTATGAAAAGACAGAAACGACTATTTGCACAGAAAAGGCTGTTTTTGCTGTAATTGTGTTTCTAAGGAGTGCGGCTCTCAGTTTTCTTGCTCAATATAAAGTTGAGATGACAGACAAGTGACAGAGAGAAAATAAGAAAAATCGGTACTAGCGAATGTCTTTTAATTCGCGCACGAACTTCATTGATTTTATGTTATCTTTAATAACTATTGTTTCAGGGAGTGCGGCTCTGAGATTTGATTACTTTTTCATACTATGATATCCAGGGCAGCTTTGAACGAAAAATAAAGAAAACCCGTACTAGCGAACCTTATTTATTTCAGCTTCAAATTTTACGAGTTGAACACTGTAGCTATTGATTATGAACTAGTTATTATTTACAAAACCGAAAATTAAATCTTATTTTATTTATTCATGGCTTCCTAGTAGCAGCTAGAAGTGAATACTTGCTGCAAATATTATTTAAATCTAGAATACAGCAAGAAACACTGTCAAAACGAAAATGTCTGACCTAACTAACAGTCGTTGCCCCACCGAACTCATGGCGCAACGATGCCGCACGAATTCGGTGGGCCGACTACACCACGGCGGGCGGAGATTTGAAACTTGCCTGATTCTCGTTGAACTGGTTGTATTTGATAAATCTGGAAACGCTATCGTGATTCTGCATCCCTCATTACCCGGAAAGCACGAAATTTGCAATTTTAGGAACAATTTTCAATTTCACGCGGTGGTCCCTATATGACTCCCCTACGGTCTTCTACCGTACCACGTTACCGTAATCATTCGTAATTTTCTTTCTCTCTCACTCAGATGCCTCTACTACCCCGTCGACTGCCGCATCGACTTCTGGCAGCTGAACACGAATGTGCTCCCGGAGCTCAAGCCCACCGTCAGTTATTGATTTTCCTTTTCGTATAATTTTTGAAAAAAAAATCAATAATAAAACAAGCTTGTTGTAGGTGCTGATCACGCCCGACGCGTACACCCGCAGCCAGGCTGGCGTCGCGAACACGAGCGTCGATTATGTAAAAAATAATATTTATAATAATTATGTAATGATACGTGGGCACGAGGGTGCAGGGGCACCGTGCAAATTGGGGCTGGTGTTTTCGGGGGCACGGTGTAAAAGTGAAAATGAGATGGATACTTGAAAAAAGCTAAAAGAACATGCCTATTCGAAGGTCTACATGCCGCCCGGAGTAGATTATAGTGAATCACTGTGCAAAAGGGCTCGGATAAATGCTGCCCACCTATGTATGTAATGATAATAATAATAATAATAATAATAATACTAATAATATGTATCTTCTTGTGAGTAGGGGAGGAAGAGTGAATGACTGTGCGTATCTAAAAAGTGCATATCTAAAAATGTGCACACGTGACTAATTTTCTTTTCAATTCAACCCTTGGAATGCAAGTTTTGTGTTGAATTTCGTACTTGTTTGGTTATTGGCAAGAGCTTTTCCGAAGTTAATTATCCCTTGCTAATTTGAGGACTTCTAAATTAGTGTAATTCAGAATCCGACGACGCCAATTCGCCACGAGGAGACAGTAACGATTCCGAGCAAGTCGCGCAAGAGGAAGATCAAAATCCATCCCGAGGTATGTATCGATTTATTGATTGAATTGGAGATGCGGGTTACGGTAACTTACCTGGGCTAAATGTAGCATATCGATAACTCAACGGTGTGGTTATTCTTGGTTTTACATTATATTATTTATTAAATTATTCATTAAATTTGTAAAATAATTAGTTGATTTGAGGTGGCGGCGCAGCTGAGGCCGCGTGGATTCAACGCGCATCCGGACCGCGGCATCTGCTCGCTGAAGGGCGTGCTCGATTGCTACGACAACCATCTCGTGCTGGTGGTGAGTGTGCAGTCGTAGTACATTTGTAAAATGATAAAATGATACGATCATTCCAGAAAAATCAAAACACATACACCCCTTGTCCTCATTTCTGTCACTTATCAGCTGAAAGTTTTAATAATTCGGTCAAATCTTTGTGAATTTGTGACAGTAGTGCAGTAGGCTCTGCTAGTACGAGTCAAAATAGAGCTACGAAACAGCGGCGGACCGCGTTTATAACAGAAAAATTGAAAATTGTGCTTACAAATTCTTCGGAGATCAGCGTCGGCGAAATGGAAAATCTTCAAAATTCCTAGCCCATCAATGGCTACATTATTTTTAAAACGAATTAAAGACCCGATGTTTAAAAAAACTCGAACATTTAAACAATAGAGACGCAAATTAGGAGGTGGTTCCAACTACACATCATTCCACAGGCCGGTCAATCTTACAGAAAGGCCTTTTGAGTGAGAGAGCGTGTGAAATCGAGAGGGACTCTCTCACTTTTGCACACTCTCTCACCGTGACCCCTGTCTGACCGTTTGGAATCATGTGACTACATTCACTATCACAGATGTAACTTGTCCTCTTTTGCAGCCGGCTCCAGCCAGTGCGACGACCGCGACTCGACCGGCGTTCACGGGCAGACTCACGGCGGAGACACTCGCGAAGAATCTGAGTGTGAGTGGAGAGGGGGCACATCATAGGTCAAATAGGTTATCGCTAGAGAGATGGTACCCTCAAAACGGAAGAAAATGCACCGTGTCCAGGATTTTCCGGGAAAACTCCGGAAAGTCTGGCAAATCGTTGTTTCTCAACGAAATCGTCCAAATTTTGGAGTACGAGGGCTTCTCCGAAATTCAAGAAATGCGTTTTAAGAACTAAGAAATTTATTGATTGGAAGGTACTGTATCAGAAGTTGCTATTTTCGTTGTGTGTCGTGTACCACATGCGATACGGTAGTGCACTCCTCTAGGTTGATGTTATTTCTCGTTATTTCGTTTCATGAACACTCTCATTAGGCGAAGAAGGCAAAATAATGAAAAATATTATCTAAATAGAAGAACACAAAGAAAACGTTTTGAAAGAAAGAGGAATGTACACCAATACACCACCGTATCGCATGTGGTACACGACACACAACGAAAATAGCAACTTCTGATACAGTACTTTCCAGTCAATAAATTTCTTAGTTCTTAAAACGCATTTCTTGAATTTCGGAGAAGCCCACGTACTCCAAAATTTGGACGATTTCGTTGAGAAACAACGATTTGCCAGACTTTCCGGAGTTTTCCCGGAAAATCCCGGAAAATCCCGGACACGGTGCATTTTCTTCCGTTTTGAGGGTACAGGACCATAGGTCAAATGGGTTTCTCGCCAGTTCGCAATTAGCATAGCGCGGGGGATGTAGACAGCGGCCTTCATGTGTCTGTCCTGCACTCTCTCGCTACGTTAATCCGGTTTTCATGCAAAGTGCAGAAGTGCCTATCTTCGCACGCGAAGACCTATTTGGCCTATGTACAGGACAGACACTTGTAGACCTCCATTGGTCTATGCGAATTGAAAAATTGAGATAGCCCTATTTCACCCATGGAGTCATCACAAAGCAAAATCTAAAATGCTTGTCCTCCTTTGGTTATTTGGGCTGGATGATTGTAACGGCACGATAGTTTCCACATTTTGGGCATGTTCGCGGCACCCGTGGCACAGTTTACTGAGAAGAGATGAAAAGGAAATTAAAGAAAATTTGAATGGAGCAACCTGTTGGAATTGGGGTTGATTTCGTTTACAATCTTTTTATTTATCGATGATTTTCCTGTTGCAGAAGGCCGGTCTCACCGCGAGCGTCAGCAAGGACAGTGGGAAGACGCTGTTTACCATCGTGAGTTACAGACTGTAACTTACAGTAGGTTTGAGGGTTACTGTAGCAATCCTCTACTCGGAGATTATGGTATCGTTGAACCGCTTCCAGCTATTTATAATTGGCGTGATTTTGATTTATTTCCTTTGAAAATGTAGCGGATAGGACGGCTTGTTCTTGTATTGGCATTATCCTGATAGGTATCCCCCTCTCTTCTAAAGATTTCCTCAATAATATTTCTCACAGGAGAAGCTGGGCGCTGTAATTTCGCTGTCGACTGACGGGCTACACACGAATATCCGAGCGTCCAAGGAACATCGACTCAAATTGAGCGAGGTCATCTCGGCCAGTCTGATGGCCATCTGAGGAGAGTACGGTAGGATGAAGTACGGTAGCTCCCCCATCTATTGATTTTCTCCCCACATATGATTACGGAAGAGTAGCTGGTTTGATCGCTGTTTAGCCTTTCTTATTTATTCCAATTTGTTGATACTGTATCGCGTAGCCGCTTTGCGATGTCTAATAATGGTATTGATCTCGGATCGATTGAATTGTTGTGTACGGGTGAAATGTTGACTAATTTCGAAGGTTATTGTACAATAAAGTTTACAATGTGTTGATGTTTTACATTGCTTCTTTGTTACAGTGGATATCCACGAACGTGTTTTACATAAAAAATCTGGCAAAACAACAAAAAGTGTTCGTCAGTACGTTTTTCCTTCCTCTCAAACATTCAGACAGGGATAACTATAGTCATCAAGCGAACTTGTCGGCGGGCGGAGTCGAACCCGCGTGGTGCGGGTAGAAGTACGCGACTCTTACCCCTGAGCCATGGGTGCAATTGTGCATCCTGTCTCTTTCGCACTAGACGTGTCGCTCTCGCACATGCATAGATCTGATCGTCATTCCATTTGATTGTTGCTCTTTCATATTATTCATACTTGCGCTACATAATTTTTATGTCGACTATATCATAATTGATAGCTCTTTTCGGAGATTCTATGTTTCCATGAAATTCACTTTCTTCCAGTAACTGCATGCTGTCGCGCCTCACCACACGATCGTTGCGGTCCGCTACCACACATCTGCAGCACCTGCAGCAGTTGCAGCACTCCCAGCAGGTGCGACTCCTGAACTACGACTAAAATAATTACCACTGCTTCCTAAAAATATTATATTAATTGAAATGTTTGATAAAGGTAAAACGAACCCTCCTGTAGTCCACGAGTAGCCTGAGTTGGAGTTGAAAGTGCAAGCTCTGGTATCGGCTTGATATCGATTGCGTCATTACTAGGTAATCGGAAGCGGCGAGAGGACGCCGACCAATCTGCCCCCGCAATCTTGCGATGTTGTCAAGTGCACCAGCGAGGTGCGTGTTTTACCACCGTTGATTCTCTGCCGGCTAATACATTTGACATAATTAGTAATATTAATATGATATTATCGTCAAAGCCGAACGTTCTCAGAGTAGAAGACTGCTTTCTCTAATACTTTTCACTTTCTCATCCGTCCCCATTGGTCCCCATCTGACTCGTATTTATGTTTGGAACTACGTTTCACTGCTTTTTAACGATATGAAAAGATAAACGATATGAACGATATGAAACGATAAATACTCTATGCATGAGAAGTCGTGCTGAGTTAGTATGCCGTTATGTGATCGATGTCTGTCTTTCTAGTGTACTGTAATTACAGCCCTCATCGACGCCCTCCTTCCTCCCCTCTCCCGTCTCCGCGTCATCGATTTATAATGATGCTGCTGACAGTAGTCGCGAGGACGCCAGTGGAGACGAGAGCGATGGAGAGGGTACGGTAACTGCAACATGCAGATAGCGACTACTGAAGTTACTGTAGTGCTTTTTATTGTTCGCACACGCGCACTTTCAGACAAATTTCGACGGTCCAGAAAAATATTTTTATCGGGTCCGTATTTTCATCAAAAAGGAGAAACTGTACTATTTTCAACGTTAATAATGTTTCTCACTGATTTATGTTGTTCTTCATATTACATCTTTTTAAAATTTTTCTAAATTATGAATATATTATTTTATCTTTCAGAGCCTGCCCACTCCGATAGCCTCAACAAGAAATCGAAGCAGCAGTTCGAACTGAAAGAGGCGAGGAAGAGAATAGCCGCAGAGGGCGCAGCCCCAAGCTCCGCCACCGCATTTGGTACGGTTCCGAGATTGAGTAGGATACGGTACCGAGATTGAGGTGTTAGATATCGATTTGCAGCCTCGCTTGAGCAGTATCTTCTCTCTCGGTCGAATGTGAAGTCATCGCTGGCGCCTCTCTCCATTTCCCTCTTTAACTTCCACTCTACCATCTTTGCTCAGGTATTTATTGAAATCTATCCATTCACTTTAGTGATGGAAAATTTTGCTTCTATTCGCGACGAAGATTTAGAAAAATAATACGGCACTCGGTGAGCTCAGACAAACAGGCAAGATGTCGCCAATTACCGCCCATTGCTATGGGGGTATACAGTATGATTTCTAGTGGAGCATACTGTATGAGTACGGTGAAGTATACTGTAATATTGCAGAGACTCATCGATCGATCGGTCGGCAGTCTGGTGCTGGTTGAGAGCGCGCTCGAGCACGCAATGAAGGCTAAAGTGAACAATTTATATTTATTTCGTCCTCGAGAAAATAATGAAATTTACGGTGCGTAGTGAACAGGTCGAAATTTATTGTGTTTATCGGAACGATATACGTAGCTCATAATCAAGATGATAGGCGGAGTTGAAGCAAACGAGATGCTCGAACAAATTTGATTATTGATTTTTTTTTACAAATTCAGAGGTGGGGAGAGAGTGAAATTATAAAAGAAGACAAGAAAAATGTCACCCGGAACAATGGATCAAGTAGTGTGTGAATCGGCAAATTCGATTTTAGATACACTGAGGGCCAACAACAACTCGTAACTTTTGTCGAAACAGGGACGATAAGAGAGATGCGGCGAGATACTCTATTTGACTATAGGCTTTTGGCAAGAAAATGGCGGCCGAAATCACAATCGATACAATGCCGCAGCTACAGTAAGCGCGGCGAGCAGCGCCGGGATGCTGGCGCCAGTCGGCGCACCGTTGGCGCCCATGGCCGCCGCGCGAGCGTGCTTCGAAAACGCCGACTCGTAGTGGAAGTCGTCGTTCTCGTCCGCCATCGACAGCTCGTAGTCGACCGAGTGATGCCGGTGGTCCTGCAAAGAAACATTGGGAGTACTGTAGCTGGGGTATTGATTGCTCCTCAGGATCAGGGAAGAAGAAGAAACGGTACCTTTGTGACGGATCGATCGAAGACGACTGTCTGCCGGCGCCGATCCACCGTATCTCTGTAATTATTTCATTTTTTTTTGTTTTTGTAACTCTTGCAATATCGCGTGTCTCCACGCATCGAATGGCGAAATGTCAAACAAATCAGGAGTTTGCTCAGGAGTTTGCCGTAATTCCTAGGTCGGATTCTAATTTCTAAACGTTCTCTTTTGAAGAACAATTGGTTATAAATTACCTTCATACAATATTAGTCATAGAAAGTGATTCAAAATTTTCCTTTTTTCATTGATATTCATTAGGATGAAATCGTACCGACTGATCTGGACAGAGTTTGAATCGGGTCTCGTAAATGCAGAGAACTTTTGCGTGGTTCTCGTCTGTGGCTGGTCCTCGCCGTCGCTACCGTAGTCGATTCTCGCTCGAGGACCCGCACGCTGCGACTCCGGCGGGATACGGTAGCCTGCGGTGGTCTGTAATGGTATCGATTACTGCATCGTTCGGGATCCCTTTTTCTAAAACGGTTAGGGTTTTCAGTCACTTGTTTCGAATGGAATGGGATGGAGTAGAGGAGGGTTGTCAGTATCTCCCCTACCAATCCCCTCGAGACCCGTTTCCACGCAGAGTTCCTCTTTCTTCTCCCCCCCTCTATCTGCCTAATTTGACAGTGAGAAATGGGCTGTGGCGCTGCTCGCCATGCAATGAAGTGTGAGTGAAAAGCACCACACAAATTTGTCATGTTCCGAAATACCCGGCCCGACTCTCTGAGGAATTGTCGACTGTTTAGCAGGAGATTGACGCATTCCGTCAAAATGCTGAATTGTCCTGCAAAATTGCGGACAACTTGAGACATCTGGTCCGGAATTGTCGAGTGCGAGACAATAGTGTCCCAGGGTATCCCTTCCCCCACTTCCAAAACAGACGGATATTGGGATAATTAGGTTTCAAGTGTGGGCTAGGGCGTATTATTAGTAATTAGCGAGAAGTGACTGTATACTGTAATTCGGAGAGGTTGATGTACCCCTCCTAATCCGATTGATGGGGCAGAAATGTCCACAGTTAGGCAAGGCTGTCAGCAGTTGTGGTGTGCATTGTTTAGTGGTTTTACGATCGCGCGTGCGCTCAATCACGTTAATTCATCCTCCTTAACGGGATGGGAATCTGTCACGAAGAATGTGATTGTGTGCACACGACAGACCGTATGGAGCCGGAGAATAGGCGATGAGACGGATAACGGCCTTGATTACGGCTATTCTCATGGCTACGATGAAAAGTGAAACAGTTAACAGGATGAAATATCCCCTCTAAATGTTGCGATGGGTCAATCTATCGGGGGGGGGGGTGACAATTCCGCAACGCGACATTTCCGCAACGAGGTTTTTAACTGCTCTAAACCTATCTGCATATCTCCACCAAAGTGTTATCATGATCAGAATCACGAGGGCTTTCAAACCCACAAATTAACTAATTAGCTAATTAAAATTTGGCTAATTAGCAGAAAATTCAAATTGGTGAGAAAAATACAGCAACAAGCCGAGTCGATGGAGGTGAGCAAATAACTAACAAGGGAAAAAAGTTCATGCAGATTCCTCGAGTTTGAGAAAAGTTATAAGCCGTTGCGGAAATGTCGGTTGTGGAATTGTCACCCCCCCAATCTATCATAGGCCTGCAAATGAGGTTGTTCAAGTGTATATAGTGTCTACTCTTCCGACCTGTTATCAATCAGCCGAGTGTTCGCACTGAACTGTGATGCATAAATCTAGTCGAATGATGACCGGATGTCGTGCAACTCTGCCCTATGTATTGTTCTCAGAATGTAAATGAGGAAAGGGAGAAGTGAGAATGACAGACGCAGACAACACTCTGGTTGATTAATGACCATTGTCTCTCGAGGAGATGACCCCTGCTCCTTCCAAAAGAACAGACAAGAGAACGCATGTAGTTCACACTTGTGATGGTGATCCAATGATCACTCCATGTTTGAATAGTGGTTCTGCGTGTCGATTCCAAACGGCCTTTTTTTGCTAGGTCCTCACGGCATTTTACAGGGGGTGTAGGAGAGAGGTAGATCAAAAGAGAGTCATGAGAAGGGGTCAGCGAGAGAGGAGAGAAAGTGAGAGAGCCTGTGTACTGGCATTTTGCCAATCCCCTGATTCTCTCCAAGGGAAATTACGAGAGCCGTTCAAAATTGTTCCCGCCAAAACGCCGTGGGTCCTTGTGACCTCATAAGCACTAGATGTTTTGTATGACGCGGAAACGGCGATGAGGACGGACAGGTGGCCAGGTTATTGTTTCTATTATCTCGATCGAGAGAGCGCAGACAAGAAGGCGGTTATTATGTGCCAGACGAGGATGACGGATGGAGCCGCAGCTTCTCGAAAGGTTGGGGAGAAGAGAGGTTCTCTTAACACTGCGAATAAATACAGGCAATAACTGCATTGTAAGATACAAAACAATGCATTCGTCATCCCGTCCAAAATATACTTCTCTCTTGCGCCCGAGAACTCCACGTTGGTGACGAAAGGTTCTCGAGAGAGTCTCTGTGAGCGAACTCGTAATGCAGTTTACTCATTAGCTCGGAGAGGGGGCAATAAGATCTGTGTGCAGTATCCGGTTCACGATGCCTCTCCTCTCCCTCATTAGAGAGATCCCTATCGGGGCGATCCTGTGAGGGAGATCTGAGGAGAGCTCAAGTGGCATGAAGGATCGACCAGACAGATGGTTGTAGGAAACGGATTATCAGGGGGACGAGATAAGTGGTAGTCTGGTGTGAGGTGAGAGGTGTTCGGTTGGAGATGAGCTAACCAATCTCGCAGAGATAACCAATCTCCTAGTAGAAGAGTGCCAGCCTGCTCCCTCTAAGGCTCGCTCGCAATTGCGTGCTAGTGGGGCCACTTGAGAGTAGAGGAGTAGGGGTGGGTGTAGAACCTAAGAGAACGGACCACGATGAGCAGAACGGGCTCCACCAGTTAACCAGTTTCGTCAGACAATTATGACTAGATAATGTTTTCTTCTTCTCGCCTTTTCTTGAGAGACTAGCCTTTTAAAGTCTCACGATACTCGAAAGGTATTTTTGAGAGCAGGTTCATCTCCTCTCAAGGATCCTTCACGTAACCTACGAAGGAAAGATGGAATTTTCCAAGCCATCTTTTCTGTTTTTTTTCTTCCTATTTTTCCACGCATTGCCAAAATCAGGCGTTGAATCGCGTTTGAAATTTGCTCAGCCTCCTCCTCCCGCATTTCCTGATCCTTTTTGCGAAATTGAGTAGAGGCTGAGCAAAAGAAGCACAAGCAGAGAGGATGATGACAGAAAGAAGAAGAGGAGGAGGAGGAGGAGAGATGAGTTGAAGTAGGAAATGACCATTAGAAGAGGGAGAGAGACGATAGAGAAGACCTCTCGGATTTACACAGTGTCTAGGAGGTTTCTCATTCTTCATTCTTCTCATTCTTCATTCTGTGCCTCGTGACGGGCGGTCGACAGTCTCCCCGCTCCTCTCCCTCCTCAGTTTGGAGAATCCTTGCCAGTCAGCTTGGACAACCCGGCAAGTATATCGCCCACCTGGTACCACTTCGAGAAGAGGACCCGGATCGCCTACATCTAATTCAAGTCGCCAACTTTCAAGAAAGGCCCAGTCGACGAGACTACGACGTGAGTTCCCACTTAGGTTGATACACGCTAGTCAGGACGTCACTGGTTGCCGGAAGATCTACTTCTACGCTCAATGTCAATAGTCCAAGATCGACACTCCAATTGACCAAAGAAGCCAAGCAAGATCCATTCCCTTGACCCAGTTGCCTCGAATTTGAAGATCCCGACCTCCTCTGCCCCCGAATGATACCTCCTGCAGGCCCTTGCCTTGATGTCAGGATAAATATGTATATGTATATGTTCCTAGGAGGTCATAGAGGGCGAGAAAGGACACAAGAAGAGAAGCGCTAACGCCTTGAGCTAATCTGCGCCGTTCCTAGAAGAGAAATTCTAGCCCTGATGAACCACACTGTCTAGACCTCCCACGTTTGTGCAATAAATAGACAGGCTAGTCAACCAACCCCTTGTTGGTGTCCGCCCTGCGCTCCCTTGGCTGCGGCAGCTGCAGCGGCAGCACGTCGTTCGACCGCTCCGGGAGGCGCGATGATGGCCTTCCTTGTGGACTCGGATGAGGTAACGGAGCCCTGACGACGAGTCACGAGACACTCCCATGTGCCGAAATCGTCCAGTGGCTGCACCTGAAGGAGATGACAGTTGAGTAAGTGTCAGAATGATCGAAGAAAAGGTGAGTCCCTCCTTTCGAAAAAAATCTACAAGTATCAGTGCTCTCAAGCGAACTTCGCACACTCGTATAATCACAGCGAGATTTTCTGGCAACAAACCTCGTTGATCTCCATCATGAAGTCGCCCGTGAGCTCATCGTAGTTGAACAAGTAGCGACCGGCCGCTAACTCGACCCGCACGACGGCCTTGCCTGAGATTGATGAAATTGTTCCGAGAGTCGTCTATCTACTGGATACGAATTGTCGTAGCTTCGCTGTTGTAAAGCCCGTGAACGAAACCCTGACGCTCTTGACGGAAAGATGCATGTTCATTCTTACCAAAATGTGTCTTCTTGCGGAACGTAGATCGATTGAAGTGGACGACCTGTTCGCCGTCTCTGATCTTCAACCAAACCGTGTCGTCAAGTGTCCACGTCACCTCGATGTGCACCTAAACCACATAAGGTTTAGAAAAATTAAGATCGCGCGAAACGCACATCAAGCTTGTCCGAGTCTGCCATGTGCGGGCAGTTGAGCGAGAACCTCTCGGGCACCGTGGTTGGCTGGTCACGAACAGCCGCTCCTCCTGGATGATCTGAAAGGAGAAGAGGTTAACCACTTCCGGATCGTGGTAATCTTATCACATTTGTTTATTTGCAAATTTCTTAAATTCTTCGTATTTTTTCCTTCATCACATTCCCTCATCGTGCCTGTGGGCTTGGTTAGTCCACGATTTTTTTGTCGGAAGCGGCAATGATGAAATGTGTCAATCAAGCGCCTGATCGGACATGAAATTGACACGTGAGGGTGAAATCCGGTGGACTGGCAGGCATTGCACTAGAGAGATCCCCCGATCGTTGACATTGTAATGTGTAAGGCCCCAATCCCGTAAAGTTGTCGTATGGAGTGCATCTCGACTCGCAAAAAAACGCCCAGGATGTGAAGTGTGAGAATGCGTTATGTTGCCACATGGGCACTAATAGTAAATGAGAGGAAGGAATCAATGGTGGGATGATCCTTGAAAGTCATGAGGACCGCTTGGAGAAGAGACTCTTTTGACGAGTTCCGACGATCAGTTCAATCGAGCGTGTCATCTCCTCTTTCTCCATACCCTCTCTCTCTCGCTCCTTCTCCCGCAGGGGTCAAAGGAGTCGCAATTATGTAGAGAGCGTGCGCGCGCCTGTCGTCCCAGTCCAATCCACCAAAGAGAAAATATGATGAGAAGGAAGGAGCTCATGAAATATGGAGGAGCGGAAGGATCGGCTCAGCGATATGCGAGAGATACTCATCAATTAGCAGACTGAAGACCACCTGGGGTGTTCCGCCACTCGAGCCAGCTCCAGTAAATGAACCCCCGCAAGGCGGATAAATCGGATGAAATACAAGTGGAGAGGGCTGAAAAGCCGCGCCGACGACAAGTACCCTCCAGTCCATATCTATCAATCATCCGATTTGGTGGCACCGCAAAGGACGCCTGAGGCGCGCCCTGGAACTAATGACCCCGGTGAGATAGACTGGCAGTTAAAGTTCCTAGTTCGAGGTGGGCTGGCGCTCTGCCTAATGAGAAGACGAAGAGCAACTCTTACATCAGAGGTTTCTTTACCTAAGATGTCCGGACCTCGTGCACAATTTCGAAGATCCTCTTCATTTACACATTGAAACCAGGTATGTGAACCTGCCATATCCGATATTCGTCAATTGAGTTGATTGCCGAATCAGATACAAGGTCGTGTTGCAAGACTTCATTACTGGGACGTCCTTGTCAGTCTTTTTACGATGGACACAGATTACGAATTTCGCTTGAAGAGGTAATTTCACAACATCTCATAGGAAGTCGGGAAGAGGGTGGATGAGTGCATGTGGAGTACTCTGTCATCTCCTCTAGTCACTTCTCAGTGCCTGTCCCTCGTCCTTTCCTCTCTCGGACCACCTCAGCACTGACCGACCGATTCCCTCCCCCACTCAACATGCTAATTCACTCGGACGAGAAGGAGAGAGAGGGCTACTATAGGGCGGATGATTCATTACTAGAGAGGCAGAGCGAGAGAGACAAAGATCTGAATTCAAAAGAGTACGGGAATCAGTAATTCAGTACTAGATCCATCCATTCAACATTACCCCCAAAGTTGCGCGCAATAAAGAAAATGCAAGCTACTTTTTCCCGCGTAATGGGCAGTTTAGAGACGCGATAAAACTGCATTGTGAGTGCGGGAAGATAGAGACGGGGCCGATTTGGTATTCATTGTCGGTCGTTTAGGCGGGGCTGGAATAGTGTGTCCTATAGGGTGGATGAGATGGGTGATAGAAGAAGGACGCGAGGTTCTGACATGTTTTGGCTGCCCCGGGCAGAGGTACTCGGGTTACGCCACTGAATCGTCAATGACACGGGTGTTATATCGGAATGGGGCAGGAGACAAAAGGGAAACAAGTGGTGAGGGCGCCGCGCAATAAGTCATTAGAGAGAACGGGCAGAGGGAAGAGTGAAATTGAGATGAATGAGTGAATGACGCAGCGGAGGAATTAGAGGGAACAGATGTGTACAGTGGGAGATAGATGAAAAAACACGAAGTGAACAATGCGGTCATTAAATTAGCCCTGTGTAAAATTAACCATTCATTTGATGCACGATGTAAGAGTGATGGAATGGGCAATAACCTTCGAAGTAGTTAATTACGAATGAATACATATATTCATATTACACTGCCTTCATGCTATACAGTTTTTTTTAAATAGAAAACTGATAGGCGGGTTAAATCACTCACCTCGTGCATGTCGGTGTTTGTGATGGGCGTGCCGATGGGCGCCCTTTGGATGCATCGATGGCTCCTCGACGGAGAAGGTGATTTCGGAGTAGATCAGAGAGGGAACGAGAAGACAGAGGAGTAGCCTGAATGGAGTAGATCAGCTAGAGATCGTTGACTGCTTGGCTTCGTTGGTAACTACCTTGTAAATTTGCACTCAATGTTACAGTGTTGTGTCATAGTTTGCATGAAACTTCTCGTGGAGTATCCAATGTCCCCTCCTTATGTTGTTCCCACTACTACTACCCTTGAGTGCCGTGATCTGTCACGCTCGCTTAGTCTCCCCAGCGAAGGGCCAGAAAGTGGACGGATTTCCTGTGTTGCGCAAGCGTGCGCGCACGATTACCCACGGGAGACTGGCAACGGCGCGCAACGTGCACTTCATATTCCGAACGATAGAAAGCATTTGCGTCTGGGAAAGACAACTCAGAGATTTTTCCTGAGAGAATATTTCTCGCAGAGCTTATCAATATAAAGTTGCTTACACTTTGATATATATACTTTGATCTCTTCTGGAGGGTGAGCATTAGTAGAGGTCTGCCCCTGGCAACCTCTTCCCACACCTGAATCTGTGAGTGAATCTACGCTATTGCTCTACCCGATTTTTACTACTTCCTTACGCGTTTCCGGCTCCCATTTAGGCCTCTTTCTGTTGTGCTTTCCTCGCTACTTTATGATGCAGGCTCAGCGCGCCCAAAGCTCACTTTCAGCCCCCTGCTTGCCTGTCGTTTCAGTGGATAATCTGGACTGCGGAAAAAGCAAGAGCTTGAGGGAGAGAGAGAGAAAGCATAACGCCAATAGCAACGTCAAAAAGCTGGAAGTAAGAGCGAGCGAGGAGGATATCGTAAAATGTTTCGCGAATTGTTTGAAGCGGACGGCAGATGTGATGTCTAAAGTTGTTAAACCGTTGAGATCTAGCGAACATTCATGCTATTTCATTATCCAGACACGAATTTCGGAACCAATTCCGTCTATTTGTATGTTTTCCGGTTGGCAGAGTTTTTGAGCAGCGCGCCGAAGCCCAATTTGCTGCTGTTTTCGTATTAGCTAGCTTGCTCATCGCATTTAGACCCAACGAATAAAATGCGAGAGAGAGAGATGGAAACGACGCGCGCAAAGGAGAGAAAACAGCAAGGAAAATGAGTGAATGAAGGAATGGAATAGAGGGAATGATGGGGCGCACCTCATTCTCGAATATGTGAGGGCTTCACACGCGAAATCCGGGCGGCAGGCGTTCGCTTGCAGAGACTGTCCCTCACGATACGCGCATTTGTGTGCACAATCCGGCTGCAACGATAATGATAATAACAATATTCTTGCGAGACTGTGGGGATCGCGGTACAAATATAATATAAAAGAAAACAATCGAACGATATTGGATAATAGAAAATAACAATTCACAATATGAAGGGGATAGAGAAGACACTTTGAGCACAACGTGAATTGAAAGGAACACGTCGGGATAGAAATGGGTATGAATGGAGAGGCGATGTGATTCAACTGATTAGGGTGACATAGCGCGCGGGTCAAAAGCCTATTCAAATATGATTATGGAGGGGATGATTCGTCAGAAAGGTATCACATGCGCAGGGTATTTCCTCGATTGGAGAAGAATGTATGTTGTATAGTGGGGGATTATTGAGATGGGCAGATGTGAGTGGGGGAAGTTACCGATAAAGGAGTAGAAGAGAAGCAATAATAACAGTTGTGCGAATTGAGAGGGAAGGGGAGATAAACAAGTTTGGAAACGGTATTGCTTGTCGGACGAACAGTGTGGGGACCTTGTAAATATTATGGGCGACTGGGCGGAGGGAAATAACGGGTGAACTTAGGTTGGCTAGTGGTGAATGGACACGACATGTACGGTGCTGCCCCTCTCGTGAGCTAGAGAGGCAAAATGGGACGAAAAGGCAGAGGAGGGATGCAAAAAGTGGGCATGAATACCCCGAGAGGGGAAGAGACCTGAATGGGGGAAAGGCAACATGGATGAGGGAGGAGGACAAAAACGAGGAATGAATACGGATATAGGGGCAGAATTTGAACTGACGAATAGGGCAAATACGGAATGAGACGTTCTGAGTGTTCCACTTCTACATCTGTAGGTCTGGAACGAGGACTGATTGGGGAAGAGGAGAGGGAGAGAAGGAGGGAAATGAAGAGGGGCGGGGCGGAGAAGGGAGAGGAGAGGCATAGGGGAGGAAGGAAGGAGAGGGAGAGAGAGGGTGGGATGAATACTTGAATTAGGTGCACAGATGAGAAGATTAGATGTTGCAGGCGCAAACAACGGGATCGGGTGTGAATTATGCAGTGGGCGAGATTGCTTTGGAAATTTAGCTGTTTGGAGTACACGCCAAGAAATAATTGTAGTATGATAGTTACGCTGGGCACATTTATTGAAAATTATTATTAGGATGTGCGAAATGTAAGTATCACGATAACTCAAAAGGCGTTACATATTGTTTTCGGAGTATAGATCAAGCAGGAACTGGTAAGGGAAGTGGGAGGGGGGCTTTTCATTCATTCATGAGCTGCCACTTGCGAAATCGAGAAGTTTTTGCAAGGTAGTTTGAAATTCGGGTAAATAATTGGATTAGCTCTCTTCATTTCACACACTCTCTCACCGGTCAATTGGTGAGAGAATATGTGAAATGAAGAGTGCTAACTCAATTATTTACTCGAATTTCAAACTCTAGTAGTGAGTAGTGGAGTCCGCCGACTACGAATATAGTGGCGATGTGTGTGGGTAAAGATAGATAGTAGTAGGATTTTCTAATTTCCGCCGATGGGGGGGGGGCTGAGGATTGATGCGGAATGGCACCATTTCCTACGGCGATCTGGGCGAAACAGATGATTCTATTTTACGGTTGATGTTACCATTTTACAGATACTGCGCAATACTTATATTCTTAGGGGACGTGGGCGATTGGTATTGCTTTGTCTTTATCGTTGATTCAAAGTACTGTGTTTCTCTGGATTAAATGTTCGGGCTGGGAATCTTATCGTGGGACTTCTCGCCGCTCCTCCTCTTCCCATCCTAACTGCCTTAGTCAACAGCCGTCGTCACCCTAATCCGTAATCTTCTCACACGCGCAACTAATTGGGAGAATTGCGAGAATTCTTGGGCCGAAATTAGTTTTACAGTCTGCATGAACGAGAAGATGTTATGTGCTGTGTTTCCATTTAAGGGCTTGGATTTAACTTGGAACGATACACGTGTAGCGTGACACCACTTTATCTGGCACGTTTCGGAACGCACTTTTGGAACCCGAAAATAAACGTTGTTTTTAATCATCCGCAACTATCTCCAAACAAATACTGGAATCGGTTTTGTTGAACTGGTTTCATCATGGCTTCGTTGCTTCGAAAAACATCATGGCTTCGAGAGAGAGAGAGAGAGAGAGAGAGAGAGAGAAAGAAAGGGGTGGTCCCCTTTTTAGTGGCAATAGCGCAATTCAAATCCCCCGCCTACTCCAAACTCACATTGCGAGTGACCACTGCACCTCATAAATAAATGTGAAGTGTCAGGTGAAAGAATGTGCAATAAACGGATGGGAGAAAGATGGGAGGGGGTCTTTCTCACCACTTCTTTTTCTCCTTGACTCACTGAGAATAGGGTGGTAATGAGGAGAACGACTGGAAAGGAGGTCAAAGGTGTCTAAATCGAAATTAGTATCCCGGGGGGGGACTTAATTCAGTGATTCGGTTAAGTTTTGTTTGGTGATTGGGAGAAGATGCAAAAAAAGGATCCCGTCAAGGTCAAAATTTGATGAGATTGCGTGCACTTTTTGCGGTCCCGACAACTTTTTGTGGGTAAACGGGGAGGAGGGAATGGGATTGATGGAAGAAGGTGGAAACCAATTGAATTATCAAGGTGATTCGAGATAGGATGGGACAAAAAAAGTGAGATGGTGGTGAAAAGGTCAGGAGGGGGATAGCGGGAACAGCCTCCGAAATAGTATCGGCGAGATCAGGTTAGAAAGGGAGAGAATCACCGAGAGAGTGCGCGAAGGGAGAGAGTCAGAAAACGAAAGACGTTCTTGGCATGGTGCCAACTCGATGCTGTGGGTCCAAAGCAGACCAAGGAACGCTATTGTTGTCAGCTTAAACAGAAGCAACCATATAATCTAAACAGACGATTAGCGTTTTTTGTCCCCTCACCACAACAACCATACTGGGGGTGTATCTCAATTATGATGCTTCCTTCTCCTCACCACTGCTCTATCTCTCTCCTTCCCTCTCTTGCTTCAGAAGGTTGTTATTAGCGTGCGATACGGAAAAAGAAAGAGAGAGAGAGACAGGCGCGTGAAATTGCATGCCCAAAATGAGTGCGAAATGAGTGGATATGCATAGCATCCACAGTCTCCGCCCACTTTTCCTTGAAGGAAAAAGCACAGAAACGCCATGGAGTAGCACAAGCTTAGTTCTAAACCGTTTGAATTGAGTTAGGTCTTGTCTTGTAGCTAGTGGTTTGCTCTATCGAATGCGCCCTGGGCAAAGTTAGTCCGTCCACGGCAATGTGGCTAAAATGCAGTTACAAAAAATAAAAGTGCTTGTTTTTATGCTTCGAGTGATGCTACATGTTTTGCACAAGAAGATTTTGGTTCTCATGATGCTATCAGTGACATTTCAACAAAAATTAAGATGTAATTATCTAATCGTGAATTGTGCTACTCTTTTGCAATATTTTAGTACGGAAATGACTGTGGAATGACGACTTGTGCTGGTTAGCAGCGCTGGAGAGAGAGCGCCGTCTCGGACGCGGGGGCGAGAGAGGCTAGAGAGAGGCGAGAGAGCGTGCACTTTTGAGAGTGCAGATAGGGATATTTGAACTCATGCAAATCCCTCCCTATCGAGGGAGAGGAGAGGGGAGCGCTCTCTCCATTTCATATACTCTCTCGCTCACCGTCGGACCGATGAGAGAGCGTGGGGAATGGAGAGGGCCTGACCAGAGGGGTAAAAGAAGTCTCCGCCCCTTTCTCTCCTCTCCCCGGTTTGATGCTTCTCCCACTAGCGATTCGCGTGCAGATTTCGAGGTGTATCTCGGCTCAGAGGCAAGATATTGACAAACGGCAAAAAGTGTTGTCTTAATGGGACCATGATGCATCTATTCTATATGATTTCCACACTCACGTCGAAAATCGGCTATCCACGTTGTGGCCCCTAGATATGCATCCGGCTAATAGTGGGCAGAGAAGAGAGCGGAAAAGTTTATGCGCTCTGGGAAAATTGAAATATATTTGAAGTAGAGGCATAAAAACTGAAGAAGATTGTGGCATTTCCATGTTTCTTTCAACGTTTAGGAATTTATTCTAATTTAAAAAAAATGGGGACTGATCTTTCCTCATCCTACTGGAAGTATCTCACACTCTTGTGTCTGACTTCTTCGGGTATGAAATACTGTGTGGGTAGAGACGCCTTGGAGGGGGGTGGGAAATTCAGTAATAATACAGAGTTGTGTTCGTGCCCACCCCGTCTCTCTCTCTCTCTCTCTCTCTCTCTCTCTCTCTCTCTCTCCCACACCCAAAGCTGCCGCCAACTCGAAGGAGGAGATTGACAATGGTGGTCATTGTTTGTGACTGGCTCTCTCACTCACTCATTGCGGATTGGAACGGAAGATTTCGGCAGCTTTTTCTCACGCGCGCGAAAAACTGTTCAGTATTGTTGCTGTGAAGATTCTTGGGAATTCAGTTGGGGTGGCGAATTGTAATGGTTGCAACAGGAAAATAAGTGTCGAGAAAGACTATGTTGCAAATACTTGTATTACATTTATAAAATGATACGATCATACCAAAAGCCGAATAACGAACTTCCGTTGTTTACCATACAGGACCCTCTCGCTTTTGCGTGCTCTCTCGTCTCGGTAAACACAGGAAGTCCCCAGTTCGACATTTTGTTTGATCGTATCACTTTATAAATGTAATACCCCAGTACAACTTTTGATATCGGCATTGGCAATCCGGATCTAATGTGCAAAATTTTGTGGAATCATGCATGCGTTCATTATTGCGGGTTGGGGCATCCGATGTACAAAAATTTCGGGATAAGCAAACATTTTTGTAAATGTAAATATTTCTATGCTTTCGCAGGATTTCGGTCGCGCGGCTCGTCGCAAGGGACGGAGAGTGGAGGCTGTACACGCTGACCCCGCTGCACTATTCGGACTGGATCGGAGGAAGAAGGAGGAGAAGGACAAGGAGAGACGGTGGAGGAAAAAGGTGAGTATCACTCCAGAGAGGGGACGGGTGTGAGAGAGTGTGGAACAGTGAGAGAGTCTCCCAACTATGCGTACTTTCTCGCTTTTGACCCTGGAAAGTTGGCCGGGTAGTGGGCCGTCAATGTCCCAGTCAGTTTGTATCACTACCGTAGTTTATCGTGTTTAGACCGAAAAAGACTTGAATGCCATACATCTTTTTTCAAAAATTTATAACTAGTTTATCTCTTGCCAACTTATCTGAAATATTTTTTTCAGAAGACGACGTCGCCGTACTCCTTCCCCGATCAGCTAGTGGCTCGTCCGAATGAAGACAGTGAGGACGGGGCGATGATGCCACTCAAACTGAGAAGGAGCCAAAGTCGTCAGTTCGATCTCCAGAAAGGGGTCAAGAGCGAGAGAGTGTTCGAAAGTAAGAGAGCATTTATGTGTGCCCTCTCACTTTCGAGAACTTTTGATTCATTTCTGGAGATTTAGAATCATGGGTATCCTGGTTACCGTATCCGTTATACACCAGTGCGTGATCAGGCTCGCCGACTACAGTAATCTCGCCTATTATCATCTGCCCACTCGGCCTGCAGACACAGCATGTGGCGGTGAGTCGAGAAATTTGTTGATTATTGTGGGGACATTGGACTACGGTAGAGTACTACTGTAGATATGCGTAGCATTGATTCCTATGAATATTATGCATGTGATTTTCTAATAGTGGATATACATATCAACCTGCTGAAAGAGGTATACAGCTGGAGAGTCTCTCAATTGTGCACACTCTATCGCTCTTGACCCCTTTCTGGAGTCGTGGAATATTGCAGTATCGATCTGTTCTCGCTCAGGTTCTCGACGCGATCCTTTGCTCGCTGCTGCTGCACCATTTGGGCGTCGATGAGAGGGTAAGAATTGATCATTAATTATTCATTGAATTAATATTTACATTATTAATTAATTAATTATTCAATTGTAATAATTAATAATTTCAGGGAATCTACGCGATGGGCGACGTCGAGCTGCTGACATACCTGCACTCGGAGTAAGTTTGTTATCTGCTTGCGAGGTTGTTGTGTTTTGTTGGGTAAATCTACGTTTGTAAAATCGCCGAACAAGCGTTATCAGCGAAATTTCTATACATTTTTGCAAGCGAACGTATTAGGCAGTAGTATTTTGGGTAGTTTTTTTTTCGTATGATGAAATCTGGGCGTATTCAGTCTGAATTTCAGACAAATGGCCCATCTCCTCTCCTCCTCCACTTCCGCTCTCTCATTCGTCTCCCATGCAACGAAGAGACGCAGTCAGCTCATGAACAAGCTCTTCCATATTGGGTGAGATTGAGTCAATATTAGGCAACTTAACTTTTATTTATTTATTTATTTGATACACCCGCGAAGGGTGTGACGGCAGTTAACGAAACGGACTTTTCGCCTTGCTTGTTGAACGTTCCGGGTCGTAGTAAGCTCATTGCATCACGGCTATGCAATATCTTTTAAAAAAATGTTCTCGGTCGATTGGAGAAGAGATCGTTACGTGTTCATTGCATCAGCACTATGCAATACCTTTAAAATGTCTTTTTCTCAGTCATCTGAAGAAGACGCTCTCGTCCGATTCCTTCTCGCCGCCCAACCTCCCGCCCAGCAAGAAAATGGCGCATGCTAAGAAAATGAAGGAGGTCAAAGCGATCATCATTCTACAATCTAGACAAATCTCAAACAGGGATAAAGGGTGAAAGAAAGGGGAAACGTGAGGTATACTTTCTCACTTTCTCATTCACTCTCATTCACAGCGTCTAACTGGAGGTTTGGAATGATGAGAACGGAGTGATCTCATTTCCGGTTAAGGAAAAATAATTCTTTTTTTAATCAATAAAACAGGAGGGTTTCTCGTCGTCGCGCTGGTTCGCCGCCACGATCCGGCCGCGGAGTACGGTAGTCATCGCGGGCAGGGAAGTCGTGCCGGGAGAGGAGGTGCACGACAACGACAGGTATACGGTAGTTGAATGAATCGACTGATTGCCCTTTACGGACCAGTCATACGACAGTATCTAGGACTACAGTAATGCCCGGGTCTACCGTATCCTCTCAGACTGGCCGACCTGTCGCCCACTCCCTGTCTGCCTCTATCCGTGCTCGCACCGTACGCCTACTGGTGCGAGGCGCTCGGCAAGGTGCTTGCAACGAAGAAAGCCGGAGAAGTGATGAGGTACGGTAGGATATGGGGATGCCGGTTCGGAATTTGCCACACCCTGCGGTAGTCTCTTTTTCTATGACTCTGCCTTATCAGCCGTAATACAGATTCTCGTCCAATACTCAATCCAATACTCTCGTCCAAAAGGTCTTTATACGAATACCGAACTTGCATCCCTAGTAGGAGCTAAGGGAAATACGGTATCAGTCCGGTTTTGTGAGTGAAGCACTTCGATCTGCGATAATTGGATAGTGAATTTACCGTGGACGAAAGTACTTTCAGTATGCTCATCCCTGGCTCGGCATCGGTCGCTCAATCGATAATCCCGTCGTCCGCCAGAATCGGCGAGGCTACGGTAGACGATGTGGATGCGGTGTTTGTCGAGGTACGGTATTTTGTAGAGGTTTTAATTCGGTCCGGGTATTCGGGTAGAGACCGGTTTTTAAGCCAATTAGCGCGGAATGAAACAAATTCGATATCCAGAGTCGAAAATGATTCACTATCCGATATCTTTTACCACAGAATTTCCAAGGGGATCAAGTTAGTTAGCTCTACATTAATAATTAAAAACAAAAATTATAGTTCCAGAAATCATTGGAAACCATTTACCGACCGATCCTGATGAGATTCGAAAGCAAAAATTATAATATTTCTCAATCAGGGTTATGTAAATCACTCATTGATCTCTGATTCATTGTACTTAAGTTCAACATCTGCTGAATATTCTTCAATGCGGAAATCGGATTTTCAACTGAACCAACTCCACTAATTGCAGGCGTTGACAGAACTCCGAGAGTGCGCCAACTTCAAGCAATTTAAAGCGAAAAATTTGACCAAGAGCGACGGCAAACACGAATTCGCTGATTGATTCATATCAATTTTTCAAAATTCATTTTTTCCTCTAAAAATTTAAAGTTGTAAATCTCCCAGTGCATAAGAAATCGTGATTGTGCATTATCACCCACACTAGAAATATCAGTTTGTTTGTACCCTCTGGAAATCTCTGTTTCCCTGACTCTCTGTGCCTTTTAAACCGTAATATCGATCTCTCACTAAAGAGTACGTAATGCGTAAACCGAACCGGCATCCCTAAAACTGCTTTTTGAAGAATTTTTCCGCTTTACTTTCATTAAGTTTTCCTACATTGTAAAATCTGTGAATTTTAATTCCCCCGTTCCTCTCGTTCTGTAATTTACCTACGGCCATTGAATTCAGGTGGATATTTGATCTACCTCACTCGATTGTCGATAAACTTGTTTTTTACTGCACTCTTTCTTTAAAAAAAACTCCTAAATGCTCACTGAATATCGGTCTCAAAGAAAGGAAGAACATAATGTCGGTGAGCGACCTTTATCGTTCAATATCTCTCGAAACCCTCACTTTTCCTCTTCTCTTACTCGGCCGATCATCTTTTTCAATTGCGATTGCTTCTCGTCAAGATCCATTCGTATTTTGATAATTGCCATGACTCGTTTCTCGAATCGCCCAATCGCCCTCTCCGCTCTCTGATATCCCGAATCACCGGTCAAAGTGGGCAAAGTCATTTCGCGAAATACGGCGACCTCTCTCCCAAGCTGATTTATTGCAGCCTGAAAAAGTAGTGAGTCTGACAAGGGACATAACTCCAAATACCAAGTCGAATATTGATTTTGTAGGGATGAGCCTGTTTCACGACCCCATTTCAGGATGTATTATCACACGAAATTAGATATATGAAAATGTACTTACAACGAGTGCGTTATTCATCCTTCTCAGTCGGCTGAAAGCAACTGCTCCTCGACAGAGATCGATTTGGTCAGTAGTGAACATTGTAGTGGAAATATTAAAGGGATGAACGATTGTGGCATTTTATGGAAGAATCGGTGCCTCCCACGCACATTATTACACGTGATTCACTGATTCACACACTGAGCATTCATTCTATTGACGCAAGAGCAGAATTTGCTTAATTACAGATAACTACTATACGGTTTTCAGGGGCTTCAAAGGTCTTTGATTGAGCCAGAAGGTTTTTGTTTGAGTCTCCAGAAAGGGATCAGTAGAGTAGTGTTCAATTTATTGGAATTGAACTCATCACTCCTCTCTCGATTTCTCCGCGAACTAGCACCGAGGTTTCCGGGTGAGATATAGTACATTCGATAGAGCTCAGTGAGATTAGGCGAGATTTTGATTTTTAGCTGCTTTCCCTGAAGGAGCTCCGAGTTATTGAGGTCCGAAGTTTGACCTATTTTTGCATAGAATCAACGCGCAATAGAAGGACGCGCCTATCGAATGCATCAAGCTCTCTCGCTTTCGTCTCTTTCTGGTGTTGGTGGATGGTCGTTTGGGTCAGGATTAGGAAAAGATGGTCCGAGAGCTTGGACTCGGTTCGGGAAACTGGGTCGGACGAAATGGGGGAAGGGGGAAACGGGAAAGGAGATGAGAAACTACACGAAAGGGATCAAAAGACATGATGAGAACATGAAAACATGCGATCACAGCGCTTTTTATAGCTCCATTCATGCAAATTGAAGCTTCATTCGCTTCATCCTTGTAAATTTCATGCATGTAAATTGAACGACGGTATCAAAATTGACTGTTGTAATGCAAATAGAATCAGTCGCTTGGGATAAAAATGAGCAAAAAATGTGACCCGTCGGGAACCGAACCCAGGAGCAAAACTTTGACAGACAAGCATGATACCACTACACCAGAAAGAGACGAAAGCGAGAGAGTTTGATGCATTAGATAGCCGCGTCCTTCTATTGCGCGTTGATTCTATGCAAAAATAGGTCAAACTTCGGACCTCAATAACTCGGAGCTCCTTCAGGGAAAGCAGCTAAAAATCGAAATCTGGCCTAATCTCACTGAGCTCTATCGAATGTACACACACTGAGCTCTATCGAACTCACCCGGAAACCTCGGTGCGAGTTCGCGGACCTCCCTAGTTAGGTATGATATCTGTGAAACAATTTCCGATCAGAATTATAGTTTTATCGCAATAACAATAATCGATAAATGAAAATCAGGACCCGCCCATCCGACCTCATGCGCGACACCCTATTATCGGCATGATTCAAATACGATACTTCATTGGAGTTGCCGCATGTACCCCCTGGCCACATGATTCGAAACATACGGAAAGGGGGGGGGTTGTGGTGAGAGACTGTGAAAAACTGAGAGAGGCCCTCTCGCCTGTGGAACAATGTGTGGCGATTTCGAGAAAAACTCATGAATAGGTGTTCATTTAAAACGCGTTCTCCATAACAGCGCAGTGGGGAATGGCACAGGGACTCAAAATGGTCGTAGGAAGTTCATACTCGGTGGTTAGAGTCCCTAGGGGTGGGATACACTTCAGCCAAAAAATTGACCCCATTTATCGATTTTTGACCTACCAAAATCGAAATTTTCATCGTGGCATTTCACACCCATGTTACATACCATTCGATAGAGCATCAAAAGTTGTGTAAGAATCTATGTTTTAGTGAAGTTTGGATAATAAGTGTTAGAGAAAAAGCTAATAAATCGATATTTTTGAAAATCGGACGGATTCCACAATTTCTTTCCCTATTTTCCCATGATTTGCGGGTCCTGAAAAATTGGCACAATATGTAAAAATGGATGACGAATCCAATAAAAATTATCCCGAATTTCATCTCGGTGCCAGCCATAGTGATAATGAGCAAATACTACCACCCGATCGGGCACATTCACATCGCAGGTTCGAATCCGCTTGCCTACATGAAATTTTTGCCGATTTTTTTCAGTCACCAAATGATGTTTTCCTTAATCCCAATCAACTTTGAACCACATTCTAATGCATTTGGAATAGTATCACTATGAGTTTTATTCATTAAATATTGTTCTATAACATACACAACATTTACAATCAACTAATTTGCTCAATGTTCATGCTCCAATCATTGCATTAGTCCACCTATGCGACGTGCCTACTAACTTTTTTCTGGTAGGCACATTGTGACCATGACCTTCATGGCCAAAATAGAAATGTTAGAGCATCGATTGATCAACTCAACCTCTAGTGGGATGGTACCGTATGATCTGCAGTTATCCAAAATTGATATTCAGTGGTGGCATCCGCATTCATGTGTGTACCCAGAGCAACAGTAGCTTTCGATGTGGGACCACCAATTTACAGATACAGATGCAGATTTATCCTCTGCTCTCAATGTTGCACATTAACGCGCTAGGAATTTATATTTTTAGAGAAAAATATATCTTTGACACGACATCGTAAAATCGGGTTCTTTGAAGAAGGCATCCCACGAGTTTTTGGTCACATAGACTACAAACGCAGGTGCTGTGGGGAACGGTAACCCGACCACATTAATCGACAGGCAACGCGTGGTAGGACACGGGGAATATCTTGCAATCAAAGTAAAATCAAAGTTGCCAACAACCCGTGTTTCCCCCTGTGGATAATGTCGGATTTCATAAAAATATAATAGTTTTCGTAAAGGAACAATTCGAAATTGCTCATATTCCGAGTGTGAGCGCTCCATTTACGTGTTCTGGTATAATGTAATGGTTTGTTGAAAATCAGGAAACGTTGGACTCTTGGGAGGCTTTCTTTAAGCATCGCTACAGCATCAAGGGATGCGGTAGCCGAGGCATACCTTTCGAGCAATATCCTATCGAATCACCCACATTAATGAATGCGGATACCACCACAGCAACCCTGAAAATCAATTTTGGATAACTGCAGATCAAACGGTACCATCCCACTAGAGGTTGGGTTGACCAATCGATACTCTAACATATCTATTTTGGCCATGAAGGTCATGGTCACAATGTGCCTACCAGAAAAAGTTAGTAGGCACGTCGCATAGGTGGACTAATGCAATGATTAGAGCATGAACGTTGAGCAAATTCGTTGATTGTAAATGTTGTGTATAGTTGTTATAGAACAATATTTAATGAATAAAGTTCATACTGATACTATTCCAAACGCATTAGAATATGGTTCAAAGATGATTGGGATTAAGGAAAAGATCATTTGGTGACTGAAAAAAATCGGCAAAAATTTCATGTAGGCAAGCGGATTCGAACCTGCGATGTGAATGTGCCCGATCGGGTGGTAGTGTATTTGCTCATTATCACTATGGCTGGCACCGAGATGAAATTCGGGATAATTTTTATTGGATTCGTCATCAATTTTTACATATTGTGCCAATTTTTCAGGACCCGCAAATCATGGGAAAATAGGGAAAGAAATTGTGGAATCCGTCCGATTTTCAAAAATATCGATTTATTAGCTTTTTCTCTAACATTTATTATCCAAACTTCACTAAAATATAGATTCTTACACAACTTTTGATGCTCTATCGAATGGTATGTAACATGGGTGTGAAATGCCACGATGAAAATTTCGATTTTGGTGGGTCAAAAATCGATAAATGGGGTCAATTTTTTGGCTGAAGTGTATCCCACCCCTAGGGACTCTAACCACCAAGTATGAACTTCCTAAGACCATTTTGAGTCCCTGTGCCATCCCTCCGTCACGGGCACTGCGCTGTTATGGAGAACGCGTTTTAAGAGATCTCGTTGAGCTGATTCCAGATATATTTTTCCCAGTAAATGAAATTATGGTTATCATGCAAAAAAAACGTTGGTAAGTGCTTACTGAGTGCGATTCGCACTCAGGGCTATGGCGAGGGGAGGGGTCGTAAATGAGGCGCGGGAGTGCGCTCTGCGCCACTCAGGGCATTTTTGTTGTCAAAAAGCGCGAGTGGGATCCATTCTCGCTACTCTAATTACGACCCTCTCATCGAGAGATCTGTAATATGGCTGATGAAGGGGAGAGAGCGAGAGAAAAAGAGACACCGTAATTATTATTTGTTTATCGCAGTACCAAAACGATGATGAAATCAAGACCGAGTGCTTCTGACCACTCTTCTCGTCAGGACGCATTCAAATGACTCGGGTTTGCCTCCTTCCTTCATCCTTTTGACGAGAGAGGGCGGCTTGGATGAATCCACATTTTCGATCTGCAATTGTTTACATATCGAGTGGATTCGGACACCGCGCAAAAATGAATAGACGTGTACGCGGTACCGAACCCTTACTCCGGCCTGGTTCGGTACCGAAAGGTTTCGTGGTACACCTAGTGGGGAAACTTACATTGAACCGATGAGCGAGATTGGCGAAGAACAGGAAGAGTTCCATCCTCGCTAATCCTTCTCCTGGACACTGCCGCTTGCCGACCGAGAAGGGAAGGAACTGCTTGTACCTGCAAATGCGATAATCGAAAATTGAGTAACACTCAATGTCAGGTGAAGAGTGTTATTGCAAGACTATTGTTCAGGATAATGTTAATACAGTCGCTGCAAACCTTGCAAACCAAACAGGCATTAGCAGTGAGGCAGAGTAGTCGGGGGTCATCGGTAATACACTTTTAATCTTATTAGATTCACTCACGTTATCAACTTGCCCTCGTCATCGAGGAACCGATCGGGATTGAACTTGGCGGGCTCGGGGAATACCTGGAACGTCGTACATACATTTTGTTTTTTTAAAAAAAATATTTTAAAATCAAATTCGATGGCCATTTTGTGATTCGTTCACAGTTTGATTGTGAGTTTCTCGATTTCAAGTGCTGTACGAGCGCGATTTATAATGTTAATCAGTGGAACATTTTTACATTTCTAATGGCTATTTCTTAATTTGTACCAAAAATCACACCTTTTCGTCCATCAACAACATCGAAATCTGGGGTGTCACATTGGATCCCTCTGGGATCGTCACGCCAGCAATCGTTACTTCCTTAATTATTGGTTAATCAAGGAGAAGGGCAATCCTATTCATCACTTCCGATAATTAATAGGCACTCTAATAATGATTATTTTAGTGACAGGCACTATCAAATGAAAACGGGAACCTTATTAGTGCGACGAAGTAGATTCTGAGGAACGATGTTTGCCCAGCGTTGAACTTCCTGAAATTAATAAACGTGGTATTTATTTTATTAATTTGCTACATGGTTCGAAGATATCCCCATTCAATTTGCAAAAAAAATAGTTTTCATAAGATTAAAGCGCGTAGTCTGTTGATATTTTTGTTCGGTGTGTAATATTTCGCATTCTACATGGAATTGTTGCTTACATTGATGAAGGCGTTCGTGTAGGGTAGCGATGGTTTGTCCTTCATAGTGATGAGTCGATCCGTCCCGATAACTTTATCGTACTCCTCGTGAAGTCGAGTGAGCACCTACAAGTAGCATGTTATGAATGTCGGAAAAAGTAGATTCAATCTATTCAATTAGTCTCCTTTGGATGTTCTGCGACCTACACTGAGCGCAAGTTTGCTAGGAGAATGATTCTCCAACTGGTTTTGCTAGGAGAATGGTTTTCCAACGCGGGCGAACTCTTCAGTATTCTAGAGAACGTTCTCTAATTCGCGCTGGAGAACGGTTTTCCAGATTGGCGCCCCGCCCCTTTTCCAATCAATGAGGGCTACACTGAGTGTGAAGTTACTTACTATTAGGTGCACGATATACACTTGTTCCGGGCAATACATTCACTATTTAGTGTATTGATCTGAGCCATAGTAAGTGTATCGCACACTTGGAGAGGAATCTCAGTTCCCCACTTTAATAGATCAGAATGAGAGAAATCATTCCACGAATCGGTCTAACATACAGAAAGGGGCAAGCAATGTGAAAGCGTGCAAACTCGAGAGGCGTTTTCTCACATCTCACCTCTTTCTGGAAATTTGAGATCATATGCGTTATTTGAGCAACATAATGACACATATGACTAGATTGTCAACTGCCTGCTGTATCATACACAGGGAGTATGTCTCCTGGAGTTATCACTGGCTAACCTCTCCTCGAGAAGTTGTCTTCACACACAGCAAAAATACGTTTTATATTACATTCCTGTGTGTAGCTCACCATATATCAAGCATTTAGGTTAACTGTAGACACATGCACATGTTATGTATCTAGATGCATACTAATTTATGCTAGAAAGCAAATTTATAAAGTGTGATATTGGAAGACCATCATGGTATGTTAATGTGCGGAGTACTGTAGTTCGGAACCGGAGAATTAGAGCCGGGAAAAGGTGTGGGGAAAATACAGACGAGCAGTGCACACGCTGTGCACCAGGCAACACACCACACTCCTCAATTCAGCAATTTTCAATTTATCAGTGTTATTCGTTAATTACAATGCATTATTGTTGGGTTTCTACTAGGGTTGGTAAAATCGGTGAAGCTCGGCACACTGTTAACCGTCCCTTTTTGCAACGATAAAGTCCGCGAAAAGCCCGTCACCGAACCGGTTCACCGTGATCGAGAGAGAGCGCGCGGTCCGAGCCGCGAGCCCGGGGTTAACCGCTGGACCGCGGTCCTTCGCGGTCCAGCGGTGAACCCCCGTCTCGGCTAAGGAATTTCCTGAGTTCTCTCCTTACCAGTGAAGCCAGTGCGACAGAGTGTATCCTATGCAGTGTAGAGTGAATCCTTAGTGAAGTGGTTGTGCTTTTTGCCTTCCACCCGCGCGTCGTTGGTTCGATCCCCCGACGACGCTCTCTTTTTGCTCTCTTTTTATTTTGATTGTTCAGTGTTTGTACTCGTTTTCATTGTCTCTTTTTTAGATGTCTGTTGATCCTAGTCCAGCCTCAGTCATTTGGGTACATTTTGTGCCCATTGTCGACTCCGATGGAGAAGAACGGGCCAAATGCAACAACTGCCCTCGCAAGTACAGAATAAAATCGAGTTCTACGGCGACGATGTGGCGTCCTCTCGAGAGATAAAATTTTGCCAAATGACTGAGGCTGGACTAGAAACGATAGAAATCTAAAAAGAAACATTGAAAACTAGTATAAATACAGATCAATCAAAATAAAAGAGAGCAAAAAGGGAGCGTCGTCGGGGGATCGAACCAACGACGCGCGGGTGAAAGGCAAAAAGCACAACCACTTTATTAAGGATGCTACACAGTCTGATACACTAGCTTCGCTGGTAAGGATAAAAAAAATGGTAAGGGCTCGGACCGCGCGCTCTCTCTCGATCACGGGCCGACCACGAGCCGAGGTTAACCTTCGGCTCGAACCGATTTAACCAACCCTTGTTTCTACTCTAATTTGTTGCTCAGCGTTATGGCCACCCTTCGCGGAGTCGATCAGCACAGGGCGATGAAGGACACCGGCAAGGAGGAGGCGAGTCCGCCCGAGGTACTTTCATTTATTTCTTCCCTAGTTTGATCCTGATTTGAACCGTTTTTCTTTCAGTTATAGAAATAATTGTCCTTGATAATAGGTTCTACAATAATGGGGCGGAATGGCCGAGCGGTGTAAGCAACTGCTAGCCATTCGAAGGGTCACGAGTTCGATCCCCGCCCAGGCCAACCAAGCCCTCCATCCACCCCGGGGCGGTAAATTGGTAGCAACTTTGATTGCGAAAGGTAAACGTGCCCTAGATGCCTTGGGAAAGCTTGGGTTACGTAATCCCACGTTGCAGCTGGCTAACCGGCTTGCCCCATCTAGCGTGGTAGCTTGCTACTGTAAAAAATCGCTTGACATGGAACAACTTTACCTTTATAGGTTCTACTACGCGTTTAGTCCGTTTTTACCATGTTTAGGTAATCGAGCTGCCCGGAGGCGAGCGATTGCATAAGGCGCGCGCCCACCCCGCACTCGATATCGATTGCTGCCAAGAAGAAGAATGCCGTCCAGGACGGAGTCTTCAAGGCTGAGCTTAACAACTTCCTCATGAAGGAGCTCGCCGAGGACGGCTACTCCGGTGTCGAGGTTCGTATCATTGTTAATGTTTTCTCCTAAAACTTTTTCTGTTCAGTGATCGTTTTCTAACTTTTACGTAATTATTTCAGATCCGTCGTACCCCTGATCGCGCCGAGGTCATCATCATGGCCACCCGCACCCAGTCTGTGCTCGGGGAGCGCGGACGCAGAATCAAGGAGCTCACCTCCGACGTCCAGAAGAGATTCGGATTCGAAGAGGGATCAGTTGAGGTTATTTTTTCCTTCATCCTTGCATGCTTAATTTTATTGTGCAGCGTTATTGTTGCTCATTTTATATTTTCTCAGCTTTACGCCGAGAAGGTCTCCAACCGTGGTCTCTGCGCTGTTGCCCAGTGCGAGTCCCTCCGCTACACGTTGGTCGGAGGACTAGCCGTTCGCCGTGCATGCTACGGAGTTCTCCGTTTCATCATGTGGGCGAACGCCCAGGGTTGTGAGGTAATTAATTACTATTTTGTAAAAGAAAATTAAAGATGTCAATATTCGCGTAAAGTATTGTCTTTTACATACGGCAAAAATCTATTTAAAATTCCAATTGAGCTGTAAAATATTTTTCACCAATATTTAGGATAAACGATTACTTTAATACTCTTGTCTTCCAGGAATCGTGGGTATCAAGGTTACCTCTCCTTCGATCCTACTTGTGCCTCTGGACCCGACAACTCTCTTCCCTACCAGGTAATTTCATTTTGACTATATTCCTTAAATAATTGGGGCTCATCCCTAAAAAGATCGATAACGCGATCAATCATGTCGCATATCGCTCCATTTTCACCTAGTTTCGCGCCGTGCAAAACTATGATTAAAATATTGCGCGCCACGAGTGAAAATGCAGTTTACATCGCACGTTTGCGTTTAAATGTTTACGGCGACTACCGTACTTCGCGAACGAAGTGTGGGAATCTCTCGCACATCGTGCGGCAAATACCGGAGTAAAATTGGAGTGGTAATCGTCGCTCTCATTTCAGATGTCATAGTACTTCGGTTTGGCTACGAGGGTCGGCCGCAGCACGCTCCGTCCAAGCTGCAGCTGCTGCAGCCAATGATATAGCAAGACCTGAACACCGGCCAGAAGAAGTAGCTACATCCGCAACACTCATCAATAGGTGAGTCCTAATGGGGAAATGGTGCAGTGAACTTTTTCGTTTCATTTCACAGCTAGAGCGCATATTCTCTTTCCCATGCGTGTCAAGTAAATGCCTTGGGGAAGAGAAATGCAGGTAGTTGAGAGAGAATTCTAGTATTTGATCTGGGGTAAGACAAGAATTTCCAAAATGACTCTTATCACTCATTTAAATTCTTGATTGTGAGTGCACGTATTTGACTTTCTCGCTGTGAAAAGATACAGTATGACAAGATGAGAGATCAGGGATGGTCTTTGCCTATAATAAAGATGAGAAACAAATGTTCACGACTTCAGGTGACTCGCCCGGCGCCGAATGAGAGCGATGCACACCCTACTACTGGCGGCGACGAGGAGAACCGCAGCGTCCGCGTGCGGACGAGGGCGCGTATGGAGCGGATTGTGACGCGCTATGATGAAGCGTGGATTCGCTAACGGAAGCACGCACACTGCTGTTTTAACTGATTTGTTGTTTCCCATTGTACAATTTGAGCCGATAAACAAATATTTTCCTTATGATATACATTTTACTGCACACAGTCCCACAACAGATGTCAATTTGAAGTGGATTACGGTAGCCGAAGGGAGGAGAAGTGAGAAGGGGCGGGGCCAGCGAGCAACCCAAGCGCGACCCCTCTCCATAGTTGGCAAATCGTTTGCTAGAATGCTGGAGAACCTCTTTTCCAAATAACTGGAGAACTTTCTCCAGGGTTTCATATGTCAGAGAACCGTTCTCCAACTATCTGGCAAACTTGCGCTCAGCGTACCTCAGGTCGATGTAGCAACATCGCCGTTCCCCATGCCATCGTCGTTGCTGTAGTGTCCATACCAGCGAACCAAAGATCCATGCAGACATTGATGAACTGACGGTCACTGAAACGAACATTTTTATATCGGACTCGAGAAGCTTCAAAACACGCACAAGCAGTTCCCACACTGAACAGACTCCCAATTTCTCATTAACGTGTTCAAAATATTAAACAAACATTGAAAACACAAAAGGCATGGGTGTCACTTCTTTGCTTCCAAGCACTAAACTCTTACAAGAATGAGGTGTCGGGGTCGTCCTTCTGTCTGTGCATCTCCTTCAAATACGCCTCACAGAAATCGACGGCCTCGTCGTTTTCGTAATCGATGACGGCTTTGTGAGCCTCGATCTAAATCAATTAAATTTGTAAATTAAGGAAAAATATATTTGGTCAGACGACGTTTCCGTTGCCTACACCCTTCTTAACTAAATTCTAAAAGCATTGAAAGTTTCTGATAAGTGTCGCATTGCTACTAATTAGATTAATTAGGGGAGATGAAGAGAGAAAGAAGACTTACATGCTCAGTGAAGTAGCTGTAGAGGGCATCGCGCACTTTGAACACCTTGTCGAAGTAGCCTCGGATGACGGGCAGATAGGGACTTCAGAGTTATCGTTTTCTTGGATACTCTAGACTCACAAAAAATCAGTAGCTTTTCTCCCCTTAGTAGCTCCCTTAGTAGCTTTTACATCCTCATTGTTGTAGATGGGTACCACCGCATGTCCTATAGGTGTATTCACATTGAAAAACTCACCTTGTTTTTGAATAAATTCCGATTGAGCTCAAAGAACAAGGCAGAAAAGATTAATGCTCACCACCGGGATTCGAACCACGGTCCTTCCGCCTTTCATCTTTTATGTACCGTTGAAAACTCACACAACACTCGGACAAGCGAAGAATAGGACCAGGAGTGGATTGGCAAGGGTTTGTAATTGATCCTTGAGAAGCTTCTGGAGTCGGTAGAAATCGGTCTCGTGTTGCTGCAAAATCCCGTTTAATGACAAGTAGTTAGGGATTACGGTAGCCACACCATAATATTCTATCGTATAATGATTTGATTGTATCTTAGCGTTTTTTCTAGTCTAGTTTGTACTTTCACCTGTGTATCTATTCATGTCTAGTTTCTATTATCATAATCCTCATTTACATGATTAGCATGTCTCATCCCTCTCTCTCAACCAAATTTTAGTTAGTCTTCGCTAGTACACGTCAACTGACGTCTCGTATTGTGGAAGTTTTCTCCCTTGCATCTTCCCTCGTCCCAACTCTTCTAATTGTGAGTTATGTGTGTTATTTTCCTCGAATAAGTGGGGAAAAGTAAAGTATTACCGTTATTCAATCACGTCTTGCTTTCTTACCGTATACAGTAGGTGTGAGACTGTTGAGAGTCTCGAGCACCTAACTGAACAGAATCAGGGCCAGTCTAGAACCGTCTGAGCCTAACTAAGTAAAAATAGATAAAATTAATATCGATGCCACTGAAGTTCGAAATGCGCTGTCACGAACTCTTCACCAATCGATGAGAGTTAGTGAAACGTGATGAGGCCACAATTCGATGGAGTCAATTCTTTGGTGACTTTAATAGTGAGAAATAGATGACCTCATCGTATCGGAATCCGAATATGACGAGGTTGATCACGCTGGCGACCGTCTTCTCCATGTACTTGATGGGGGTGGTCTTTCCTGCAGTGAACACATGCACTTATGAACCGCATTTTTTCATCGAAACTGAGATAATTTTTTTATATAATAAAACATATATAAGCGACCTGCAGTCTTGCAATCATTCTCGAGGGCTGTGAGTAGATCCGAAGCCTCGTGAAGAATCTGGATTTTTCATTTTTTTCATTTTTATTTCCGATCTTTTTGGGCGCACTAGAGAAGTCTTGCGATTGATCCTGATTTCCACAAAAGCAACTAAGAGAAGAGTTTAGATTTTCAATGGAAAATTTTGATTTTGCTGTCAACGCATCTCGGCAGTAATTCGTAAAATATGATAATTAAATATTTTTATACTAACAAATCAATAATATCTTTTCAATATACTGTATTCTCACTCTTTCCTGCATCGCATCTTTGCCCAATCCGAAGTCTCTCAGAGTGTGCAGGGCAAATCGCCTCTGTTCTCTCCACACACGACCGTTCGTGTCCGCGATACCGTAGCTGCCCCCTGACATCGATTAGTGAAGCGTCAGGTCAGGATTCATGTGATGATTTAACGGCACACTAAATCGAGTGAAGCATCGGAATTTTTAAACAATCGATATGTTTGCGTCAGAGTCTTTAAAAATGGAGCGACGGTTGGTGTCATTTTACATAAAATTAGCTTACATTATGCAAATCGTGTTAGCGTTTTACACTTTCACCATTCTCTAATTCTCACTAGAGTTTGAAATTCGGGAAAAAAATTGGATTAGCTCTCTTTATTTCACACACTCTCTCACCTAGCGACCGGCCAAGAGAGTGTGTGAAATGAAGAGAGCTAATCCAATTATTTACCCGAATTTCAAACTCTAATTCTCACTCTTCCCTCACCTCGATACACCTCTGAAATACCTCCGAATGTCTTTCGATCAGCACACGTTTCGCCATCGTTAACGAACATTTCCTAAGATGATAAATTCGGTCTCCTAGAATCTAGTTCGTGCGTAAGCTCGACTCAAAAATCAAACAAAAGAGATATTAATTTGAATACCTTACTTGAATCAAATCGAAATCGTTAATGGTGATAATCGGCATCGGCCCCATCCACCACGTGTAGATTGGCCCTGATATGAAGAGAACTCTCTTTGGGCCGTAAAAGTGTGTAAATGCCCACTAAATCCAATCTAAACTTTACGTACATAGTTGCCAACGGTAACAAAACAATAATTAAATCTCCGTGTGACACATAACGCTCCCTTAGATCTTAGATCCTTACATAAATTAAAGAAAATGTCTCTCACCGAATTTGTCCCTCCATCCCTCGTAGACATTCATTCCTTGGAAGTTCCAGAAAACCGGAATGACGTTGCCAAGAAGAGGAAGTGGAATCGGACCTGCAACGGTTTTATCGATTTTTTGAACAACAATATAATTTTAGCGTTGCCCACTCAGAATTATCAGGTTATGCCAAAATTTGATCTCTTACTTATTCAAATCTCGCAATGGGACTACGTGTTTGTAAGGGATTTTAATTTTTGGCACAACTGCAAGTCCGGAGTCATCAATAAAGGCATCTAAGAAATAAAGGCATCTAGTCATTTGAAATACTCATTTCAAGAGCGCCTCGACTATTTAGAGACCTGTTCCGGGCTTCAGCTGTAGTGCCTACTTGTTTTATTATTTGTGGTCTTGTTATAACGATATATGAAGGCAATTTGCTAAACCCTCCTCATACCTGGCGGGAGCTTCCTTCCCTTCCAGTACGATTCGTAAAATACGAACAGCGTAACCGCGAGAGCAACCAACCACCAGAACATCTCTGAAAATATTTAGAGGTTTAGGATGCGTCTAAAATACATGTAAAGATGAAGGAGCAGCAAAACGGGAAGATCTGTGAGCAAGCGATAACATATCTGAAAGCATCTTGTATTCGGTAGAGTTGGAAATGTGGGACAACGATCTACATAAAATTAAAGGATCGCGGCCTCACATTGTAGACACATTGTAGAATAATTATAAAATACGTTTGAACCACTTGATTTCGCACACTGTCTTCGCCGGTCGGTGGAGAGATAGTGAACAAAATTTAGAAAATAGAGATTCAAAAATAGAGATGCGGATTCTTTTTAAAGCTCTTCAGAGGGCGAAATGTGCAATGCACTGGGAACGATCAAAATGTTTTACACTAACGGAAAATAGTGATTCGCGCACAACACGACAAAAACAGGGAGATAGGCAGCAGGGTCTCTCTCTCTCTTTCTCTCTATTCGCTCGCCTCTAAATACACCACATTACCTCTGATCTCTCAATTGTGAAACTGCTTTCACTTCCTCTCCGTCTCTCCATCTCACACAGTCTCTCACTCCTGTGCACACTACACCTCTGTGTGTAGTATCAGAGACGTAGTGGGCACGAAATCTAAGTTAATAAAAACGCGGGCCCTCGAATAAGAAGTAAGTTATGTTAAGTGATGCTGGTTTGTGATTGTTGAAACCGGAAATTTGCATGCGCGCGGCATACATAGATAGAACCAACGGAAATACATTCTGTCGAACATGATACTGGTCACTTTGTCCATCTTTCCCTTGTATCTCCATCATGTGCCCACTACACCTCTGAGTGTAGCACGATATACGTAGTGGGCATGAAAGCTAACTTTAGGAAACCCACGGGGGATTAAAGGTGGTGCCCCATGAATTTTCGGTCAACTGAGTTCTCACTGTGGGGTTATCACGCTTCGTTCCCCGGTAAAAGCGCTACATATCGCACGTTCAACCGGTAAGTTTGAACAGAGTTATTCTAATTTGGCTCGGTGCCAAACTGACCCTGAAGCGCAGGGATTCAAAAATGAGAGGGAGGGATAATGGGAAAAAGAGGAGAGCGCGACCGCGCCATTGGCACATATTAGATGAGGAATGAGGGTGAACGCGAGATAGTAATACTCCTTCTTTAAGTCTACGACTTCAAAAGTCTATGCTGGCCAGGGTCGACTTCAAAATCTAATAGAGGCAGGGGAGCGGGGAAGATAGATAGTCTTTGAAAGTCGTCGCTGTCCAGCCCATAAGCTTTTTTGTAGACTTATTTCCCTCTGGTCCTTGCTTATGAGGGGCATTCACGATGCAAATAAATCAGCGGTAGCTGGCCAAAATGGGTGACTTCACCCTTCTCAATCGGTTGTAAGCCACAATGCTCGTTTACAGTGATCGATTTGGTCCGAAGTTAAAATGTCGGCAAAAACCGTTTGAATATTACATTTTATGGACGATTCGTTTCTTCTCATACACATTATGCCTCCTGATTCACGCATTGAACATTCATTATCTTGACGCAAGAATGGAGATTTTTCATATTATGGTATTTAGCTTCTGTTCAATTTTCAGAGCTTCCAGCGACGATCTCTCCTCCAGAAAGGGGCCAGTGACGAGATATTGTGTACATTTGCGAGGACAAAGGAATACGTCATTCTTTCTCAGGTGAACCGTTCTGACGACTTTGACTGGGCGGTTAAATTGTACCTGCTCAACAATTCCCGATAAATTGATAGTTTTATCGTGATAACAATAATCATTAAATGGAATCTCAAGACCGAGTTCCTCCGACCACTCTTCTCGTCAGGACGCACTCGAATGACTCGGGTTTGCCTCCTTCCTTCATTCGCTTGATGAGAGAGGGCGGCTTTGACGGATCCACGTTCGCCATCTGAAAAAGCAGTACTACACTTCTAGCACAATCCTGAATCTCGACTCATTTGCGGCATTGAATAAACGTAAATTGGGCGTGTACCAGGCCCCGACACCTAACTTTCAATTTGATAGCGGTTTGATACACACTGAGTAGAAACGTACATTGAATCGATGGGTGACATTGGCAAAGAAGAGGAAGAGTTCCATCCTCGCTAATCCTTCTCCAGGGCACTGTCGCTTACCGACCGAGAAGGGAAGGAACTGCTTGTACCTGCGATTTTCAGAAATTCTTCGAAACCTTTAAATATTAATTTTTATATGTTTATTTTTTTCACTCTATGTTATTCCCAATTGGATTCAAATTTCCATGTTAATTAGATCTGTAAATATCATGGTGAAACAGGAACGGAATAACAATCACTAAATTGAAGCTCATGCTATAGTAATTTTTAGATTGGGGAATAGAGGAAAAAGGGTTATTATCGTACGTACTGAAAATATCGGAACGTTTACCGCAACGTGATCAAAATGATCACAATTTGCATCTTTGCAAGTACACATTATCATGATGTGTGTTTAGGCTAATTCGATTAATCCGCATCGATTTGCCGGAATCTACCCGGACATGCCCGGTGAAATGTGTAAAATATAGCTACAAATTCGATTCGAAAGAGAGGACAGAACCGGGAATTGCTGTCATTTCCCGGATGTATACGGTAGTGATGACAATTCGCAAACTTCGTCGGTTTTCGCATTGATTTTTCTCCTTTGTTTTACATATTTCACCGGGCATGTCCGGGTAGTTTCCGGCAAATCGAGGTGGACAAAAAATATGAACCTACTGACGGGTCGTAAATAATTTTCTTCGCAAAGTTACAAAAATCGAATATTTTGATCACGTTGCGGTAAACGTTCCGATATTTTCAGTACGTACGATACAGTCACTCACGTTATCAATTTGCCCTCCTCATCGAGGAACCGATCGGGATTGAACTTGGTGGGCTCAGGGAATACCTGGAACGTCGTACATACATTTTATTTTTAAAAAATTATTTTAAAATCAAATTCGATGGCCATTTTGTGATTCGTTCACAGTTTGATTGTGAGTTTCTCTATTTTAAGTGCTGTATGGGCGCGATTTATAATGTTAATCAGTGGAACTTTTTTATATTTCTAATGGCTATTTCTTAATTTGTACCAAAAAATCACACCTTTTCGTCCATCAACAACATCGATATCTGTGGTGTCACATTGGATCCCTCTGGGATAGTCACGCCAGCAACCGTCACTTCCTTGTTGGTACGACGAAGCAAATTTTGAGGGACGATGTTCGCCCATCGTTGCACTTCCTGCAGAATACACGTCCGGAGACTGATCACTAGGGTTGACAACTCGAAATATCCTTTGTTCGAGAACAATGGAAGATTAACAACAAACAAAGAACTGTTCCGGAACGGAGTCGAAACGCTTTGTTTCGACGTTTCGAGTGGTCAACACTACTGATCACATGATTACGCAGGATGGCCACCCTTCAGAAATGGGTCTGGCGTGGAAAACTCTCGATGGACTCTTTCCCTTTTGCACACTCCTTTGCCCGTACCCCTTTCGCTAAGTCTTGAACGAAGTGTGATAGGAACAGAGCGTAGTGAGCTGTTTGCAAAATCATGGACTTCAACCCGTTTGTCGGAATCTAACGCTTACATTGATGAATGCGTTGGCGTAGGGCAGCGATGGTTTGTCGTTCATCGTAATCAATCGATCCGATCCGATAACTCGGTCGTACTCGTCGTGAAGTCGAGTAAGCACCTGCACATCTCCCGTTGAACGTACATTTATTGATCATGGCGCCAATGATTTCTAGACTTGCACTGGCATGATTTGTAGCAAACGAATTTCAGGAGCTGGATTCGACAAGATTCGTGGTGACTGCACGAGAAATGAAAGGTAGTGTCGGCTACCTTACCTCAGGTCGGTGTAGCAACATCGCCGTCCCCCATGCCATCGTCGTCGCTGTTGTGTCCATACCAGCGAACCACAGATCAACACAAACATTGATGAACTGGCGGTCACTGAAACCATAATTATTACGTTTGCGTGTAAAATTTCGGAGTTTGTGCACGTTCAAACCAAAAGTACACAGCGTCTTTCCACAACAGATCCAATTTCAAATTTCTCGAAGTTATAGTTACTGAAAATTGTGTTTGCGTTTCAATGCTGATCATGAGAGATTATTCTCACAAGAATGAAGTCTCGGGGTCGTCCTTCTGTCTGTGCATCTCCTTCAAATACGCCTCACAGAAATCGACAGCCTCGTCGTTGTCATAGTCAATGACGGCTTTGTGAGCCTCGATCTAAATCAATTAAATTTGTAAATTAGGCAAAATTAATTTGGCCAGACCACGTTTTTGTTGCCTACGCTCTTTATTACTAAATTCCAGAAGCATTGAAAGTTTCAGATTAGTATCACATTGCCTACTAATGAAATTTTATCTATGCAAAAAACTGAACGTTATTACGAACTTTCAAAACATGTTGAAATAACATATCGATAGAAAAAAGAGAGTAGTCTTACATGCTCCGTGAAGTAGTTGTAGAGAGCGTCGCGGACTTTGTACACCTTGTCGAAATAGCCACGGACGATGGGCACGTAGGGACTACAATATATCTAGTTAAATATAATTTTATTTAAAACAATTTCAGGTTAAAAGGTGCACAGACTACTCGGAAAATACAGATTAACTTGACTTCTGTTTATTTTTTTGTTCTTTTCGTTTAGTTTTTTTTCTTTCGTTTTCAATTTCTTTTTATTAAATCTACTTAAGTTTGTAATTGTCCTAGTCAGATTCTTTTCTCCCACACAATTGTTTACATTTTTGGAAACTTACACTATTCTCGGGAAAGAGAAGAAGAGGACGAGAAGTGGATTTGCGAGAGTCTGTACTTGATCCTTGAGAAGCTTCTGGAGTCGGTAGAAATCGGCCTCGTGTTGCTGCAATTAGATTGATGTAATTAAATTCGATAGTCACAATTTGATCTATCAGAACCGCTCAAAGTTTCTTGGTTGTGGTGGTGTGCTTTGTTTGCAGAGCACCATTCTTCGGTGACAAGTGCGTTTATAAAAAAAAACAGGAACTAAATTACTTCATCATATCGGAATCCGAATATGACGAGGTTGATCACGCTGGCGACCGTCTTCTCCATGTACTTGATGGGGGTCGTCTTTCCTGCAACAAGCACCGAATATCTACGCCGCAGATAATGTTATGAATTCCCAAATGATACACTGCACAGAGAAAAATGTCTGTCATATATGGCTCCTGAACTGCGTTTGTATGTCATATATAACATACAGTATGTTATACATAACATACAAGCGCAGTTCAGGAGCCATATATGACAGACAATTTTCTGAGTGTGATTCAACAGGCCTACTCTTTTTACTGATTTGATTCAGCACTCTCACATGTATATGTTATACGCACACCAATTGTAATGAGAAAAAAAGAAACCTGCAGACTTGCAATCATTCTCGAGAGCAGTGAGCAGATCCGAAGCCTCGTGAAGAATCTGGAATTTTAATTATTATATTTTGTTGATTTCATCGTGAAATACCATTATATTTCAAACATTGCTGAAAAGAAATCTTTGTTTGAATCTGCTTGTTATTAGAAACAATCTTGATTTACAAATCAATATTTACCATTTTTTAAATCAATAAAAAGTGTCTCACCCTCTTCTGCATCGCATCCTTGCCCAGTCCGAAGTCCCGCAGAGTGTGCAGGGCGAATCTTCGCTGTTCTCTCCATACACGACCGTTCGTGTCCGCGATACCGTAGCTGCCCCCTGATATCGATTTGTGAAGCTTCCGTTCAGGAACCAAACAAATCTTCCTCGGAAAGACTATTGGAAAAATATTCAAATTCACGTGAGCTTTGCTTGTCCCTTATTCAACAAAGTGTACTACTACATAGAGAAAATTGTATGTCATATATGGTTCCTGAACTGCGTTTGTATGTCATATATAACATACAGTCTGTTATATATAGCAGACAATCGCAGTTCAGGAGCCATATATGACATACATTTCTCTGAGTGTAGAGATGCAAATGCGGTATTCCCATTACGACCGTTTGGGACGAGAGATCGAAGTCAACGACGATAAGGCGTCAGCGTGCAAGAGACTACCAGAGTGTATATCTAATACTGAACCGGCATCCCTCTGTGTACAGTAGCGGTCAAAAGTATTGGGACACTTTTTCTCTTTGGTACAACTTTTGAACTCGAAGTGGCTTTGATCTGATATGGTAGGGTCATATACCAAATCCATTGTAGATTACGATGACACTATTTGGGTATTGCGAAATCATTCAGTTATTGCGTTGTGATGACGATTCATCCGGGCGTTATTCTTGGGGAAAATTTTCGCTGCTTCTCAAACTTGGTGAAGTTCGAGATACTATATAGGCCTACCCAGGAAAAAAATCCGAGGTCATGGCGAATTTTCCCTATGGAGATAGCTCTTTGTGAAAATCGAGCTTGATTTGCTATATCTCGGGTACTAGACGTGCTAGAGACTCGTTCTTTGCTGCAAAATAACGCTAATCGCGATCCTCGCATAACCCTAGAGTTTGGTGATGATCTGCTTCTATTTACCCCCAGGGCATGAAAAATTCACTTTTTTGCCTCATCGCATATCCCAACCTCTCCCCCATATAGAAAATGCCGATGAAATTTGGTATTTGTGTGGATACGGTAGAGCATCTATAGAGGTACCGATCCCCAATTGCCTTTGATTTTCGAACCTATTTGTCACTTGCGGCAAACAATTTTCGGATGCATGCTGATCAGGCCACGCCCATTTTCAACCCGCTGGCAACGATCAGACTTTTGTTTGTATCTCAGCACTGAGCTAACGGAGAAGGCTGGCCGAGGTGTCAATGGAATCAGCACGACCTGCTCTATAATCTCAATCAAATATTACGTCATCACTATGCAATATTTCGTCATCCCTATTTTCTTATTTTTTAGTGTTTTCTAATAGAAAATATAACGGAAAACGGTGACAGTGGTGTGAATTTAATGGATTTTATCTGCTCAAAACTCTAGGAATCGAATGACGTCTTTAATAAGCAATATTAGGCCATTCTGATAAGTATTGCATAGGGATGACGAAATATTGCATAGTGATGACGTAATATGTGATTGAGATTATAGAGCAGGTCGTGCTGATTCCATTGACACCTCGGCCAGCCTTCTCCGTTAGCTCAGTGCTGAGATACAAACAAAAGTCTGATCGTTGCCAGCGGGTTGAAAATGGGCGTGGCCTGATCAGCATGCATCCGAAAATTGTTTGCCGCAAGTGACAAATAGGTTCGAAAATCAAAGGCAATTGGGGATCGGTACCTCTATAGATGCTCTACCGTATCCACACAAATACCAAATTTCATCGGCATTTTCTATATGGGGGAGAGGTTGGGATATGCGATGAGGCAAAAAAGTGAATTTTTCATGCCCTGGGGGTAAATAGAAGCAGTTCATCACCAAACTCTAGGGTTATGCGAGGATCGCGATTAGCGTTATTTTGCAGCAAAGAACGAGTCTCTAGCACGTCTAGTACCCGAGATATAGCAAATCAAGCTCGATTTTCACATTGAGCTATCTCCATAGGGAAAATTCGCCATGACCTCGGATTTTTTTCCTGGGTAGGCCTATATAGTATCTCGAACTTCACCAAGTTTGAGAAGCAGCGAAAATTTTCCCCAAGAATAACGCCCGGATGAATCGTCATCACAACGCAATAACTGAATGATTTCGCAATACCCAAATAGTGTCATCGTAATCTACAATGGATTTGGTATATGACCCTACCATATCAGATCAAAGCCACTTCGAGTTCAAAAGTTGTACCAAAGAGAAAAAGTGTCCCAATACCGCTACTGTATGTACCATGTGCAGTTTTATCACTCACCTCGATAAAACTCTGAAACTCCTCCGACTGTCTTTCGATCAGCATATGTTTCTCCATCGTTCACGAACATTTCCTGAGGTTATAAATTTTCCCTCCTAGAATATAGTTATAGTTTACAGGTCGATACAAAGATCGCACTGTTATCAGCAAAGTTTTCGATGACACCTCTAGATAAGAGAATCTTTTTTTGTTCCTTCGTTGAAGGGATTAAATATGTGTCTGCTCCACAGTCTTAGGAGGCATCAAGAGTATTTTACAAAAAAAATTTTTCAGAGAAATAGTAATTTCCACTTCTGTTAACGTCGTAGTCAACAATACAAAAGTACCATTGAATTCATACCAAGAAGTCTTTGTGTTGTTGCATTGGTAAGCTAGTGCCTTATGAATATCTATGAACCTATAAATCCCTTACTTGGATCAAATCGAAGTCGTTGATAGTGATTACATGCATCGGCCCCATCCACCACGTGTAGATTGGTCCTGAAATACGATTTTAAAGTGCATCAATTGGCTTCTTTCTTGCACAGACAATAGGGATTGCCAAAGGCTACGGAAACAAGAGTCAATTCTCCTTGTGAAAAGGGAAGTCTTCAGTGTCGCTATATTGTTTTATTTAATTAATTCATTGTAGTAGATCAATCATTCGAGGGGTAAACTGTCTCTATTTCACCTACTCTCTTGACCGGTCGTTTTCTCAGATAGTGTGTAAACTCAATAAGCGATCTCAACTATTTCGACACTCAATCCAGCATAAGAAACGGTAGAAGGACATCATTCGAAATAATAACTAGAGTTTGAAATTCGGGCAAATAATTGGATTAGCGCTCTTCATTTCACACTCTCTCTAGGCCGGCCGATAGGTGATAGAGTGTGTGAAATGAAGAGAGCTAATCCAATTATTTACCCGAATTTCAAACTCTAATAATAACCGCGAGATCGAGCTAGAGAAAGAGGGAATCACCGAGAGAGAGTTGGTGTAGTCAGACAACGAGAGAAGTTCTTGGCATTGTGCCAACTAGATGTTGTGAAGAACACTCACCGAATTTGTCTCTCCATCCCTGATAGACATTCATTCCCGGGAAGTTCCAGACGAGCTGGATGACATTTCCAAGAAGTGGAAGTGGAGTCGGACCTGCCATGATGTTTTGAAACTCGCCATCTCTCAAAGTTTGAAATTCGGGTGAATAATTGGAGTATATCTCCTAATTTCGCACGCTCTCTACGCCGGACGATTGGTGAGATGGTGTGCGAAATGAAGAGAGCTAATTCAATTATTTACCCGAATTTCAAACTCTTGTTGTCTGGTATCGTGATCGTTCACACTACCTTGTTGACAAAGGAGCACGGGTGTCCTGAGAAAGAACGGTAAAACAGTAATGTAGTCTAGTCATAACGATATCGATGTATGGTTTTCCCTAATCAGCAAAGTAGAAATGCCTGTGCACCCAGAATGAATACACTATTGAGTGTATCCTACACTGAGATAGGACACCGAGTGTATGATACACTTACAAATCTCTCGTTTTCGCACGCTCCCTCGACGCGCGAATACACTCACTATTGAGTGTATCATACACTGGGTGTCCTAACTCAGTGTATTCATTCTCTGTGTGTCGGTGTTTACCTGGCGGGAGTTTCCTTCCTTTCCAGTATGATTCGTATGCAACGAACAGCGCGACGGCGAGAGCAACCAACCACCAGAACATCTGTGAAACATATTGGATGAGGGAGGTTTAGGAGGCATCGAAATATATTTAAAACAGAAAATGAGAAGCGCAGAGGAAAGTTTTGTGCGCAAGCGCTCACAGAAAATAGTGATTCGCACACAACACTCGGCGAAAACAATGAGACGGCAGGATCTCTCTCTCTCTATCTTGCCCTCTCTCTCTCTCGCTCTCTCTCTTTCACTCGCCTCTAAATACTCCACTCTACCTCTGATCTCTCAATTGTGCAACTTCTCTCTTCGTCTCCGTCTCTCCATCTCACACAGTCTCTCGCTCCGTGCCCACTACACCTCTGCGTGTAGTATCAGATAGTGGACACGACTATTTTTTCTATACACTTAGAAATAGCTATTGACATTCGCAAATATTTCATTCGGCAAACAATGAATTTGGCGAAATTGTTGACAAATCTTCCTCGGAATGTTTTTTTGTTTTTTTACAAAGTTTGCTGTTCAAATTCATTTATTGACAAATTATTCATGCGATTCGATCACAGCACTAAGCATTTTTTAGATCGGATTGAGAGTCTTCCCTATATGCATTTTATTCTCTGGGATTTCGGTGATCTGGTAATCTTTATGCAACTGTCAATGCTTCCTACCAGATCATTCCACAGACCGGCCAACCTTCCAGAAAAGCCTTTGGAGTGAGAGAGCGTGTGAAATCGAGAGGGACTCTCTCACTTTTGTACACTCTCTCACTCTAACCCTGGTCTGTAGGTTTGGAATCATGTGCTACGTAATGCTTCCGCTGGTCTGGATCGAGCACAAGGTCCCATTGTTTCTGATAAGATATGTGACCCCTATCTTTCACGCACTTTGCCCTTTTACCGTGAGCGTGAATGGGAGGAATAGCCTCTAGTCTGAGGCGCTAAGATTCCCCTAGAGGAGGGGTATGCCACCTGATCCGTTTACACTAACATTCACACGAAGGATAACGATCTCGAATAGGGTACGGTATTCGCCGGTCTCAATCGAGTGCGCGCCCCGAGCGACCGCTCGCCCTCTCCTAATACCGTCAATGGGTGTACGAAGCCACGGCCAGCATGCGGCGCACATGGAGGGAATCACGGCAGAAAGACAAGAATCGATCATCAACCGATAAATTTCGATAAATGATCATCAGCATCACCTGCCCTTCCGTTCGTGCAACGTGCCGATCATTTTTTTATCAACTAGGAAAAGTGACAGGGGGCGAGGAATAAAGTGGCCGAGCCCAATTTAAATACACCCGCGAGATTACTCCAGCAGTGACGGTTCAATTTCGTCATTGGATAGTAGTACGACAGCAATACAGCTATTTCCAGCAAACAAAAACATCGCTGATGCCGCTTTCCACATATAAGTATATTAAAAAATTACTTTATCAACAAATTATTGTTGCGATTCAATCACTTCAGATAGCAGTTCTTTCAATCGGATGGAGAGTCTTCCCATTGTTTGCCCGTCTTCTTTGACATCGTCTGCAAAATTTTATATATTGGAAATTTCGGTGAGTGGAGATGTCTTGATGCAATGGTGGGTTGTTCTCAAGCGAGCATTCTTAGAAATGATAAGGTCCCATTGTCTACGATAAGAGCTGTGATCTCGGTCTTTTCGTGAATGTGTCTAGATCGAATATTTAAGATAGAATTTAGTTATTGGCAAAATAGAATTTAGTTATTGGCAATATTAGATTTCCTATTATTCTTACCACTATACTCTAACAGCATATTTGAATGAACTTTAACAAAAAACACAGGGTAGGGGAAGTTTGAAGCAATCCGATGTGTGAATAACGCTCAACCCGGAGATTCGGCTGACCAGTAGAGTGCGCAATGTGAGACCACGGTCTCTTCATTTCGCACACTCTCTCACCAAGCGACCGGTCGAGAGAGAGTGTGTGTGAAATGAGGAGTGTGTGGTCTCACATTGCGCACTCTACTGACCAGTAGGCACGAGAATGACAGCGTACAGCAACTCAATGCAGGGCCATCGAAGAGCTGACGAGAGAAGCTGCTCAGCCTGATCATAGGTATTACAAATTTACAAACACGAAATAATAAACCGTTCCGTTGATAATCCGTTCTAAACAACAGATACGGCTGCGAGAGAGCATGGCAAAGTGAGAGTCGAGGTATAGAAAGAGAGTACACCACCAGTAGTCCATTTCATGAACGTATCATTTTAAAATTGTAATAACATTAATTATATTTGAATTACTAACCAAGCGAACGCGGAAAAAAATTATGCTCCAGCTCAATTATTATCAGAAAAAATGTTTTGAATTTGAGAGTCGCCTCTCACCTTTTCGTAGGTCATTTCAAAGGTTCGCTTGAATCTATGTCTCCTCTTCGATATTTCATCCACATAATATCGCAGAATTGCCTCTGTGTGTTCCCTTCGGTCCTCAGTCGTCAAACTCTCACCGATGAGGGAGGCAATGTCGATCAAAGGGTTGCCTAAAACACTGCTAACTTCGAAATTCCATCGACCAGTATATTTTAGATGGGACACTATGAGACCCTGCAAAAGTTCCCTTATCCAAATAACATTTCATAAGAATAGGAGGTTCTACTTCCGTTTTCAGCACTATGTATAGAGGGGATCTAATTGAAAATAAACTTTAGGGAAGGCAAGCTTACCGATCTTGAAGCACTGCCAATCTAAAATGGCCAGGAGATCCGTAATCTTTCCGCGTTTCTCAAATATCATATTTCCCGGCCACAAGTCGCAGTGAGCAAGCGTAGGAGTGATTCCTGAATAGTGTCAACATTTTTTTTTACTTTAGTATAATTTTGAAATTCAAAATATGCATAACATTAATATCCTGGAAGCGCAGCTCACCCTCAACATCTTCCGGAATTGAAGTATGAATTGCAAACAGGTTCTCGGGACGTGTCCACTCAGTTAGATACCTTCAAACAATCGACGACCATTTTTCGAGCGCGAAATAGAATAGTTTACACACTAATTTATATTGCCAACACTGTTGTGCGAATACATTCTTGTTAAATAATGGAAGTCCGAGTTTTTGGCATTATCGCACCATTTTATAAATGAAATAGCGCACTGTCTCATCTTTTCCGTCATCCATTGCACCTCTCCCAGTCGGGGAACGCTCTTGTCTGCTGGTAGAGTGTAGGCGAGTAGCTCCCTTCCGACGGTTGCCTCTTTATCAGCAGAGAGATAAGCTGCTTGATAACCGGCAATCTGCTTCACGATGCGGAAGATCTGAAATGGAAAAGGTGGTAAAATTTAGCCAACAAGAGCAGTGTGATTTTCTTCAGCATTTCACTCTTATCTACCGTTACAATCAATTTTGATCATCGTGTTTACTACGTATCAGTGCTCTATACTATTCAGGACAGAAGATGAGTTCCGGGTGTCATTTCACATTTTCCTTGCCCTTCCCTGATGGTCTGATTGAATGCCTCTCTCACCAGGTCCACACTGTATCCTTTGATGTAACAGGGATGCGGGCAGACGCTGTTGGAGAGGTCGTTGAGAATGAGAACACCCTGAACAAAAGTTTTGTTGTTGACAGAATTAGGTTATTTATACTAATCCAATATTTCTTTCACATATTAATTAGTGAAACGTTATAAATATAAAGCAACCAATCTGAAGGGAACAGAATGGAACTTACCGGTTCGGTATCGCACTTTGTGCCTCCGTAGAATCGCAGCAATTGCTTGAGATCTTGCTCATCAGCATCGTCCTCCTCGAGATATCCACTCAGCCAAGTGTAGAAAGCCAGTTCTCGATTGTGCAGCATCGACACCACGTCGCACTCTTCGTGGTCTGAAAACGGAAATATATATAAATTGGAGAGGCGCACTTCTAACTTTGGCAAACTGTTGATCCACGGATGTTTGCCTTTTCCTAGTAAATTTTTTTTAATTTAAAGCCAAACATCTGCAAAATCATAATGAGTTACAACTGAGGATCGAATGACGCTAGAGCGAGAGAGATCGCAACTTTTAAAAAGTTGAAAAAATCAACAACAAAATAAACCTGTGATCTTGACGGCGATTGATCTTCGTCGTCCATTGAATTTCACACGATGAATGGCCGAGTTATAGCCTCTGTCGAGACCAATTCGCTCGAAATCGACGGATTCCTATAAATGGTGACGATACTTCAGGAGACGGCGTTTGCTTCTCACTGGGTATTGTCACGATGAACAAACTGAATTCCCAGAGATTCCCAAAAAAATTCAAAGGATAGACTTACATTATCGGGCACGTCGATGCCGAATCTTGACAGCACACTGAGCAAGAGTGCCCGCAATTCCGGCGATAGCTCGTCGAATTGCATGCTGGTTTCCGGGTTCTCGTCACGCTTGTGAGCTTAGTTTGCTCTAAGATGCTTAAATGAACCGCATTCGTGATTGTTAAAACGACAAAGAGCTATCATTGGGAAAACGTCCTGTGTATGCACTAACAGCGCGAAAACATACACGAAAGAAGGTGAAGAGAGAGTCGAAGAGAGAGAGTAGGAGGAGGGAAGCGAGACAACGAGAGAAAGAAAACAAGCGCGAGAGACACGTGTAGCGCACTGCCCATGTGGCTGTTTTAGTAGTCGCGCGGGTGTTCTCATGCTGATGCAATGTGTAGCGCGCGTCTGGATTTCGCAATCTGACCCCACAAGCTTCGATTGTGAAATTACGCGTTTGACAGTTCATTGGTTCACTTCGCGATAGGCGAGGGTATACCGGGCTCCTAATCTTGTACAACTCTCTCCCACAATTTCCCTCGCTTTCCTTCTTTGTCTCATTGTTTGCACTGGGTGTGTGATCAAATCGCTTTATCGTGACTCAGACTCTTAGCAGCGGAAGATATCGGTTAGCGCCTTCATTCTCACTTCACTCTTTTCAATAATATTTCCTGAAAAGAAGATTCGTAGGAGCGTGGACAGTATTATCTATTTCATACACTGGTCTTTCGGTGTAACCCCGGTAATGCACCAAGGATTCGATTTCTTTGTTACCAGTGACCGTGAACGCTTATCGACATATTACGTGCCGATTTCATCCCAGAACAAGAATCTTCCGATTTCCGTTTCACGCAATGGTTTTGTGTTGTGGATTCATAAAAAAATGGTATTTTATTCGAATATTCGGCAAAAGTGACTGATCTCTGTCACTGTCAAAACAAACAACAGAATAACGTGATTAAAACTGTAGACGTCGATATTCGTCTCAAATAGTGTCCACGAGCAGCTCCCGCAGTCTCTCCTCATACACTCGGCTCTCCTCGGAGTTCGCCGCGTGCTCTTCTGAAAATCAATATATTTAACCTTTATTGATTTTATTCCGGTAATGTAACCAGTTTCACCGAGTGACCATCCCCATTCCCCCGATGTTCGTGTGCTGTATGCCGATGCTTGCTAAATATTGTTGCATCGTAAATGCTATTGTCTCTTAATTGTAACCGCGTTTTTCCATGCGAAATAATATATAAATAAATATATAAACAATTTCATTTCCCCCACTCACCCTCAGTTGTCGTCACCACAGCAAACATTAGCTGGACGCACGGCCATTTGAGCGCGTGAGAAAGGAGAATCCGTGCCTGAAAGAGGGATGGGATGCAAGTTTTGCAAAGAATCTGTCGGAGGGTATGCACCGAACCGGCATCACCTTCTCAATAGTCATGTCGAAGGGTCTCTTGAACCTCGACCGTCCTTTGCTCATTTCGTCGACGTAAGCTTGCAACACTACATCTTTGTGCGCCCGTCTGTCAACAGCATTCATCGACTCCCCGATGACGGAGGCCACGTCGAGCAGAGGGTTTCCTAAAAAAATGAAAATGGAATTAAAATTTAAAATATTATTTATTGTTTCGGAACTGCTTCTGGACATTCAAAACTATTACTATCAGTCAGTATAACATGCAGAAGGTGAAAGTGCTAGCGCTTACCGATCTTGAAGCACTGCCAGTCAATTATGGATAGCAAGCCGAGTTCAGTGCCTTCCTTGTGGAAGAGGAGATTGCCCGGCCAGAGATCGCAGTGGATCAAAGTGGGGGAGATTCCTGAGAGCAGTTATTATAAATTCACAAACAATTGTCCAAAGTAATCCGCGGATATACTGGAGAATTTCTGTCTGTTCTTCTGGAGCACAATCACTTACTTGCATTTCGGAATGTTTGTCATTTGCCACCACTCTAATTATTGATGCAAGTGCGTTCTGCACTTTTTTACTCAACGCACAACCGATAAGATGTGAACTGATACTAATAAGCCTCGTAGCGCCCACAACACTGCGCATCACCGCGAGTGATTAGCACCCTCACCTTCAACAGGAACATCGGCGTGAATGTTGAACAGTGTGACAGGATCGACCCACTCGAGGAGTTTGCTGAACATGCGTATTTGAAAACAACGTTCGAAAAGTGTTGTCCGAAACAGTGAACAAAGGTGCCTCGAGGCATCATTCGGCTTTTTCATGTTCTTTAAAAGAAATGGATCTTATGTGTAGTGGTCAGCAGAATTCAATGACAGGGGTGAAATTTAGTGTTACCATGTTGCTACATGGCTGAATAAGAATATTCTTTTCGATTTGGGTCGATATCTCATCTCTGAGCCGAGTTACAGCTTCAAAACCACGCGCGCTTCGACTGTTGTGAGAGGGGGAAAGATGAGAGGGGAGGGGAGGTGGGCGGAGCCTAATCGTCCATCTTTCTAGGGGCATAACTCAGGTGATAGGAGACATTTCGAAGGTATGCCAGAACAAAAATACTTTATGAAGATGTGGAGAGTGCAACGGCATCTGAATTGTGACGATTGCGATAGTCGACGCGCGGTGAAAGGGCAAGAACTTAGCGCGTGGGAGAGTGAAACGAGGGGTCACACCCATGGCGCAGTGGTTAAGCGCGCGCCTCAGGCACAGCACATTGCAAGTTCAATTCCTCTTTTGCCAAAACCATTGCTATTTACAGTAAAGCTGAATTTTGATACTCTCGTACTCTTAAAACCCTCATTTTCACTACTTTTTTTGCAAACAAAAGCACAATTCGAATTTAGACGTTATCTTTGTTTTTTCTTACCAGATTTTATTTTTAGGATGATAACAATAGAATGGCAGTCGGCCGAGCATGCTACGATAGCAATAATTACATTATTAGGGGTATTTGAAACAGTTTTCCTTCTTTCTGAACGTCTTCAAGACGTCCCACCACCATGGGGCTGGGCGCGATCGATAGAGCTTCTCAAGACCTACAAAACAAGCCCGAGCACGTCTCATAGCGTTTAGAATTCAGCTTGTGCTTCACCCCGCTCGACTATTCGCGATTGAGGGCCCGGTGGATTTGGGCGGAGACTGTGGGGGCTACTTATGTGTCATCTGATTGGGAGGTTTTAGGCGACCTGTTGACTGATAGGACGAATTCGCCTGGAACCAGTAATCTTAATAGAAATATAATAGAACCTTTTCATCTCCTCGGTGAGTCCATCAACCTTGTGGATGTTCTTAATGCAATTATGAACTGGGGCGGAGAAGTCGATACGGTAGATGTTGTTCGTCAGTTCACGATCACTGGACAGATAGGCGCATTGAATTGCTGCCAGTTGTCTGACAACATCCAGAGCCTGCAAATGTCCGTCCGTTATTGAGAACTACACACAGAGAAAACATACTAGGAATACGACATCAAGTTGGCACGCCTACTAATATATAAGTAGGGCCTACTAATATATAAGTAGGCGATTAGTAGGCCATACTTATATATTAGTAGGCGTGCCAACTTGATGTCGTATTCCTAGTATGTTTTCTCTCTGTGTACGCTCTGACATTTCGAAGCCAGAAATTGCACATGCAGTCCTCTCGGCGTATGCACTAATTGTGAGAGTGCTACAAGTACTTTTATATTAGTTTCCCAGCGCGTACTAAAAAATTTGAGAGTATGAAAAATGGTGAGAGGTACTGTAACCAAGGACAAGAGTACTTGCCACTCACCAATTTCATCCCGAATCCACTTAGATAATCAGCATCGTTGCAAATCCTTGTAATCCCTGTGAAATCCTCGAGCACAATCATTCCCTGAACAAACGAAAATAAATTTAATATAATAAATGCATTTATCAAGCCGTGAAAATTGAGATAGCTTAAATCCTGCAAAAGCATAAACGTAATCAAATTAGACATACCACAGTCTCGGTGCATGGCTCGCCGCCATGAAACAATGGCAGCTTGAGAGTCTGGTTTGGGTCGGTTTCAGCATCTTTAAACCATCGATAGAAGTCGAGTTCCCTGTTGTGCAACTCGTTGAGCACTCCGTCGGCGTCCTTTTCTGCACAGAGAGAAATCCTACTAAGAACAGGCACTCAAGTTGGCCGCCTACTAATATGTAAGTAGGGCCTACTAATATATAAGCTGCGCATACTTACATATTAGTAGGCGGGTCAACTTGAGTGCCTGTTCTTAGTAGGATTTCTCTGTGTGTGAGGCAATATTTAATTCAATGTTTTTGACAAGAATTGTGCGATTGCATACCACAAGGACAGACTACTAGATGAACTATTTTTCAATAATTTTAATGCAAATTAATATAATATTGTAAGAAAGTGAAGCTCCACCTGTGAGTTTGAGAACGACAGTTGAATTTCCGATGAGTTCGACTCGGAAAATGGTTGAGATCGCGCCTTCGCCGATACGGTCGAAACGCCGCTTCTGAAGTAAGTGGTCGAGTTTTAAAATAGAGATAGGTTTCCTTCATTAGTCATACTCTCTCGGTCACGGTGAAAACGTATACGAAATGGAGAAATTAGGGTTCGTTTTCAAAATCTAGTGAGAAGGCTATGTATCTATGTTAAAGTCTAGACAACCGTGGGCATTTCATATGACTACGTCGACGGACATCCGTTTCTTGCCCCCATTCACAGTTATTTTTCTTGTATGCGATACTCTGACGGAATAAATAAATAATGAATGAATGAATATACCAGGCAGAAAAGTCGCTTACCGCTGGCAGTTGGAGTCCGATCTCCGCGAAGAATTGATCCACTTGCTCACCGTACTTCTCCAGCATATCGTCAGAATGGGGGAATACAGGGAAGAAAGCGGCGTGTTTTGAGGGGAGACGAGGTATTGCACAACGCGCGAAAAGAGAGAGAGAGGGGGGGAGAGAGAGAAAGCGAGAGCGAGAGAGATTTAGACGAGCAAAGTGTGCACAAGTGCGTCGCGCATTCAACTCCGGGGAAAAAAACCGACGATCTTTTGATCATCTGATAAAAGTTAAAAATTCGTACGACTTTCATACAAAAGCGGTATTATTTAATACAGATCTCTCGGATGGTCGAGTGTGGTCGAAATCTGGTCAATCCCCCCAGTGGCTTCAAATCTGTCGCCCCAGTGGCTTCAAATCTACACGAATTATTCTTTAAAGATTTACTTTATCACAAACACAGCCGTAAATTGGTGTGTCCTTGCGACGTTTCTTCCAGGCCTTTAACTGTTCCTTTTCCATCCTTTCCATCATTGCCAACTCATTTCACGATGCCATCGATTGTCGACTGAATTTTCTCCACGGTGAGCAGTCCTTGACGCGCGATTAACTCCAGCTCGTCCAATTCTGAAATTGATGGACTTTAGGCTTCAACGGGCGATCAGTGTACGAGTATACAAGGCCGTTATTTATTTCCACGCTGAATACCGGTCGGACCTGCATTTACAGCATGGATAAGGTAGAAATCCAGAAATAATTTTTTTTTAAACGGAAAAGTCTATAGACGCCGGAAATGACGCTTTGCTATCAAAAAGTAGCCGCCCATAAATATTTCCATAAATATTTCTCTTTCCATAAATATATTTCTCTGTAATATATTTATTCCATAAATATTTAATATAAATATAAATATTTCCATAAATATTTCCCTGAGAGGAAGCTGACCTCGATCGATGTCACCAGGCGCTCCGACGCGCTCGAAATTGTCAAGGAAGTCATCGTAGATGCGGCGTGCGTGGTGCAGTGAAGTCGCAGTTCGATCTGGCATTATGATCGTCATTTTTTGATAATTATTCATGTCATGAGAAAAAATTGTACAAAAACACATATTAAAAGAAAGACACAAAACATCAATGAACGACCCAGAGCGACAAGGGTATTATTAAAACACCGGAAAATTGAGCAGTTTCCCTGAGTGAGCTTATCGTTGGGGCTGCCAATTTTTCATTCCTTTCATTTTTTTATTGTTTCATTATCTTAGGTAATTTGATTTTTGTAAATTCAGAATAGCTCACCTGCAGTCAACTTTACATCTCCGAAGTCGATCAGCATCGGTTCGTTGTTGAACATCACGAACTGCAAAAATAAAAATAGATATATTTAGGAATTCATTAAATGGTTATTTATAAAATTATAACTTTTTTGCATTAGTAGTGTGCATCGTTTGTGTAGATAAGCCTCATTTGATTTTTTTTAAACAAAACGCATACCTGTTGCCTTCTCAGATCTCCGAAATGCCGATCCGGATGGCGCAGTAGGAAGGCGGTAATATTCCTCACAATGCTCATCCGCTCAATCCAATCCATTCTGGAATTTAGATGACTATTTTTCATTTGAATGTGAAAATTATAAGACTAAAATATGAACAACCATCTTTTGCGGGAGCGTAACACCTACACTCAGAATGAATACACTTACTATTGAGTGTATCCTACACTGAGATAGGACACCCAGTGTATGATACACTTACAAATCTCTCGTTTTCGCACGCTCTCTCGACGCGCGAATACACTCAATATTAAGTGTATCATATTTCCTATCTCAGTGCATTCATTCTCTGTGTACCCCAGTAGACTGATAGTGCTGATGGGAACTCCAAGCCGTGTGAAAACTTGGAATTTCTCCGAGATGAAATTGTCGGCGGGAAAGTGGTATCCAAGCAGCTGAAGTAGGCCATTTAAAATGTTGGTTTTCACACATTTTAATTTTCAAAATGAATGAATTAGAAACAAATGCATAAATATAAAATATTGGTATTGATTGGATTCGACTTTTAAAATCAATAATTCTCACTTCGGGCACTGCCGGATCACCGTCGAATGACGTCAGCGTAATTGTATCCGTAATTAGCGCCTCGATGAGATGTCGCTTGCACAGGGTGGAGCGGAACTGGAAATCACCAAACTATTTGTTTATTCCTACATAGGCTACACCAAAAAAGAATCTCATCACAACCGCAGTAATCTCGGAGATCTCCTACTCATAAATAGCTCAATATTTTAATTCCCAAAAATAAATAATCCACCTTTAGTGAAATTCCGAGTTGATGCTCCAGACAATCGCGCATGTTCTGCCCGATCAAGTTGGGAATCTAGAAATGGCCATTTTCGGATTCACAACACGCAGAAAAAGTCTTATATCAGTGCGTTCGCGTAAGAATTTCAATCCCTCCGTACAGCAAAAAGTGACTAGTTGTGTATTTCACATATTCTGATAGCCCTTGGTATGGTCTATCGAAATATGCTTCATTCATGACCTGATGTCTCTAATTTGCATAATTACAGCACTTCAAACTTGAGCTAAATTCACGGTTTTTGAATTGTAGGTCATCAGAGAGAAGAGATACGGATTTGGTGGTTTCAGCAATATTGACCGCCTTGACGAGCTGCATCTTCTTGTATAATTTATATATGCAAATTTTCAATTCTAAAAAATCATGAAAATTTCAAAGACGATTTTCTCGAAAACAAAGCAAAAGATGATTCCTATTTTTTGATATGTTGTGGCCTTGGTCATTAGCTATCGAACAAGCACAATTTGACACGTTTTGGAGGGTGGGTATAGACTCAAATCAAGGAAAAACGGATCGTTCCTAATCGAGAGGAACCCTTCATTTCGCTCTCATTCCGCCCATTCGACGCGGATTGCGCGGTCTAAATGAATTCAAATGGGAGGAATGGAGAGAGAATCGGCCGGATGCACCTACATCTGTCATTTTAGACCGCGCAATCCGCGTCGAATGGGTGGAATGAGGGCGAAATGAGGAGTTCCTTTCGATTAGGAACGACCTGTTTTTTTTATGATTTGAATCTATGCCCACCCTCCAAAACGTGTCAAATTGTGTTTGTTCGATAGCTGATGACCAAGGCCACAACATATCAAAAAATAGGAATCATCTTTTGCTTAGTTTTCGAGAAAATCGTCTTTGAAATTTTCATGATTTTTTAGAATTGAAAATTTGCATAAATAAATTTAACAGGTCGATGCAGCTCTTCAAGGCGGTCAATATTGCTGAAACAACCAAATCCATATCTCTTCTCTCTGACGATCTACAGTTCAAAAACCGTGAATATAGCTCAACTTTGACCTGCTGTAATTATGCAAATTAGAGACATTAGGTCATGAATGAAGCATATTTCGATAGACCATACCAAGGGCTATCAGAATATGTGAAATACACAACTAGTCACTTTTTGCTGTACGGAATTTTGGCAATATCTGCGCTCCTTACGCGAACGCACTGATATTAGGCCCATGACCTTTTCAAAAGTCTTATATATAAGAACTTAATTGAATTTATTACAATATCGGTTGCTACGTCTAGTGTACTACAAGTGAAATGTGGTTAAGACAACAGTAGGTATGACTGTTTCGCTCCCTTAGCGTAAGTTTTAAATATACTTTTTAGAGGGTCATGGGCCTCATATAAGACTTTTTTTCTGTGTGAACCGACAAACTGATAAAGCTGTTGCGTATCGGGAGAGTCGCAATTCCAAAGATATAGACTATTAGGGTTATAGCGAGAGAGTCTGCAAAACTGAGAGAGTCCCTCTCGATTTCACACGCTCTTTCACTACAAAGCCCTGGAATGATGTATCACAGAAGAAAAAAACTTGGAGAAGTATGTCCGTTTCACGTGTGTTTTCCCCATAACATTTGTTGGATGTTGTTCGGGAGAAATTCGGGAAATGGGAGCATGCAACTTTTTATTGGATCTGGTGGAACGATGAAAGGAAAAGAGAGAAATTTAAGACCACTGTCTCTTCATTTTACACACTCTTTTCATCTGTCGTCAGGCGAGAGAGTGTGTGAAATGAAGAGACCGCGGTCTCACTTTTCGCACTCTAAAAACTTGCCTTGACAGCGATGCCGTCACAGTCGTACACGACTTTCGTCCATCCTTCTCCAATCTTTCTGCATTTGTGCAAGTCTACTGGATCCCGAGTACTGTTCGCGTCTAAATTGACTCTGCCATTGAAGTTATTTCGGGAATAACTAAAAATTTAGCAATAGGAATTGAAGATTTTTACCTTTTCCTTTATTATATTATCGTACTCGCCAAGTTTATGATGACGCACCCTCGGCGTATGATAAATACGTACATAGCTAGCTCAATTAATAAATAATTAGATTGCCTATTCAACTCACATCCTTCAATTAGAAGGTCCTTTCCACTTCTTATCAAACCATCGATGTGATGAGGTTTGGGCGGGAGGCGAATTCCGTCTGAAGCATAAATTTTTATCAACACAGAAATCACAATTTGTAATAAAACAAAACATTGGAGAATGCGGTTTACATTATTATGGAAAAAAATACCCCTCTTGAAATACATCACATTCCCCAAAACTTTATGGAAAAATAGTTGATTTTCTTTTCCGGAAAGCATGATTTCTGTGATTTCAGATTTCTAATGAATAATTGATTTTTTCCCTTTTTTGCTGATTACCTTTGTGCTTGTCAAAAACAATCAGTCGCAACAGCGAAACTTGGACGAGAATGAATCCAATGAGAAGGATGCAGCCAAACATGGTGTGAGAGACGAATCGAAGGAGTAGATTGGCCATTCCTGCAGTTAGCAATTGCCCGTCAACACTAATAAAACGTTCCGCTGCTAAGGAGTGCGAGAGAACGCCTCAAATCAAGCAAGAAGCTAAAAGAAATTGAGCACCCTCGCCAGTAGTCCATTTTGTGAGGGCTTTTTAATAGCAGACCACCGAAAATAATTGTGAGAGTATGGCCCTAACAAGACACCTTAATGAGAAAACGGCTGTACAACGAAGAAAAGGAGCCGGTCATGAAATGCGAAGGGGGAAATAATTCAGAGAGTGAAATGAGTGATAAGAACACTTTGAGAACTGCTTTTTCGATGACAGAATGAGAGATAAGAGGGACATAAGACGATCAAATCGAGTCAAGAATGACCAAATGACGTCACTTTTACTGCATTAAAATCGATAATTTGACAATCAAGGGTGTAACTTACGCCACAAAACAGCGTCTGAAATCAATGTTATTTGTCAGTAAAAATGCTATCACAACAACATTATTCATTGGAGGAGGCCTTCTCATTTAATTTCCGCGCGCGGCAATTATCAAAGACTCGTAGGGACACCCATAAATTCGGGTAGGCTGCCACTTTACTTGCTTTATGGGCTGCATTATGGAGTGCCAAGTGGGAGGGAGGGACGGCGGAGAGAGAGAGAGAGAGAGAGACCGAGGAGGAGCGGGGGTATCTGTCACTGGGCGGTGATGGATGGCGTAGATGAGTAGAGATAAGAGGGACGAGGGAGAAAAGTGAGGGGAACGAGGAGGCGAAATTTGAGTTATGTTTCGTGTTCCAAAGAAAACTCGCTCAAAATGTATCAATACGATAATGAGAACGTTGAAAATGAATATATTTTTTAAATAATTTTGGAAATAATAATAAAAATCGCAATGTTTTCTGACAAGAGACACATCTGTTGCTCACTCTCGAGACTGAAGAGACGAATGATTTATTGCCCGGGACTCGGATGTGGACTTTGAGAGGGAGAAGTTGAGGGAGGAGAAAGATTCCGAATTTTCGTTTTCAAAAATTGCAATTGGCCATTCTCATCTATATTTGCATTGGTTGTCTTAACTCACAACACGTTTAGTACGTCTGCTTGCTTGCGTCTTTTCATTTTAGTACACTGTGACAACGAGATAAATTGAATTATGTGGAATTGGGAGGATGTGAGGGACAGGTAATATGGGACGAGAGTTTCATTCTCCTAACATATTTCTAGCGCCCAGGCAAATCTCCAGAAAGGGGTCAGTGTGCGAAATGAGGAGACCGTGGGCTGACATTCCCCTCTCCTGTACTAATTGCGCCTGCCGCGGTAATTAAAGTAAATAACTCGCCCGTCACAGAATGACTAATGTGTTGATGTAGGCATTCGGACGGCAGACTAGAGAGTGTGGAAAAGCCGAAGAGGAAGTTAGTGAATATCCGAGAAGCCCGGAGGGACAGGGCGTTTAAACTGTTCCAATCTGAAAATTGCGTCGATTCATCCGAAGAACAGATGCTCACAAAATGATGGATTACAGTACAAGAGGGAACATTAGCATATGAGCATTAATTCGGTGATCACAGAACAAGGGAATGTTCAAACACATCACTCCACAGCCCAGGAAATTCTTAAAAAAAGATGGAAAGGATGTATGCAAAAGTGAAACGTTATGCTAGTAACACAAAAAAATGCTCAAACGTTCTTTCACAATTATCGACCAGCGTTGTCCACTATTGGTCGGGGGAAGTTTCAAAAAAATCGTTGCAACTGTGATTAACGCGGCTTCTCCGCTTATTAATGTTGTTACAAAAACAATGCAATGCGGCATGCTCAGTTCTTGAGCAGATAGGTCAACGGAAGCAAAAGAAGTGCGAGAAGAAGAGAAAGTGAGGATCCGGAACAATGAGTATCACAGAAATTGCCGTTGTTGCACACTTCGTATGAGAATTGATCATCGCCGACATTCCTGAAAAAGATAAATTTAATTATAAATACAACGTCTCTTTGACGATGTTGTCTCTAGTTCGAAGATCACCGACCGCCCCCGTTGCCTTGATGATAGGATAAATATATTTATATTTCTATATATGTATTTGCATATTTATAGCAGGCCACACCGCAATACATAAAAAAAATCTAGCACATCATAATGCACTACAATTTCGCCAAGATAATGAATGGGGGGTGTCAGAACCGCAACGACAAAAGCGCAACAGCGAATAACTCTCTTCAAACTTCAAGAATTGATCTCAATTTTCAAGTGCGATATTCCATAGCAATGAGCAATCGAATCTGCATGTTTATTATTGCCTCCTTGCTGTTTGAAATTGTTGCGCTTTTGTCGTTCCGCTCAGTTTCAGGCAAAATGACATAGTGGGTTCGATAGAGCAGACGATTTGGAGTAAAATGAGTTCCTAGCTGTTTCTATACGACTTATTCAAAGTGAGTTAGAAGAGCTAGAAAGGGGTTGTTGCACATTTGTCGTTGCGGTTCTGACACCCCCCCCCCTAATGAATGACTCGCTTTCGGAAGCATCCTCCGTTCGCTGTAGCTGTAGTTCCGTCGATCATGATGTAATGGTCCGTTGGATAACATACGAGAGTGGTCCTGGCCACACCGTTCACCACTGTTCCCACTCAATAGTACATCTTGACTGTGTGTAAATGGCAACGTTGTTTGATGAACGTGGTTCGCGATGTTGTTCGTATATTTTAATAATTAAAAATTTCAAAGCTATTATAGAGACACAGCCAAATTCAAACTTTCGCAGGCATCGAATAATAATAAGTGAATAATAAGTGCATGCCTTAACAATTAGCTAAAATTTAGTTATCCCTACTCTGTTCACTCACAATAGAGGCAGTAATCGCCCGTGCATGTACTGCCACATGCATCGCCACTGCGAACAGAACACTCGTTGCACTTGACTTTGGAATCTGAACGTAAATCTCGTTGCTGGTTCATAATCGAATTTAAAAATAATTAATAAACATTTATCTAATTTCATAACAAAAAAATTGAAGGTTTACAAATATTTCTCATCATACAAGGTGTGAAAAAATCATCATAATCTTATTTGTGTTGCGTTTCCAACAAAACCTTAAAAACAACACACAACAACATGGAATAGGCAGAGTGGTGTTATGAAAAAATAAAAAAAGAGTTTGCCTGCGACTCCAATCAGCATTGCTGCGGCCAATGCTAAGAGGTGAAAACGCATGGTTAGACGCTAGACGATGACTAACAATGGTGGAAAGGACATTCGGCTTCGATTTTATGCCGATTTCCTTATCTATTTGTGCGCGTTGTGCTTCGTGAACGGCACTACAAGATTTTCACGCGACCAATAGCACATCATTCCACAGGCCGGTCAATCTTCCAGAAAGGCCTTTGGAGTGAGAGAGCGTGTGATATCGAGAGGGACTCTCTCACTTTGGCATGCTCTCTCGCCCTATCCCTGGTCTGTAGGTTTGGAATCATGTGACAGAGGCTTGAACTAGACCAGGGAAATTATTTGCAGCTATCGCTATCCAAAAACACCAAAAACAAAAATTCAGAATATGTTGGTCGGCTAAGGCCATTCTTAGTGGAGTCTCTCTTGATAGGCGTAAGCACACAAGGGTAAACGAAAGACAATATTGCAGCGAAATTTCTATGAATGCTGTATCGTATGATTATAGTAGTTCATCCATTCCCAGCATAAATTATATCACGGAGAGAATTTGAAACTGAACATTTTAAATATATTTATTCAGATTATGCTGTCTCTAATCACTTCTTGACAACGCCGATTAGACATTCTTCCAGCTTCTTCTGAATGAAATTCCATGGGACGGCGTGAGATTGGACGATCTGGATGGCAATTGTGGCGTCCTGTAACATTTGTCGTTCTTTATTTAAAGTTCACAAAACACCCGTACGAAACGCTAAAAGATTCGCTTGTATTATAAATTCACAAACATTCGTCCGAAATAATAAAACGATCCGCTCCTAAACAACAGATAAGGCTGCGAGAGAGTATGAAAAGCAAGAGACACGCCGAGGTGTAGAAATAGAGTGCACCACCAGTAGTCCATTTCGTGTACGTATCATTTTAAAGTTGTAATACCCTCATAATTAGAGACAGTAACCTGCAACCCTAAGACCTCTATGACAGACGGTAATGCCTCTGTGAAAGTGTGTCCCCATAAAAGCTACATATACTCAGTACTTACTATTCAGTGTATCCTACACTGAGATGCGACACCTAGTGTAGGATACACTCGCAAATCTCTCGTTTTCGCACGCTCTCTCGACGCGCGAATACACTCGATATTGAGTGTGTCATACACTGGATGTCTCATCTCAGTGTAGGCTTCAGAAAGCGTAGGCAAATACGATTCTCAATCCCCAACCTTTCCTGCTTTTCTCAACATCGCCGTGCCACCAGGATGCTGAGGGTAGTATGAAGTCAAGTCGTATACCTTCAAAATGAGTGCACAATGATCTGAACAATGGGAACACAATCGGAACAACAAAATTCTTGAGCCAGCATAAAACACTTTGATTTGCTTCTAACCTAACGATAGCTAAAATAGTGGAGAAAATTTTTTTTCTTATTTTTTCCTTCATTCTTTGTTAAATTTAATAACAAAAATATTGCTAACCTTTCCCCTGAAGATGAGCCACAGACTCTCGTGAGTGCAATGCTGCTCTACCTGAAAGATTGAAATGTACTTAAAGAAGGTGTATCACGAATCTCCTGCTCCATCATTCCTCATCTCATATGTTTCAATGACGCGGTCGCTTTCTCCTCGTCCACCCTTGACCCTCCCTATCATTTTTGAATTCCTGCATTCAGGGTCAGTTTGGCATGGAGCCAAACGCGAATAACTTTGTTCAAACTTATCGGCTGAACATGCGGTTTGCGGGGCTCTTATCTGGAAACCGATTACCATAACCCGACAGTGGGAACTCAGTTGGCCAAAATTAAAAAAGGGATAAAAAAAGGGAATTAAAAAACCACCTTTAATACTTAATACTTTATTCTATCGATTGAAATGTACTTAATACTTAATGCTTTATTCTCCATCGGGAATGAGGGTGAGGACAGTTATCTTAACGTGATGAAGGATTCTTCGGCTCAGGATTGAGCTGTTTTGTGTGGAGAATCAGGCAGTTTTCGTGTCACAATCACAACTTAGGAATTCGGTAGGTGGTCGGAACTAATGTATCTTTTTATAATTTCTTTTTGTATCGTCGCCCCCTTTTTGGTTCACAATGCACATTTGTGAAAACTGTGAAAACAATTTTCACACTGGATTTGCTCGAAACTCAGCCATTTTAGTTATTTTTCTTCTTTTCGTTGTTTTCCTCGTGTGATTGCGAACACGTAGGAAAAAAGGGGAAGCTCAAACATTGATTTTCGCGAAATTAGCTGCAGGGAAGACTGGCAACCGTCGAGCACGCCGTTTGTCCGGGGAATAGAGTGAGAGTACGGTGGATAGGAGGAATAGAGGGGGCGAAAGAGGGAAGGGGAGGGAGATGACCCCGGGGAGAGACGAGTCATCCCTCTTCCTTTCTCTCTCCTCTCTCTCAATCTCATGCTCTCTCTTCATCTCATTTCGACTAACCGTACTCGTACTCTATTCCCCGGACAAACGGCCTGCTCGACGGTTGCCAGTCTTCCCAGCAGCTAATTTCGTGAAAATCAATGTTTGAGCTTCCCTTTTTTTTCCTCCGTGTTCGCAATCACACGAGGAAAACAATGAAAAGAAGAAAAAATAACTAAAATAGCTGAGTTTCGAGCAAATCCAGTGTGAAACTTGTATTCACAGTTTTCACAAATGTGCATTGTGAACTCGGACCACGATACCTCTATAATTTCTCTGAAATTCCGAGACTTCTCCCCATATTTCCATTTTCTTTCCTCAAATTTCAAATTCTTTTGCACCTCGGGAGAAGATAAATTATTATTATTGCTTTGGGGCAACATAAAATCATTATTTGATGACTACACGATAGAAACTGTAGCCTGTTACTGACATAATGATATAATTAGGATGATTTAAAAGGATACCTGAGCCTCGGTGTATTCTGGTAGTTGGTCCTCGGACATCAGCACTAGAAGACTAGAAGGCAAGTGAAAACCCGTCGAATGAGGGATTCTCCCGCTACCTTAGACGGGCAATACTCAGAGAGGGAATTACTAATTCATCGCCATCTCTTCCGAACGACCTGTGAATCGGAAATGCATCTTCTCTCTCTCTCTCTCTCTCTCTCTCTCTCTCTCTCTTTCCCGCTCTATCGCATTGCGTGCTCCGTGCAAAATTAGGAAATAGTACACGTATAGGTGAAACATGAATCAATTGAGTAAGAGATCAAAAGAGCCAACGCTCACCAAAGGTAACTTAGTAAAATACCGTTTTAACGACGCATCTCCACGCGATGTTCTAAAATCAGAGATCCAGCAATTATGCAAAAATTATTAGTGTAGATTTATCCGAGCCCATGTATACAACGTAATCGATTCATAAAGACTATTATTTCAGAACGTTTGTCTGTCTGTGTGTGTGTCTGTCTGTGTGTCTGTGTGTCCGGCGGTCACGCTAAATATCTTGCCAACGGATAGAGCTATCGACTCAGTTCCTTCGCCATCACATGCATCTCCACAAGAGTACCTTGCTCAATAAAAAAAATTTAAACAAAATCCATGGCCAAGTGGGTCACGCGCTTCTAGCAATCCGAGCGACGCAGGTTCGACCCCCGCCGCGGGCAAACCTTTTGCCGCATTTTTCGCAAGTGCCAGAAACTGTTCTCACACGGTTTTGAGTACCGTGAAACACGTTTTCACCTGTTTTGCCGAGTTTTAACATGAAAAATCGAAATTCTCGAACTTTCTCCAAACGCACCGATGAGTGTCGGGGATCACAGGAAATGTGTTTTGCGATGTCAGAAACGTGTCTGAACGTGTTCTAACACGTTTTAACGTTAAAAATCGAAAATATCGAAAAGTTCCAAAATGATTCAGAGAGCGTAGGGGATCACAGGTAAAGTGTTTTGCGATGTCAGAAACGTGTCAGAACGTATTCTAACACGTTTTAACGTGGAAAATCGAAAATTTCGAAAAGTTCCAAAATGATTCAGAGAGCGTAGGGGATCACAGGAAAAGTGTTTTGTGATGTCGGGAACGTTCTGAACGCACTGTATCGTGCGTTTACGCCACTTCGTGGCTCCGTGGCAACTTTTTCGATCGCTCTCAGCCTCACGAGCCTTTCACAACGGAATAAGCCAGTATTCTTTGTAGCGATTAACACTCTCCAACATAATGTAACATGGAGCCGACTCCCGAACTCCCCCTGGACCGAACTTTGAGCAAGCTACCGAGCGCCCCCTGGACCGAACTTGGAGCCGGCTATCTTGCTCCCCCTGGTCCGAACTTGGAGCCGGCTGCCGAACTCCCCTTGGACCAAAATTTGAGCCGGCTGCAAAGTTCCCCCTGGGCCGAAATCTGCCCGGCAAATGAATGCCCCCCCTGAACCATACTTTGAAAACGTAGTGCGCACCCTACCATAACGTAGTATAACCTCAACACACCCTGCTAGTTGCAATACAAGATGGGATATCAACAATAACTTTCCAACATAACATGGGAAGGTAACAGACACATTAATCCACAGTCCAGGAAATGCTCCACAAAGGGGTAGAAAGAAAGAGAGTGTATGCAATTGAGAAGCTTGGCCTCTCATTTTAACTCTTGCTCTTGGCTCTTTCTAGAGTGGCGGTACATATTGTAGAAGATTGGTGAAAGGGACTGAGAAGATTTCACTTCTTGACCACTCCAATTAAACATTCGGCCAGTTTCTTCTGAATGAATGCCCACGGGACGCCGTGAGATTGAACGATTTGGATGGAAGTTGTTGCGTCCTGAACAATTATAACAGTAGTATCATTCAATACTATTGATATTAGAGATGATCAGTAAAAAAAGTCTCTGTCTAAAATCGAACAAAGGTTCCGTTCCGGCTCAATCCTCTGTTTTTCCTTTGTTCTCTCTCTCATTCCGACTGTTCGATTTACCATATCTAATTGATATCAAGTAACGTGGCCAACGGTAGTACGCTCGAGGGAGAGCGATACTCGCAAAGAAAATGTTACATGTAAATTACATGAATTAATTTTGAATGCTACAACAAATGTGCCCGAGGTTTTTCTTCCAGTTTCCCAGTACAACCGTGCTCTCAAAACATGATAATTAAAAATCAGTTTTTGGCCACCGCCTGGTCCCTTTAAAATGGTCTGAGAGTATACTGTATCGGGGGAGTAAACGAATCGAGAAATGAAACCCTCTCTCTACCTTTCCTGCTTTTCTCAGCATCGCCGTCCCGCCGGGATGCACAGGGTAGAAAGGCGTCATGTCGTAAACCTGAATGACATTTCTACCATTTCCATGTTCCATTTCTGAAATTTAATCTGAAATTAAAATTTCTGAAATGAAATGAAATGGAAACGAAGAATACATCGAACAAAATTGTCCTTTCTTCGTTTTAGAGCTGCATAAAATGGCTGACCTTTCCCCTGTCGATGAGCCAGAGACTCTCCGGAGTGCAGTGCTTTGCAATCTGAAACACAAGATTCCCGATAAAATCAAATTGACGTTTGTCATGCATTTTTTTCTTTGTGCCACTTACCACCGTTGCAGTAGACATTTTTTTCAAAGAAAAATAAATATTATTTGTCAAATACATATAAAAAGAAGATATTACAAATTCAAAATGATACGTTTAATGAAATGGACTACTGGTGGTGTACTCTCGTTCTATACCTCGGCGTGTCTCTCGCTTTATCATGCTCTCTCGCCAATCATTTCTGCGTATAGCGCGGAATAGTAACGGAACGTTTTATGATTTTGGACGAGTGTTTGTGAATATTTAATACCTCAGCTTCGGTGAACTCGGGCAGTTGATCCTCGGACAGCAGCGACATTGGAAGGCTAGGGAAGACCTGTTGAATGGAGGCATACCTTAGACGGACATGGATCTCAGAGGGAATAATTCATTCATTCACATCTCTTCCGAGCGATGAATCGGATATTCGCCCTGGAAGGATCACTTTCTTACACGCTTGCGAGCTCCATTAGAGAAGAGTGCATTTCATGTGAACTTGAGTTTGAAATTCGGGTAAATAATTGAATTAGCACTCTTCATTTCACACACTCTCTCGCCAATCGACCGGTGAGAGAGTGTGTGAAATGAAGAGATCTAATTCAATTATTTACCCGAATTTCAAACTCTAATGTGAACATGAATCATTCCTGAGAACGAGACTGAATCCTTTAGTCACGCAGCAATTGCTTTTTTTTTTTTACTATTTTATAAAATATTCATCAACCATTTTTTGATAATGGATATAACACATCGATATATTTTACTATAGATACACACTGTCGAATCGGGGGGTTGCACTGCTAGGCATTTGAAAGTGTTTTTTTCGATGTTCAATGATCCATGCCAAAACGGAATGTGGCTGTCCACAGGCTCTTTATCACCTGAAATTAGAGACTTTCCTTTGTCGTCCTATCAGTACTTCTGACTCTTCTTATCAGTGATGGCAGGGATCATGTGATTGGAGGAGAGAGAGAGAGAGAGAGAGAGAGACTGATAAAAGTGGAGAAAAACAGGCAGAAGTAAGGAGACATCAGAGAGTGAAAGAAAAGTGAGTCGATTCCCAACGGAAAGTCAAGTTCACAATGCGCTTTCAAGCTGATTTCCGCGAGTGGTCATTGATTTCTACTGCCATTGCACATTGTACACCAGTTCTTCCTACTTGTTTCTCTTTGCGCTATCCAGAGACAAATTTCTTTCTGCGCACTGAAACATCTATTTTCCTGTCCATCTTCTCAAACCCCAGTCACTCGAATTCGTTTTTGTTTGTGTCTGAATGCTTTAGATACAGTGTTGTTCACCCACACACATATTTAAATTATCGACACTTATTTATGCTTATAAAAATGAAATATGATTTGCATTAAAGAGGACATGGTCCAACACACAATTAAGCGATACGTAAGTTTCGAGGAGCCGCAGCCCAAGAAAGCGGAGAAAGATGAGGTACGTACACGATTTTTTGGTGAGTCTTTCTTCGCGTCAGGCACTTTTCTGGAGGCTCCCCAGGGATGTGTAATAATAAGATCTGAAACTTCCTTTTTCAATTTTAGAAACGTCGAATAGCTTCCGTTATTTTTCTTACACTCACACAGCTTACAATGTCTTTCGACGCTGTTGCACAAACAGGTATTTTACTAACATTTCTTCCTATATTCTTCGTTCTCTTTTTCTATTGTACCCTTACGAAAATTAGCTACAAAAATATAAAAGTTCGTGAAAACATTGGCGCGCTTCTAACACAGTCTAAAGTTTTTTTTGTACAAAGACTCTATTATTTTCTCTATTATTTTGAATGTACTATAGGAGATTGACTTGCTTATCAACAATAAATTTTCAGGCATATCTTCTCTACTACAGAACTATTTCAATATTAGCGACTCTACGAAGACTACATTTTCTGTGCGTTTTCATTTGTTTTCGAAAATTTTTTTTTCTATTTTCAGACAGTAGCGACTTCTCTCGAATTGATGAGTATGTTATTGTTGTTTCTCTTCGGCGATCGATTGCCTCGAAAGTAAGGAAATCATTTAACACTCAAAGTGAATCATTTAAATAATCGATATTTTACGAGTTTAATCAATAGTAGTTCCGAAAATCGATAATATAGACATCTCATGACGTGCTCAATTGCTGCGTGGTTGGTGTGCAATATTCTCTCATTGTTTTCAACTCCTGGAGCTTTTTGGGTCAGTTTGCTCGAAAAGACTTCCTTCAAACGAATAATACTCCGCAAAGAAATTTAAAGGGACCTGGCAATGCAAATTAAGTTATTTTTATTTTAAAGAAAATTGTTTTCCGGTTAGAATGTAAAAAAACGCATATTTTTACGATTTTTTAAGGAGTTATGATTTTTAGAAGGTGCTCGCATACTGGCATTTCTGTGTTTAGCGCGCTAAACACCGTAGCTCCCGGTACATCAATGCAAATTCCCAACTTGAAAAATCATAACTCCTTTCAAAAATCTTAAAAATATGCGATTTTTTGCGTTTTAATCAGAAAAGAATTGTCTTCAAAATACAAATAACTTATCTTGCAGTGCCAGGTCCCTTGAAAGAAGCAGGCAAGCTTGCTAAAGTACGCTTCAAATTTTGAATCCCAATCGTACGGCATCGCAATCCCCTCGTGGAGAGTCCGCACATTCTTGTACTGTCGGGCGGGTATTCATGGCAACTGCACAGAAACTACTATATATTTTCTAATTGCTAATTTTGAATATATAATTCAAAATGCCGTTGAAGCTGTTCCTACTCACCCGTACCGTCTCCTCTGCGTGCTGGTCTATGTTCGTCGTCCTCTGTCCTGTCATCATCTCCGACATGTTCAAGGGTGAGCCTTCTATTTCCCGATACTAGCTCGGATGAGAACTATTTCGTAATACCGTATCTGACATAACAGCCCGGTGTAGTGCCCTATTTCCTTCCACATCTGATCTGCGTATGTTGCATAATATCGTCAGCAGCGCACGTAGTCATTTGATAGACTTTGTGAGTAAATATTAGGATCATAACTCTCTTCACACTCTCTACACGTGGAGAAGAGTGCGTGCGACATATATAGCTTGGGACTCGGCAAACTTGTTTCACTACCGATCAGCATCGTCAATAATCCCATTGTAGATGAAGTGCTCGGGAAGGCGCTGATGTTCAACTCCCTCGCCAATTATCTCGGAAGGTCAGAACATAGATTCCCATACTTCCATGTTACATACTAGCATTCTTACATTCCCGAAAGTGCATCTTGTTCCAGTGTCATCTCATCCTCGATCACATCGTGGTTCGCTTCTACTGGTCTCCCGTGGCAGGCCGGCCTCATTCCCGGTCCCATCCTGGTCATGGTCTTGCTCCTTCTGCTAGTGATCGTCATGCCGGTGCGTTGACCGTATTCTTCATGCATATCAGAAGGTGGCATCAGGCTTCCCTAGAATTCTTAGTGTTAGAAATGCACTGTTCGGCTGCATAATGCCATTGTACGTATTGCTCTAGCAAGAAATTTGCAATATAAGGGCAAGCGACATCATTCCAAGCTGCGAGAGGGAGAATACTTACTCGATACGAAGAACCTGTTCAAGATGTGAGTCCAATATCACACAACGACACGTTCAGACTTATTGATGAAACCATTTAGGAGTCTGTGACATGCCACATGATTCCAAACCTACAGACCAGGGTTAGAGCAAGAGAGTGTACAAAAGTGAGAGAGTCCCTCTCGATTTCACACGCTCTCTCACTCCAAAGGCCTTTCTGGAAGGTTGACCGGCCTGTGGAATGATGTGATGCGTAGAGAGCAAAACCATCTTCGAGTTTTGTTTTGTTGTTGTTTATCGAACTTGCACAGGAATCAACCCCATGCATCTAGAAGACTCTTACGCCTCTTTCAAAATATTCTTCTTGCCAGTTCAAGTACTCTCTCATTGCATGCCAATGCAGTAAGTCGTTCCTTCTCCTCACCTTCGGTGCCTCCTTCACCTCCTTCTACTTCCGTGCTCATGGAGCATGGCTGCCGTCGTTGATCGAGAAGGGATGGAACACGAGCAGTGGAGCATATCTCGGACTGACACATTCAGGGTGAGTTTAATTAATATGGAAACGAGGGGGTAATACTGGAGGAAATGGGAACCAACCCTTCCGATAGCTACAGGGTGTCTCAAAAGTATATATGGTGACAAAGTTCGAATGTACATAACTGTCTATAATTATAATCGGTTGCTATCAAATTTATGCCGAATCTATCGAATCAGCGTCCGCGATAGATTCAACAATTCTCCAACAGAGCTCAGCACAGCTCAAAATTATCTCTCTGTTTCTCTTCATAACTTGCCCCCTGGGGTAGTTTTCGATGCTCTACAAGGTGGCGTCTTTCGTTTTTCATGAATTTCACTATTGGCGCCAAAACGGCGCCGCGCCAGAATACGGGAAAATCGAATTTTGGAAATTATCTCTTTCAAAATTGCAGATAGAGGGTCACAATCTCACGTATACTAACAGAATTTGATGGAGAATCTCGCTGACTAATTTATTTGTCGCTAATTAACCTAATTAGACGGTAATTAAGAGTTTTTGACTCTTTATAGTGTGCAGGTCGTGTCATACCTCATTCGAACCGCCTTGCGATTCTGATCCTACTGATGTAATTTTGTTTGGCAAAATTAGGTGGAAAGTACTTTTTTAATAGATTTAGACTTGAAAATCGATAAAAAGCAAGTTCACATATAATTTTAACGAACAACTTTTGTCACAATGAATCAAATATTTTGTCTAGAAAAAACTTTCGCGAGATTAATTTGAACATGAAATTTTTTTGCAAAAGGAGCAGTCGCGGAGGGGGGTCGAACCCACGTGAGTCGGGTGGAACAAAAAGTGAGATTTTGGTATTATACCTTATAAAACGTAGTAAACTGTTAATCATAATGTTGAATGTAGATTTCATTTTTGCCCTCAGAGGCACTGTTTTGGGCGTTTTTAGCGTTTAAATCTAATAAATCTATTAAAAAAGTACTTTCCACCTAATTTTGCCAAACAAAATTACATCAGTAGGATCAGAATCGCAAGGTTCGAATGAGGTATGACACGACCTGCACACTATAAAGAGTCAAAAACTCTTAATTACCGTCTAATTAGGTTAATTAGCGACAAATAAATTAGTCAGCGAGATTCTCCATCAAATTCTGTTAGTATACGTGAGATTGTGACGCTCTATCTGCAATTTTGAAAGAGATAATTTCCAAAATTCGATTTCCCGGTATTCTGGCGCGGCGCCGTTTTGGCGCCAATAGTGAAGTTCTTGAAAAACGAAAGACGCCACGTTGTAGAGCATCGAAAACTACCCCTAAGCGCAAGTTATTGGGAGATTTAATTTTTTGCTGTGCGGACCATTTGTTGAACCTATCGCAGACAGCCTCATATTACTTAAGTCATTGTGATTACATTCCGACCACTTGGGCTTCCCATCAGTACTTTCGATAGAGATACACAACTTTTAATTTTTTTTATTTGTTTTCTATTCTGATTTTCTCATTTTTTGAGGTGCAACTTCGGATTGTTCAAAGTTATGCCACTCTTAAGGCAAGAGTTTTACAGCTTTTGATTTTTTTACTAGAGGAGGTAACATCATACTCTATATTAGTGCGCACACGATTCCCTTCTAGAACGGCTAAATGTTTTTGAAATAATTATTTAACCTAAATTCAAAATACGGCCCGCTTAGACGCTAGATATGAATAAAAGGGTATTCCTCAAGAGCGATACATGATATTCACGAATGCAAGCATGGATTGCATACTCCGTATACATATGTATTTGCACATGACATGGCTATGCTCCACCTCTCAGGAAGTTTCCAAGGCAAGTCTATTTATGTGCCAGAATCGGCTTCCCGGATTCAAAATGGCAAAACAACTTCTGTGTTTATCTCACTTGTTTCAACCTGTTCGTTCTTATATTAATGATAACAGATCACGACCTTATTAGCTTCATTTAAATATCGATAGTACATAACGCTAGATCGCTTCTGAAAGAAAATCGAAAAAGTCATTTTTCGGTTATGAGTGTGATAGTGGTTAGCGCGAATGGATGTAAAACTTTTCGTTTCGAGAAGTGATCTAGATTTTGCCCAACCTGCAATAGGATGATGATTTTGCTTCAACATTATGGTTTGATCTTGGACTTTGAACATTGGAGTAGGCCACAATAAATTCGGAACCACAAAAATTAGCTGCGGTCCGATCGCTGTTTTCGGAGAATTAGGATTTCGGTCTTACCTCTAATTGAATTGTATGGAATGCCAACAAACTTTGCTAGTCGAATGCTAGAACATTGCATATTATTTGCCCAAAATGAGAACTCCTATCGATAGGTGTCTGGTAAATTATGATGTATGAAATTTGTCACCATATTTTTGAGACACCCTGTATAATAATGCTCAAAAGCTAAATATCTGTACAAGTTAGAAGTAGCGATTTTTAGAATCCTTATAAATCTCAAATTAACGGACATTGTGCGCAAGACAGCGCAGACACAATCACGCTATATTTTCCTACCCAGAGTATCAAGCATCACCATCATCATCGAACTACTAGGAGTAATCATTGGCCTACCGCTGCTCGTTTGGATTGCTGAGGTATGCTACTTACCTATTTTTCAACTCTTATTGGAAATTAGGATATCTCGTCGGTTGGGAAGATTTCTCTCACTTGCTTAGCTCACTATACGGACAACATTACTGATTACGAAGATGCTTTTATAAATACGGCGCCGCGTGAATCACGACTAACGTACTGGTTAATCGTAAACATCCGTCAGAGCATGCAATATGCCACCGGTCCGTCCTTCTTTCGTCGTCATGGTGGCTTCGCTCGTGCCATGCCCGCCATTCTCTTCTTCCTTGCACTAGTCACCATCGGCTGCTCTGTCGGAGAACTGGCGTCCATGGACAGGAGCTTCATCGGACTGGCGGTACATTTACTAAAACATTAACATAAAATCTAATGAAAGCCAAAAAAACTGGTATACATATTTTACAATTATTACCTATCAAACGAAGAAGTCGTAGCGTAGTCCCACATAAGTCGCTATGGGCTTCTTAGATAAAGGTTATAGATGAATGAAAAAATCAGATATTCAGATATTCGACCCTTACAATCCGTCAGAAGTTCGCGAACTTTTCACGCATCTTTTCTTGCTCGTTTTAGGCTATTTGCCTTATAATTTATGTTAGGTCATTAGAGGCGCATAAGAAACTACTAATGCCGATGAAATTAATCAAAAATATAAACTGGGAATTAGCCGCACCTCTTAGAAGGTCGCGGAATTCTGCGAGCTGTTTTCACGCAGCTAGACAGTGACGAGACAGCACGTAAACAGTGAGAGCGCAGAAATACAACAACAACATTGCTTACTGTTCTCTCTCCTCGTTCCGCGTGCTCTCTCGTCACTGTCTAGCTGCGTGAAAACAACTCGCAGAATTCCGCGACCTTCTAAGAGGTGCGGCTAATTCCCTAGTTTATATTTTTGGTTAATTTCTTCGGCATTAGTAGTTTCTTATGCGTCTCCAATGACCTAACATAAATTATAAGGCAAATAGCCTAAAACGAGCAAGAAAAGATGCGTGAAAAGTTCGCGAACTTCTGACGGATTGTAAGGGTCGATTCTCTTTCAGATATTCACCTTCTTCCTGGCTGTGGCTGCCTCGCCCTTTGTCACTCTCATCACACAGATGCTCCTGGTAAGTTCAGCAAACGCCAAACAATATTTCGTGAGGCGACGTCGACCTTACCCAAATTGCAGAACGTCGCGCCGCCGAAGCAGCGCGCCAGCGCAATTGCGGCGACGCGTCTCGTAGTCGGGCTACTCGCAGGCTGGTCGGCGCAGCTCGTCGGCATGGTAAATACGGTAGTCCACGCGATGCCTATCGATAACTGTCTTTTCCAGCTCTCTGACATTCTCCGTGGAAGTTCGGCGGAGGCCGTGGACGATTTTAGGGCGCTCAGAATAGTTAGTTACCTTACGCATTTTGATAGTGATTATTAGGGATGATCAGTCGAAAAATGTCTTTGTCTGAAATAATGTCGAACAAAGGTTCCGTTCCGGTTCGTTCCGGTTCAATCCTTTGTTCTCCTCTGTTCTCCCTCTCATTCCGGCTTTTCGACTGACCACCTCTAGTGATTATCGATTGCCATTCAGTCCTTCTACACTCTGCTCGCGTTTCTTGGAATAGCGGCGATGCTCTACTTTGCCCTGATTAAAGTGTACCCGGAAGATGTCATCCGCTCCAAGATGCTTATCGACTTCGAGGATGAAGAGGTGAGTATATTTGAGTGATAATTAATTAATTAGTTGTTTAAAATGAATAAATAACTAGTGCACGGATGAGCGCCGTAGCGCGATGTTGACCCGGGTCCCTGTTGTGCGCCTCAGTCAAAGCACAGAGGAGATGTGCAAGTGAGCGGTTATTTCATTTCATTTTCAACAGAACGCTTCACTTTGCGCTAGTTTATATTTTATCCACACTTTTTACCTTTTACCTTTACCACATAGTTGCGCTAATCTTTGCTCGAACACGTTAGTCTAAGTGGCTGACCTCAAGAATGACTTGTTTTGATGGACCATCAGACAAAAATAACCTAAATCAAACGATCTGATTATATTTATGCCATTTTCAAGCCGTACTAACGGAGGTCATGACGATTGACGTATCTTCTCGCTGTGTTCAAAACCCCGATTTTTAGATGGACGACGAGGTTCTCGAGAAGGAGCGAAAACCGCTGATAAGACGTCAACGAAGTCGCGAGCCCGTGAGACAACGAGCAGACACGGTGATGAAGCGATATTATTACCGGTCTAGGGGGTGAATAATGTTTCGTCATTGGTAGGTCTAGCAACCTGAACCAAACAAGAATTAGGGGGATATTTTTAAGTAGTATATCTTTAAGTATTTTAAGTATATATTTTATTTTTAAGTATATCCGATGACAAATTCCTGAATATTGTGGGAATTAGACTATTGGTCGAATAATAATATATATTCTTTTGTTGTCATTACAGGTGTTCGATCGATTGAGCAGGCGAAACACGCTGGATGCGGGATATGCACTGCTCATCTAAGTAATCAAAATATTTCATTGAATAAATACATTGTTTAAAAATATTTATTCCGTCAGAGAATCGCACCCCTGAATGCACGCTGAATGGTAGCCCAGAAGCCGATGTGTAATAAAATTACCTATAATAATATCCTGCCAGCGTCAACAACCATGAGAACGCACCTTATCCCACACGTTGTGATATGACAGAAATTTCGAAATTTCGATTTCCCACCACTGAGAAAGGGAATGGACTCTATAATAGAGCCGGATATGGCAAAGATTAAACTAGTGACCATCATGTGATAGTGTGCAGCACTCTTCGATATTATCTTTGATATTCGCTTCGCGTGGTCGGATCGGCCTAATCTTGTGATCTTAGAATTTGAAATTCACATTCTCTCATCATCCTAGTGGCCAGAGTGAACAAAATGAAGCAAAATTAAGCGTATCTCTGAACTCATAGTCCCTTATGTCATCGAAAAGATGTTTTGCTTCAACAAAACATGTAGCGCTTGTTCAAATACTTTTGATAACAACGAGTCTCGCATTCGACCGAAAAAATCTGCTTTTCTGCTCCCGAATTTCCGACCTAAGAAACGTTCCATCGCGACTAACTAGTTCGACCGTAGATATGTCGATGAGATACTTGCGTGTTCGCATATATCTCAACTTTAACAGCGACCTTTAGCGTTATAGGCTTTGCTACCAATCTTTACTAGAGCCATACCGTTGGAAACCATTCTACCAAAATCTCCATCACATTTTCTTCTCATCAATTCATTGTTCATTGTTCAACTAATTCCATTGTATTCAACCCAATACGTTCTTCCCTGAATCAATTATTTCTAATTGGCTCTGACCCTTTCTTCCTCATACCCTTGCTGTCATGCATAAAACCGATTCGACCTCGTCGACGGACATCCGTTTTATTGCCCCCATTCACAGTTCATTTTCTTGTACGCGATCCTCCGACGGAATAAATAATGAATGAATGAATGAATTCAGATAGACAATATTGCTGATTACTAATTATTCATTTTAGGTAACTCATTTAAGAGATACTAATTATGAACGAGTCGAGTATCATCATGGGCATTCTATTTGCCTCACTTTCAGCAATCGCCGTAAGTTGTCATATCGAAATTAATGATAATTATGATGTCACGTTTTTTTGGTAAAATTTACAATACTTTCAGCTCATTCTCAACATTTTCGTTGTCATTGCAATTTTACACTCGAAAATGATGCGAACGGTGAGTTCACATGATTCCAAACATACAGGCCAGGGTCAGAGCGAGATAGTGTGCAAAAGTGAGAGGGTCTCTCTCGATTTCGCACGCTCTCTCACTCCAAAGGCCTTTCTGGATGGTTGACCGGGCAGTGGAATGATGTGAGTTGTTCTAAAATTAGGTTTTCGTATTAAGTTGCAACGACGAATTCAGCATAGTCCCGTGTACATTTTCTCGTTTGCCACAATTGTGAACGACTTGCTGATGATTGCTCTGCATTTGCTGTATTTCGCACCGTCAAGCTTTCTGCAGGTGAGACAACCTTTTTCCTATAGAACTACTTTCCGCGCAGGACTTTCTCTTCCCTGCGAGTTTTGTCGATGCCGGTCGGGCTATCCTCGATACGCTGCTAATGGTCGCCTGGTATCACGGGACGTTGTCGCATATTGTGATAGCAATAAATAGGTTCCTTTTTAAAGCCATGTTATGAATAAATACACATTTTCAGATTTATAATTGTCGTTTTCGATCAGTTTTCGATGTTTACTAGAGGACGCGTAGTCGGAATAGCGATTGCCCAAGTGATCGCAAGCGTGTTCCTTGCGGTAATGACGCAATTCATGTTTCCCTGCTGCAGGTAAGACTGGGAAACTAACAGAAATGGCCATACAGAAATGAATAAGCGGAAATCAATCGCACAAATGCTTTTGTGATGCGAAATCTATCGGATGTAAACATTCCATTTCAGACTAACTCTCACCTACTCGTTATTTACGTATACTTATCTGGAAATTCCCGGCGTCTCAAACTACTCGAATATGTTTGACCTACCACTAAACACCGCCGCTTCTCTTACTCCGCTCGTTGCTTATACGACGGTTCGTGTTTTGGCGAACTTTTTAAAAAAAAATTTTAAAAAGGCGACTTCAATTTCATATCAGATACACATGTTGGACGAGTCACATAACAGACTATTTCCTTTTTAACGAAGTATCATAATAATATACTTTATTTTCTTCAGATCGCAATAGTTATGAACAGAGCTCGAGACAGAGCAGCGATACGAAAGAATCGGGAATACACGTGCGTGTGTTATGTTTGAAAACGTTTAAAAGAATGTCAAAACATTTCAGACTCGCCATCCAATTCGCTATTATGGCTCTAATGTACACTCTTGTCTGGCTGTCTGTGAGAGTTATGCCTGTGGTTCTCAACGGTACTGACAAGTTGTATCTATACGGGTAAGTGTTCTTCTTTTTTTTCGTTATTATTTTGGAACACGTGTCCACCTCTCTTGAGCAATATTTACATATATTCAAAGGTGATGGGGAGTAACAATATTTGTTTCAGTATAACCACAATCATCACTATTTGCAACACGTCGACGAATGCTGTCGTGTATCTGACTAACAATATGGAGGTTGGAAAATTAGGAATTTTGATGAGAGAAAACTAGAGATTTTTTTTCAATTTACCCGCTTTCTTGGAAGAATTTTGCTGTGTAAGAAGTCAAATGGTTGAAGAAACGGAAACTTTTGTTCGCTAGATTTGGGCGCATCAGACATCAACTCTTCTCTTCTTTTCTGTAATATTATCCATACAATGATCAAAGTACGCTATCCGAAAAGTCTCATTTTACTCCTCCTCAGACATCTAATAACAAAGACGGCTTATATCCTATTCAGATAAAGAAATCACTGCGATCACTCGTTAACAACACATCTCCTTCAATTGTCGCCATCAACAGAGCGAGCAGAGATCTCGACGCCCACAAAGGAGCGAAGACGGCCTCTACTGTAATCGCGTAATTTGATTACACTCAAAAAAATGTTTGTAGAAAAAGTTCTGAATAGGGTTCGCTTATTGGAAGAGAATTAAATTAGAAATCCATGTGAATTCCCTTGCCCTCTCATTCTGCGTTATCTCTCATCACCCTCGCGGTCTGAATTCCCTTGTTCTCCTTATTGGAATTCCGGAATCAGTTCCAATAAGAGAACCCTAGTCCTGAAGTAACCAACATGTTTGTTATACGACGCATTTGTTTGTTATATTTAAGAAACATGTAAGTATACAATTGCAAACACTTTTCTCTTTGTAGGTTACAATAACTAAAGCTAGTATTTCAAGTGGTCAAAACTAATGGTCAAAACTATACAGTCCTGGTTGTTTCCCAATGAAAACTTTCCGGCCCGGCCGGGCCCGGACGGGCCCAAGTGGACCCACGCAATTTGTGGCGCGAATAGAGATAAATTCGAGACAAACTCTGTGCAGTCAACGAATTCAGGTCATTCGTCATCGGTAAGTGTCAACAGAAATTTAAATAACTATTTTTTTAGTAATTTTAAATTCATTAGAAAATTTCGTTCCATGAAAAATCAGTTCGTGGTAAATGCAAAAGTCCAATAGATACTGTAATATTTTGCGTCAATCTCTATCGAAAGTCATTTCCTTGCAATCATTTCTTTCAACAAAATGAAACGTAATAAAGCAAATAATTCAATTTTCAATCAATAACATTCGATGACCAATGACTTGAGCTCGTTGACTGCACAGAGTTTGTCTCGAATTTATCTCTATTCGCGCCACAAATTGCGTGGGTCCACTTGGGCCCGTCCGGGCCCGGCCGGGCCGGAAAGTTTTCATTGGGAAACAACCAGGACTGTAATATGACTGTCATCGCATAATTGTAATACAATTAATTGTAATTAATTTCTAATTGTATGAAAATTGTTGCATTGATAAACTATAATAGTTTTGAAATTTTCTGGTACAGCATTCAGTGTGTACATAATACATATGTTTGCCGATAAAAAACATTTATCCTGCTTAGTACGGTTTTAAACTCGTTGGAGTATTAAAACTAGCAACAAAGAGGGCGATGATGAGCGAGAGGCAAACAAAAATAGTTTACTCCGAAAAAATCAGCATTACAATACTAGTTACAGTGCTAGATCCCAAAAACACACTGCTTGGGATATGTAATGAGAATAATGTTCTGCACGCTTCGGACTTTATGCTCCCTCATCTAGATAATACCGTCGGAATGGTGTATTACTTCTTTAAGCACGTAGAATTTGTTCAACAACTTTTGATAACAACAACTGGAACTATTCATTCGACTGACTTTCTGTTTTTCTGCTCCCGGATTTCCGACATAAAACAACGTTATATAAAGGTTATCTTGCGCTGTTCTACCGTAACAATGTCGGTTCGCAGATATTTCTCCTTCAACAGTGCCAATTTTTATCGCTTTAGGCTTTAAAGTCATGATTAAATGGATTCATAACGTTAGCAATCATTCTACTAAGTCCAATTTTTTCTCGTCAAAAAAATGCATTGTCTTCGATTTACTACTTATTGATATAGGTATTTAATTTAAGAGACGGGATCGGTAAAACTCGACCACCCCCCGGACACGTTGCGCTAGCACTGAGAACTGGGAGCCCATACTCACATATGTGGAGTGTCTTGGTCTCGCATTATCCAAAACGGCCCTTATTTCTATTTGCTGGCTCTGGTCCTGGAGAAAAATGGTTTTGAGTGACCAGGTCTCGAAAAAAATTTTTTCTCCAAATCGAAAGATATTCTTAATTTTATATTTTTATTATGTTTGGAGTGTCCAAACATTGTAAATGACCTACTCTGATCCAATTCAGCATGTTTCTGAAACCACTTTTTTGACTCGACATTTTGGTTTTTTGAGAAAAGTTGACCATTTTTCGATCTGAAGCCAATAGCTTTTATGTACATGTTGTAGCCAGACATGCTGTAAATCCATGCCCACCAATCCCAGCCTTTCATCGAACGGCCATTTTATAGAATTTTTTTCTGAAAATTTGTTAATGTGCGGCTGAAAATGAATAACCGTGTTTATCTCCTTTACAATAATTCTCTTACACATTGTTGGCGATGAATACATTTGTAAATATATTTGAGAATACATCACAATGATTTTGGAGGAGCTTTTCACCCCCTGCTTTTCTGTGAATTCGAATGATATCTCGATATTTCCCACGAAATTCTCATGGTTAATATTTTTCCATATCTTAGCATCCCGATGAATTATTCAGTCCTAAATCTGTTAAAATGTTTAAAACTGATTTCTGGAAAACTTCACTGTTGATTGCTTCATAATATCTAGATGATTTCAGGTATTAAAAAATCAGAAACTCAAAGTGCAGAAAATATATGCAAAAAGCAATAAATTCTCAATAAATCAGAAACAGTCCTGGCCAAATATTACATAAACCAGTTTTACTAATACCACTGATGATATTCAAGATAATTTCGTCCACTTTTGAAACAAAAATTTTTTAGATGAAAATTCGATTTGGACCATGGGGGTCATGGTCCAAAATGTGAGAAATATTTTTTGCATAATTCTCAATTCAAGGTATCATGTGTGTCCGCCTCAACTGCAAACAGTTAATACACCACGATATGTTAACTGAGATCGAATGAGAACGAAGTTACATGAATAATTGTTTTGACATTTTGGACCATGAACATCATGGTCCAAAACGAAATTTCCCCGGAATTTTTTTGTTTCCAAAGTGAACGAAATTATCTTGAATATAATCAGTACTAGTAGTAAAACTGGTAAAAGCAATTTTTGGCCACGACTGTTTCTGATTCAGTGAGAATTTATTGCTTTTTGCATATATTTTCTGCACTTTAAGTTTCTGATTTTTTTAATATCTGAAATCATCTAGATATTATGAAGCAATTAACAGTAAAGTTTTCCAGAAATGAGTTTTAAAGATTTTAAGCAGATTTAGAACTGAATAATTCATCGGGATGCTAAGATATGGAAAATATTAACCATGAGAATTTCGTGGGAATTTCGAGAAATCATTCGAATTCACAGAAAAGCAGGGGGTGAAAAGCTCCTCCAAAATCATTGTGATGTATTCTCAAATATATTTACAAATGTATTCATCGCCAACAATGTGTAAGAGAATTATTGTAAAGGAGATAAACACGGTTATTCATTTTCAGCCGCACATTAACAAATTTTCAGACAAAAATTTCGATAAAATGGCCGTTCGATGAGAGGCTGGGAATGGTGGGCATGGATTTACAGCATGTCTGGCTACAACATGTACATAAAAGCTATTGGCTTCAGATCGAAAAATGGTCAACTTTTCTCAAAAAACCAAAATGTCGAGTCAAAAAAGTGGTTTCAGAAACATGCTGAATTGGATCAGAATAGGTCATTTACAATGTTTGGACACTCCAAACATAATAAAAATATAAAATTGAGAATATCTTTCGATTTGGAGAAAAAATTTTTTTCGAGACTTGGTCACTCAAAACCATTTTTCTCCAGGACCAGAGCCAGCAAATAGAAATAAGGGCCGTTTTGGATAATGCGAGACCAAGACACTCCACATATGTGAGTATGGGCTCCCAGTTCTCAGTGCTAGCGCAACGTGTCCGGGGGGTGGTCGATTTTGGTCGAGTCTTATCGATCCTGTCTCTTAAGACATACCACTTGATCAATGTCTGTGAGCGAGCCGAGTGTTTTCATGGGCCTTTTGTTTGCCTCACTTTCAACAATCGCCGTATGTCGTCATATTGATCTACATGATTATTATGACGTCACGAGTTTTCGTTAAATATCCGTACATTTTCAGCTCATTCTCAATATTTTCGTCATCATCGCTATCGTGCACTCAAAAGTTATGCGAACGGTTAAGCTTTGCTATTGAAATTTGTTTTTACAACAACAATTTCAGCACAGTCCCGTCTACATTTTTTCGTTTGCCACTATAGTTAACGACTTGCTCATGATTGCTCTGCATTTGGTGTATTTCGCGCCAGCATGTTTTTTACAAGTAAGCATCCATTCCACGTATTTGCCACAGCCTCAACAAAGAATCGTCATGGCTCAAGAGCGAAATTATGTATAATTCGCGTATATAGGTGATTTTGAAAATTAGCACCCCTGGCAAATTGCGTTTTTTGCTCTTGTTCCAGGACTTTCTTTTCCCTGCCAACTTTATCGATGCTGGTCGCGTAATAGTCGACACATTGCTCATGATTTGCTGGTATCATGGGACGTTGTCTCATATTGTGATTGCAATTAACAGGTACCCATCTTATTTGGACATCCCGATTTTGAAAAAAAAATTGCAGATTTTTTTTAATCGTCGTTTTCGACCAGTTTTCGACGTTTACTAGAGGTCGCGTAGTCGGAATATCGATTGCCCAAGTGGCCGGCAGTCTTTTCCTTGCTGTGATGACGCAATTCTTGTTCCCCTGCTGCAGGTAATCGCAGAAATCGCACACTCCTGCAGAAAAGGGTCACGAATGAGAGAGTGCGCAAAATCGAGAGGGGTTCTCACTTTCACATATTTTTGTGCCTTTTCTTTTGGGAATACGAATATCTCGGTTGCGTGAATTCCATTTCAAAATAACACTCAACTACTCGAGGTTTACGTATACTTATCTGGAGATTAACGGCGTTTCAAACTACTCGAATATGTTTGGCCTACCACTGAATACGGCCGCTTCTCTTACTCCGCTCGTTGCGTATACGACGGTGAACATTTTCGCTAATATTATTTTAAATACAAGCGGTCGTAAAATAGGCATCGTCTTTTTTTTATCAGATACAAATCTTGGCCGGGCTACATATCAGAGTTTTTCATGTTTACGTATTTATTTGCAACATAGTCTTACATCGTTATTTTCTTCAGATCGTCATAGTAATGCGCAGGGTTCGTGATAAAGTGCGTGATTGCGGCATGAGTACGGCCCGAAAGCATCGGGAATACTCGTTGGTGTTTGTTATTGAAATTTTTGAAAAGGCAAAACATTTCAGACTCGCAATACAATTCGCCATTATGGCTCTGATGTACACGATAGTCTGGCTGTCAGTGAGAGTTATGCCTATGATTCTCAACGGTACTGACAGGTTGTACCTATACGGGTGCGTTTCTCCGTTGCTATTCTTGTCGTTTGACGTCATTCTTACATTTCTCGAGTAACTTATCAATGATGGAGTAGCAAAATTTCAGTTTCACGACATGCATGACTATTTGCAACACGTCAACTAACGCTGTGGTTTATTTGACCAACAATATGGAGGTGAGAATAAAGAGGATGGAGGACTTGTTTATGGATCGCCCACTCTTCCGAAATAGTTTTTTTTTAGTTTTTTTGTGAGGCTTCAACTGAGTGAATAACGAAAATTGTTCATAGATTTGTGCGAATCATAAATAAATACTCATGTACCATGATCAGTGTACATGACCCGAAAATTCGCATTTCGCCAGACATCTAATAACAAAAGTGAGATATATCCAATTCAGATCAAGAAATCACTGCGATCGTTTGTTAGCAAGACATCTCCGTCAGTTTCGTGGTTCATCGAGCGACCAGAAAACACGACACTCACAAAACAGCCATGATCTCCTCGACTGCAAATATATAATATAAGAAAGTTTGAATGACTGGTCGCAAATCCTAGAAATACGATGATGATTCTTGAGAAAACCCCGACTTTTATTAGGATTGTATACAGTGTGTAATGTATTCATTCTCCCATAAAAATATTAAACATTCTTAGCACGGACTATTAAAACATCAATATTAAAACAAGCAACAAATAAGGTATGCTGAAAAGTAGGCCCAAAAGTTAACTTGAAGTCCAAAAAAATCAAAACATTGCAAGTTTTATCCCACGGGGCAGCAATATCCGATTAGTCAAGGAACTATTAATTTGAATGCTCTTCTCGACTTGCTGGACATCCATCGACGTCCTTCGTGCGAGACAGGCTATTAAAAATTTACGAGCACTCGTCCGAAATAATAAAGCGTTCCGTTGATAATACGTGCTAAACAACAGATACGGCTGCGAGAGAGCGCGGCAAAGTGAGAGACACGTCGATTTATAGAAAGAGAGTACACGCACCAGTAGTCCATTTCATCAACGTATAATTTTAAAATTGTAATAACGAAGTCTCGCCGGTGCGAATCCCTCCACATTTCGTATTTTATCGATTTATCGATTGGGCCTTCGACTTCAGCCTGCAACGAATGATGATCGATAGATATTTTCAAATTCACTACGAAAATCTCAATTTGTTATGATTGTAAAGATAGAAAAATAACAGTCTATGGAGAGGGAACATTGACAGGAATTCGGATAAGTGGTTTTGAGAAAAAAAGTCTGTGCAATCTAGCTTATCAAATCATGAACAAATTTACATAATAGCAATCTACAATAAATAAGCGTTTTGGAAAACAAATGTGCACATAGGAGTCTGTACAATATCACTTGGATGAGAATGATATATCTACGCACTCCCAACGTGATATTTTCCTGGCTTCGACTCCCCGTCAAGAGCTCTTCGTGATGGCGCAGTGAGAAAAGCCTTAGAATACAATTTTTTTCGGTTTTTATTTGCATCCGTGATCATAGCAACTATGCAAAGTTTCTGATCATAGAGGAACACTTTTGCGCCTGTGTGTCTTGATGGTCTACAGTATACGCGAGTATTGTCATTCCTAGAATCTGCGCAAAGAAACTAGAGTAATATTTATGCATTAGGAACTGTTTGCTAATTAGCTATGCTTCCCTGATCTCATTATTATTTAATGAGCATGCACTCTAGCTACATAAGGAAAGACTCACATTCCGGTGACGGCTCATTGACCTTTTCAACCCCATTAGATTCTGTAAAAAATATCTTTTCACCGCAGTATTCCACATGATTCCAAACCTACAGACCAGGGTTAGAGCAAGAGAGTGTGCAAAAGTGAGAGAGTCCCTCTCCATTTCACACGCTCTCTCACGCCAAAGGCCTTTCCGGAAGGTTGACCGGCCTGTGGAATGATGTGATTCAAAATTCACTTCGAAGAAGAATTTAATGAGTTTCTTTCAATTAATTCGAGACTTCCTTGTTATAGGTAGTAGTCATTCATACAGTATAACTCAATCATTATGCCCAAGTCTGTATCTAGAATCAGAGCTTTTCCACGTTCAATTGTAGTCACGACTAAACTCCAAAATTTCAAACATTGTCCTCAATAACACAACCAATTCGTGACTGTCTCGCAATAAATAGCACGTATATTTGTGAAAACCCTTTCTGGTAAACCCAAACTAGAAGCACACTGTCTATATAGTCGTTGTTCCGATATTTGAGTGATTCAAAATTTGCGTAAAGGAGAGAACACACGCGCTCTTGCCTCAATATCAGCAATGTCAATGAGCCAGGCAAGTGTTGTCATGGGCCTTCTATTCGCCTCACTTTCAACAATCGCTGTGGGTATTTACATTTTTCTTGACGAAATGGCCGAAAAATTTCAGCTTATTCTCAACATTTTCGTTATCATTGCGATTATGCACTCGAAAATGATGCATACGGTAAGAATTCACAATGCTGTTCTCTAATTATGAAAACATTAATGCAATTTTAATCCTATAGAGAAAGGGTGACACTATCTGTTAAAGTGAGGCGGCGCTAGTGAAATTGTCTGAAATGCTCTCATATACACACAAAAAAGTCTTATATGAGGACTCTAACCCTTCAAAAGTCTTATATATTATACTTTTGGTCTTATACATAAAACTTTTGAAAGGGTTAGAGGCCTCATATGAGACTTTTTTCTGTGTGTACATTTCAGACAATTTAGCGCCATTACACACAATCTCGCGCCTGACGCCATATCTGTTTAGCTACGTAATATAATAATGTGCTGTGTTTAGCATAGCCCAGTGTACATTTTCTCGTTTGCAACAATTATAAACGACTTGCTGATGATAGCTCTGCATCTGTTCTATTTCGCACCGGCAAGCGCGATGCAGGTTAATTTATGCAACATTATTAGGAATGCAGTCTAGCCCTACGACATCTTGCATTGACAATACGGCTGAGAAGAAACAGAAAAAAAGATTGTCGTAGGGTGTTTTCACGAAAAAAAATTAAAGATTAAAGATTAAAGATTAAAGATCCGGTATCCAACTTATATTGCAGGATTTCCTTTTTCCACCTCATATGATTGACTTCGGGCTTAAGTTTCTCGACATAATGAACATGATTTGCTGGTACCACGGAACAATGTCGCATATTTTTATTGCAATTAACAGGTGTTTTTTCCACATTTTGGAAAATAAAGCGTATTTACATATTTTAAGATTTGTAATATTCGTTTTCGATCGATCATCTCTATTCACTAGACTACGAGTGGTTAAATTAGCAATATTTCAAGTGCTAATAAGCGTTTTTCTTGTCTTCATGACGCAATTTATCTTTCCCTGCTGCAGGTTTCCTTTTTGAAAATACGAAATTTTAAAAAAAAATGTCATTTTCAGACTGACGCTCAACTACACAGTGTTTACCTACACCTATCTGCAGACTCCTGGTGTTTCCAACTTCTCCAATATGTTTGACCTACCGCTAAACAGCATAGCCTCGCTGACACCACTTTTCGTTTACACCACTGCTAGTTTTTTAAAATAAAATTTTAATGTATTTATATTTCTCCTCAGATCGCAATCATGACAATCAAAGCTCGTGATAAGCTAAAGAGACGAAGGCATCGGGATTACACGTATCTTTTTCTGCAAAAATATTTGTAATTTGTGCTAAATTTCAGGCTGGCAATTCAATTCGCCATTATGGCACTGATTTACACGATAGTATGGACGTCCGTGAGAATTATGCCCGTTATTCTGAATGGTACCCACAAGATGTACTTGTATGGGTGCGTGTTTCGATGGCCTTCCACTGTTTTCATTATTTCACAACCAACTTTTACAGATTCACGACCTGCGTCAATATTTGCAATACCTCAACCAATGCGGTTGTCTATCTGACTAATAATATTGAGGTATTATCAAAAAATAAAATGTCTATTTAAAATTTGTTTAAAATATTTTATACTACAAAGTATCTCGGGTAAATAATAATATAGGCAAGATGTTTTTTTTCTAAAAAAAAATATTTCAGATCAAGCGGTCGCTACGGTCATTAGTGATCATGAGCACCAGCCGAACGTCGGTCATTGAACTTACAAAAATCGACAATAAGGCGCAACGCTAGTCGAAACCCAACTCGGAATGCCGTTGTTATATCGATCTGTGATTAAACATATTTATCACTTGTTTTTGTGTATTAGACAAAAGAAGCTCGAATTTGGATTATACAGGAAGAACAACTAATGAGTCCCAATAAAAGGCATAAAATTGTTGTTCCTCGTTTTTTTCCGACCATCCTTTTTTGCTTCGCTGGCCAGCTTTGTTCATAACATGTAATCTGTGTCCATTTTGTATGCGGGCTAATCTGCGCACGACGCGATTTTGGTGCGATGATGTCTTATCGGCGATAAGCCCCACAGTTTCTCACCTGTTCGAAACCGAGCTTTTCTTTGTGGTCATTTACGTTTTTCAAACATTTCAATAGCAGTCAGTCCGGGTAGCGGTACAATAATCTTTGGTTCAATGAACTTTCCGTTAAAAATGATGTGAGTGCTATGGCCAACCAACTGAGCACGTGTGGAGCGACACAATGGATTTTAAATGTGCACCGCGGGCTGTGCGATGTCATTCTCACTAAACTTTGTTTTAAGAATCGAGTCCCATTTTCTCCATTTTGTACACTTTGCCGTCCACAATGAGTGAAAAGAAGAGATTAAGACTTTCCGCGAGAATCGTGATTCTGGTTTCTCGAAATGATCTCGAAATTCAGCAAAGGATCCAAAACGATCATGCAATTTAGCAATTGGGGAGGGGGTGGAATGGTGGGTAAAGAGAAGGATAGAGGAGAAATGAGAAGAAGATAGAATGCGTATCTTAATTTCTCATTTTCTCTATCTCAAAATCAGTAAAGGCCTAATAGTTTATCATTTCTCCAAAGAAAAGGTCAATATATTTTATTCGGACCTGTTTTCCAAGCTGTCGCTATCCTTATCTATAACCAGTTCTGACATTGTGCACTGCGCGGCTTTTTTATATTGCCTTCGCTTGCAAACGCTTACTCAGCTGGGCTCAGTCGGCTTATCTTTTTGCCGTGCCCCATCACAACACCTGCTGACTGTGATCCGACGCTGTTCTCTTTTCGTAGCCATCTCAAACCGCCTTCTTTTACATTGCTTGACCCTGCCAAGTCAGTAAGAACTGAGCTACTTTTACGTAAAAACTATGATTTCCATATTGAACAAAGCTACGTTTCATTGCTTGTAAGATTTTATGCACAATTATTCAGGGGAGCAAAGTTGGCGGAAGATGGGTCAATACGGCGCTAGCGATGGGGCCGAAGCGAAAGTTATCACAGGAGAGCATGTGAGACTTCTTCCTGTTTCACAATCATTTTTGTTAGAAGCGAGTTACTTTTCAGACCAATCTTCTGAGAAGAATTTTGGCGTCGTTCGCCATTTCCGGAACACTTTGCCTAATGAGATACGATCAGTCGGCTCTTGATGGTACCCTAATTTTTTTATTTTTTTATTTTTTTATTTTTTATTTTTATTTTTTTTTTATATTTTCCGAAAAGATTCGAATTTGATTCGCATGGTGCACTTTGCAATAGCGCTGAAGGGTAGGGGAGGGTGAGTGTGAAAATGAGAGAGTAGCCAGAGAAAGCCCTCTGTCTTTCACAAACTCTTTGGTCCTTGACCACTTTCTGGAGAGTGCACTTGGTGGAATGATGTGTACAACTGCAGGCGTGATCCCACTCATGCAGCAATATTTCGGCATCACTGATTCCAGGACGGCGTTGTTGCAGGTACACAAATACAAAAATAAAATACTGAGAGAGCGAGGGAAAGCCGGGAAACTCCTCTCACTTGCGCACCCTCTCGATGTTTTTTTTCGAAAATAGCCAAAATCAAACTAACATGCTTTTTGAGAAAAAATGCTGACGAATCGATACTGCAGACACTTTCCACCGTAACCTCGTCCTTGGCACTCGTCGTTGTAGGAATCATCGGAGATCGAGTGGAGAAGAGGTCAGAGTTGATTTACATTGTTTCAAAAAGATTTCTTAAAGAAGAAATATTACGATCCCGCGCTCCCTCATTCCTCATCTCCTATGTGCCAATGGCGCGGTCGCTCTCTCCTCTTTTCCCAGTATCACCCCCTCTCATTTTTGAATCCCTGCGCGTCAGGGACAGTTTGGCATAGAGCCAAACTCAAATAACTCTGTTCAAACTTATCGGTTGAACGTGCGATTTGCGGGGCTCTTACCGGGGAACCGAGCGTGATAACCCCACAGTGAGAACTCAGTTGACCAAAAGTTCGTGGGACACCACCTTTAATTTCTAAAATGCACATTTTCGAAATCAAGGAAAAATTCAGGTATTTCGTGTTGTTTGCTGTCTCCCTGTGGCTGCTTCTGAATGGATTGTCCATTTTCGTGCCCGCGAGCATGTACTGGGTAAGCTATTCGTTTTTTTTAAATTATTTTATCTCGTTCTTTAGCTAATCGTCTAATTTTTATGCCACCTTTCAAAGAATATTCCGCAGGTTCAACCAATGATTTTTTTTAAATCTGATTTTTTCTAATTACTTAGCTTAACTAAGATTAAGCATTTTCTATTTATTAATTTAATTTGTAGACTAATTTAGTTATTCCTCTCCCTACGGACCCTTGCTGATATTGGCCACTCCATCTGCTCGGCACTAGCTCCAGTAATCTTCAGCGACTTCTACAAAGGTCTTCGCTTTATTATTATTATTTTAAAAAAGTAATACTAATCGTATTGTTGTTTTCTAGATCGTTCTCTCGGCCGGGCGCTTGTTTTCAATACTCTCGCCAACTTCATTGGCATGTGAGATTTTTTTGGTATTTTTTCTTTGTGCCCTCTGCACGTTATATTCTCAAAATCAACCATGATGCATATAACTTGATCGATAATACAGTATCCTCAAATAAGGGATTCCCTTCAGGATCTCCTCATCTTCCATTACCTCTATTTTCCTCACTAGCGGCATGCCTTTTCAGGTACTTTATCGATTTTTTGTATACAAAAAAAAGAAACCTGACACGGAGCAAATATTTTACAGGCAGCACTCCTTCCCAGTCTCGCCATTACCCTCCCACTATTCGTTATTCTCTTCTTCGCAATGCCTGTGAGAATCTAATTTTGTAACCAATAGTTTTATTAAGAATTATAAAGAGTAATTTTTTTAATCTAATTAGGCTTGAAGTAATTAATAATTTTTGCTAATTATCTTAATTTATGGCCAAGTCATCAGTTCATTTTGACTTCAGAAATCAGCAGCTCAACACAAGCATCTATCCCGAGGATACATCGGGAACGTGAAACATCTGCTCAGCATGTCCGTTTTCCCACCAATTTACCTAATGATAACGAAATTGCAGCAAATCCTACGTGTTCATAGTGCTCGGTGCTTCGATGTCGAACATTTACGGCAAGGTAAGACTCACACACATTACTCCAAGCATCCACAATGCGGCCAGTAGCTGGAAAGGGTGCAAAATTTCCCTAATTTTCAGTTCTCCATTTTGCTGGTTAAAAATCAGTTAGTGTTGGTATTGAAGCCTTTAAGGAAAGATACCAAGAATCGGAACAGGCAGTATCGTAACCCTACTTTTAGATTATTGATTTTAGGCGATATCGTTCTGGATGCCCACAGTCATTTTCTACGCTTGGTCCTCTGCAGGAGAGGCAGTGTTCGGCCCCGTTCCTTACGCTGGGTAATTTTATTATATATTTATTTAAATAAAATATGTATTTTTTATGAAAAATCACAATGATGTTTCAGAGTGATGACGATCAATTCGATGCTCAGTTTGGTTGGATCGCTGGCCGGCATTCCACTCTTCGTGTTTGTTTCAGAGGTAAGCATGTTTCAAATTTCCAGAAAGGTTTCTGGAGTGAGACAGACAGGAATTCCTCTCGATTTTCCTCACTCTCATTCTATTGGCCCCTTCTATCTGGAGGCTTGACAGTCGCATGACATAATGTCTTTCCAGAGTTGGCAGTTCGGCGGGTGGTTATGTGGCGGTCGATCGTTCTCGAGGGCGATTCCCTTGACCGTAGCGCTGCTGCAACTGGTAATCAATAGAATAAAAAAAAGAAATATTTTTTAAAAATTATTTTTCAAATATTTTTAATCATTTGTGCAATGAGCAAGGGATGTCGAAAATGTAATAGACAAAATACTCATAGCGAACAACTGAAAAAAGAACAAATGAATCGTTTATAATATTTATCTGCAGACCGCAGCCAGCATGTCGATAATCAATCTCCTAACGCTCACCACCAACTATCCCATCAATTTGGTGAGATTTGAAACTCACTCCTCGTATAATAACACTTTTTTGATTCCGAAGAATTCTGACAACAGAGCCACAAAATTTAGAATAATAAAATAATAAAAAATATATTTCAAACCAAAACAATCGTCGTAGGTTGTCCACTTGTTCCTCGCCTCTTTCGGATCGCCCATGGCCTCGCTTATTCCGCAGCTGGTTTTGGTAAGATATTTCGTCACCACTATCAAACAACACAATTTGCCCCCAAAACTAATTTTACCCTCATCGTTCAGTCTGCATCATTTCGCCCTAAAAAGTGTTCAAAAATATATTTTAGTTAAAGTTGACAATAATTTACTGGATGATGAGCAAGAGATATTAGAAGGCAAGGAAAGTTTACAGGGAACCACTTATACGTGTTAAAAAATATTGAAAATAATATTTTGTATTAGAGTGTCTCTCCCCGTGGTCAGCGTGCCACTGCATACGCTCTGCTCACTCTCGTAACAGGACTCGTAAGCAGTCCGGCTGCACAGTTTGTTGGACTAGTAAGTCTACATTTGTTTTATTTACATTCATTTATTTCATATGAAACGAAAATAATACAAAATGCAAAAACCTAATTTGCACGTGCGGTTTGTTCTCGTAACCGTATACAAAAAGGTGCTGGAAGAGAGATAGTGTGCAAAAATAGAGACTCTTTCACTTTCGCACACTATCTCACCCTGACCCCTTTCTGGAGTATTGTAATTACAGTTGTCGGACACGTACCGAGGAGAGGCGGACGATGCGAGAACGCGATTTGAGGCCCTCGCATTTGTGAGTTTCTTTTTTTAAATTTTGATCAAAGGGTGTTTTACTATTCACTTTTTACACAAAGTGACGTCATAAAAATTATTTTGGAATAGCGAAATTAATTTTTTTTTGCAGGCCTTTTTCGTAATCGTTTCCTTCTTCTTCGCGGCATCGATTTCATATTTCATAATGATGAAATACTACCCAATGGATGTGCTGACAAAGCAGGTAAAAGAGCATGAAATATAACGGCGATAGTTTTATCTTTCGTCGATCTTTTTTCAAAATATAATTACTAATTAAAATTATGCTAATTAATAGTCGAATTTGTGCAGGTAGAGGACGACTTGGACCAACCACTGCTGTCTCCCTTCGACGTTGAGGAACGGCCTCTGAGAAGCGGAAGTCTCGTCGAGAGGGCATTGATTAGTAGAAGAGCTACCATGGAGACTGTCTATGCTTGAGCAATTTCAGAAAACACGAAGATATGGTTTAAAATTCCATGTTTTAGTGGCCTGAAAGCTTTTTCCCTTTATCCCAGTGTGTTTTTCCTTAGAGCCGAACCAAATCGTTAACGTACCGCATCATAGTCCATAATCAGGATCGCTGTCTAAAACCTGCATCTCATGGTGAGCAAATAGTACCATAGATGGCCTACCACGAAACATAATCATTCTTGATGAAATGGGAAATACTGTAGTCGAGCTTAATCGTAGTGATCGAAAAACTGTGAAACCATGCAGAAAACGTGTAATCTCTACGGTCGTTATCTATTGTTAACGTTTATCGCCGAAGCTACACAACTTACACTGATAAATTGTGCGATATGTGTTGGGGTGTTCAGTGGTCCACCGCTTACGTAGCGTCACGCCCAGAATATAGCGAGAGAGTGCATCCAGAGACTTTCAAGCGTGTTACTGAAAATCCCTACTGTGTTTAGCGGCTGTGAAATTGTTGAATTCATGGAGAAAAAGTTCAGCATTTACATCTTTATTAGACCACATTATTTACAGATACCGGGCAATAAGAGAAACTACAATTCTTGCACACTTATGAAATATTCGGAGATTTTCCAATCAATTTCCTAGTGATTATGCAACTACAGTAGGAGGACGGGGGCGGTCTTTCGCGTGGATTTTCTCTGACATCGCGTGGTTGTGGCACGACGCGCGCGCGACAACATTCCCGGCTTGGACAGCATCACCGACTGCGGCGCGCGCGTCGACGAAGAGCGCACCGTACGCAGCGGCTGCGGCACGATGATGGGCGCCGGACGCCGGCGCACGGGAGTGCCGCGGCGCAGCGCCGGAAGCTCGTCGAGCGTCGCGTCAGCGCGAGGCGCGTGCAGACCGCGCCGCAGCGTCTGGATGTTCAGCTCGACGCGCGGGTTGTGGCCGAGCGCGACGAGGAACGTCTCGTGCACGCAGTGCAGCTGCAAAGGACGACGTTTACTAGGCAGCGAAATTAATGCAATTTTCGACAAGCTTTGATTTTTGAGCAATTTCTGGCGCGAAAGTTATTGAATTTGAATTGTACCGTACCTTGAGGCCGGAAAGACGCGCGAGGCGCGCGACTACCGTATCCATACACGTGTTGAGCCGGCCGAACTTGCAGCAGAGCCGGTCGTAGGGCGAGGCGGTCGAGACGAAAGCCTGCAATTAGGACGGTGAGTATCCGGGAATTGCTGAAGCCGGAACCGGGAATTTCTGGAGCCGGCAAATGGTAAGACTCACTCTGATCAGTCGCTCAACGCCGGTTATGGTGAAGGAGGTGGCGACGTTGTTCAGCTGCAGGCAAGGTGGCTGCATGCAAAGCGACGCCCATCGGTCGAGGGTGCGGTCGGTGAGGAGAGGGAAACTGAAAGGAAGAGATCAAAGATCAGAAGAGGCGGAGTTTAGTGCCCGATCGTGACAAAAGGCGTAACATCATTTGAGACATGGTTGTGTGTTTTCAGACGAATTTAGACAAACACATTAACATAATTTAAATACGAAAATGTTTACTTTCACCTCTGCAGCGTGCCGTCCTTGGTGCTCACTGTGAGGTCGACGATCTGGTTATTTTCGACGAAAAATCGATCACAAATCAACTGGGCGTCATCGAATTTGCAACCGAGAAAAGAGAGTGAGAGGACGCGCAGTTGGGAGATGATCGAGGAGAAGGAGGGCGGACTGAACAATTATTGATTTTATATTTCATATTACATTTTTTTTCAATATTTAAAATAATGAAAAAAACGTATAAAAATAACCTCGCCATAATGCGGGCCTCGTCGAAAATCAGCTTCTGGAGAGTTCCGACGCTTGTGAGGAGAGAAGCGAGCACCTGAAGAAATTCTTATTGGAAAATCTTGTAACTAGGAGTTCGAGGCCCTCAAATAAGCTGTTTTAGTCGGATATTTGCAACCATTGGGAAGAATTTAATTGAGTACCAAAGAGGGAAGGACCTATTAACACACTGAAATTTCTGCTCGAGAGTAATATTGAAGCAAATAAATGCAGATTGCTTATTGATGACGTCATACCTTGCTAGTGATCGATCCGTGCAGAGTTACCGTAGTCGTCTCATCCACATTCGATTCGTTGAGCAGAGAAGGAAGAAGGGAGAGCTGGAAGGCGATCAATAAAAATATGATTTCAAAATCTCCAAGGATCAAAGACAAGATAGCGGTTTGAGGTGAGAGAGCCCCACCAACTTCAATATACGATTTCATTCATGGCCCCTTTATGAACTTGACCGGTATGTTGAATGGTATTTTGAGATACCGTACACTTAAATTCCTAGATATTAAAGATCAACTTACATCCGTCTCTGCGACTCTTGCAGCGGCCGAGACTGCTGCTGCAGGTGCTGCAGAGTTGCGGGCTTTGACGGCGGGACGACGATAGACAGAGGAGATCTGAAAAAAAAATTTTTTTCAATTGATTCCAAGCCGCCACAATGGAGACGGGATTGTGTGAAAGTGAGAGGGTCATTATAAATATAGAGATTCTCTTTGCGACTTGGACTTTTCAGCTTGACAAAAAGAGGTGACAAATTTCCAGGTAAATTCTTCATCGCTCACTCTTCTTGCCGACTTTCTCGTTAGTTTTCGTCCGAAAGTGGACACGTTGTTGTCGTTCAACATCGTCGAGGACAGTAATCGGCGGCCTGAGGAGTGCTGAGAGACCGCCGGTGCCTGAAATCGATTAGCTACCGTACTCAACCGAAAGCTACCGTACCCTCAACCTACAATCATCCTACGTTTATACCATAGTCAGCAAGATACCTCGGCGTGGCCAAACTCTTCTTCCTCCGCGATGGGCGTGGAGGCACGCATCTTCTTCGCCGATGCCGCGCGGTCGCACTCCGAACTTGTGTCGGATTTTGGATAGCAGAAGCCGGCGGCAGAGTCGGTGTCGAGAATGATGCGGTCGGGGATGTAGCGAGACTGCTTAGGGGCGGAGCCACGACGGCGCAGCTTGTTGAGGAAGGAGAAGAGGTTCATCGCTGATTAATTAATTTTAATAATTAGAGGAAAAGCTAATTAGCATAGGGTAACAGGGAAAAAACGAGAATGAGGGAGGAATTAGGGTGGAATGAATGAGGATCCACAAGAAGGAGGCCTTATATTGCTCAATGACTATCAACTTTCGGGTCGTCCGATCACAAAGAGGCGTACCGATCACAGGTTGCCCCATCGGGCAGTTCGGGCCGGGTATGGGATCGAGGGACCGGGGTTTGCGGCCTGGGAATCTGGCACCAAGGTGGTTCCAGAGGGTACGCGGCGGGTGTTTACAGAGGGTGCTCAGGGTAGTCATGGGATCGTAACTAGCGGCAGTATAGAGATGGCTTTATTATGTGAACGGAATTATACAATGGAAATAATTCATTTTACGGTTGAAATCTGGTGAAAGTGATCGGGCGTGAGAAAGTGTGTGTGAAATTGGCCGATATTTCACACGCTCACTCACCGCTGACCCCTTTCTGGAGGTTTGGAAACGGCAGATGGTTACTAATGTTCTGGGCGTTTGGCTGTTGGGGGAAGCAGAGAACAGGTACTAGTAGAGTAGAAATAACTTTACGGCCGCAAGCAGTAACGTTGACGTTATGGGCAACGCGGGGAAGAGACTGCTTGTGTGAGGTCGAGAGGCTGACGGGCCGACTATCGTGCCATTTGGGTATTGGAAGTCACTGAAATGGAGGATAATCCGAAGCGGAAAAATGGAAAGGAACTGCTAAATGCGGTAGTTTTACGACCAGTCTCTGCTTGTCTGTTCCTCTCGTTTTGCGTGTTCTGTAGTCTAACGAAAACTACCGTAATGCACCCGCTGGCACAGCCCTCTCGACTTCGCGTGGTCTATCGCGCTATCTGACTATTTTGGCTATACACTAGGTCTGTGCGCATGATTTTCAAGTCGAGTCAAATTTTCAGAAAACACTAGCAAGCTTTCGAAAAAGTGTGTAAATATGAGAGAGAGATTTCTCTAGACCCTCTCATTTTCACACACTCTCTCGCCCCAGATTCACCTGTTGCAGTAGTTGCCCTTGCAGATGTGGAGGTACTCGTTGTCGAGTGCGGACTCGCCCAGCTGCAAATTTTTGCTAAATCCAGAAAGTCGTCAACGACGCGAAACTTCGTACCCAACTATTCCACGTCTCAAGAATGGTGCCTATTTCAAAGTCCCTAGCCCCTTCCTGAATGTAACCTCCAGAAAGAAAATTAGGGAGTTTGAAATACGAGTTCGAATCTTGTCGCCACTACTCGGTGGACGAGGGAGTGTGCGAAATGAAGAGGGACTAGGGAAAAAAGTACTGACTCTTAGCACGAAATCGTCGGAGGGACCGGTGGCATCGATGCAGCCTCGATTGTTCTCCCTCCCCCAGAAGCAGTAGTCGCCCCAGCACGTGGTGGTCTCGATCTGAACGATGCCAGAAATCCAGAAAGGGGTCAGGAGCGAGAGACTGTACGAATGCGAGAGAGAGTTTCTCCCTTTTTTTTACCTTTCCCACTTCTAGCTTCTTATTGAATTTCACCGGGATTTGTAATGATCTGCGACAGTTTGGTACCACAATCTCCAGCTTTTTTATTAGGTTTTAGTTTGAAAGTCGTTTATCAAGAGGCTATTCGGGTTCACGGGGAATCGAATGGGAGCTCTGACGACGTTGAAAAGGCTCAGTATCTTCGGTTGATTTTCGTCTGAAGAGCGAGTCATCTTGAATGGTTTATTGTCTCTCAAAATCATAAATGGAACCTCTTTTGTCTTGAGGTAGCAGACTCCTTTGCCGCGCTTGGTCAGATTGTATATCGCTTTGTTCTGATTGCATAGAGGCTGAATACATTTTTTTTTTAATTTTTTAAAATTATTTTTTTTTTTTTTTTTATCTCATTAGATTGAACGCACGGTATTGCAGTGGCAAATGACGTCTGACACCGTGGGATTCCATCTAAAATGATAATTTATTTAATTAATTAAAGATAAGTATTTAATTAAATACCTTATGTGTATGCAAGAGTTCATCATCGGCGAGGTGTGTTGGATATCTGAACAAAATTGTTTTTAACAGCTCCAGAAAGGGGTCAGCATTGAGATAGGGAGAGATAGAGAGAGAGAGAGAAAGAGAGCGAGAGAGAGAGAGATAGAGAGAGAGAGAAAGAGAGCGAGAGAGATGGAGAGAGAGAGAGAGAGAAGCTTTCACATTCGTCTCTATCTTCCCCGACTTCTGGTGTTGGCAGCAGGGATGGGATTTTTTGATTTTGATTTTTTTGAATTTCTTGACCAATTCAAAAAATTCAAAATCAAAAAAAAAAGTTTTTTTAAAATTTTTTTTCAAAAAACAATTGTGAAAATATTTACAAAAATAGCGATGCATTTTGCCGAAATTAGTACGAAACTCGTTTAATTTAGCGCCTAAATCGAAATAATTATTCAAATTGACCAATTCAGATCTTAGATTTGTGATATGCCTATGATTTTTTTTCAATTTTTTATCCATTAAAATATTTTTTTGAATTTTTTGATCAAACAATTTTTGAAATTTTTTTCAAAAAATCCAAGCCCTGGTTGGCAGATCTGGTTTTCCCAACTAATTAAAACGAGTTCTCTGTAAGAGCGCAGTGAAATTTGAGGTATCGGGCACAACTCCGTCAAAGTGATCCATCCGGGCTCAAACTTTTTTCACAATGAGTCTTAGGTACAAAGTAAATTTTATTTGTGAGAAATTCACGAAATGTCAACTTTTGAAAAATCGATATTTTTTTCCGAAAAAAAATTTTTTTTTCAAATTTTTTATTTTTCTGTCGTGTTATATATCATTCGAAAGAGCATCAAAAGTTATTTATAATTCCATATTTTCAGAAGGATTGGACCACTAGGAGCGAAATTCGATGAGCGTATCTACCGGACTTTGCCGTTTTCATGAAACTTACTTTTGAATAAAATTGTTCCCATGATTTCTAGGTCGTGGTTCCGACAGATATTATGTATTTTTCATTGTAGAGTCGAATAATCAAGATCTCATTAGAAATTTCGTGCATAAAAGAACTCCAGTCTTTACCAGACCGACCCCACTCTGAATTATGATTCAACAAATAAGTGTGTTGAAAACTTTTTTCAGGCTTTCAACCTAAATCACTTGTACACCATTCGAAAGAGCATCAAAAGTTATGTATAATTCTATATTTTCAGAAGGATTGGAATACTAGGAGCGAAAATCGATAATCGCACCCTGATATTTTTAATCTGATATTTTTAATCTGATATTTTTAGTAAGGCTTGATATTCAGCTCTAGTATCTTTCAAAGTGATCGACCAGGGCTTAAACTTTTTTTACTTGCAGTCGTATGTCCATATTAAACATGGATCATGAAAAAGTTATGAAAAAATAGCTTTTGAAAAATCGATAAAAAATATATTTTCAAAAAAAATATCAAAATTTTTTTTTTCAAATTTTCCTGTCATGTTATATATCGTTCGAAAGAGCACAAAAAGTTATGCCGATATAAATTTTCTCATGAAGAATGAGCCTCTAGGAACGAAAATCGGTGATGGCTAAAAAACTATCAATTTCGAGGATTAACTCACCGAACTTCGGTACTAGTGGCTCATTATTCTTTGAAAAAATAATTTCTGCATAACTTTTGATGCTCTTTCGAATGAGATATAAAACGACAGGAAAAGTTGAAAAAAAATATTCAATATTTTTTTTCGAAAAAAAATTATTGATTTTTCAAAAGTTATTTTTTCTTGACTTTTTCATGATCCAAATTTACTATGGACATAAGACTGCAAGTAAAAAAAGTTTAAGCCCTGGTCGATCACTTTGAAAGATACTAGAGCTGAATATCTAGCCTTACTAAAAATATCAGATTATACGAGTGCTATTATCGATTTTCGCTCCTAGCCGTCCAATCCTTCTGAAAATATAGAATTATTCATAACTTTTGATGCTCTTTCGAATGGTGTACAAGTGATCTAGGTTGAAAGCCTGAAATAAGTTTTCAACACACTTATTGGTTGAATCATAATTCAGAGTGGGGTCGGTCTGGTAAAGACTGGAGTACTTTTATGCACGAAATTTCTGATGAGATCTTGATTATTCGACTCTACAATGAAAAATACATAATATCTGTCGGAACCACGACCTAGAAATCATGGGATCAATTTTAGTCAAAAGTAAGTTTCATGAAAACGGCAAAGTCCGGTAGATACGCTCATCGAATTTCGCTCCTAGTGGTCCAATCCTTCTGAAAATATGGAATTATACATAACTTTTGATGCTCTTTCGAATGATATATAACACGACAGAAAAATAAAAAATTTGAAAAAAAAATTTTTTTCGGAAAAAAATATCGATTTTTCAAAAGTTGACATTTCGTGAATTTCTCACAAATAAAATTTACTTTGTACCTAAGACTCATTGTGAAAAAAAGTTTGAGCCCGGATGGATCACTTTGACGGAGTTGTGCTGCCCTCTCCTACGGTCTTACAGAGAACGCGTTTTAAACAAATTTCTTCATATTTGTCCTGCCAGTGTCGGGATTTTTATCGTCCATGAGAAAAATGTAATAGTCTTGTAATATTGTAATATTGCTTTTGTTGTTGCTTACAGTGAGCTACTAGTTTAGCTCTTTTAGGTCTCAACGCAGCTAAAGAACCCGTTATGTATTTGCTCTCTCACAGAAAATAATTGAAAGTGCAATTGTGATTAAAAAAAACATATTTTTAACTATTCCCCCACGGAAAGCCCCTCTAGCACCCTCAGCCCTTCCCTCTCCCTTCCAGTGGGAGACCAGTGGGGAATGCATACCAAAAGTGAGCAATTTGAAACGGAGTTTGAAATTATAGTAAATAATTGGATTAATAATTTTTTTGGCCTCCGGAAGGACGCCAAGAAGGGAAGTCTTCATTTCAAAATCTCGGCACTGGTCGATTGGTGAGAGAGTGTGCGAAACGAAGAGTGTTGATCCAATTATTTACCCGAATACCAAAATCTAGTTTGAAAATTACCGATGCTGAAAGAGTACGATTCTTCCGACTCCGGACAGGTTCGGTCGGCTTCGGTGTAGGGAGCTTTTGTCAGATCGAAGAACTCGTTATACGTCTAGAGAGAAGAAAATCGATAATTACCATGTTCAGGTTACTGTATTCCACTCGTGACATTCCGGGTCAGGGAGGGTACGAATTCGAGAAGAACTCGCCGCGGAGCGGGATTGGCGCCGTTTTTTGCATATTATTAATTCGGAAATATATTTATTTACATAATTAATTGATAAACTCACTCTCATTTCTCGAACAGTGCAGTAGCTAGACTGGCATGTTTTCTCATCGTTCCCGAAGACCCCGGTCCTGTCATGATAATGACACGTTGAACTGATCAGAGTGCGGTAGATTCTCTCACTTTCCCATGCTCTCTCGCGCACGACCCTTTCTGGAGCGATGTAAAATAGTTGTGAGACGTAATAGATTCCGGGGACGTTTCAAGCAATCCTGAGACTGTCTCTCTCGTTCTACAACGCTCTCTCGCTTCTAGCCCCTTTCTGGAGGAATAATGACTACCTGTTGTTGGTGCACGTGATCACGGGAGACTTGAAGGTGGGGATCAGCATTGTTGTAAAATTCTCCTTTTCATTGCATTTGTCCCTGCAGATAAAGCCGTTTCTCCATTTCTAGTACCGTAACCCCCACCTACTGTAACCGTAACCTGCTGTTATCTCCACCGCCCCTACCCGTAACCCGATCTGACTGACCCGGAGTCCCCTCGACCCCCTTGATATACTCCCTGACATAAATTTGATTTGGCACACTGCGCCCTACTCGCATAAATGACATTATTTAACAGCCCATAAATCGATAAAGTGTGGGGTTTTAAGTGAAGGTGTTCCATGTCAAGCGATTTTACAGTAGCAAGCTACCACGCTAGATGGGGCAAGCCGGTAAGCCAGCTGCAACAGGGGTTGCAATATGGCCCCTTTCTGGAAGTTTTGAATCGTGAACTGACTCGTTGCAGAGGCAGATTACGGAGTTCAGTCGGTTTTTCTCGCAGTATGGCAGCGTCTTGTTTGCCCAGACGTCCTCGCGCGGCGTCAGACAGCCCTGATTATTGATTTTTCTTGAAATTTATATTTAGTGAAATTCAAAAATAACTAACAGTCCGGATTTGGTCACTGTCAGGAGACTTCTTTGCGTAGCAGTAATCCGCCGCACAGAGAGATTGTGTGCAACTACTGTAATCAGAAAAAAAGAGTCAATTAGCCACAGAAAGGGACCGAAATAGATATAACATCTATCGTTCTTGACTAGAGTTCTCTTATTGGAACAATTTGGAAGTATTGGAAATGAAATCGCCATCTTCTCTCTCCATTTCAATCAATATCTCTCGCAACCGTTGCTCTGCGTTCCTTTGTTCACCACATTTCCCATTTCCAATACCTTCCAATAAGGAAACCCTATTCTTGACACTCGTTTCTGGAGAGATTGGACCATGCGTGTAATTTTTTTTAAGAGAGTTGCATCCCAATATGTAAGGAAGATTGTATTAAAGAGTGTGTGCCATGCCTAACGGTCTGATGTAGACCGTATTCAAGAAATTCGATGTTGTTTGTACAATATGACAATGCACAGGTATGATTCCACACGTACAATAAGGAAGCAGGCTGAGAGAAAGAGTGCGAAGTGCGAGAGTCCCTCTCGATTTTGCACGCTCTCTCGATCCTGACCCCTTTCTGGAGGGAGGGTCGGCATGTGAGATAATGGGCAAACCTGCAGGCACAGTCAATGCCGTCGGAAAGATGCAGTGAAGAGATAAGGAGGACTAAGAACCGCAATGTCATGACTGCAGTAATATCGGCTGGTGAAAGTAGCAAGGAAAGTGGAAAATGTTTCGAGACAGGTGCTTTTTTCGGGAATCGATTTCTGCCTTCTCTCCGAATGTTGCCATATTTTCTAAAGCAAATTACCTTTATTTGTGTTCACTTGAAAAAATAAAAGATAACAGAATATATTGTTGTTTAACAATTGCATATTTGAAAATTCGTAGTAAGGAAGCCGGAAGCAGGTGCTAGAACAGCAATAACTTTACGGTCGTAAGCAGTAACGTTGACGTTATGGGCAACGCTGGGAAGAGACTGCTTGTGTGAGGTCGAGAGGCTGACGGGCCGACTATCGTGCCATTTGGGTATTGGAAGTCACTGAAATGGGGAGCATTTGGCTCGAAAAGATGGAAAGAAACTGTTAAAAGTAGTCAGTTTACGATCAGTCTCTGCTTGTCTGTTCCTCTCGTGTCGCGTGCACTCTAGCCCCGCAAAAAAAGAAAATTCCGTTCGAAAACACCCGCTCTCACGCTTTCGCGTTGTCTATCGCGCTGCCTGGCCAGATAAGCATTTTGTCAACTATGTTGGTGAAGATCTCTTGTTTCTGTCCACCTGATTTTCCATTCAAGTCGTGTTTTGAAAGCAAAAGATTGTGAAAGATTTCTCTGGACCCTCTCATTTTCACACACTCTCTCGCCCCAGATTCACCTGTTGCAGTAGTTGCCCTTGCAGATGTGGAGGTACTCGTTGTCGAGCACTGACTCGCCCAGCTGCAATTCGTTGCTAAATCCAGAAAGTCGTCAACGACGCGCATCATCGTACCAAATTATTCCAAACTCCAACAAATGAACCCCCCCCGTGTGGTAGATGTACCCAGAAAGGGGATAGACATTTTTAAACGCGAATCCGAATCTTTTCCACCATCGGTCGGTCGGCAGAGAGAGTGCGTGAAATGAAGAGAGCGGGCTCGAGTTAGAGAAAAACAGTACTGACTCTCAGTTCAAAATCGACAGAGGCGCCGGAGGCATCGATGCAACCCCGATTGTTGTCATTCATCCAGAAGCAGTAGTCGCCCCAGCAAGTGGTAGTCTCGATCTGAATGAAGACACATCTCCAGAAAGGGGTCAGGAGCGAGAGAGTGCACGAAAGCGAGAGAGCTCCTTTCACACTTTCCCGCTCCTAACTCCTTATTGAATCACCGATTTGCACAGTGCCAACAAAACCGTCTCGGTGACTGGTTATTTCTTTCTCTTTTTTCACTTTCTTTCTAGTAAATCGGAAAGAGACTATTACAAATTTACGAGGACTCGTCCGAAATAATAAAACGTTCCGTTGATAATCCGTTCTAAACAACAGATACGGCTGCGAGAGAGCATGGCAGAGTGAGAGACAGGTAGAGGTATAGAAAGAGAGTACACCACCAGTAGTCCATTTCATGAACGTATCATTTTAAAATTGTAATACAGACATCTGTCGTCTTGAGGTAGCAGACTCCTTTACCGCTCAGGGGAACGTTGTACATAGACTTGTTCTGGTTACATAGTTCCTGAAAGTTAAAAAAATTAAAATTAAATATATTTTAATAATCATAATTTGAGACCTACAGTATTACAGTGGCATGTAACGTCTGACGTAGTTGGATTCCACCTTTAAAAATAATCAATTAAATTGATTGATCATGATTATTCAATCCCCCCCACCTTATGTTTATGCAAGAGTTCATCATAGGTGCTGACCGTCGGATATCTGAATACATTTTTTTTCTCTTTTTTTTTGTTTTCCCCACTGCTTTGTTTTCCCCACTGAAAGGGTTCAGCGTTGAGGTGCGAAAGAGAGAAAAATACGTTCCCACCTGTCCCTGGACCCCTTTCTGGAGGGTTGTCTTCTCTATTTTCCCCATTCCAGCCCCCCACTAGTCCCTTCAATATCGACTCCTCCTCTCAATGGGGGGGGGTACCTGACATGTAAATGGGCACGTAACAACTTCCACAGGCCGATAAATCGAATGGAAAGGGCTGTCGAGTATTACACATTCGGGGGGGGGGTTACAATTCCTCAACCGACATTTCCGCAACGGCTTATAACTTTTCCCAAACTACATGCTCTCTCATCGATCAGACAGCGCGAGAGATCATGCAGAATTGAGAGAGTTAGACCATTACTCGCGATTACCAATGCTGAATGAGTAAAATTCTTCTTCGCCCGGGCAGTTTCGGTCTGATTCAGTGTACGGAGGTAGCGTCAGGTCGAAGAATTCGTTGTATCTCTGCAAAAAAAAAACGATAAATACCATAATCAGGTTACTGTGGATATTTGGAATCCTGCTATTGTTGCAGGCTAGTAAATATAGATTAATAAATATTTACTTAAAATTTGAGAATAGGTTAAGAGAGGGGATCGGCAAGATTCAACCACCCCCCGGACACGTTGAGCTAGCAATGAGAGCGAGGGGTCCATACTCGAGTATATGGAGTACCTCAAGCCCGCATTGCACAAAACGACTCTTATTTCCTGGTACTGCCTCTGGGCTAGGAGAAATTTAAATTTTCGTGAAAAAATGATGAAAAATGAAAATTTCTCAACTTGTGAAGATAAACTCACATATTTATTTGCGTTATGTTTGGGGTGCCCAGATGTTGTAAAACCCATTTTCAAATTGATTTTCGGCTTGTTAAGAATATGATTTTCTGATTCAAAATTTCATGTTTTTGAAGAAAATGGGCACTTTTTGGAGTTTTTGCACAACATGTCCATATAGGTAATGTACCTCGACATAATATGTGTCCATATCGCTCATTTCGGGGGAGTTCCCGAAATGACGTTTTTCAGAAAAAAATTTCAAAGTTTGAGACTCGTGATAGCCATAACGAACTTTGACATAAAATTTTAAATTTTCAGTCGCTATTTCGCACTTTATGCGCAGAATAATATTAGAAATATGTAAAAATACTTTTCTAAGCTGTTTACATGGCGTATTTTTAGGTTTTTGACTTCCTACTTTTTGAAAGTTCCACCACTGTTTCAACCCTTAGTTCTCCGGATTCATATCTCATCCATCTCAACATCCAGGTGTATTTCGTGATTGTGGATGAGCACAAGTTGTTTAAAACTCATTAACAAATAATTTTTCTCTTGATATGTTTATTACATTTTGATAATTTTAACTCGCAAAAAATCAAAAACTGAAAATTCATTAAAATTTCAACAAAAACTATGGAAAATTATGGACGTATCGTAGCTATAACAGCAAAATCCTTCGTATTCTAGTTTTCCTATAGCTATTGAAGAAATTGAAAAATATTTCATCGATTTCTGTAAAAATTATTTTTTGACCGAAAACCATGAACCCGGGGTCATGGTCAAATATGAAGAAATTTTTTTTGAATTAATTGTAGATTTGGATTATCTTACATGACAATTGACAATGTAGGAACAACACAAACCATGATTGGATATCAGAGTCCTAACGGAAGAGGAGATAAGCGAAAAATAATTTGCAGATTTTTCGACCATGACCCCGGGTTCATGGTTTTTGGTCAAAAAATATTTTCTTCAGAAATCGATGAAATATTTTTTCAATTTCTTCAATAGCTATAGGAAAACTAGAATACGAAGGATTTTGCTGTTATAGCTACAGATACGTCCATAATTTTTCGTTTTTGTTGAAATTTTAATGAATTTTCAGTTTTTGATTTTTTGCGAGTTAAAATTATCAAAATCTAATAAACCTATCAAGAGAAAAATTATTTGTTGATGAGTTTTAAATAACTTGTGCTCATCCACAATCACGAAATTCACCTGGATGTTGAGATGGATGAGATATGAATCCGGAGAACTAAGGGTTGAAACAGTGGTGGAACTTTCAAAAAGTGGGAAGTCAAAAACCTAAAAAATACGCCATGTAAACAGCTTAGAAAAGTATTTTTACATATTTCTAATATTATTCTGCGCATAAAGTGCGAAATAGCGACTGAAAATTTACAATTTTATGTCAAAGTTCGTTATGGCTATCACGAGTCTCAAACTTTGAAATTTTTTTCTGAAAAACGTCATCTCGGGAACTCCCCCGAAATATGGACACATATGAGAGGAATCGCGAGAGACTCGACCATGGCCAGGACGTAGAAATTCATGATTTTTAATTTAGCTGAAAATTTTTCCTATGGTATTTCAACACCTCCTCTATCGATTGGCGTTGACAGAATTTTGATAAAAAATTTCGCAATTGCGTGAAACATATCCAAACCTGGAGTCTTCGGATTTTTCCGCCGAGAAGTCAAAGTTTGAGAAATCATAACTCGGTTCAAAATAAAGATAGAGAATTGCGGTTTTGTTTGTTAGATAGAGAAAAGACTTGACTACAGCCACAACTGTTTCAACTCATTCCTGGCTGGCTCAGTGGTGCGAAGCGGTCGGTTTCATAAAAAATGTTATAAATCGCTTTAAAATTAAAACCAATCTTAGGTTCTTTGTTTGTTAGAACGTGCAGCTTGGTTGCTCACCATAACCCAAAAGAGGGCCAAATCGGATCTTGCGTGGCAATTGCGCTCTTCCGAACTTTTTTTTGAAAAAAAAATTTTTTATACCATTGTCACAAACAGTCCCATTTGAAGTGTAAATAATCATAAACAATATAAAAACACCATACAAGTTGTTTTAGGAGACTTTTAAAGCGAAATTTTTGGGAGAGAAAAATTCTAAAAATTTCAGGGCTGAATTTCACTTTTGAAGAAACTGTACTTTACAAGGTCCTATTGAATAATATTGTTGTTATAATCATGAGAGATGATGCTCGGGAGAATATTTTTGCAGGTACATGCAGATACTAAAATCGTTATCGCGTTTCCAACACTCTTCGTGTGATGGTCGATTAAATATTGTACACCGCTCGCCATACCCTTGGAAGTTCTCTTATCATGTGAAGAGCAGTCGGAAAATGGAAAGTGAGTCCCTATCTATTCATTGTGGGCAGCTACAACAACTATATTTTCAATATTTGTCTGAGAGCGCGTGCTCAGCCTTCTCAAAGAGCAAATATCGTATTTTGCGAAAATACTTGCACTTTTTCACACATATCTCAAAAATCTGGATCTCTTCCGAATCCTGGTGCATGTCAAATTGTTCAGAGAGTATCATTGAATCATTTTGTTGTTGGTTGTATACAAATCTATAAATGATTTGATGCTATAAAAATCGAATACTCAAAATTGCTCAAATTTTTGAACAAAAAAAATTAATTCTTCGGATTTCTGAAACGTTTCGAGCGAAATATTGCCCACATTCATTTTCATATACCTAAACAAGGACTATGAAACTAAAAACTTAAACTTATGGAAAAAAAAATTTTCTGGAAAAATACTTCACTGTCACCATGACCCGTGACACCATGAAAAGTTATTTTTGGACCATGACCGGGTTCATGGTATTTTTCCAAAAAATTTTTTTTTCATAAGTTTAAGTTATTAGCGTCATAGTTTTTCTTTAGGTATATGAGAACGAATGAGGGCAATATTTCGCTCGAAACGTTTCAGAAATCCTCAGAATTAATTTTTTGTTCAAAAATTTGAGCAATTTTGAGTATTCGATTTTTTATGACATCAAATCATTCATAGATTTGTATACAACCAACAACAAAATGATTCAATGATACTCTCTGAACAATTTGACTTGCGTCAGGATTCGGTAGAGATCCTGATTTCTGAGATATGTGTGAAAAAGTGGATGTATTTTCGAAAAATAAGATATTTGCTCTTTGAGGAGGCTGACCACGCGCTCTCAGACAAATATTGAAAATATAGTTGTTGTAGCTGCCCACAATGAATAGATAGGGACTCACTTTCCATTTTCCGACTGCTCTTCACATGATAAGAGAACTTCCAAGGGTATGGCGAGCGGTGTACAATATGAAATCGACCATCACACGAAGAGTGTTGGAAACGCGATAACGATTTTAGTATCTGCATGTATCTGCAAAAATATTCTCCCGAGCATCATCTCTCATGATTATAACAACAATATTATTCAATAGGACCTTGTAAACAGTTTCTTCAAAAGTGAAATTCAGCCCTGAAATTTTTAGAATTTTTCTCTCTCAAAAATTTCGCTTTAAAAGTCTCCTAAAACAAATTGTATGGTGTTTTATATTGTTTATGATTATTTACACTTCAAATGGGACTGTTTGTGACAATGGCATAAAAAAAATTTTTTTCAAAAAAAGTTCGGCAGAGCGCAATTGCCACGCAAGATCCGATTTGGCCCTCTTTTGGGTTATGGTGAGCAACCAAGCTGCACGTTCTAACAAACAAAGAACCTAAGATTGGTTTTAATTTTACAGCGATTTATAACATTTTTTATGAAACCGACCGCTTCGCACCACTGAGCCAGCCAGGAATGAGTTGAGACAGTTGTGGCTGTAGTCAAGTCTTTTCTTTATCTAACAAACAAAACCGCAATTCCCTAACTTTATTTTGAACCGAGTTATGATTTCTCAATTTTGACCTCTCGGCGGAAAAATCCGAAGACTCCAGGTTTGGATATGTTTCACGCAATTGCGAAATTTTTTATCAAAATTCTGTCAACGCCAATCGATAGAGGAGGTGTTGAAATACCATAGGAAAAATTTTCAGCCAAATTAAAAATCATGAATTTCTACGTCCTGGCCATGGCCGAAGTGGTCGAGTCTCTCGTGATTCCTCTCATATTATGTCGAGGTACATTACCTATATGGACATGTTGTGCAAAAACTCCAAAAAGTGCCCATTTTCTTCAAAAACATGAAATTTTGAATCAGAAATTCATATTCTTAACAAGCCGAAAATCAATTTGAAAATGGGTTTTACAACATCTGGGCACCCCAAACATAACGCAAATAAATATGTGAGTTTATCTTCACAAGTTGAGAAATTTTCATTTTTCATCATTTTTTCATTAAAATTTATATTTCTCCTAGCCCAGAGGCAGTACCGTTAAATATGAGTCGTTTTGTGCAATGCGGGCTTGAGGTACTCCATATACTCGAGTATGGACCCCTCGCTCTCATTGCTAGCTCAACGTGTCCGGGCAGGGTCGAATATGGTCGAGTCTTACCGATCACGTCTCTTAAAAGTTACAAAATAAACTCACTCTGTAATCACCAGCAACGCAGTAGCTGGACCGACACGTCTCCTCATCGAAAGGCGTGGGCCAAGTCCTGTCATGATTATGACCCTTCGAACTTCCCAGAGTACGGTAGACAGTCAAAGGCTCTCTCACTTTAGCATACTCTCTCACTACCGACCCCTTTCTCGGTACATCGAGCTGCAGCTGCTGATTACAAACAACCGAAAAAGAGGTCACGATCGGGAAAGATGGGGAATCATAGTCACTCAAGAATTCTGTGTTCCTGGTCCACAGCATTCGAAATAGGGTCGGCGAGAACGAGTTAGAGAAAGAGAAAGATGGCGAGAGAGCGCCCCAAACAAGAGGGTCAGACAACGAGAGCCGTTCTTGGCATGGTGCCAACTGGATGCTGTGTGGTCGTGTTCCTCCTAAGGATGAACAAGACCAAGAACAACAGGAACACTGAAATATTGTCTCTATGCAATGCCTAGGGTGCCGGGACTTGTGTGGAACAGGACTGACCCATGGTGTACTATCTTGGTGTGTTTTCGGAATCGTCGCCCTGCCACACCAAAAAAATCAATGCTCACGGATTTCGCCATAATACAACCAAAGATACCTTGGACCATGCCCAGCCTAACTACGTTGACAGATTTTCAATATCATGTTTTATTGCCAAGAGCCAGTAATTCAAAATCGATTTTTTTGTCAACATAGTTAGGCTGGGCATGGTCCAAGGCATCTTTGATAATAATATGAGCGAAATCCGTGAGCATTGATTTTTTTGGTGTGGCAGGGCGACGATTCCGAAAACACACCAAGACAGTACACCATGGGCCAGTCCTATTCCGAACAAGTCCCGACCCTTTAGGCATTGCATAGAGACAATATTTCAGTGTTCCTGTTGTTCCTGGTCATGTTCCTCCTGTTCCCGGGAACTCTCTGCAGAACTCTGCGGAACGTTCCCCGGAACAGGAGGAAAATGACCATGAAAAGGAGGAACACAGAATTCTTGAGGCATCTCTTAGTTTCCCAAAGACTATCGCTTGCTATACATTTGGCTGTCTCGCTTTACAGCAATCCCTTTCTTGTATTTGACCCCTTTCTGGATGAACCATGCTTACCTGTTGTAGATACACGTGATCACGGGAGGCTTGTAGAACGGTCCTTTGGTGGTCATCATGGTAAAATTCTTATTTTCATTGCATCGGTCCCTTAAAAAGCAGCAGTTTCTCTCCGGGATACGGTAATAGCAGCCCCGCATATCGATAAAGTTTGGGGTCTCAGTCGAGATTACCCCTTTCTAGATGATTGGAATCAGGAATAAAAGTTTGAAATTCCGGTAAATAATTGGATTAGACCTCTCGATCTCGCACACTCTCTACTGCACCGCAAATGAAGAGACGTGATCACATTACTTACCCACATTACTTACATTACTTACACATTAATTACTTACCCGAATTTTGAATTTACTCAAAAACAAAAACACTCAACACTAACTTCGCATATATGCATATATATGTCATATATATACATATATGTCAAAATCCAGGGTTTCAAACACTAATGATAGATAGCATGCGAAAAAAGAGAGTCGTCCGCTCTTTACGATATTAGTGTGTGAAACCCAGGATTTTTACATAGCGAAACACTAACTTTTAGTGACACTAAATTAGTGTGTGTTTTTTTTCTTTGTGAGTGTCATGAACTGACTCATTGTTCATACGGTAATCACAGCCCAATAAATCGATAAAGTGTAGGGTCTGAATCGAAATACCCCTTTCTTGAACTTTTGAATCATGAACTTACTCATTACACAGGCAGATTGCGGAGTTCAGTCGGTTCTTCTCGCAGTATGGAAGGGTCTTGTTGGCCCAGACGTCGTCACGCGGCGTAATGCAGCCCTCATTATTGATTTTTTAAAATATTTTAACAGAATTTTTATTTCAGTTTGACTATGTTTAGACTGGGCCTGAGGCAAGATAATTTTTTTTAAAACAAACTAACAGTATGGATTCGGTCCCTGTCAGCAGTCTTCAGTGCGTAGCAATAGTCTGCCGCGCAGAGAGATTGTGTGCATCTACTGTAATCACCAAGCAGAATATCGATCGGGGTAAATTTCCCTTTGACATAATCTCTAGAAAGGGCCCGAGACCCATTTTTCTTGAGGAAACCACGGTTTCTACGAATGTTTGCTCGAGATAAGCGACACAAATTGAAATGAAGATACTCAGAGCATTGCGTTTTGAGGTATACTGTACACCGTATTCGTGCATTTTTTTACGTTGTACAGTATGACAATGCAAACCTGCAGGCACAGTCTATGCCGTCGGAAAGATGCAGTGAAGAGATAAGGAGGACTAAGAGCCGCAATAACATTTCTGCAGTGCTGGCAGCTCTTGAGAGTGGAGAAGAAGCTGGGAAATGTTTCGAGACAGGTGCAATTTATTTTGGGAATCAATTTTTGCTTCTCTACCAACGTCACCATATTTTTCAAAGCAAATTGCTTTCAATAATGTTTTTTTCTGAATGTATTTGCATTTGAAAAAGAAAACAGAATAATTTGATGTTTAACAATTGCACTTTTAAAAGTAATTAAATCAGTCTGCGGTAATAAGTGTCGCATTTATCGTGAGGCCGCCACCGTACTTAGCCTCTTTTCAGTTCGCGATTGCACCGGCTTCTTTTCGAAATCCTCTACTTTTATTCGTTTTAGCTTCTGTTTCGAGGTGTGTTTCTTAGTCTATTATAATCAATCAGCTCTGAAACATATGACGCATGTATTCATTGCAATTCAATTGTGTCTAATATGACTGTTCAATCGCTTTTAGGCTGTTTTATGATCTTGCTTTGTTTAAGCTCTCTCTTTCCAGATCGGTAGTCGATCATGTCGGGCAAGTACGCGAAGAAGCGCAAGTCGGGACGTGACGAGGATACGTCGGTGGAGGGTTCGACCGATCGATCGAGAAGAGAGGAGCGAGCGGCTCGCGAAGACTCCGATTCCCCGCCACCGACCAAGCCCAAGAAGAGGTACTGCTCTGTAATAAATCTTTAAGCGCTTAATTTAAAACAGTCCATGCTCCTTTTCGTGGAGCTGAAATGCCGTGCGCGTCTACTATAACGCCTAGACACACTTAAACCCCAAAGTCGGAGAAATGTAACATTGATTAATATTGCTTATTAACAAGAATAATTAATATTTCAGCAAGAAGGACGATGGGGGCGACGCGGAGTCCATGTCCATTGAGGAGACGAACAAGCTGCGCGCATCGCTCGGACTCGCGCCTCTCGAGACGGATGACGCGCCCAAGGTGAGAATAATAATAATAGAAATCCACCTCGGTGGCGGTAAAATTGGTAGCGAAAGGTAACGTGTCCCAGTCAGCAGGGGATACGTAGACCTCTTTAGCAAACCGGCCTTACCGGTGAGCCCCGGCAGAGTAGTCGCTTGTCGACGTAATTTCCTATTGATTCCGGTAGTAACTTTACCTTTACCTTAAAACAGTAAGGTAAAGGTAGTTATCAACATTATTTTACTTGACCCGTTCTAATAGAGTGACCGCACACAGTGAGACGGTGAATGAGAGACTCACTCTAATCTTGAGGTTTGCCGGGTCCGGTAAAGTAAACCAGTGCCTGGTGACGTTTTCGATAATTAATATTTTTTCATAGGCGTGTAAAAGCGGCAGCTACCTTATTTTATTGTGGTTATGATTATGTATGATAGTACTATTCGTTGTGACAGCGTTGATCATTCAAAAGTTGAAGCGCGTATCCTCCTTGCCCATTGTTCTTTCTTAACGAAACCCAATGTTTGCTCTACATATGTGCTGATACTTGTTAAATATGTATAGCTCCATGCACGGGCTAGGTTGTAGCAAGCACATGTATCCTCCCGCTTTTTGCCGCAAACCCACCCGATTTCGATTCAAGCCGTCACGATTTTGGATCAGACCCTCCGCTTTTGATCGAATTCACCAGGTATTGTCTCCGACCCTCCCGCTTTTGACTGTACAGCAACAATCCTTGCTCATCTATGGCATTGCTCACCATTTAGTTAATTATAAATATTGTATGTATATTTCATTGACTTCCGAGTCGCCGCGGAATATTGTTTTTGATTACATGAAATAATGTATAGTGCATTAAGACTCTATAGGGAATCATTATTTGGGGGTGGGATTGTCAAAATAATATTACCTATTTATTGATTTATTGTATTGCCGATGGAGAGATGACCTGAACAGAGAAATCGGGCCCCAATGGTGTAATGCTACTAATGAACAATACCGGCCCATCCTCATCTGAGCACTATTGCCTGACGTGATAAATAATTGCATAATTTAATTGCTTTGCAGCCGGACGCAGCTGCGGATGACGACGAGCCGGTGCCCGAGGGCGTCAATGTCATCCTCGAGGACGGCATCAAGATCCACCACAAGACGGCCGACAATTTGGGCGAGAAGAAGAAGGAGAAGGAGATGAGGGAGAAGATTGAGGTGGGTTATTGTAATCATAATAGTTATAATATTTTTTAAACTTCAAAATATGATAGCAAGTTTAACAAATTTTAGGAGCACTATGAGTGAAGAAATGTTTGATGGACAACCGACATCTTTTTAAAATTATTTCGGCATCTATAATTTTAAAATACTGATTTCCCATGTTTTTTTCGGCGTTGAGGAGTTTAAAATCGAGGTCACTCATACTTGATTGGTCAGTGAATTTCCTTTGTATGCCCAGCGATTTAGTGTTTCCATGTTGTTTCTATAGTAGAGTTCTTTAATAGTCCAAGCTCTTTCAATCTAAATAAACGATCCTATTATATTTTAGTGAATAAGTTAAATTATTCAATATTTGCAGGCGTCGAAGCAGAAGCGGAAGATGCACGACAAGGTGCTCAAGGCGAAGAAGCTGGCGGAGGAGGACGAGGATGATGGTATGTGAGGGATAGAGTGAGAGCATCTCTGTTATTATTGTTCCCAGTGGGATCACAGTGACGTCGCTGGGATACCAGTGGGGGGAAACCGTCGGAACCTTTGAACTTTCTCCCAGTGGGAGGGGAACTGGGATCCCACTGGGAAAAAAACAAGAGATACTCACATTCAGTGCTCAGGCGGGTGAAGTGTTACGTCAGCAAGAAAGAGCTGACGTAGCGGTGCTTTCCAGCTGCTTCTACCTTATTTGTGTCTTCTAGCCGAAGTATAGGGATTCCCCTGCCTGACGTAGCGATATCCCATCAAGCACTGAGTTAGCGATAGGCATTCGAACACTGAGTATGAAGGCTCTGATATGAGAGGAATCACGAGAGACTCGACCATGGCCAGGACGTAGAAATTCATGATTTTTAATTTGGCTGAAATTTTTTTCTAAGGTATTTCAACACCTCCTCTATCGATTGGCGTTGACAGAATTTTGAAAAAAAAATTCGCAATCGCGTGAAACATATCCAAACCTGGAGTCTTCGAAGTTTTTCGCCGACAGGACAAAGTTTGATAAGTCATAATTCGGTTCAAAATAAAGATACAGAATAGTGGTTTTGTTTGCTAGATAGAGAATATAGTTGGCTACAGTTAGTACCGTGCCATCTCATTCCTGGCTGACTCAGCGGTGCGAAGCGGTCGGTTTCATGAAAAATGTTATAAATCGCTCCAAAGTAAAAAGCAGTAATAAGTTCTTTGTTTGTTCGAACGTGCAGCTAGGTTGCTCACTAGAACCCAGAAATCGGCCAAATCTGATCTTGCGTGGCAATTGCGCTAACAAGGGGTCTGCATAACCTCACGGAGCGATAACTGAACATATCGTCCAAATGTGAAAACTTGACCCCAGTCCCGAAACAACTTTCAAAAACTGCAATAATCGCTTCCTAAGAAATATTAACCCGGCAAAAGTAACGCACATTCCGGTCAGCGCATTTGCATATCTCTCACAGTGACCTCCGAAAGTGTGCCCCGATGGTTCAGGCGGTAGAGCGCCAGTGCTCTCAATTTTGCCCCGCAGGTTCGACTCCCGGCAAGCGATATCATTTTTGCTTAATTTTCGGAACATTTTATGAGTATTGAACACCTGATTCCACCCATATTTCACCAATTTTTTTGGTGAGCACAAATTATGATAATACAGCGAGATTTTGTTCTTTTCTGTTTTGATTTGCAAATTTTTCAAGCTGATGAACTTTATGAACTGGCGAAATAAGGGTGGAATCAGGTGTTCAATGCTCATAAAATGTTCCGAAAATTAAGCAAAAATGATATCGCTTGCCGGGAGTCGAACCTGCGGGGCAAAATTGAGAGCACTGGCGCTCTACCGCCTGAGCCATCGGGGCACACTTTCGGAGGTCACTGTGAGAGATATGCAAATGCGCTGACCGGAATGTGCGTTACTTTTGCCGGGTTAATATTTCTTAGGAAGCGATTATTGCAGTTTTTGAAAGTTGTTTCGGGACTGGGGTCAAGTTTTCACATTTGGACGATATGTTCAGTTATCGCTCCGTGAGGTTATGCAGACCCCTTGTTAGCGCAATTGCCACGCAAGATCAGATTTGGCCGATTTCTGGGTTCTAGTGAGCAACCTAGCTGCACGTTCGAACAAACAAAGAACTTATCACTGCTTTTTACTTTGGAGCGATTTATAACATTTTTCATGAAACCGACCGCTTCGCACCGCTGAGTCAGCCAGGAATGAGATGGCACGGTACTAACTGTAGCCAACTATATTCTCTATCTAGCAAACAAAACCACTGTTCTGTACCTTTATTTTGAACCGAATTATGATTTATCAAACTTTGTCCTGTCGGCGAAAAACTTCGAAGACTCCAGATTTGGATATGTTTCACGCGATTGCGAAATTTTTTTCAAAATTCTGTCAACGCCAATCGATAGAGGAGGTGTTGAAATACCTTAGAAAAAAATTTCAGCCAAATTAAAAATCATGAATTTCTACGTCCTGGCCATGGCCGAAGTGGTCGAGCCTCTCGCGATTCCTCTCATATGAGCGTACATCGAGACTGAAATGTGCCTGGAAAAAAATGACGATGGGCCAAGAGGAGGAAGGAATACTCTCGCAATATTTACATTTACATTTAATCAACTTTATCAGCTGGGTGAGGGTGTTAATTCAGCTGGGTTGCCATGATAGTTCTCCATTGCCTGTGATCGTGTCTTGCGAGTTGCATGAACTGAGGACCGGCAGCGTTGACGAAGTCGTCTCTCCATCTCTTAGCGGGTCTTCCTCTCTTTCGCTTCCCTCTTGGTGTCCAATCGACCATCTTCCGATTCCACCGATCGTGGGACAATTTCGAGATTCTCTCTACCCATATCCATTTCCGCTTTTCCGCCTCTCTAACAACATCCTTCAGTTTTGTGATGCCACGGATCCGGTCATTGGTAACATGATCGAATACGGTGATTCCTATCATTTTGCGTTCAAGTTTGCGCTGGGCGACAGAGAGTGTTTGTTTTTCGCGTTTACAAAGGTACCAGGCTTCAGCTCCGTACAAGAGTGCTGGGAGAACTACACCGTCGAATAAGCGCTTTTTGAGCGGCATGGGACATCCTCGCTTTCGGAAAAATTCCGAGTATTTAGAAAATGCCCAATTCGCGCTTCTGACCCGCCTATGCATTTCTCCTCTAAACCTATCCGGACCAAGAGTAACTTCTTGCCCAAGATATATATTTCATAGTATTTAATTGTAGGAGCGTCGGCTTGGGTGGAGAAGCTTCGTCGCGCGGAGGAAGACAAGAAGCGGGCGGATGAGAGGGTGAGATTATTGATTACTTGCATGTTTTGCAGCCGACTGGCATTGCTGTTGGGCCCAGCGCAAAATCGCATGATCCCGGCTGCAACATTACCTCAGTCTTTGAAAATATTAAAGTCATTATATTGATATTTAATTAATTATACAAATATTTAATTATGTATATTGCAGGCGAAGATGCTGGATGCGATGGACGAAGAGTTTGGCGTGTCCAATCTCATGGACGAGGAGAAGGAGAAGGCGAAGCGGAAGAAGGCGAGAGATGCGGTCAGTGTGATTCGATATTGCCCCTTCCTTTTATGATTGTCATGAAACCGCGAACTCACAGGGGAAGGAAAAGTCGACTATTTTGTGTGAGCTGTGAGGCGCTAATGGAATTGAGGGTGGTTGTTGTGAAGCGCTTCGTTGACTGCTCTTCGGAAATTAAAATGTTTTTTTAACGGAACGATCGCAAATTGATTTCGCTAAATATTTTGATTCAGATGAAGCAGCGCCGCGCGCAAGAGGACGCCATCACTGCCGGTCTGATCGTCGGCCACTCGAAGGACTCCTTCATGGGTGGCAAGGACCAGATTCTCGTGCTGGAGGATAAGGGTACGGTAGTTGTGAAGACAGATGCATCGATAACTGAGTTATTTAAAGAGTACTGTTAATTCATACATAATTCTTATTAATTCAGGCGTGCTCGACGACGGTGAGGAGGTGCTCGTCAATCCGAACATGACGGACAATGAGGTGAGATTAGCTGAACGGATTGCTTTTACATACACTCTGTAACCTTAAAGTGGCTGGAGTTTCGGTCTAGATTGTTTGCCACTTATTTTAAGCGTGGGAGGTTTGGCTAACAGATTGGTTATCGAGCACGAACAGACCGTATGATCTGTCCAACTTGAAGAAGGAATGGGATCGTATAATTTTGTCTATTTTATTATTATTATTTATATTTCCGAATTGCAGCGCCACAAGCGCAACGTGGAGCTGAAGAAGCGCAAGGCGGGCAAGGGCTTCGACGAGGCCTACGATGAGTACGGAAATGTGAGTAATTAATTAATTAAAATTTGCATAATTAATTAGTTCAAAAAATATTTTAATACCATTTATTGCAGGCGAAGACGTCGCAGATGCTCGCAAAGTACGACGAGGAGCTGGAGGGAGAGAAGAAGAGCACCTTCCGACTGAACGACAAGGGAGAGGTAGGTACGGTAGGAGGGGGGAGGTGATCAAGAACTGATTAGTTATGTTTTCTGTGAAACCCCAGTTAATTTTGTTGAAAAATTGGCGAATATTGTCTCTGGTGGGTGTATTTTCTGTTGAAAGAAATAAAAATTAATTCAAATTTAATTATATTTAAAAAAAATATTTCAGGTCGACGTCGCTGGCGAGGAGGAGGAGGCGAGGGCGAGAGCGAGAATGGAGATGGCTGGTACGATATTTAAAATAATATAATAAATATATTTACAGTTAGTTGAATACATTGCTACCCATGGGTTGTTGATCTCTGTTCAGTTAATTTCTAGCGAACAATTCGATTTCATTATTATCAATTATTGGAATTTTGCTGCAGGCAAGACGCTCGTGTCGCTGGAGATGGACAAGTTCAAGGTCGCCAGCGAGTTTTACACTCAGGTGAGGAGCGTTTTTTTGAAGTCACAATTTTAAATAAGACTGTTGGATATCACTAACATGTGCCCTTGTATGTTGGTAGCTGGTGTATGAGGATTCCTTGCTGTTACTTGTTTCAGGACGTATGTTTGAATCGATGTAATCATCTATGTTTAATGCGTCGCGCGTTTCATATGAGTAATATGATCTTTAAAGAAAAAAAAATTGTGAATATCCTTGCTCAGGAAGAGATGATCTCGTTCCGCAAGCCGAAGAAGAACAAGAAGGAGCGGACGGGCAGGAAGAAGTTGGGGGGCAAAGTAAGCGTAGTTGGACTTTATATTTGATATCAATGGGTGGATCCGTAACGGGCAGAAAACTCCACAGCAGTCGTCCGCATAGATTAACAAAAATTATTTAAAAAATATTGCATAAAATTCAGCGCTCCGCAAACCGAAAATATAAAGCACATGATGTAGGACGTTAATTATGATTCACAACCACTTCAATTTTTTTGAGCAAAAGTTCATGGGAAAACTCTTTTTTATCGTGAAAAATACCTTGTGGGAAAATGTGGACCGTATGCCAACAGCACGTTGGAATCTAGGAAGGTGAAAGGGAAGCAGCTGATTGAGGTTTTACAGTTGAATGCTAAGTTGCATAGCTTCATCCGATGCAATACACATGTGGACATTGCATTGATAGAATTCATTTACCCTCTAGTCGATTGCATTTACGACTGATTGTTCAGGCACTCAAGGCGGACGATCTGATGCCACTGGAGGAGCAGAATGGTGGATCGCGCGATCGCGGATCGAGGTACTGTATTTTGTTGAATCGACAAATGATTTTAAAACATTCACCTTCAGAGCAACTCGTGGCCGACACGGCTCGGATGACGAGGAGGACGAGAAGATGGAGGTGGTGAAGAAGAAGGTGAGGGTACGGTACTGTAGTTATGGATTACTGTAGGATACTGTTGTTTTGGATTACGGTAGTCTACAGTCGGAATTCAAATTTGCCACGTCTATTTATCGATTTTTCTCTTTTTACAGGAAGACGGTGAGCTGGAGGGCGAAGATGATGGCGAGGGCGGACGGCAGAAGAAGGGATGGAAGAAGGCGACCAAGGTATACGATAGGGGTACGGTAGAAATGAGGATGATGTTGACCGCAAAATGATCATGAAGTCGCTATTTTCGGTGAAAGTATGGACGGATAGGGGTAGAGTACTGACTCTATTTTAGGCTTTTTTTATTTAGTCCTGATGTTTTCTTGACTAGTTAACATATACGTTCGCATACTGCTGCACCTTATATTTGCATTACAGGGTGCGGTCGACATTGACGCACTTCGCAAGTTGGCTGATAAGGAGGACGAAGAGGAGGATAGTGATGATGGTGGGTGTGGTTGAGTATTGATTGAGTGAGCAATACCGTATGCCAAGTAAAGTTTGCCAGTATATATGCTACATACGAAGCGTGATATGATAATGAAGGATCATAAACGAAAATTACGCAAGTTGACGCAAATTGAGAAAAAAAAATGGGGTCATTTCATTACCACCTTTTGGGCCTTGCAATCAAAGTATTGTTCTCATTTTCGCACTCACTCTGAAGCTTATAACACATGACATGATAAATGTAGTTATTATTATTATTATTATTGTTATTGCAGACATGGCTCCGGATGCGGCGCTGGCTGGGGTAATCATCGACGATGACGCCACTGACGAGCTGAGCAGTGTGCTGGATAGGGCGAGAAGGTGAGGCCATCCCCCCCTCCCCTTAAACCAAAAAGTTTGTTCCCGAAAATCCCAAATGATGTCTGGTTTTTAGGGGTTTAGGAGGAAAAATCGAAAAAATGATGTCTGATTTTTCGATATTTCACGCCAAAAGTTCAAAATCTGTCTAGGTTTGTTCCCATGAACGAACTTTTTGGTCTATGCCCCCTCCTTGTGCATGGCCTTTTTTCTGTTGACTGGATACGAGAAGTAAAATTCTGAATAATAAGGGGAAAGATCACATTTTATTTATACTTATGAATTTGCGTACTGAGATGTCAATACAAGGCGAGAAAGTGTTTTTTGGGGTATGAAGAGTGATTGTATCATGAATGTTTCAGGCTGAAGCAGGAGATGGCGAGGCCAGAGGCTGCCGACCCCGAGGCCGCTGCACAGAAGGTAGTTGAATTAGTTTACTGACATCTAGGGCTATTTCGAAATTATGGTAAACTCTGCTACTACAAGCACTAGTATTGGATTCAATCCAACTCGATTGCACGATGCAAAGGCGAAGTTCTCTCTTCCCTCGTTTTCGCACCTGAGATTTGTATTGACTCTTAATGATATTAAAACTAAATAAAATAATAATAATATTAATGGGCGCAGGTGCTCGACCTGATGCAGCAGCACGGCCAGGGCGTTGTGAAGAAGGAGGATCCCGATGGGGACGAGATGGGCATTAAGATGGAGGAGGTGAGAGAGAGAGAGATTTGAAACTATTCTCAATTTTTCACATCTTCGACTTTTTCATAGTGCCCTTATCAAGTTTTCTTGAATAGCAGAATGCGCCGGTTTCCGGGAAATAATCGGCCTTTGCTATACGATTTTTTATTCTTCAATTTAATTTCCAGGACGACGGACCGCCAGAGGACGGCGTCGTCTGCATCGATTCCACCATGGAGTACTGCAGGAACATTGGTGAGTGGGAATTATCGATTCTTTGGATCGTCTAAAAATGAGTTTTAGAGAATTTTTTTTACACTTTTTTACATAAATTTTATTTCTAATTTACAGCGCCTTACTTCTATAGTTTTTTTACTAGATTCCTTTAATATTTCTTTATTTTATATTTAATTTGGCTTCAATTGAAATTATTCATTCGTCGATTGCTCGTGCAGGTGAGCTCACCTCCTACGGTCTCACGGGTCATCGTGCGGAGACGGACGCCATCGACACTAGTAAGATAGCGAGAGACGAGGATAGAAGGAGGGTGAAGAAGCAGGAGGGACTGGACGAGTTCGAGAGTGTACAGTTAGTTTTGTTTTTATTTTTTTAAATATAATAAATGCACTCTAACTGATATCTGGTAGGAGGAATGCGAGTTCTTTTTTTTAAACCTCTTGAGATATTTTGTAGTAATATCGAAGTTGATTTTTTGTGAAATTTCTGACATACTGGTTAGATTTGGGTTTTGCTGAAGAGTGATGTTACTATGAAATTTGTATTTTTCGTTTATCTTCGAATGTATCAGCTACATCTAAATTGTAATGTACTCCGCTCAGGAAGTGGAATATACTCAGGAAGTAAACTTGAGCATGTACAGTTGTTTCTTGAGTAAATTTCTAGAAAAATAAGTAAAATATAATATGTTTTTATAATTTTGTATTTGAAACATGGTTTGGGAAATGTCTGTCATACTGATTGGATTTGGGTTTCTCTTTACGCTGAAGAGAAGTGCTGGACTTGATTTCTTTGATGTTTCTATCTTCTTATTCTTGAGTGTGATAATAAATATATAGGAAGTGGAAGCGTGCTCAGGCGGAGAAGGAGAGGAGGAAGAGGGAGAAGAAGGAAGCGACGAAGGCTGGAACAAGTAGGAAGGAGGATAAGGTGAGGGGAGAGAGATGGAACCGTCCCAAGGAACACTAATGAGAAATGGTATCCTTTCGTCGTAGGCTACCCGCATAGGTCGAAAGGTAAGTAACAAACGACGAAGCCAACCCGCATTATGTCAATTTTTGGTTAAAAAAATGAAACACCAACCCGCATTTGATGTTTTTCATGCCTACTTTTGACAAACCCAACCCGCATTTTCGGTTTTTCATGCCTATTTTTGACAAACCTAACCCGCATTTTCGACTTCCCTTTACGCACCCTTTCGACCTATGGCTACCCGCATACCAATGGTAACCATGTGGAATTAGAAGATTTGCTTTATTTTTTTAAAAATTATTTATTATCATTGTCAGGGAGGCTGGCGGGACGGCACTCTCGATTCGGACGACGAGAGGGACATAGAGGAGGCGGCGGAGAGGATTAAGGTGAGGGAAGAGAGAGAGAGAGAGAGAGAGAGAGAGAGAGAGAGAAATATAACAGAGAGAGAGATAAAAATAGAACAGTCGTGGAAAATGGGAGATTTTCACTGCGCAGAAAATGCAATTGCTAAATGTTTACCTTGACTTTTCCAGTTTCGAAATGTTGATTCACGATCGTTGTTAGTGTAAAGTTTGGGGTACTTATAAAAAGCAATGATTGGACAATGAATTCAATATTGTTTGGAAAAAAACACATCTAGTGACATCAGTCTAGTGGCTGCCCCCATTCACAATTACAATTCATGTATATGACTCTGACGGAGTAAACAATGAATTCGATAATGATGAATATGAGCATAGATATAATTCAATTCGTGCAACTCGCATGAAACGATCGCAAGCGAATGCAGATCTCTCATTGCAACCCAGCTTTAACACCCAAAACCAGCTGATAAAGACTTTTTTTATCATAAATTTGTTTAAATGTAAAATGTAAAAAAAATTATGAATATGATGTATTCAGGAGGAAGAGGACAGTGACGACGAGGAAGAGGACGGCGAGTACAGAAACGTGCTCGGAGACGAGGCTGATCTGCAGAAGGTTATTGATTTATTGATTGATGGACTACGGTAGTCTATGAGCACGGTGGGAGAGGCGTTATTGATTAATTCGTAACAGTAGTACACCGACATTATGTGGTTCCCTTTATTCAACTACCTGCCCTAGACGTGCATCGATAGAGATAAAATTTACTGCAATATTTGATGGCCTCGTATTGCAGGGAGTGGGTGCGATGCTCAAGTTGGCCTCGCAGAAGGGATACCTCACGGACCCCAACGCCAAGAGGAGCTCGGGTGAGATCAACCGCGTATCGCGAACTGATTTTAAAATAACATGGTAGGACGATAATAGGCATCCAAACCAATGTGGACCACATTATGTGGTACGTAATTTGATGACAACTTTTCGACCAAAAAAAAGCTGACCGGCATATTTTTCGCCCTCGAAAACAACGGTTAATTGGACCGTTCCTTTTAAGGTTTTGAATTCCTTTTTTTCTGCGAAAACATGAGTAGCCCTGCTGAAGTGGTGTTTCGCGCGTAGTTAATTGACTTTTTTTTCTGATGTGTCAATGTTACCTGTGTACAGCTGCATCTATCAGGTTGGCCGGAAAGTCTTGATAACTCTTTTTGTTTTTATACTGTGTGCCGCGTTCGAACTTTGGTGTCCCCTCGTTCCTCACAAATGACAAGGAGACTAGGGCCCTTGTAGTAAACAACTCCCCATTCTCCTCTCTTTCTCCGTGCTGAAGTTGACGTACGATGTATATTCCCAGTGTAATCCACATCCGCCATGTTCTGCTCTACCTCTTCCTATCTCACACCACGTTGAAGGATTCGGAGACTCTCCTGAAGAAAGTTTATGACCAACATGCTCCCTCCTACCCAACCATACAAAGATGGTTCCATCGCTTCAAAGAAGACGACTTTTCACTCGATGACCAGGACCGCTCTGGAAGGCCCCGTGAGTTGGATTTGGATGCGTTGAGAGCCCAGGTGAATTCGGATCCATTCCAAAGCACTCGTGAACTGGCATCCACACTGAAGGTTGTCCATAGCACTGTTGAGGAAGGCTTGAAATCTCTTCGGATGAGAAAAGTTCTTGGTCGATTCATACCCCATGATCTGACCCAGGACCAGCTGGACCACCGAGTCGATGATGCATACAGTCTTCTCACTCTCCACGGCGGCGATCGATGGTTGGACCGGCTGATCACTGGAGATGAGAAATGAGTCCTCTACGATAATCACCACAGGCGAGCCCAGTGGATTCAAGAAGGAGAGACGCCACAGGATGTCCCTAAACCCGACCTTCACCTCAAAAAAGTGATGCTCTCAATATGGTGGGGAGTGGATGGGCCCATCTACTGGGACCTCCTTCCCGAGGGTCAAACCATAAACGCCGACCGTTATGTGAAACAACTACGTAATTTGAAGAAGGAAGCCGATAGTTCAGCCCTGAAAGATAAGAAAATATATTATCAGCATGACAACGCTCGTCCACATGTCGCCAAACTCGTCAAGCAAGAACTGGGAAAGTATGGCTGGATGATTCTCCCTCACCCACCGTATTCCCCAGACATCGCCCCAAGTGACTATTGGCTTTTCTCGGACCTGACCCATGCCCTTCGAGAGAGATCGTTCACAACACGAGGAAGTCTGGAGGCCGCACTGAAGCAATATTTCGCCTCACGCCCAGCAGGGTTCTATAGACAGGGCATCCACAAGCTAACACAACGTTGGCAGTATATCGTCGATGATGAGGGAGCATATAACCCATAATGTACTTGTGTTTGCTTCGAGAAATAAACGAATGAAAAAGTTATCAAGACTTTCCGGCCAACCGAATATTTATAAATAAGAGTGGTATGAATTGCTCTTCCGAATTTTCCCCGAATCAATTGTTAAGAATTGGCTCTAACCCTTCTTCCCCATACCCTTGCTGCCATGCACAAAACCGATTCGACTACGTCGACGGACATCCGTTTCTTGCTTTTTTCTTCGTTTCTTGCATTCACAGCTATTTTTCTTGTATGCGATACTCTGACGGAATAAATAATGGATGAATGAATGAATTGCAGGTCAGAGTCTGGAGCATCTCAAGAACACGAGAGCGACCAAGATGGAGAACGAGCGATTGTGAGTGGCATTTTTTAATTTAAAAAAATACAAGAATGACAATCTGAGGCATTAGCTCTGTTTCGATTCATTTTGTCTTCGCATTTGGGTAGCATTATCACCACTAATTTTTCTTGATGAATTGCTCTATTTCATGCAATGTACACAGTTATTATCTAAAGATAACGATAAAGAAATTGGATATTTGCAGCGACATCGAGGACAAGTACGTGAAGAAGTTGGAGCGAATGGGCACGACGGGCAGTGGCCCGGCGAGATCCTTCATCGAGAAGAAGGACTACAATCCAGAGGTACGGTAGGATAGGGGGAGGGGTGCGGTGGCAGATAAAATCGATTTTGAAGACGGTTTTCATCGCAAACTGAGTAATTGGATACTGTAATGAACTCTTTGTTCAGTTGGTGATCGAGTACGTTGACGAGAAGGGCCGCGAGATGGAGCCGAAGGACGCCTTCAGAGTCATGTCGTGGAAGTGAGTTGGGGATTACGGTAGTGAGGGCTTATCGATAACTAGGTAAGTGGGATGGGTGTTTAGAGATCATACTATTTGTTGCCAAATCAGAATTCACACACTTGCAGATTCCACGGCAAGCGTCCCGGCAAGAAACAGATCGAGAAGCGATCCAATCGATTGGAGAAGAAGGTAAGGTAATTTAGATACTGTAATGCTACAGTAACTTGGTCTCACCTTCGTATTTTTAACATTCTAATTAATTATAAGTTCTAATTAGTTAAAAATATTAATTTAATGAATTTTTCAGGAGCTAATGAAGAAGATGGACAGTTGGGACACGCCGCTGGGCACACTCAACAAGCAGCTCAAGAAGCAGGAACAGATGCAGACACCGTATCTCGTGCTGAGCAACACTGGAAAACAGTCAGTTATCGATAGATCGTTGTGTGCCGAATAGGGTGGCTAATAGCAGTACAGTACTGCAGTGCACTTGACTCTCATCTGCACTGCAGTACTTGATTTTGAAGAAGTCAAATGTATCGATACACTCGAAAAAGCGAGAGTGATGTACTGAAATGTACTGTGTACTGCAGTACACGCTCTCCCACAACGAGTAGTGTACTAGCAGTACACTAGTGCACTGGCAGTGCACGGGGCTCATGTAGTGCAGTGCACAGTGCATTTCAGTACATCACTCTCGCTTTTTCAAGTGTATCGATACACAGGTGTACTACTCAGTGCACGTACTGAGAATGCACTGTGTATCGATACTGCACTGATTTCGCCACCCTAGTGCCGAAGACTACGGTAGTTCATTGTGTGAATTAAATTGAACATTTACAGGACCGAGTTGAAGAAGGAGTGAGCTACGGCATGGTAATCTACCGTCCTAATCCGTTGAGGTTACCATTCCCCCGTATTTATCTAAAGCTTCTGATACTGTAATATCTTTGGTTGTTCGGTAGTTCATGAAAAATTTCCAGCTTTTGTTTGTTTGCATCTCTAATTTTATTCCAATTTCTTTCTGCAATTTCTACGATAAACAGAGCTATTTTAGCATGTCCGGGAAATTATCAGATCATATTTATCAATCATGTTTGTGAAACATCCTTTGAACACGAAGACAATTGCGCGCGAAAGTGAAGCGAAAGTATGAATTTTTGATATCTTCAATAATTTAAATACATTGCAATTGAAGAATTGCACTTTACTCTTCACATGAATAAACTTGTAGTCTAGTGGACACGGGCGGGAAAAGAAGGATCTAAAACTCGCATTCATGCTAACGACAGGGGAAAACTGTTCCGAGTAATCGATAATTTGAGCGATGCGCGTCACTCTATAGGTTGTTAGAATCAGATAGTAGTTCAATCACAATTTAGTAAACGAAAAAAAGATGAATACTCGTAGGGCCGCTTTGATGATTCTGGATTAATTGTGTGTCTAAGGCAGAGAGGGAACAATGGCTGCACGAGTGAGCGATATGACGAAAAAAATCGATAAAAGGGTGCTACTGGAGGGGCGGGGATACTGTATTCGAAGGGGCGGTAGCCGATCGATAACTGGCTCACGCCTTGCCGAACGCGTTGAAGTCCATGGTGAGCTTGATGGAAGGCTGGGCGGATGATGAGGTCGTCTGCAATCGATATTTTTAATTACAAATTTTTCCCGTCGCTACAATCATCCTCAGTTTTCCTCTAACTGATTTGTGCAATAATAGTGTTCCCCTCTTCTCATCCTGGTCCACCCCTCATACAGTACACCATAATATCTATCCTACGGCAATCTTCCCCCTCAATATCATACCCCGTCAGTACTGTACCTTAGCATTCTCCGCCGCTGCAGCCTTCATAGCCACCGCCTGTGCCTGGTGGGAGGCGCGAGTCGACTGGAAGAGGAGTTGCGCCTCCAGTCGCCGCTTCACGTCCGGATGAGCTGCCAACACCTTAATTAACAATAATCATGAATTTAATTGCTTATTAAACACATCCTTGATCATAAATGCACTTCACGGAGAGAAATAACATCCAACCCTGGTCTTTGGTTGCCAAATCAAGTTGATTTTGGGTTTTGGTCAGTGATCATAGATTCGATGTGGGACTTGCGATCAGTTTTGATCAAATTCTGTCCTGTTAATAAATTTTGCAATAAACCATATTGTCTGGGACGAAAATGAATGAAAGGCACTGACCTGCTTGAACTCGAGAGGGTAGGCGGGCGCGAGTGCGGTGAGCCGCGCCAGCGCAGTCTCGTGCAGCTTGCGCGCCGCCGGAGAGAGCGCGCGCCACTCGTCCGCGCGCGACGCATACAGCAGACGCGTGAGCGATTGGGAGATGAGCGAGATCACCGAGAGTCCTGGGAAGCAGTGATTATGGACGAAGCATACTTGGATGCTGATAGTGAGTACACTTGTCTAAAGATACATATTGCACGTATAAATGACTATTTTCTCATGTTTTTCCCCCCAATACAACAGAAAAGTCAATAATCGGCCGCCTTCACGTAGTATCATCTAGTAATTTTACTAAAAAAAACCCTACTGCATCTGCATTTCTTCTCTTCATTTCGAATATTTTGTAATATTTGTCAACACTCACTATTCCTCTCAGCTACCGCGGGAATGAGTGCCTCGAGTGCCTTCACTGCGTCGCCCACCACAGCCACGCCGTCCTCGGAGATCTACACAATATTAGTATTATTATTAATAATATTCACCATTATATATCGAATTCAGTTTAGTGTTATTCTCAGTCCGAAATGCAAGTTCAACACCGCTTTCTGTGTTTACTTTCATCTGGTGTATCAGCTACCGTAACCCTCTGCATTTACCGCATACCTCTCTGACTGCCATCTCCGCCTCCTCGTCCACGACGTACGGTCGGAGCACCTCGACTACTGCGGGCGCTAGGCGTCTGCAATTGCGTCATTCCTACTGTGTACTATAACAGTTTTAAAATGATATGTTCAATAAATGGGGCTGCTGGTGTGTGTTCTCTCGCCAGCAGAGTGATCTACTATTTTAGATGAGTGTTTGTGAATTTGTAACACTGAACCAGTCATCGAGATTGCAAAAGATATCTTCCGGTAAAAATTACATACTAATTGTAACATAAAAATGTCACGTCAATGGAATTCGAGAAAAAAATATATTCACCTTGCATAGACCGCCGCCAGATCTTTGCGCGAGAAGAGCGAGGTGAGCGCTTGCAGGCACTTGCAGATCACCTGCAGAGATCAAAGATCAAACTACAAAAGTCATCAGAGATCAAAGATCACTTCGGGGATAGACCCTCACCTGTGGCTCGCTTCTCCGCAGCTGGTGCTTGGCCAGAACGCACAGCTTCTCGACGCTCTCACGATGACCCACCGCCACCTAAGCGAATATCGATCGATGAAGCTACAGTACTGGAGATTTTCCGCTCGAGACCAGATCATACATAAAAGCCCCGATCATTATCTTTGTTGAAGCGTACACGGCAACAACTAGACTCGAAGATAAGATAATCGATACCGTGCAGCTACCGTAACCGTACCCCTCTTCCTACCGTACCGTACCTCTCGTGGACTTGCGGCCGACAGGATGGCTGCAGCCAGCAGCACTACACACTCGTCGTACGCGTGGCCGGATGAGGCTGTAAAAAAGATCTATATACCAAGGAGGCGCACAGCATTTCGAGAGCGGCCACACGCCAGACAACGAGAGAAAAAGCGAGAGACAACAGCGCTCTGAAGAGACGCGCGCGTTGCGGTCGCGTTGCATGCTCCTTTTCTCCCCGTTCAAATTCAAATTCTGGAATTGTGCCAAAAAGTATGTGGCCGCCTCGCTGTGAGGCGCAACTCGTATTACAAAAGGCAAAATCCACAACAAGATAAGATATGGGTGAAACACCATAATGCCAGGGTATTGTAATACCAAGAGTTAGAGAAAGGAAGAAACCATCCCACAACGATATAATATAGTCTGAAGCTGTATAAAAAGTGTGCGATATCCAAAATACGAGAAGAGTCGAAAGATGCGGTTACTGATTGGGAATAGATTAAAGATGACCGACCATTGGGTATGTTGAGTATGGTGAGTAGGGCGGAGCGCATGAACAGCGCCCATCTCGCGTAGTGTCGTTCCTCGGCCGCGGGAGGAGGAGAGGCAGCCAGTGTGCGAAGACCCTGAACGCAAAAATGATATTTAAAAATGTTTTTTGTTTGTTGTAAAAATATGTTTCTCACTAGTTTTTGCCTCACAGTGGTTTCATCGAGGTTTCAGTCGAGTAATAAAGTTTTTAGCGTGACAAATAAAGCACCGATCAACTCACATTCTATTCGAAATTAGCATACAAAAAATCCGCCCTTAAATTCGTTGATAAAAAATCTTTCGCTTCCTACCGTACTCCTCCTCTATCTCTCACCTGCAGGGCGGCCGTGGCAATCGTTGTGAGATGCCCCGGGGGCAGATCGGGCACGATGGAGGCGTCGTCCAGTCTCGCAGACTCACGAATGAAGGCCGTGATGATGTGCAGGGAGACGGGCAGGAGGGAGAGACGAGCGGGTGGAGAGCAGAGGGAGGGAATCTGGAATCGACGAGAAATAGACGGGATCGATTATCGATTTGTTAATCAGATCGATAAATTAATGTAGTTTTCTTCGAAACGGGATCTGGAATGTGACGAGGACCGTTGTTCATCAATATTACAACAACTAAGTATTCTGGCAATTAATGTTTATTTGAAACGCAAGTTCATCTAGTATCGATGATTGAACAATCTACGATGTTATCGATTAGTTTCCCTCCCCTCATTCGTCTCTCTCTCTCACCTGCACCATTAACTGCACAGCTCCCTTGCACAGCGCGGCGCCCTCAGGCGGCAGACGCGTCACGCGTCGCGTGTGCAGCGGAGCGGACGACCGCGAGCGAGACGCCGCCGAGTTCACTTGCGGCATCTATAATATAATATTTTTTTATTATTTTATTTTTAAACATCTCAAGGGACTTGGTATACCAAACGACTTCCCGGAGTTAACATTTAAGATCACGGGTGAACCGGCACTTTCAAGTTCCGCGAATGAATCAAAACTGGCAGATCAGCGAATAATGCACCATCGGAAAATAGCAGATTCAAAACATTCGTACCTGTCTCACAACCACGGCCAAAATGAACTCCATGAAGGCGTACGAGAGCATGCCCGGCTTGAGCTCACCCGAGTCGCCGCCTGAGAAGAATGATATGAATTAGGCGGGCACTGTTGTTAGCTATAGACGGCAACGAACACCATCAAGATGGGCGTCTTTATCTTTGCTGTAACTTACAACCTGTAAGCATGCATCACAAACTAAGCCAATTGCGTGCTTGCTCTACTGAGGCAGAATGCGGCTTACTGTAACCCCACCACCTTATCGGAGATCAACGATCAATCGTCTTATCCCTGTCCAAATATCAAAGACTCTGTCCAAATATCAAAGAACACTCCTCACCATCATCGCACCGATACAGCTCCTTGATCTTCTCCGCCTCCTCCGAGTCGAGATTGCCGTTGATCGCATCTGACAATGAGACAACAATTATTCAAATCATGTTTATCCCATCAAGCCCAGGTGAAGTCTTGTTTCAACTCCCCACCATATATGTTAGGCCAGCAATGCGTTTCAATCTCGTATTGAAATCCATGTTCAACGCGGTAACGAAATGAAAATTAAAATTGTGATACACGAAGATTACAGGAGACTACAAAGCAATTTCTAAATTGAACTACTCAATGAAACTGGTCGTCTTTCCGGTTTTTGTGAAAAGCCTTGCCGCTCTGGGGAAGAAACTATACTGCCTGTAGTTAGCGGATGAAACATTATTGGTGAAATTTATTCCATTTCGAGTGAAGTAATAGCGAAAATGATGCGGGTTTTTTTAGAGATTTTGTATTTGCCTCTCAGAAGATTACTGGCTGTCTTCAAATCAATTGCCTCTCTGCGCTTCTCTAATGAATCCAGTCCTAATTGAATATTTCTAGCTGTTGCAGTTGGCATAGTTTGCCAAGTATATTTGAGGCAACACATGAACAATCTTCTAATGAAATAGTTCTGTACTTTCTCAAGAATCAATTTATCACGTCTCAGATAAGGGTTGAATACCGTAGACGCACTTTCTAGGATGGGTCTGATATAGATCGTATAAGCTTTTAAAAGTATTTGAGAAACGTTTCCTAAAACGTAAATTGGGTATTGTCTTACAGCTCCCCTTTTCACCATGGTATAGGTGAGTGTCAGGTGGTATTCAACCCCCCCCCTAGGGATTCCGATTCGGTATTGGTCAAACACTCCAGCAGTCTCTTTTTCTCTGACCATCCTGGCAGTAATACCGATCTCTCGTAGTACGAATACCGCACTTGTATCTCTACCCCTCCATAAATCCTCTCCCTTCTCACCCGAGTTCTCTCCGCCCCCTCCGACCGCCTTGCTGCACATGGCTGCGTCCATCACTGCTGCAGCACAGTCGACGCACAGCTGCTGCGTCGAGAGGTTGTCGCGCGTGAGCACCAGACTGAAATAGAATGCTTGTTTTCAAGCCAAAGACGCCAGTAATTAGTCTTCCTTCAGCAAGGTTATAGAGACTGCGCACGAGACTCTAAGGCAATTGTAATACACCGATTCCAGCGCAGTAATCGGGCGAGCCTACACCATCGAGCTAATAGTGACTATGCGAAACACTAGAATAACCGGGCCTAAAATCGAATGACTGTTGTCGCGAGTGAGCACCAGACTGGAAACGGAAAACTATAAAAAAAATCGGAGCAATCAGAGCAGAGTGATCAATATAGAGTAACCATCGAGTTTAGACGGGGCGTTTGAAACAAGATTAACCACGTGTATTGCTCATACAGTTCAAGGGAAGTGCATTGTGCATCGATAGAGCACCAGAAGCAATTGCATTGAAACAGCTCAGTGGGGCCAATCAGAGAAAGCCTGCGCTATCGACCTTATGGGAAATTTTCGAATCACTAGAATAAGCAGGCTAAAAAATGCCTACAGAATGTAGCGGGCGAGCACCAGAAAGAATTGTATTGCAACAATTTATACAGACACAGCTAACAATTAATTGGAGTGATCCCGCATCACCAAGGTTATGGGAAATCAGTGAAACTATAAGTTGCCGCCATAGCTCTAAAAGTGGATTGAATTCAACCTTACAGATTCGGGTATAAGGCGATTACATAGAGCCGAGATACCCACACTGTTTTGTAGCTACCATTGCCCCAATCAATTAAAAACCTGAGGCGAATTGTGAAAATCTGCGGCACTCGGAAATAAACCTGCCCGACTGTAAAAAAATGCATTTCCTAGTGCAAATTTATTTCGCGAAAAAAACGTGCCCTCCCGTGCAGCGACCCAGTAAGCGATATTTTTGTTAGAAAGAGGACCATCAGAGGAATCAAAAAAGCTAAAGACCGGCACGTTTTTCTTCGTGGAAAAATTCTAGTAAAAATAATTTAAATCCGTCGATTTGACTTTTTGACCTATGGTTGCCGCTTACACAAGATATATCGCAAAATTAAGTCTATTATGTTTTCGCGTTCATAACGGGCATGTCAAATTCGCTAAAATCCTAAACAGGCGATATATTATGTTATGCACTTCTTTCACAAGGTGCAGGTGCCCCTCCCCACAGGAAGTGGAGGGAACCCTCCACTTGTCACACTTACCGATGCAGGACGTTGACGATCTCGATGGGCACGGTCACGTCCCTCATCAGCTCCAGTCGCGCCTCGTCGGAGGAGAGAAGAGAGCAGAGGGCACTGCAACGATGACGAGTGATTCCAAATGTCCACTCCATAAAGGGGTCAGGGTTGGGACGGAGATACGCTCTCTCTCTCTCTCGCCCCTGACCCTTTTCTGGGTATTTGGCGGGGCGCATTTGCAATGCCATCTATAGCTTTATTATTCCCACCACAACTATATCTGCAAATGAGCAACGAAGCACACCTCTTCTCCATCTACCTTTAATTCCGGAGTGTGTACCTCTCAGTGTCTGATCATCCTCCGTTACAGTACCCCCACAATCATTCAGCTACCGTACCCCCTCCCAACCTACCGCAGGGCGCAGTGGGTGGTCGTATCATCTGCGGTACTCGTCCTGCTGCACAACGAGTCCAGCGCGACGCCGATTATGAGGAAGAGACGGGAGGAGAGAGAGGAGAGGGAGGAAGAGGTGGAGGAGATGGGGAGGGATGAATCCGACTGAATGAGAATAATAATAATAATAATAATAAGGCCGCTCAGGGAAACTTCTCAGTTTTACAGATTTTGAGAATAGCATTGCCGCGGAATTATATAAATAATTTAGTTTAGGCGGTCCTTTATATTGCCATTTTCTGATCATTCCATGCTTTACTATTGCCAATTTAATGGTAAAGCATCAGTGAGCAAAATAATTTGAACATGTACTGATTTGAGCAAGCATTGAAACCCAAAGGGACCGGGTTGTCATCCCTACGCCCAGCATCGACGCAATTGCATGGTAGCGTTTCCGAATGGTCTAGCACGAAAGGACCGTAACCTCACCTCCTTGCTCGTTCCGGGTAGGTCAAAGTTGTGATCGCGCAGCCAGATGGAGGCGGCGAGCAGGATGGGCGGCCACGATGAGCGGTAGTACTCACGGCATGCCTGGAAAGAGAGGGCGGACATACATGTTATTGTAGTCAGTTTTTTTATTTATCATTGATAACTACGTATCATCTATGCCATAGATGATCCGTAGTAATCAATTATTCACGAAACACTGATGGTACCTGCTGTCATATTTATAACGTTAGATAAAAATTATTAGTATAATATGGAATGAAATTGCCGTCGCTTCAAAAGCATGCTAAAATATCGGCAAAGACAACCACTTCGTTGCATCAGCCCTACGCAATAGCTCACCTCCGCCCTCTCAGCCTTGTAGAATGCGCCTCCCTCGGGCGGCAGTTGGTCGGAGAAGGCGGGAGGAAGGGCGAGCAGGGCCGAATCCCTGTAATGTCGCACAGAGCATTAAATCTCTCCTTCGGAGCACTGGCCCCTTTTGATCTCGACTACTCTCTCTCTGGGTACTAAACCGAGGCATCTGTGAGAAAGCAAAGGTATGCGAGAGAGTTTGACCGCATTTGCATAGCAAATGAGCTCATTTTTGTATCTCGGCTGATTATGACATGATCTGGCACAGTCCTTTCCCATCCCACCAAATCAATGATCTGCCAACGTGTAAACTAGAAGGTTGTAAACTTGTAAAGTATAATGAATACCTGAGCGCGGCCATCCAATACCCCACGAGATTGGCTAGTTCTGGTTCGACCAGCGACAGCAGACACGCGCCACCGCCCGGCAGCGAGTAGGTGTCATCTGAAATTGAGATATTTAGTTATTTATTTTTTAAAAAAAACACTAAACAAGATACTAAACACACATTTGCGCACGGTAACGCAATCAATATTTTTCAATTATCAAATAATTAACAATTTCGAAGGTAACCCTGACCAGTCTACCGTAGCCCTGTCTAATCTACCGTAACCCTGACAAGTCTACCGTACCATTTCCATTCATCCTCGCCGTACTTCCTCTCCTCTTACTCTCCTCCTCCGCCTCCTTCTTCTGATCGATCGCCGTTATGTACACCTGGAGAAAGAAATGATAGTTGGATATGGCATGACGTCATCCACGCCACCCCGCCCCCCAACTTGACTACATTGTTATGTATGACATTGTTACATTGTTATGTACTACATTGCAATAAAGAATTAGGACAAAGATTCGAATCGAATAGTTCTTTCCAAATCACAACGGTCGATTTGTGTATCGTAACTCTGAACATATACCCTGACCTTCCTTCCTCACTCGTCTACCGTAACCCTGAAACGTCAGTCTACCGTACCTCGGCCCATGCCTTGAGAATAGCGAGCTTCTCGAGCGTCGCCGCACTCTCCGAGTACAGCTGAGTGTTGATCGAGCCGAGTTTGGAGAGAGATGAGACGAGCAACTGTAATAGAACATTATTGATTTTAATCGATTATCAATTGGGTTGATGATTTTACGAGCAATACTTGATTAACATCGTCAACGCGCACTGCTCATTTGGCACCCCCGATTAAATGCATACATTTTTTGGTTATAAATCCTCCGAGACTATCGACCTACCATACTACCATCAACTATCTGTGCGCATCGCCGCGCGAGATCACCATGCTAAATTAAATATAGAATAAAGTACCTCCACCTCCTATTCTTCATCCTCATTTTATTACTATAACAGGCGAATGTATAACGAATATCTAATGAATATTTAGGCTGGTGAGACGAAGTATACTACACATCTCTACTCTATCATAGCCTGATATCAACACGCACCTGATGCACCCTCCGGAGGTCGTTGAGGTCACGCGCCACTTTACTGCTGATCCACGTGCTGCACACCTGTAGAGGATAAACACACTTATCGATCGAGCTACACGATTAGCTCCCTTACCTCATTACACAGTAAACAACCATCTACCTATGCACTCCCACAAAGTTCCTATTATGTGTTTCTGAGATAAATGAATTGAATTGAATTGAATATCATGGTGAATAGATGCTGCAGTGGTACCCAAAGACAGGAGTCCACAGCCGATTATAATCAGTGTTCGATGGCGCATACGCCTACCATACCTGCCTACTCTCACATTTACCGTACCTGGCAAGCGGCCGCAGTCACATCCGACGGCGTGTCCTCCGTGAAGGCAGGTCGCAGCGCGGCGCCCACCTGGAATAAAGGGAGAAAAATTAGTTCGCGATTAGAATTGTTGTAAAGATTGTTCACAGTTTATTAGTGCAGTTTGTTTGTTCGCACCAATACATACACAGTAATACATTCCTTTTAATAGGCATTCTAAATTCCCCCAGTGACCTACCTGCGCCTGGAACTGCTCCAGCAGCACGTGCCCGGGGAACTCGGGTTCGGGCACGGCGGAGAAGCGCGCGATCACGTCCTGCAGGCAGTGCAGACCTGCAATTGAATAGTTAATTAATTAATTAACTCTTGCGCTCTAGCTGGTATTTAATGTAAACCTGTAATTGTTGGAGATCTCTAGCTTGGAGAACAAGTACTAATGGTGTTCAAGATTATAGAATGAATGTGCAACTACAAAGTACCTGCTCGGTTAACAAGCACTTCAAGTCTAAGAAGAATCAAATAACAGAGCAGGCCAGAGGTCAAAAAGTAAAGTAGCATGGAAATTTTGTTGGGCAGGTTTTTGATTTTTTTCCTGGTCTACCGGGCAGGTTTCTACATTTCGGGGGTCTTTGAGGAGATCTTGGCGGGCAGGTTTCGTTTTTAGGGGCATAGGTCAAATAGGTCTTCGCCTGCGAAGATAGGCACTTCTGCACTTTGCATATAAACCGGATTAACGTAGCGAGAGAGTGCAGGGCAGACACATGAAGGCCTCTGTCTTCATCCCCCGCCCTATGCTAATTGCGATCTTGCGAAAACCCCATTTGACCTATGCTTAGGGGTCTAATTGATCAGGCATTTATTTTTCCCGCCTTTGGCGGGCAGGTTATGTAGAAATCAACCCACTTTTTGACCTATGGAGCAGGCATTTCAAAGTTTCATTGCCATTTCTTTTTCCTGGACAAAATGAATTTTTGATTAGTTGTTTGCAAACATTAGTAAATACATTTCAAATCGACAATTTGCCGATTACCGTACCCGCGAGTCGCAGCTGGGTGTTGTCACTGGTCGCGCCCATGAACGACATCCTCACGAGATCCGACAGGTGCAGCACGAGATAGTCCGCACGACCGCCAGATGAGAGCTGCAAGGAAAGACTGCGGTAAAATCAGCTTGGAAATGTGCCAGTTGTAGTTATAATGAAACCTGCTAAAAACTGTAAATCCTGTCTAAAATAATCGCATCGCTAATTGACGAGTGCAAGGAGTGGGAGGGAATCAGAACAGTTTGGATGCGAGCCCCCATTGAAAACAGTTTAATATTGTTCTGATATTCATTTGAAAATTCATTGAGGGGCAGTACCTGCAGTTCCTTTGCGAGAGCGAGGTCGAGATGTGCCCGCTCACTCTCACACACCGCCATCAGCCGTCGCACGATCTGCCAGTGAGATAATTTATTATCTATGCTAGAGACAAGAATTCCGCAGGGACGCAGCGAGCCTTTCGAGTCCTGGCGATTTCATGACAACCTTGAAACGACCAACAGACTGGTATGCTTCCACCAACTGTTAGCCTTTGCTTTACTACCAGCAAAAGTCCTGATCGGCTACAGTAGTGTCGACAGTATCCCTTTACTACCGTACCCATCTACAGTACCCCTCTACTACCATACCTGGCACGCGAAGACTCTGGTCGGCCAGCGCGCCGCCAGCTTCTGCTTCTCGTCCACGCCGTTGCGACCGCCGCCCGCGTGCAGCTGCAATCGATCGATAAATATTCAAAGCTACCATAATCATACCCTGAAGTTACTGTACCCACGCACACATTTCAGTAGCAGTGCTACATTTCAGTAGTACACGCATACCTTAACCAAAAACTACCCCAAGACACTCTTTCCATAACAGTAACTCTCTCTCGACTACAGTATGCCTGAAGCTACAGTAACTTTCTCGACTACAGTATACCTGCATGTCATCATCTCCTCCATCCTCCTCATCGTCCTTGTCTCCTCCCTTCTCCGCTCCGCCTAGTGCCGAGGGGGGGCCGGCTACCGCGGAATCCGCCACAGAGTCAGCCAGCACCTGGAAAAGAAGGAGATAAACTGTTTCAACGTCGCCACAGCTCTCATTTTATTCCCAGTGAACACGAATATCCTAGTCAAAAAAAAAACTACACTAAACTCAACGGAAAAACTACACCCTATAAAAAACCCTATAAACTACACTAAACTCAACGGAATAAATAACGTATGCATACTCTTGTTCACTCTCGGAAACACAAGATAGGAGAGTTTGGGGTGCCCTTTAATCGGTGCCTCTTTCACCAAGCTTACCTCTTTGCAGAGCGCGAGCCAGTGCGCGAGATGCGTGCCGCACGTCGCCTGCACCAGCGAGATCACCGTTTCCTGCACAAAACAACAATTTTACAGGATCAGTGGTTGTGATTATTCCCTGCTCCTTGTCAACGTATACCAATAAACCGGTTCATTCGATTGCATAATCCATCATTCCATCTTTACCTCTTTCTACCGTATTACAACTTTACAATGAAACAAACAAGAAAAGGACTACTGGTGTGTGCGCTCTTCCTCTACACCTCAGAGCTTCTCTTGTTTTCACACGCTTTCTCGCCTTCCGCACTGTGTGTTATCAGCGGAACATTGTATTAAGAGTGTTTGTGATTTGACATACCTCGACATGCGCCCGCAGTACTCGATCCGTCTCCACATCCATCATGCCGAACAGCGCGCCTTCTAGTCCCGTCTCGGGCAGCGGCAGCTTCTTCGCTTCGTCAAGCACACCTGCAATCATAAGCAGACATTGATTGTTGCGTCATCAATTGGTAATATGTACGCCGGTTCGGTACTAGGCATACTCTCTGGCAGTATCTTTGTCTCGAAATCTCTTCACCTTATGAGCCGTTTGGCCGATCTCTCACTCAAAAGGCCATAAAACGATGACCAAACCCGCCCCCCCTTTTGGCTACCGTAACCCCGTTCAACAACCGTATTCCTCACCTTGCGGCACCAATGCCTGCGCGTGCTCGCGCACTTCGCGCGCCTCGCGCTGCACCAGCTGTCGCAGACACGAGACGGACGCACGGCGCAGGCAGATGAAGCGAGATGTGAGCAGACTGAAATTAGGATTTAATATTATTCATATTGATAAAATATTAACAATCAAAAGTTATAAGAATAATAGGAGCAGATTCAAAGCGAAATAAGGAAAAATGCGTCGCCAACCAACGCCGACATTTTCAAGTTTCCCGAAAGCTACATTCTCAAAGTCAAGCCTGAGGCCACCAATATTATTCGCCTGGCGCATGACAGAAGCGCAAACGACAAATGCGCAACAAGCCTTTTCGACTCGTGTATCTCGTTTTGAAATGGTCGTACAGATTTGGACAGAAGCTCATTCGACTCCAAATTGAATGCCCTATCGAACCCACTATGTGAATTTACCGGAAACTGAGCGGAACGACATTTGCGCAACGATTTCAAACTGCCATTAGAGAATAATAAACAAGCGGATTCGATTCCTCATGGTCATGTCACATCCCTGCTGAAATTTCAAATCAATTCATGAAATTTGGAAAGAGTTATTCGCTGTTGCGCTTTTGTCGTTGCGCTTCTGTCATGCCCCCGCCTGGCGAATTGGGGATGTTCGAAAATTTAATAAGCTACATTGTTTATACAACCGGAATGCTCGATCGACATCAATGATACTCGTGGTAACCCAGCCTACCTAACATCTCAAAACAGCTGATATAGTTGTTTAAACGTAATGTAAGTTCAGGTTCCTGATGCGAGCATTTTAACGACCTGGCATTTTCAACTGTCTCCCGAAAGTCATTTATTATAATTCACACGGGATAATACAGTTACGCATTTCTCTCATTAGAAATTGGTCTGACTTTGATATTTTTAAGTCCAGTGAATCCTTCACCGGCACTTTCGCGTTTCCCAAAAGCTATGCATGCGCTGTCAGACGGGTGAACAACGATTTGTCGACATTTCCTGTCGCTATAAAATATAAATGTCCTCTGACCTCGCAATGTCCACGACCAGGTTCGCCAGATGCACGTGTCGGGGCGCGAAGAGGTGCATCTGCTGCAGCCCAGCGACACCCTCCGACCGCACGACCGCGTTGTCGTGCGACAGCTGGTGAGAATATAATCGATATTAGACACCGCAAAGGCGCCGGCAAAAAAGGCGATATCGCTCGTGGGGGTATAGCTACTTCAGCTAGAACGTAGCTAGAAAGCAGCGCCGCAGGGCTACTTTCTAGAATGGTTCCTGTATTCTAGCTTGTAAGTTGTTATGCATTCCGCCTGAAGGTGATATACTCTGCGAACACAGAGCAGTAGACACCACGGCTGCGCCCACTCACCAGCAGTGCGCACGCGGCGAGCAGGCTGCTGCGCATCGTCTCCACACCGGAGGCAGTCCCGCTCACGCCCAGCTCCGGCCCGACGCACGTGAGAAGCGCCGAGAGCTGAGAGGAAAGGATTACGGTAGGTATCCTAACGAATAGGGTAGAAAATTCAGGAAAAAATATGCATAATTCCCGGATTTGATTTGATCCTCAATATCAGTACTCTCGTTGATTCTTCCAAGATTCTATCTAAGATTGATGACTCGAGTTTGGAGGACTGGTTCAAGCTCTAATCCAAGATCCCTGTTTCGCACGAGATTCTCACGGATGGACCCCCCTTGCCATTTCCTATCGTGATCGTTTCTCATTTCCACTTACTCTCCAACAAGAGACCTCACCCCGAAAACCATTCGAGATGACTCGCTCTTCAGACGAAATTCAACCGAAGATAATGAGCCATTTCAACGTCGTCAGAGGTCCCATTCGATTCCCCTGTGAACCCGAACCCCCTCTTGATAAACGACTATTAAACTAAAAAAAACTAAACTAAATTCCCGGATTACGGTAGACCGTTCCTTCCGCTTATATACAGCTCGTAATTAAGATTGGGTCCTGGTAATTTGAAGTAATTAAAAGTTGCGATTAGTGGTTTCTCACTCACCAGTTTGCCCACACTGAGCGTCACTTCGGTGCAGTGAGTGGGCGTGGAGAGCAGGAGGGAGACGCACGTCGACAGCATCGGTTCCACGTAACTGCAATAGAGGAGAGTTAAGCATGTTAAATATAGAGTTAATCATCTAGCGTATAGTATGTGGGAGATTTAGGCAAGTACAGACGCAACTGATTGATAAGCCGTTGAATGTGGAACATTATTCCCTCCTAGTAGCACAAAATCGACTGGCCTCGAAGTCGACGGTTTTGCAAATTAGCTGGTATCTAATGGAAAATACATACATGGCAAATAACCCACTCAAGTGCAGCAGATCATTATTAATAATGTATTATGTCTACGCAATCTCGTCCTCGACTCACCCCGCAAACATGCCGCCGCCAGTCTCTGCGATGAGCGATAGCGAGAGAAGAGACCACGCCTGAATGTTTGTTTCATTGATGTCCTTTCAGTTCATAAGTATCAATACAATATTCCGGTGGTTTACACGTATGAACACAACAAACAGACTCATTGTCAGTTTTCGTCATGCATACCCTTTCGTCTCTCAGGTATTGCGTCATTCCTATGCAATTCTCACCTGAACCATGGGACTGCTCGTGTCCTGCGCGAGCGAGAGCGCAATCTTCACGCCCGTGTTCAGGTACTGCCCGCTGCCCAGCGAGCCCACGTGTCTGAAGACTTGAGCATTAGAATAGTTATGTTCCTACATATCGGAAGACATATCGGCCAATCCAATTTCAACGATGTTAAGAAAACATGGTGCAGCCTCAATACACGCGGTCATGATTTTTCAAAATTAATTATTTTCGTTCGGACGCTTTAACTGCGCTAATTTAGACCAATTCAATTGCTGAACAACTAATTGGCAAAGAAGCTATTGGTCATCCGCATAAGACTATGGCAAGTAGGCATGCTGCAGCCGCGATTAACCTGGTCGCGCTTGAGAACAGATTTTGTTAAAAAAATGAAATTTTTTGTTACTTACGCTAAACAAATTTAGGGGAACAATTAACTAATTAGTATGTAAAGTAATTAAATATGTTTTACCTATGCAGACAGCCGAGTGCGAGCACGACTCCGCTCCTCGTCAGCGCGTCGCGTGAACTCTGCAGCACCGAGAAGCACTGCTGCGCCAGCGAGGCCACGAACTGCAATTAGGTAATTAAGTAATTAGCTAATTAGCGAATTACTACTTTCGTTTATTACATAAAAGATACACTGGCGGATTCAGCACTCTCTAACGGTGGTTTCGTTAAAATAAATTGAAAATTGGCTGATCTCACTACGAGATCGTTTTTGTACCAATCCGTTTCGAGTTACAGACTGGACATTCCTGTCGAAAGTACGTTGTGCTCACGTCTCTCTTACATTTCTTCCCTCTCTCTCCTCGCGCCGATACTCAGCAGAGGGAAGAAATGTAAGAGAGATTACTCACTGAACGTGCGCTGCACGATACGTTCAGAAACAGGAGAAAGCTATTGCTACCGCAAAAATCGCGCATATCTCACCACGGGGTCGTTGAGTGCCTGCGCGAGTCGACCAATCGCCTCCGCGCCCACAGCGCGAATGAGTGCAGAGGGAGAGGAGAGCGCCGCCATGATGAGACCTGCGAGATTACTATTATTATTACTATTATTATTATTATTATTATCATTGTTTCGATTTTGAAACATTTCTATCCGATAATTATAGTACATATCCGATAGCTCGGCTATTTATTTCCACCTTTCGCATTTTCGCGACCGCCATGTTCAGGTTTCGCTAATACTATACACTCTTCATTTCTCCAAACGTGACAATATGTTCGGGCCACTTTTCTTATTCCAATCACCCGGTAACTTTGTGTTTCCTTAGACTTATTTAATCCAATTCTGCTACCCCTTCTCTCCCCCACACTCACTCGTGGTCGTCGTCCTCAGCTGCTCCATTGCTGCAGCTGCTGCAGTGGTCGACGAAGAGGAGCTGCAAGTAGAAGAATGCAGCATTACTGGTAAAGGTAAAGTTGATACGGAATCAAGAGGACTTTACGTCGAGAAGCGACTACTCTGCTGGGGATCACCGGCAAGGCCGGTTTGCTAACGGGACCGGACGACTGGAAGCATTACTGGACGCCAGTTTTTTTTGGACTGGCGACTAGTATTCATGTATACACAAAAAAAACACGGATGAATCACTTCTGATTCGAAAGTTAGATTATGCATAAGCAGGTGGAAACTCAAAAGTGCGGGGATGGAAACAAGTTTTCAAAACGATTTCCATATTCCAAGTGTATCCGCAAAAAATGTGTCCTAAATTGTATCACCATAGGTCAAAAAGTGGGTAGATTTCAACATAACCTGCCCGCCGAAGGTGGTATCGAGAAAAAAATGCCTGATCAATTAGACCCCTTAAAACGAAAATTGCCCGTCAGGGTCTCCTAAAACACCCCAGAAATATAGAAACCTGCCCGGTAGACCATTTAAATAAAACAAAAAACCTGCCCGACCATATTTCCATGGCTCTTTACTTTTTCACCTCTGTGTACCACTCCCAGAAATCTTTCTCCGGTTCCTTCAACGGAAGATCCAAAACGTAGTACATAGGCAACATTTTAGTAGTGTGTTTAGAAGCAGAAAACATCAATATGATCACTTCTGCTTCGAAACTATCGTGATAAATCTGCCAGTGGAAACGCAAAAGTGCGGGGGTTGAAATAAAGGGTTAAAAAGTTGAGTGCAAACCTCGGGGCGCCGCCATTCTTGTAGGCCGCAACGAGCGCGCACAGCACGTTCAGCTGGATCTGCAAACGCAATCAATGTAATCGCTTATTCCGCGCACCTCCGACAATCTTTCTCATGTCATTCTAGATCCCCTCTCTTTCTGTCTCTACAAATCCTTATCCAAAGCCGCTCACGAATCGCCTCTTCCTTCTCCTCCCAAATAAACAACCATTCCATATTTCTAGTCGTGCCCTACATTCAGGCAACATTTCCCAATGTTGCATCATCACTAGGCAATTCCATCTCCACTCACCGCCTGCTGTCTGCCCGCCGGCTTGGCACTCTTGATCGTCTCGACACAGTGGTCGGTTATCTGCACCCGGTGCTTGTTCGGCAGCAGTGGGAAGATCTGTGAATGTAGACGTCAGGATGTAATCGCAAAAAGAACGTAATCACTCACAACAAAGTCAACCACAATATGCCGGTTTCCTGAAACCAGCGTTCGCATGGTTATTTTCAGACAGAAGATTGACAGTGATCACACGAAAGAGAGATAAATATCAATGAGCACAACAGTTTACCAAAATATGTGGGCTTTGTGAATCGCTCTTTCACCAGGCTCAATTTGAAAAAAAATTTCAATTGATCACACAAGTTGCACAGCGGAGGTTCGCACTTCCAACATTTTGCATAATATTTAAAGGAACGTGTATGGAAAATTTCCGCAATTCCTAGCCCACCAACGGTACGCTGGCTTCACCTTTCCATAGATGAGTATGGCTCCATCCAGGGAGGCGACCGTAGCCAGTCGAGGGTCGGGAGGAGGGCCGGTGGACGAGGCGTCGCCACTACAACAACAAAAAAAACTCGTTTACTAGGGATGCCGGCTCGGACCCTCTGGCAGTCTCTCTGTCTATCATTGTTGTCAAATCATCGGTCCTAACTCATCGTAGCAGTTTGTAGCCGTCTCCCATTTGATCGTCATTTTCATCTGTTACGTGAACGTGCATACTCAATTTAGATCACTCTGCTCATCTTTAAAAAAATCTATGATTTGTGAATTGCCTAGTGATGACGTAATGCTCCACTCACGCAATCAGCTCGATGACGTCATTCTCAATGGCTCCGATGCCCGCCGTCACTCCCACCCCACTCAGCCCGTTCTCCAGCACCGCCTCGTCGCAGTTGTCGTGCCACGGAGCGAGCACACTCACGCCCGCACCTGATGAGAGATTACGGTACAGTAAGAATACGGTAGAATCATTTCGATATTCGATTAACTCGCCCGCGCCTGGCGAGCAGGGTACATGTGCATCACTCACGGTAACGGATATATTTTTGGATTCCACACACAAAGATGCATTAAATTTTCCTGGTCACCAAGAGACTTTAATCCACAGACGAAACGCAAAAACACGTGATATCAACATTCACTAAAGTCAATTTCATAGAATAAAATAAAATTCGACGATATTTTTTTAATCAGGTGAGCTTTCCGAATGGCCTATTCAGTTTCATGAAACAAGTCTGAGTTTTCTATGGAATATTTTTTCAGGGCCCATTTTTAAATAAATCTATAACTACCGTATTAATCAAAATCAATCGATATCCACCGTACCACATAGGGTGCCGGCGAGTGACGTCATCTGCGCCGACTGTGTGTTGTCGGAGAGCGTGATATCTGCGACGAGTTCGCGCAGAAGAGCGGGGAAGATCCCTGAGAATCAATGACTACCGAGCCGTTCTACCGTACTCCGCAGAGTCAATCAATATCAAATTCGAAATATGCCATTCAGCGAAGAAAGGGAGGGCGAATGGGTGCTTTAAGCTACGTCATTGGACATAACCCTAGAATATTACATTGCAGTATGAACCAACAATTGTGAGCTGTTTTACGTCTAACAATTACATAAAGATGATTTAACCCCTCCCCCCTCCACTCACCCTCATAGCACTTGACACTCAGGTGCCCCAGCAGGCCGTAGAGCCGCACGCGCAGCGCGGAGATCTGCTTGCGCATCTTCGTGCCGTACGAGCGCACCAGGCCGCCCACACTGAAAAGAGAAGGGTTACGGTAGAACGAACGATGGGGCGGAAAAATGACTAGAGTCGTTCCGTTCCTAGTACTACCAATTTTCCTTGTGCAAAAAATTGAACAGACTGTGACATTTTTTTCATTAATTGCACACAAAAAAATAAAAGCAGAATTTCAAAATATCAAATGGAAGATCGAAAACTTACGCAGCCATCGCCACAATGGAGCACTCGATCGGAAGGAGCATCGCCTGAAATAAGTAAATTTAGCTCGTTAGCTAATTAATATAGATACACTACTAATATATATATTTTTTTACTAATATTTAACTAAATAATCACTAATTATCCCACCTTGACAGTCTCGTCATCGGCCATTTCCTTCTGCGCAGCGACCGCCTCCATCACAGCGAGCGCGCCCGTTCGATTTCTGCAATTTGGAAAGGTGACACAGATTAAATACCTATCCCGAGCAAGTTCTAAAACACAAGGTAAGACGATAAATGCTATTGAAAACCATGTGATAGGTTGCTTTTATCAATTATTAGGGCCAAACATTGCATGGTAGACCTCTTTTTCGCATTATAAAACACAAAGTAGGAAATATTGGACCGTAATTTTACGGTACTATTTAATCTGTGAAAGTTGAACACGATTGATCAGCGAATGTTTCATAATCCCAATAGTGATTGGCGCAACACCATACAACCTGGTTCACTCAATTATAGGTATTTCGAATTTACTAATAATCCTCCGAAACATCAACACGTTTATGGTGCGTTTATTGTCGCCTGACCCCTCAGGTTGAGCGAACTTGGGAGGTCAGGCGACAATAAACACACCATTAGCTGATAAAAATCGGACATTAAGGAGAGAAAAACGGACAGCGAACATACCAGAGGTAGTTTCTAAAGTGACTGAGTATTTTAACTTGCTAATAACCCCATAAACTATTGGTGGAGCACAAGACGTCCTGATTCATAGTCTAGCCGTTGTTTTATGAGTTCATTTTTCTTTCCCTGATGATATGCATATTATTATTATTGCTACCAGCATCTCAAGGTGCATTTGCGCATGAATTTTGCTGGTACTGGTCCCCAGTGTGGAACCAAAAGTGGGCGGAGCCTACTCACATGAGTGCGCACTCCCAACTGAATCCGTCTCCTCTCGTCTTCTCCATCTCTGCCTCCTTTGCACTGCGGGGGAAGGCGGCGCGCCAGAGTGAGACGATGCGGGGAAGGCAGGGCTGCAAACAATGAAAGTTCACAATTGAATGAGTAGAGGATCTGCTCTCTGATTGCAAATGGAGAACGCGGTTAAGAAACTCAAATAGCTATTACGGAACGGATAAAAATAATGAAGGGAGGGGGGTGCGACCAGAAGATACAAGGAACAAGGCAATCAACCTCAAGATGATTTGGCACAAGCCCGTTTCAGGATAATTAGAGATGGAAATAAACCCCGGGATATTAGTGCGCAGTAGTATAATCAACATGAATGTCATCAGCTAACATATCTCACTCACTATCGATTTTCTACTGCAGTCTACCAAAGCGGCTGTCTTATACCACTCGATATTGATTGACTGCTACCGTATACCTTCGCCACTGCGGGTCCCAACGAGACGAGCGCGTGCAGCAGCATCCAGCCGGCAGTCATCTTGGACACGGCCAGCCGTGACGACTGCGCCGCCGTCTTGAGCAGATCCTCCGCCGCCGACAGTACCTGCACAGAGTACGGTATAGCAAACGCATAGATTTTTTTAAAAACCGATAATCCAATAACTGGACCTTCCTATTTGGTGAAGAAATAAAATAGAATGTGAAACAAACAAGCAGGGGGTCCTTCTTTAAATTGATATTATCCGTGCTACCGTATACCTGCTTGGGTTTTCCGTGCGGGATGCCCAGCTGGCAGTCCTTGCTGCCTGCGATGAGTGCAGCGAGGGCGAGCGAGTAGCCCGAGATCGCCTCGCCCGACGTCTTCATGTGCTCCAGTCTTTAAGTATATTTATTTAATTATTTTAATGTAATTACGTATTGATTATCCATTTCTCTCATTCGAAGGGCATTTTCCTTGATTTAAAACCAGCCAAATTAATTTACTATTACATAATACGCTGTTCGTTCACTTCATTACATCGAGTGAGCACGTCTATACATCCTTGTGACCTATCGATCGATCCCCTCCCTCAAATACCATACCCCGTGACGCATCGCTCGATCGATACCTGATCGCCCATACAGTGTTCCCTTTTCTCCCGATCAACTATCGATCGTTTATTCTGCACTACCGTACCTCGTGATGCATCGATCGATGAGCGGCGTGAGTAGGCCGGGCACGGCTATCGTGCAGCAGCGCAGGCACCATGCGGTCGCGACGCGCGCCGCGTACACCGGGTGGATGAGGCAGCCGAAGATGGGCTCCTTGATGCCTGCAACACGCAACCTACCTGCCGTAACACCGTAATGACTACCGTAATACCGTAAAGGGTATCGCAATACCGTGGTAAGCGTAGCAAGTAGTATGTCTATTTAGCATGAAATTTCTCTTTAAAATTACCAAGAAAAATAGTTTTAAAATGTAATTTTAATTTAATTAATAAATTTTAAATAAATACCTGATGCCTCGACGAACAGCGGCGTCACCGCCGTCCCAATCTGCTTAGCAAGCGAGCCCAACTCAAGCACCGCAACGATCGCTGCCTGCAAGAGAAATCGATAACTGAACAACTACGGTAGTGCTCATTACATAAACTACGGTAAACGCCATACGAAGAGACCATCAAAGTTTAAAGTTGTAATGATTAAATCCCCTAACGATAACTCTCCATGACACAACAAACACCGGTAGACTACGGTACTGCCTACAGTCAATGATTCTACCGTACTCTCCGAATGGCTACCGTACCTGTCCACTCGAGTGCGCGTCCGTGCCCAGCATGCCTTCGATGCCCGAGTCGGTGACGTAGTCTGAAAGAAGATCAAATAAATAATCAATAACTGGTAGACTACGATAGTGCATCGTATCGATCGCTCCATAAAAAAGAGGGCGAATATCGTTTAATGAGATCATTCTCATCAATTATAGCCAGCCTTGCAAATAAGAGCATCCGATGGGCACTGTAGACCGTCGGGCACCACAAGTCCTATGTTTTCTATTGACACGATGCGCAAAAAATTCTATGATATGGAAAAAGGGGAATGCCGTCAATAAATAGTCAACAACTCACCAAAGCTGTTAATGTGCTCCGCCAGCAGTACGCCCAGCTGCTTGGCTGCAGCCAGCTGCGCCGCCTCGCCCAGCATTGCACCCAGAGTGGACCTACAAATGTGATTATCGATTGATTCAGAACACGCTATAATTAAACGTGTTTACGATTTATTCAGTGTCTACCAATCTTCAAATCACTGTGAATCTGGGACGCGAAACACGGGAAGTCTCCCAATCGTTAAGCAATGTGAAAAATAACGGACGTGAAACGCGGAAGCTATGTGCGGACTTTGATATTCTTGTTCGTCTAATCCAGAAGAGAATCGATACTGTTTGTCGCTTACCGTAGAATGTAGGAGAGGCAAGACCGCATCAGCACGCACTCCGCTTGTTGTGAGGAGGAACTGGAAAATACTTGTAATCACTAAATAAATAAAAATGCATTTTCAGAGTTAATACCTCTATAGGCACTTTAACGTTTCGCGTGGGGAACATTTACTCCGTGGTGCTCCGATAAGAATGTGATAAGAAGTATGACCTATTTCTTTAATCAGCGTAAACGACGTACTATCACCCACTTCGTTGCACGCTAGTTTACTGTTTCACGTATCGCATAATACGATCAGCTTACTTGGTGTAGGCCAGTGTGCCGCACTTGGCCGCCAGCGACAGGACGTGTTTGCACAGCGCGCCGCTCGTCCGCTCCAGCCAGGCCGCGCCGCACGCGCGGATGAACTCGACGTACGCCTGTGCGATTTCATTTTAATTAATATTTTCAAAAATTCATTGGCACATATTGGCCGATAAAGGTAGCGATAGGCAACCAAATTGTAAAACATTTTCGATGGGAAAATGAAAAACGCATTGTAATTTTAAACAATTCAATAGCACATATCATCGTCGTGAAACGCTGATATCGCTAGCTCCGATGTAATTTGTTTTTAGCTCATCCAGCACAAATGAACCGACTCTTGCACATGTTTCCAGACTGGATCCTGGTATACACGGCATTTCAAAGCACGGGTGCTAATTTTTTCTGCGTGTGTTGTGTGTTGGTAAAGGGCGGCATGCGGCAACGCGTTTAATTCGTTTTTGAATTCGCTCCATGACCTTTTGTAACGGTTAAGTATGCAGGGCTGCTACACAGTTGTTTGAAATTCGCGGGCTTCCCTGAGGAAATTCACGGTATTCATGCTGTATTGAGTGATTTTGATTTATGGGCGTGGTCTAGGTTTTACGTGGAGATGAAATGCCGTGTATAATCTGAATTTCCAACATGGAACCAGCCAAAGATCCAGCCTGGATCCCGGTAAGAAATGAAAAAAATACAGGATTGATCCCTGTATATTTCCAACCTGGATTCAGACAAGGAACCTAAATAGATAGGAAAAATAACAGTGGAGACTCACCATAGCAATGCCCACACGGACCTCCTTGAGCCCGCCCGCACTCGCCTGATTGGAGGAACCGCCCTACAGAGAAGACAATAAATACTCAATCAGAATACAAAAAGACGTTAATTTTACAAGTGTTTTTCTGAATCACAATACAAAACGTATAGGAGGTTTCACACACTGCGTCATGACACCCTCCAGAAAGGGGCATGGAGTGTGGGTCTTTACCCGAACTCTCTCGGCCCTGAGCCTTTCTGGCCCCGACCCCTCTCTGTAGACGAAGCGGTTCGAGTAAAAAATCGATACCCACCTTGAGGAATCCTCCAACGCCTCCTCGCAAGAACGCATTGGACAGCAGATGGAAGCAATCCTCGACAGAGAGAGGAGAGGGAGAGGCCGAGCCGGATTTGGACGAAGGAGGAGGGGCTGTAATCAAGTATTGTAATTAATATAAATTGTAAATAATAATAATACAATATTATTATTGCAACAACGAAACAAGGAACTTGCACTTTTGCGCTCGAGCAAAAGACTCCCAAGAATGGGCTGGTTTTCAATAAACACGAGAAGTTAAGTGATCGATAAACCCGGTATTCCTACAGTATCCTTGCTTCACTACCGTAATCCACAAGGGGTTACAGTACTCACGTTGTGCCCGTCGTCCAGCGCCCATGAGCGTGTGTGGTTGGTGTGCTGCACAGAGCAGGGCGGACAACAACCGGGCGACCGCCAGTCGGATCTCCGGATTAGAACCGTCCAGTGCCTGTAAGTTTATTATAATAATAATAATATGTGAACACTATAATCATAAATATTGTAGTTATAATTGTATCCTACTAGCGATAGAGGTGGTGATGCATCCTTCACATCGCTGTTTCAACTAGGATCATGCACCCATGAAACACGAGCTCGCCGCCTGCTTTTTTTTCTTCAAACACGCCGCTGCGCTCCCTATACAACACATTAAACGTTCCACTTCCTATCGCTGGCATTGTTCCCAATAATGGTAGACTACCGTACACCTCAGTCACTATCGTACCTCCAATTCATCCGCTACCGTAGTCTCACCTTTACACACTGCGTGCAGATGCCCTCAATCTCCGTCGTGTACAGCGGCGCGTACTCGGGCACCAGCGCGATCAGACACTGCAAAACATTATTTATTTAATTTGTTTAGCGTGTTTGTGATAAATATATAACTAATGCTGCGCAAATTTCATGGGGTGCAAGGTGCAAAACAGTTTTATGTACCCTTTGATAACTTTTTTCCTAGTGAAGCTACAACTTCCAAACTTGATACAGATATTGCAAGCCACGTTTGGAACATTTTCCTTTTTGATTGGAGAGATTTCGTTCAGTTTGAGCTGAGTTACACGAGTTTCCCACCCTTTGATGGGGAAATTTCCCCGAAGAAATTAGCGCAGCATAAATTAAAGACGTATGGCAATAATGAGCGGCACGGTACACCGTCCAAATTCCACCTTTACGCTTTAAAAGCAGTAGTTCGAGAGATAACAAAACCTTCTTCTTCTACAGCCCCGGAAAATCTCGAGAAAATCTCCCCGGGTGCGATATTCTCTCACTATCGTACACTCTCTCGCTCCCGGCCCTTTCTGGAGGTTTGAAATCAGGCAAAACGAGACTCACCTCAATGGCTGCCGCTCGTACTGCAATGTTCCGGTCGACGGCGCACGCCCGAGCCGTCTTGTAGATCTCCCTGCATATTATTATTGATTTAGTATTAATTTAAATGCTAAAATGATAATGAGTATAACAATGGTTCTTGTGAACTTATAATCAGTCCGAGTGGTTGCAATTGAGGAAAATGAATCGTTAGATTGCTTTGAGCAACTATAGAAGCATCAAATCACCTGTGCACTGTGGACGCGGCCGATCCCAGCCCGCTCACCATCTTTGCCAGCGTCTGCATCATCTCCGCCCGTCCTTGTGACTCAAATGTATTCTTTAAATCAATTATATCCATTGGCAGACGAAATAGACCGTGAAATTTCACTAATGAGAGTTTAATTTCACTATAACCAAACATGACTGCAAAATCAGGACTGAAAACAGCAAAATGATCTCAGCGTCACATAAATTATCAACAGGTGTTTCTTTCAGAAGACCGTCGTGACGAACTCATCAGCGATCAAGAGGGCGAAAGGCAGCAAGAGCGGCGCACCAGCGGGGAACCGAACCCGCGTGGTTCGGGTGACACGCACCGCCTCACCCCTCTGCGCCACGAGTGCAAGTTGCCTCTATCGCCTAGAGAGCACACAAAATCGCCGCCCTACGAGATCTGCGCGTCGTTCTGCGCAACTGCTGCTTCAAGTAAGAGTTTTACTAGTAGAAATGGTATAATAATAATTTTAAAAAATAAACCTCAGCTGTCTTGAGCCACTTTGCAATAATGTGGAAGCTCTCCTCGTAGGATCTCCCCACCAGTCGGCCGACAGTCTCGTATAGCGCACCCAGACATGCCAGAGCCGCCCTGTCATGGGGGAAATTTAAAATAACAAAGAATTGATTAATTCAAAAAAAGGAAGTAGACTCGAACACTTGTCAAAAAATTCCCAACTGCACAATGATTCTTTTTTTTAAATAAGAGACGTCGTGAACGCAGTATTTAAACCTATTATCATAGACTATGAACATCCCTTGAAGCGCTGAACTCATGGGTTATCATAATCTGTCTGAATACAATATTTCAGATATATACTTACTTATTTCACAGCGTCAAAGTGAGTAAGTAAGTAAGTAAACATCTATCTGACTTATGCGTCTTCCTACTCACAATTTGCAGCTCAATCCGGCGGGCGAGTCGTCCTTCGCCTTCAATCGGTCGTTGCACAGATTGAGGGTGGCGAAGAGAGAGGAAGTGTCGCCCACAGAATAGACGCGAGCGATGCATCTGAGGGAGGGGGATTGTTATTTTTTACATCGTAAAAATAAGATTTGATGAAGGAATCATCGCCGGTCCTCCAAGTATGTGTGCAAACGGGAAAAATCGAATCGGAAGTAAAATCAGAAGTACTAGGACTTCAGGGAAGTTGCAACCAGAAATCAACAGAAGAGATCACCAACATTTCGCCACGTATTTAATTCATTTTTAAATGTTTTCTTTTAGAAATTGAAACTATGAATGCTTACTTTGCGAGCATGACTCTGGTGGGCGGGCCGGGCCCGGCAGCTAGTCGACTCTCCAGCTGCGCCATCAACGCCTTCTGCACGCTGCGCAGATCGGACTGCAATCAATGAGTGATTAATGCAATTAATGAAAAAAACAGCAATTACCAATCTCCCTCAAGTTGTCAGTTAATCCCTTCCCCCATAAGATCTGATGCCTTCAATACGGAGGACATCTCTTCACCATGCATTATTCAACTTATTCGCTCAACCCCATCTGTTTAACCTTGATTGCGAGGCTCGTGGATACCGTAATCAGTATTACCGTACTCACTTTCTGCGTCGCCGGCAGTATCCTCTCCAGATACCGTAGCCATTCGTAGACGAAGAGCGCCCGCTTCTGTTCGGCGCAGCTCTGCAAAAAATAATATAATTATTTTATTATTATTATTTCATAATTCATTTTTTTCAATAAGTAAGTGATTTTTTAAAGAGTATGCTCGTTCTTCTTATAGCACCCTTTGCATAATGAACCGAATTAGAACATTACTTTATTCATATTGTAGATAATAAAGTCCGAGATCTAATTAATTGAAATCAGAGTTCAAAGATCACCTTCAATGCCTCCTCATTCAGCAGCAAGCTGTGCGAGGCCTCCATTGCACTCCCAAATCGTTGATCTTTGATCTCTCTGCTTGTCGCTCACAGTCGGGTGCGCATTCGCTGAATTATAGTAATTAACAAAATTCCCGCTAAAATAGCAAACAATCGCGAAATACGAGAAAAGTATCACGAGACGCGAAAATACCGAATACGAGAACGGAAAGTTGGGAGAGTCGGAAAGGTAGGGAGGATTAAATGATATGCAAGAATAGAGTATGTGAACAGGCGGGGTGGTGATACAATCGCGAACATTGGGCGGTAGGGAGCGAAACAGTCATGTCTATAGCAGTTTTACCACATTCCACCTGTAGTAAACATGCAAATAATTCTACTAGTGGTAAACAATAAGTAGCAATGGCAACTAGAAAATCAACTACTATCGTGTTAATGAGGAATTGAAAGAGAAGCAAGTGCCGTGCAGTCTTTATGTTGTTAAAAGCCGGAACTTGAGTCGTTATCAGAGGCATTAGTCATACCGCGATCGGCTGATTTGGACACACACACGCCACACCACCACCCAGGGTTACCAGCACCAACATTTATACTCTGCACAAAAGGACCGGCACCACGACACATACACACAACATACAGCGGCTTCGACGATACAACAGTAAAAACAACAGCAGCAACTAAACATGGAAAGAAAGAGGGGGGGGGTAAAAATCAGGAGAACTATTACTCTATTTCTACGCCTTCGACATTTCAACAATAAAAAACAACAACAGCTTAACATGGTAAAAAAGGAGGTAAAAACCTGGAGAACTATTATTGGCTCTATGCCTATAATCTGCTATGAATCTATAGATATTATGAAAACATTTGTAAGCAGATGTAACAGATGGTAGAGCAATACAAAGGGGGGACGGGAACATTGAACAGTACTGAAAAGTGAGGAAGGTTCTTCACATGAAAAATATGAAATATGAAGCAGCTACTATAAAATAAGAAATACAACATCACCGGATATGCACCAGTTTATAAAGAGGGACAAGCGTAGATCAGAGATCGGGGTTATGCAGCCGTCGGTAAAAAATTAGAGATTGTTGAAAAGGTCAACGGTTAAAGGTCTAAAAGATCAAAGATCAGACAGAGAAAGATAGAGACAGTAATCAAAACGTGTAACAGAAGGAGATAGCGGCCATGTCCAGTTCGTCCTGAAAAATGAAATTTAAATTTTAATAACATTGCCCCTGTGCCAAATCAGTCAAAATTATTGATCTCTGCCAGATACCGGGGTCAAAATCAGCACACATTTCGGGCACAAAAAGCACGCAACTCCGAACACTATATCTAACCTATCAATCGATAACTGTAGCGCTACCGTACCCTCCCCCCTCCTCAGCACTACAGCATACCTGGCTCTCGCACTCGACAATCTGTAGGAAGAAGTCCATGTCACCCTCGTCCTTGTACTTCTCCTCCTCGTCCAGCAGCTCCACCCTACAATCGATCGATATTATCGATCAATAACATGATATCGATCGAGAGGATTGGGCAGCAGCCAACTTCACATTGTTCTGCGTCGCCTAGTAGCAATGTATTAACATAATCGATTGAGTAACTACCGTACCCTGGCGTAACTCCCTCGTCGAGCCAGTTCACACTCTTGCTTCTCCTCAGTCCGCGCGCCACCACCTCGTGAGCGAAATCGAGCGCGGGAATTCTGTAATTCGTGAAATTTGTAAAATGCTAATGATCTCCTAATTTCTTACACTGTTCACCGCCTCGTGAAAGTGTATGTAATGGAGAGATCCGGGCTACTCTTTTAAACGCTACTATTTGCACAAACAAATATCAAACTTAAAAAAAAATCAATCATCGATTCATCCCCCCTATCTACCGTACTTCTTGTGGTCCTCTTCAGACGCGCTGTTCGCTCGCACGCGTCCAAGAGCAATGGGCGGCATCCACTCGAGCAGCTCGTAGCCAATCTCACGCTTGGCTGCAATTTTTTGAAACATTATTTTTGATTTTTTTTATAATTCCCGCCGGAGTATAGTAAAATAGAATCTCTGCATCAAAACAACTGTTTAAATAAAATACCCACCCTTGAGCTTTAAAGAAATCAATTTATGCTCCGTCGCCGTCCCTTCACTACCGTAATCCCTCCCCACTCACGCTTCTGGACGGCCGGGTAGAACGTCTTGTTCTCCTCCCTCATCGTGAACAGCTTGTGGTCGATGTTGTCGTCAATGTAGCCGCGCATCCACGCCTCCGTCAGCCTGCAACCAATAATAATTAACAATAATACTTATCGGGGATGACGGTGGGAGGAGTTTTTTTTAGAAGTTATGATGGTTCTTTCTTCGGCTCAGGACCGATCAGTTTCTGGTCCTCGTTTTACAAAATACGTCTACGTGATATGTCTAAATTGACAAATAGATACATTTGACAACGATTACAGGTATGATGGTACAGAAGCGCCGAAAAATATTTCGAATCTCCCGCGAGAATAATAGCCCTAGCTTTCACGCAGAAATATTTTTTGGCTAAAAAATCCTTTTTTCCCACAGCGCCGTCTCTGTAATCAATGTGACAGTGAAGGCATTAAAGTTACAATACCGACGCGTCTCTAATCCACCTAGTTGTACTAGAAACCACTGTTATCATTCCACCGTGAACTTTCCAAATTGCCACAATTGCTGAAACTGCACTGCTCACCAATTGCCGGGTATCGTGCCCTCCCTCAGCACCGTCTCATCGTAGTCGGCGGGCATGAAGTCAGGGTGCCAAGCGATCTGCGTCGGATCGTACTCTGTAATCATTTTAATTTACAATTTTTATACAACATAAATATAATATACAGTACTACAATAACCCTACATTGGCGTGCTACTCATTCGCCACGTATTTTAGAGAAAGAACACGTTGACCCCGAAAAACTGTGACAATCAATTGGAAACTAGTACAGAATTGCATACAAACATTTGTTATTGAGGTAGTTTCGTATTACATATATAAAATGATACGAACACACAAAAAGTCAAAATGGTACTTCCTGTGTTTACCAAAGCGAGAGAGCGGGCAAAAGTGCGAGGGTCGCGTACGTGCCTGTGTGGTAAACAACGGAAGTCCGTCATTTGACTTTTTGGTGTGATCGTATCATTTTATAAATGTAATATGCGCTCCACCATATGCTACCGTACTCACTTCCGAATCTCTCATTGTACTCCCTCTCGCATCTTCTGGAGTACGCCAGCTTCCTCCTTCTGTACGTGCGGCCCTTTCTCCTCTTCCACTTCAGCTGCGAAACATCTGAAGCAGGCATTCATTCATTGTTTATTCCGGAAGAGTCATGTACAATAACTATAGCTGTGAACGGGGGTCAAGAGACAGATGTCCGCCGATGTAGTACCCTATTCACAGTTATAAGCATGGAGAAAATCATCACTACGCAATGGATCAGTATTCATTGAATTCAATGAATACTGTACCTAGTATTCAACAATTTAGCGGCTATTTATCAAATGTTAATTGAGCTTGAGGTGCAGTCGTTATAATGGAGATATTTTGAAACCCGTAAAACGGCGTTTCTCATAAACGTTTCAACCATTTATCAAGCAACTTCCCATATATTCACCTAATTTCTTGTCAAATTTCGAATCCTGTTGGGGGGTATAGATAAATTATTATTATTATTAATATCTCACCATGGTAGATGCTCGCCTCCTCATTCGATACATCGTCGCCCAATCCGCTATCATGAGACTGCAATAAGAATAAATAATATATAAATTGTTAATATTTTTTTAAAAAGAAAAATCAATTGCATTATCACAATACAACTCAATGTACAATACATTTTAAAAACATAAACAAAAATACCCAATCATAAATCATTGTCCATAGTGCCGACTCCACAATCGAGACAATCTACAAAGAACTCACACGAAACCCTAACCCTGGCGGAATAAATAATTGTAATCATAAATCTGCCCCAGCTCACCTCCACATCGTACTTGCCGCCAATCATGGCCGTGTCGCCCCACTCCGCCCACTCGTCCGTTTTCCACGACTCGTCCTGACAATAATCATATAACTATATTAGAGTAATTAAAAAGTAACGAGTAATTGCAGACTATACTCCGCAATTCTCGTCGTGGTTTTAGATTCTTGATAGATTCTGTGCATTGTCCAGAACGAGGTGACAATTACCGTCATAAAAATTGTAAGAAATAAAAGACATGAACGAAACCTCAACCCACCTTCGTCTCGTTTCCGTTATGGTCCACCTTGAATTCAGTCATCGTGCTGTGGTCTGAAACAGCATACGTCAAGGATTTGGTTTTGGGAGTGTCACAGTAACGAGTTATTACGTAACTTCCGGAAAACTACACGCCGAAAAGAACAGAATCAAAGTGGAGGCATCCAATCAGGCAAAGTGAGTAAGCGAGTGAAGGATGTAGACAATAGGTCAAAGGGGGGTTCACACGCAAGTCTAGTCTCCCATTTGAATAGGGGGCTTGTGATTACACTCTCCCACTAGTCAAATCGAAATTCTTTTTTTTTCAATCGGGAGCATACCGGAAAGAAGTTGTTTTGAGACTGGAAACTGGTCAGAACGAGGGGATGATGAGAGCTATTCGGGACAACTATTTCTAGTTATGATAAAAAAGACTCAAGCAGATTTTTTTTAGACTTATGGATAAGTATTTCCAGACATTTAACAACAGGCGCAGTGAATAAATTCCAATAACAATAAAACCCCCTCGTATTTATGGTCTTGTCGAATAGCGAGCGAACACTGGCCCCGATATGAATAGGAAAAGATGAATGCCTACACACACAGAGGGGCAAAGGGACATGCGAATGGGGTGGTGGAGAAAGATGAGGCCGAGAGAGAGACCAGAGAGTGCAAAAAAGGAAGAAGAAGAGATGTGAAACCGACTCTCTTGCAAAAGGACACGTCTTGAGACTTGGGGCCCCAGCCCCACCAGTGGGATTACCACAAAAAGAGCACTGAAACAGCCCGGCACTTTCGCGCTGCACTCATTCCTCAAAGTCAGAACTTACTGAGCTTCCGCTTCAAAGCATTTCAAAGGCTCTTGACTTACAAGGAGCTTACTGCTTAAGCAGGCGTGCGAAAAATATTGTGAGATAAAGTTCGGGCGAGAAAGGGAGTCTAAAATAATCAATAAACGAATTCGCTTTTTTTTAATAGGAGAGGAGAGGAGGGAAGAACATAACCATACAGAAAGGGGTTTGGTAAAGAGAGAGCGTGTAAAATCGAGAGAAACTCTCTGGAATACAAAGATTCGCTGACAGATAAACGTCGTTCAAGACTTCTTCAGGCAAAGAGAGGGGGAGGGACACTAGGATGAGTCGGGCCAAGAAAACAACTTCTTTGTGTGGGGCAAAACGACACACACCCACAGATAGAAAAAGCGCGGCCATAAACGAGAGAGAGAGAGAGAGAGAGAGAGAGAGAGAGAGAGAGAGAGAGAGAGCGTCGGTTGACGTCTCACACACTCTGCCATAGATCGCTGTGATGTACGCCATGCAAGAAACGAATAGACAAGCGACAGAAAAGGGATCCGAGCACATGATTTCAAACCTACAGCAAATGGTGAGAGCGAGAGACTGTATAGCACCAGGTGGGGCTCTCTCACTTTTGCACACTGTCTCGCTCCGGAACCTTTCCGGAGGATTGGAGTGATGTGGGGCTACGGCGCGCCAACTGGACTACAGCTCGAGGCACAGTGAGAGAGTAACAATTGAATAAGCGAGAGTCAGGCAGACAGAGCACGATTTCCCACGACTTTTATAGTAGCCGGAGAGGGGGGGAGGGAGGGGTATGTAAATCGCGGATAAGTACGGCGCGACCGCAAAGAGCCATGCAAATATCGAGGGACGCTCGAAAACTCGTAAATATCAGGTACTTCAGGTGGTCTCGAACCACTCGATTCTCACATAAACAAATATTTAAAATAATCAATAATCTTTATACCGTATCAACAATCATATCACAGCTGATCAATCCCAAATATGCATGACCAATTTCAAGGCACATCTCGTTATTTTTACAAATCTTCTCGTAATAACCGCATAATACTCTACAACAACAACATGGTATGAATAAGTGAGGGAAGACTGGGGGGGGGAGTACACCCAGGAACAATGGCTAGTAGTATGCGCAATAGAAACAAGAGCAGGGCTCGGTGAGTGGGGCTAGTGCTCCCTAGAGATTGCGTGGAATGGGGAGAGTGCAGGGGGGGGGGGGGGGTGAAAGGGGACAGGGCAGGAAACACACTTCATGAATACCCGACGTCGCCAGCCATCTCTTCTCAGACTTCGCACACACTGCAAATCGTCGTCATTATAATAGCCGCGCGGACTTTACTATGGGAATGAGAGAGTGTGCAACAACAAGATACACCAGACAGGCAAGGCGCGGCGAGATAGTGTGGAGATGCGAGAGAGTGACGCCGTGACAAAGCTCTCGTCCCCCCAATAATACCCTTACAAGACCGCCAGACCTCTCGCTAGTTGGACTTAATATGGCGCAATAACATTAGCCCCAGCGCGGTATTTCACCGCCCAGCCAAGCCTCCAGAAAGGGGCAAGGGACGAAAGAGACCCCTCTTTGGAATGATGGGCATGTGAAACCCATCTGATGAGTCATTTCGCAATTCGTTCTATTCTCTCACTTGTCTAAACTCGGTCCATGCCGCCAAATAAGGGTCGTTATAGAGTCTTTCGCAACCACAGATACGACAGAATGTCAACAGAACAATAGTGGGAAGAGCGTAAATTGGAGACAGATACAAGTCTCATAAAAATAACAGATTAACAGCTCTTACACAAAATAGGAGGAAAACACATCATATCGCCATCAAGCCACTTTTTTTTCGGTAGGAGGAATAGTTAGAATGCTGAATCATAGCCATACGAGTACATGAAGGGTTGGATCAGATTTTTATCAGGTCAGAAGCGTTTCGGGCACTAGGCCCATCATCAGTGACAAATTACCTAGAATGGGCATACATTGGGGAAGAAACAGAAGTGAGAAAACGTGAGGATACAGAATCGGTAAGAGAGAAAAAGAAGGTGGATTGAGGATGATGATAATACAAGTGTGTGAGGGGAGAGAGAGAGGAGAGAGTGGTGAGTGAGGAGAGAGTGGGGTCAAGCTAGAGAGATAAAGAGAGGAGGGATAAGGGAGTGAGATCATCAGTCAACTCGTAGCGACTGTTGATAGGGGGGTCGTGGGTCTTTATGAGAAGGGCTTCGGCAACTTTGCGTCTGACTATATTGGGTTCAATGTAGAGTACTGTACCAGACAGACTGATAGGAAGAGAGTTATGACAATCAATGGAATGACGAGTGAAGGGCTCTTTGGAATATGAGACAGTGAGGGGGTAGCGACCGTTACAATAATGTTCTGCTGCACGTGCATGGAGGGGTCTACCGGAATGACCAATGTAGAAATCGGAGCAACTAGTACACTCGAGACGATAAACAACGCCTACTAACTGGCAGGTTCCTACTCTGTTGAAAGGACAGAAACAACAACGATCACCAAGGACACAGAAGGAGTCGAGATAGCGGTTACGGGAGAGGAGAGAGAGGAGAGAGGGGCCAATCGATTCTATTACAGTAACATCCAGATCCGCCTTTGTGAGAGCGTCTTTGATATCTTTGGTGAAAGCATCGGAAATGAATGGTATGGAGAAGATGGGGCGGACTGGGGGAGGAGTCAGAGAGCGACCTTTTGACCAACCGAGTTTCCTCGGGGGTACGGTAGGATCGTAGCCGTTGGAATGGCAAATCGATAGAGCAAGCTCTCTCGACGTTCTCTGGTACTCCTGGGATGACAACTGAACGGAAGTGCGAATGGTATTACGGACAATATTTCGCTTGAGATGGGAAGGGTGGTTTGAGGATTGATGGATGAGTATGTTTTTATTGGCGGGCTTACGATACCACTTGGAAGTGAATCTGCCCGTTACCTTCTCCAGTCGTAACTGGAAGTTGAGGAACAGTGGAGACAATTATCTCTTCTGGCAGGGGGGGGGCAGATATTGTTTGTCGTCCCCTCCCTAACCGTCTTTCGGCACACTGCAACAGCAGCGCCATAGAGACGTTTTTTTTCAGCAAATAATATACCCACAAAAATATTGCGACATGACATCTATAATTGTCTTGCAAAAAATCTCAAGTCTGCGCACAACAAAGATGAAGTTGCATTTTTTTTTTATTTTTATTTTTTTAGAGGCGCATTGTTCACTGGTCTAGACAAGACCGCCCTCTCCGAATGAAACCATCTCTCGTTTCGAGGCAGGCGAGATATAGTTTCATTCTGAGAGGGCGGTCTCGTCCAGACTAGTGTCACTAAATGCAACATAACTAAAGAATCCAGAATGCAACAATATTTTTTTCTCTCCCTATTCACCGCGTCCTAACATCATCAAAAACGGCTGCGCGAAAGAAGGGAGTTCGCCAGTGACTCTTCTTCCTCCCCAAGGACCGCTCCCACGACTCCCTACTGTGTTTAGTGGGTGTGCGGGGACCGGGGCCAGATCTCTGCCGGCCACCACAGCCTCAACCCCTCCTCTCTCCTCTCTAGCTATTCTCCAATCCCTCTCAAACTACTATTTGCACTAGCTGAAAAGGGCCAATCCACACTTCCTCCCATGATCTTATTCGAAGCTAAATTCAACTTTTTTACTCTACCATTCGGGAGCATTTAATTATGATAAAACAACAATCAGCCCTACAAATCCGCTTTACTCTAAATAGGGTTGTGAACGGTACACCAATCGAGAGCGCTATTAGTGTGTTCAGTATGCAATGATAGCACTGGCTGGCCCCCCTATCGCTTTCCCAAGAAAAGCTCCGAGACGAGGGGAGAGATTTAGTGCACTCTTGCGTGACTGTCCCAACCCCCACATACTGAGAATGGATAGGGGAGCGAGTGATGGTGAAGAAGTAGGAAAATGTGATTCCAATCCGGGCAAGGGTCGGCGACGAGAGAACGTTGCGAACCAAGAGAGATTCCCTCTCACTTTTACATATTCTTTCGCGGCTGACCACTTCCTGGACGTTTAACCGTACTGCGAAATGATTTGTGGACGGGTTCGCTGTGCGACAAGTGGCGCTCTCCCTCGACCCAATCGACATGGCGCATTTGGGTCATTAGAAGGACAGAAAGAGGGAAGTTCGCTGTTCAGCCAATAAAAGACGAGCAAGGTAGATGAAAAGATTACCAAATATACCCTCGATTTTCATGAATGAGATTCGTTATTGAAAGTGTGTAGGTTACGATGTTATGTCGTCCACAATCAAGGAAATTCACAAACCATTCAAAGAATAACTCACAGGAAAATAAGTCTACGAATCCAGAAATACAGGCTGCCACGCGACTTTTTAAGGTTTAATAGATGTAATAGCTTCGGATCTACATAGAGGAAAAGCGCATAGGTCGAAATGTGGGTAGGAGTTTTTTTCCAAAATTGGTCTTGAAAATCATATGTGCATACCTGTCGAGCTATACGTATTTCAATATGATAATTGGTGAGGTCTCTCTCACTTTTTCTACCTACTCTTTCACTTCTTCCTGTTCAGCATGTCCCTCTCAAAGTGCTCCGCCGTCATCGACCCTAGCAGCCGCTCGCAGTTCGAGTTGAACACCTAAAATGTATATATTTAATTTATAGAATGGCGATTTAATTGCACATATTTGAATATCAATAAAACTGAGAAGTAAATGCATTTCTGTCAGGAACAAGAAGACCATCCATTTCAAACAAACTAGGATTTTTGAGCCCACTTTTATCTATTACCAATAGCGAACAAAAGCATTTAGACATTTGCTGGTGGTGAATTGTGCAAAGAAGCCGAAATTTCCAAGTTTCAACTGCACCTTAAGCGCCCCATGAATTAGTGCATTTGCTGGTTCATACCGAGTATGCGGATATCTCTCCCTGTCGCTTGCTGCCCAGTCCGAGACAGATGGCAGTGAGGCACGCGAAGACGAAGAACACCGAACCGAACTCGATCCTGACAAATTTAAATATTTAAATGAAACATTCTAAAATTGGCTTTGAAGTTGAAGCAAATGTTTCAGGAAAACCTACTAGTGCTCCATCTTTTCAGTTTTTACCATAATTGTAGGGCACTCCGACTAAAACACGGAGACATCCGTTTCTTGCCCCCCTTCATAGTTATATATATATATATATATATATATATATATATATATATATATATTTTATGCGACCCTCTGACGGAATAAGTAAAGAATAACCGAATCGTCTTAAGACGACCGACATATACCGACTCCTATATCGACAAGCTACACAAATACACACCAAGCCCCTGCGGAATAAATAATTGTAATTGAAATTGTAATAATGAAATATCTAACCAGATGAAGTAGATCTGCCCTATGAGGTAGACGAGTGCTGTCACGGCCAACGTCGCCGTCGACGATCGATCGTACGACGAACGCCATTGTCTGAATATTTTATTTATTTAAATAACATTAAAATAAATAATGTAAATGTAACCAAATAAAAGTAATGCGCAAATATTTTACAGCATTGCTTGTCGATTTCACACAGTAGCAGCTTCTTTGGCCAATTTTGGAAAACTAGAAAAATACAAATAAAAAAGATTTGCTCACCTGAGAGGCCAACAGTCGAGTGGATCGATCAGATCGAGCAGTTGGTAGGCGTGCGCGATCCAGGGACGCTCCGGCACACGCTCACGCGGTTTCTAAATAATATTTAATTTAAAGCATTTAGTGATCAACCAAATAAAGGACAAACAAATCATTGCCAGTGGAAAATCAACCACTATTTACTCTAGTTACTCGAAACAATACATGCTATTATATTTTCTACTCCCGTCCGTCCCAGATTCCTTTTTTCTAATCGGAATAATATAAAACGTAAATAAGATAAACAGGAAGAAGAATGGCAAGCAAAAGCGTCAGAAGGAAGCCACGTTGTTGTTATTACAGCGGTGTCGATGGATTGAGTTACCTAAACAGCTCGAGACTCACGCACTTGATCCTCGGCCGGCTTGGACGTGGTCGGAGCGGCAGCTGCAGCTGCTGCAGCCTCTTCCCGCTTCCGCTGCCGGTACGCCTCCAACTCGGCGCGAGTCCGATCCATTCTAAACAAGCGACGCGATTATATGTTTCACCGTTGCTTAAACTAGTAAACTTTATCAACGTTCAATAAATACGCTATAAACAAGAGAAAGCGGAACGCAGCGCACAAGCCAGAGAAGATTGCTCCCCGCGCGGGAGCCAGTTTCAGTTGCAAAAGCGCGGTCGAAATCAATAGTCAAATGCGTGGGGGAAGAAGTGAGTCGAGAGGGTCCAGCGACTTGGACAAATTGACGCGCCTTAGAGAAGGGATTCGAGCGAGTGAGAAGAAGGGAAGGCGACAATAAAGAATCGAATGTGAAACGCGAAAACTACTTGGAAAAAGCTGCCTCAAACAGACGAGTTTGCCGAGTACCGTAATTATTTGAGTTGTGTAGTTCGGTCGGGTCAGATTCCTGACTGAGAAAACTATTTTTTAATTTTTATTTTTTTGATAAAAATTACATTTATATAAATTTTTTTAACTATTATAGCCCTTTATAATTAAAATATGGGAATTAACCAAAAAGTAAACGCCCTCTCAGCTCTAAAGACAGAACATTGAACAGATTCGGATCTATGGAGATGACCACTTCTGAGCACTAATACTTTTTATATAAAACTAATCGACCAAGAAAATTATCTATCTCTCAGTTTTTAATTCTTCATTCAGCTCCCTCTCTAATGGTATTCAAAACATGAAGAGACTGAGACAATGAAAGACGATCTTGGCATGGTGCCAACTCGATGATGTGAGAAGTCATAAAATTTACAGTACCCCTCCATATCAACAATGCCCAATGGCTGCGTTCTCGTTCGCTATCAGCTAGGACGCACCATCTCACTGGACGCGCTCTCCGAATTCACACCGTATCCTCAATCGATAGCGTATAGATAGCTCGCGTAGAGTCTCTTCCGATGTCAGCCTTGATCAGTACCGTAAACGGAGGAAGGCGTCCGACTAAGTCGGTATTTAGTCTCGAAACATATCTTCATTTTCATCTTCTTTTCATACCATCATCCCTCAACGCTACAGTATGGCTCCTACCGTACCCACTGCTGCTTCCTGCAAGAACCCGTCAGCACCGAACAATTTTCCCACGTCCAAGAAGGTATGTTTCAGCTCGGCCTTATTTCTAGTAGTTTTGGATATATAGCAAGTGATGATTTCCAGTAGTTTCGGATACATAAGAGCATACAAAATCAATATAATGTTAATGCTGTCAGTCAATCGATAATTCGTCGCTGGCCGGTCTAAACATCCGTCCCGCTCCTCCTCGCGTCCGACTGCCCGTCGCTCCAGTATGGTTTTTTTTCTGGAATGAGAGAGCATGTGAAACTGAGAGGGTTCAGAGATATCTCTCTCTCTTTCACACATCTCTCGTCCGAAAAAATGTTCTTAAATTTCCAGTCAACACAGTCGTCCTTACTTCTTCAAATTTCTAGATCGACTTTGTAACCATAATCAAAAAAATAAATATTTGAAAACTACGGTAATCAAAATTTAAATATTTCAGATCGGGACCAAAAGTGTGTTCGAGGAGACGGTAATGTACAGCCACGAGCTGCTACCGCTCGTATCCGTCAACAGCGAAAAGTGAGTGAACTCCGTATGCATCATACCGTACTCCCCGGAGATACCGTATCTACTACCGTACCCCCGCAGTTACCATAATCGATTGCAGGCCGGGAATGGCGGACCTGAAGATCGTCAAGCGTACGAATAAGCGGAACCTGCAGGTTTGGATATGCAAGTCTTTCTTTTCTGACTTGATTACGGTATGCTACTGATGAGGATAAGTGGTGTCTGTGGGCTAATCTCATTTGATTAATCTGAATTTCTGTGTCTTATCAGCCGTTTTTTCCCAAATTCTCCCCCCACAACCATAATTACTTGATCGATGAATGTCGTGTATGGTAGCCTTTAGATTACGGTATCGAGTATACGGTAGCGTGATTGCAGTGTACGGTAGAGTTCCTGTCCACTCACTGCTACACTGGTGCCGTTCATCGATTGATTATCGACGAGGATGCGTACGCGTCGATCCCCGACGACACCGACGTCCAGGCGCCCGAAAACTTGCGCGTATTTTGTCAGCAGATGGTGAGTATACGGTAACGGGCATACGATAGGTGCGGTGGGTCAGATCTCAAAATGATTCCTAATGTTGGACAATCTGCTTTAGATAACGATTCGCGCAGCAGAAATTGCTATTTCCTCAGACAAGATATAGAAAATGTGCAATGCATTTGCAACTTGTATAATATGCTATACATTTTTGTTTGTCGATTCTAGGAAATACATTTTTTCTGTATGTATCATAAGAAACGTTGCAATTTTTTCTTCGACGGATACATATTTTTATATTAATCTGTAATCCCCGAGTTACAGTATGGTATGGTGTGTAATACAGTAGTACGATGGGCGAGATAATAACATACAACCCGGTGCTTTTGTGTTTCATCTCGAATCTAAATAATTTAATCTGTTCGACAGTACGGTCACTTTCTCGCCAATCGACTCCAATTCGCGCAGCAGATGGGCGAACACATCGTGATCATGGTCAGTCTTTTTACTTTAATTTTTCTATAGGGTCTGCCATTTTATATCATATAATCGTGCTAATCTTATACTTTAAAAAAAAACAAATTTTCCCCGTTTCTTCAAAAAAATCAAACCTTAACAAATCAGAGCTCTTTTCGTGTCGACTCTTTCCACATGATAGGGTCAAAGAGCGAAAAAAAGTGAAATCTAAAGGGTATCGAAGACGCTGACCCCTTTCTGTAATTATTTGTGACGTCATTTATTACCCTCACTTGCCTAATCTCTCACCACTTCCAGCCCTTCCCTGCCTCTCCTCCCATCGTTCTCGTTCCACTCACCGGCGAGTCCTTCAACGATTACATCAGAGTGGCACTCGAGAGAGAAAAGAATGTAAGTGCGCCTCCAGAAAGGGGTCAGACACGGCGATCTGCCGAGTCTTTTGCTAATTGAAAAAATATAGTTAGGACGTTTAAAAATAGCGAAACGGATTTGTTGGCATTTTGCCAGAACGTCACAGGCGAGGGAGTGCGTAGATGTGAGAGGGATCTCTCATGTTCTCACACCACACCCCAAATAAATTTTTGAGGAGTTCCAAAACGGAACCATCCAAAACTTTCTATGATCGACCAAATTAGTGATCCATGCGATCTTTCATTGCTATCAATGGATATTCACGTAACGATGAATCTAGTACTATCACAAATTTTCGTAGTCGATTCTCAATCGTTCAAGTACAATTAGTAGCTGCTATATCTATTTCCATAACTAAGCAGCTATAGTGTACTGGAATGGTTAGAAATCACAGGTGACCACCACGTAACTATCTATTCCAAACGTAAATAGCATTCGAAAGACAGCACAAGCACATTACGATCGAAAGGGACGCTCTTATATTCACACACTCTCGCTCGTGACCCCTTTCTGGAGGCCTGACACAGCATGCAAAATATTCCAGGAGGCGCATCTAACTCGTGAGATCTTCCGACAGCGATGGACCGAACTCACTCAAGAGGTATTACTAATTTATAAAAAAAAACTTTTAAAATTTTTTTAAATTTATAACAATTTTTTCTTATTCCTTTCTCCGTTTTCTGTCAACCAACCTTTTCTAATCTTTGAACTTTCATAAACAATTTCAGATCACCAGTGCGGCTCGAAACAACAAGAATGCACAGGGCAAAGGAAAGTCAATTGAGGTAATTTTTAATGTTGGCAAAACACTCTTGACCCCTTTGTGGAGGGAAAAAAGCTTTTTTCGCACTGGGAATTCGACCCCTTCCTTTTCCGCTAATCCCGCATAATCAGAATTGCCCCGTGATCACAACAAGTAATGTAGGCACCACCGGCGCTACATTTGTGTTAAATGCGGCACTCGGTTGTTAGTAGCCACAATTTTTGACGGCTACAATACGATTTCTGGATACATAGCTAACAGCAATTCGCGTACGATTATTCGCGATTGTATCCCCGTGTACAAAAGCGCTAGCGAGCAGAAAAAAATACGCTAGTTGTTTTGATCCCTTCCTTCTCGGTAGCGCTGAGATTGTACAAATCGATAAATCCATATTTTACGTTGTCAATATGATAAATCTTTGCGATGAAATTTTCAACGACAAAAGCTCAATAGATATTTGTAATTTGAACAAGGTAAAGATAAAGTAATTCCACTCTAGAGAAAAATGATGACAAATCGATAAATCAATATTTTCCAGATATCGTACATTAATCTTCTGCGCCGGGAGTTGACGTCACTGCAGCCAGTGAGAAATTCGATGACCGTGAGCAAGAGGCGCATTCCTCATTAGAGTTCCTGGATAATTGCCAGCTCGGCACTGCATTGTTTATACGTTGTTTGTAGTTTTCCTATAGAGTGTAGGTTAATTGTCACAACCGAATCGTCCATAACTAACTTTTGTTATCCCAGGAGTGTTGCTATAATTTTTGTTTGTTTGGGCGTTGAGCCGGGACAGTCTTTTTATCACTGACTATCAGCAAACATACCACTTCTAAGCGCCTATCCCCCGTTTATAGATCGTTAAAGAGAGACAAATGCATTTGATATCCCTCACAAAACTGTATTTCGCTTGTGCTCTCAATTTGAGAATAAATGGCCCGGAAGTATTGAAGTATCATCTCTCACTCACTTTCAATTTCTCGTTTCCCACTCGGATCTTTAAGCTACGGGAATTTCGATCCCTTCTCTTATCTCAATTAGGCGCCGTTTTGCTGATCGAACTTTCTATTGACTTTTTTTAAGAAAGAAGAAATTTCATGGATCTTTGCTTACATTTAGATATGAGCCGACGGCAGTTTAATTATACGGTCCATTCCTCTCTTCTTTTTTGGATTCTTTTCTTTGCATTAATTTTGCTCTGTTTTTTTCCAAAGATTTTCATGATTATTCATATACTTTTATCACATTATTTTACATCAACATTATTTAGTACACATGGCAAAAGAGAGACGTTATGGAACTGAGTCAGTGGTGGAAAGAAAGTGTCGGATAATTTGGGGGAGAGGCAATATTACAAACCTCCAAAAAGGGCAATGTGTTAGAGAGTGAGCGAAAGGAGGAGAGCCACTCTCTCGCCCATGACCCTTTCGGAAGGTTTGACCGGGCTATGGAACGAGGTTGGGAGTTCGGGGAGGGGGGAGCAACTGGGTGGGTAGATGGCATGGGTCTGGGGGGCAAAACAAGAGAATGAACAACGACACGATTTGCACATGGAACACATCAGAGATCATTTAAGGTTGCGACATTTTTCTCGACGATACATGAAACTTATTTGGAGAAAGAGGAGAAAGAGGAACTGGGGGGGTAGGGGATAGGAGCGTATTGAAGAAAACAATCACATTCTGGGAGATGTCACAAGTAGAAGTGGAGCCGGTGGATATTATTATTATCGGGATGGGCGGAAACGGGCGGTTTTCGGTTTAAAGGGGAGTACAAGCATAAGTAGGCATGAAGCGGGAGGAGGCGGGTGCTAAACTGGATTAAAATGCTACTGCGAAACCCGAAGTGTAGTGAGACTCAACACAGCGGCGCTACGTCGACTAGATTTTACAGATTTAAGAAAATATGAAGGGCGAAGAGGCAACAAACGAGCTTATCACTGTGCTTTTTTATTATATGGCAGAGATGGGGCGATTAGAGAACGAAAAATAGGCTATGACTCTATTAGGTTACTGTAGACCGATATCGATTGCTTATGACGTCTGATTCTGGAAGAGTCGGAAGTTGTTGAAATCGGCGATAGAGAAGGTGGGCTGCGGCCGGACCATCGTCGCTGAAAAAAAAGAGATAAGATAAGATAAGATCGAAGAACCGGATTACACTGGGCAAAAATTTGCCTGAGGACGTTGGATAAGCGAAAAAGACTTTCTAAAACTGGCTCGCACTTTTTCTTTTCTATTTGTGACCTATTTTTGGAGGTTATGAACCATGCCACAGTTCTTACCTGCTGCAGAGGCGGGTAGTGTTGCGGCCTGCATGAAGACGGGCTGCGGGGCTGCGGCCGGCTGACCGGCGACAGAATGCGCAGCCAGCTGCTGCTGCATCTGCTGTTGCTGCTGCAGGAGCTGAAGCTGCTGCTGCAGGTACATCATGTGCTGCTGTTGCTGCTGCTGCTGCGGCGCAACGGCTGCAGCCGCGGTGGCGGGTGCCGCAGCCATGCCTGCAGTAGTGGGGGCGGGCACGACGAGGGGTTGTCCTGCTTGCGACGTTGCCAGCAGAGGCACGAGTCCAGGTGGCAGATCTCCGGCTGCTCGCTGTACCAGCTGCAGGTGCTGCTGCTGCGGCATCTGCAGCGCCTTCTGCGTGAGCATGGCGTGGTACTGGCTGGGCGTCATCTGGCCTGCAGCCGCTGCAGCCTGATGTTGCTGCTGCTGTTGCTGCTGCGCCAAGGTGGTCGCGGGTTGAGGCATCGGCTGCAAACTTTGCATTAGGAACTGCTCACACATCATCAACTAATATCTAACGATGATTTATTGATTAGCATGTGTACCTGCAGTACTGCGGCTGGTCTTCCTCCTTGCTGGACGGCGGGTTGCTGCATCTGCAAGCGCTGCTGCAGCTGTTGCTGTTGCTGCTGGAGCGTTTGTTGTTGCTGCTGCAACGTCTGTTGTGGCTGTTGCTGCTGCGGCTGCTGCACGGCATTCTTCTCCGGGTTGTAGAATGGATTCTGGACCGGAAATGACTGTGGTACGGCTCGCCGTGGCTCAAGTGAGCGTTCACTCACTCGAAGTAGCTGGCCGTTCTGGTTGACGTAGACCATGGGCGAGTTGACGGTGTCGGCGGCCATCATCGGCACCGGCGCGGGGGCGGAGGCCGGCGCCGCCAGCTGCGCGCCACGCTCGATCGCTGCCCTCTGCTGCAGCATCGCTTGCTGCTGCTGCTGCAACAAACAACATCCTGTTATTGGTCCCCCAAAATCGTCAAATGCGTGTGCTCTTTACAGTAAAGACTTTACGACCGACATCATGTCATTGACAGCCGAGTGATAAGAGCTTATCACTCGGCGGCGCCCAATCTCCGGTGTGATAAGCCCCTATCATACTGGCGAAATTCGTTCTCTTATCAGCGCGTATCAGTTTACGCAGATTATGCGGCTACAAAGCGGCTTGCAAAGCGAATGACAATGAAATAGCGACCTTTCGTATCGTCGCTATAGATTAAAGTCTTCCACACCGATAATCCTTATCATTCTTTTCGCTCTCAAGAATGTCGTGAGACTACATTCGTCATGGATGCAGGCGCAAACAATGTGTGTATGGGTGTTTATGAGTAATAAAATACCTGCTGCAAATGCTGAATCTGTGCTGGTGTCAACGCTTTCTGCTGTGCAGCCTGGTTGCTGGCTGCATGTGCTGCTGCAGCCTGCTGCTGTTGCTGCGCTGAGATTGCGGCTGCCTGCAAGTACTCACGTCATTCTCCTGCTGCGAGTTATACTTTGCAGCTCTACTACTGTACTAATCTACTTCTCCCCTCTACAAACCGCGTTCCCTCGTTTTTTCAACGATGGAATGCGCTTTGCTGGGATCTTCTTATTCATTTTTGTCTCAAGGTTAGAGGATAACCATTAAGTGAAGAGCCATTTGATCTTGCAGCACCTGTTGTCTTCGTAGAAGTTCGAGTTGCTGAGCGTTGGCCGCGAGAACCGCGGGGTTGGTCGCGGCGGGGGCGCCTGCGGGCGCCTGTGCGAGACGCATTCCCGGCGCCAGTTGCAGCTGCGGGATGCCGTTGACGAGTTGGATGGGCTGCAAGCACAACGCGTCAATAATGGCGCCAATCCATCGATTCGTTTGTTTCGCAACCACTATCTATGTGTATGCTGGCTCATGCGGGACAGGGTGGGGGTGCGACGACTGATCATGATGTTAACCACCTGGAGAGTTGCTGCGGATGCGGTTGCTGCGGGGATGGGCGTGGTCGCGGCCGGCTGTGGGGTCGCCGAGGCACTCTGCTGCTGAATTTGCTGCACAAAGTCCTGCACCTGCAGCAAGCGCGACACTAACGACAGCAAGGTGAAAGCTGGAGGCACAAACGAAAACGCCAGCCAGTTAGTTAACTATAGTATGTCGGTGGGGTATGCATTTAACGATAACTGGCGGATAAAAATAACATGGAAACCATATTAAAACAATTTCTAGAATTTTCCTCTCATAGTATTCAGCCGACAGTTACAGGAAAGATATTTGTACTGCACAACAAAGAGAATACATAAATCCACTCCAGCCGTACTGGGAAATGTTTTCGTTTTACATCTTCATGTACGACAGGAATGGATCTAGGTATGATAAGTCTTGTCTAATCACCTGTTGGAAGGTTCTCTGCTGCGCGGCTTGCTGCGTCGGCTGCTGCTGCTTGACGCCAACTGCTGCAGCTGCTGCAAGCGACGCTGCGGGCAGTGCGACGGGCGTGGCGATGCCAGTCGCCGGCTTGGGCGACGCCTGCTGTAGCTGATGCTGCAGCTGCTGCAGCTGCTGCTGTTGCTGCTGCTGAGCGGCGACGGCCGCAGACGCTGCATGGTTCAGCATCATGATCGATTGCGTCGGCTGCCCGTCGAGACCCTGGAATCAGGAGGTGAAGACCCTGACGACGCAAGTGCCACGTACGATATGGGGCGTAATGAGGAAGTGCTGTCCGTCGGCTGTCGTGCCGATTGATTGACCCTGCTGCAGAAGATTGCCGGCAGTCATGCCCAGTGCACTCATCGTGGCCGGGTACCTGAAGTATATTGTTTGTCATATCCAGTAAACGCTTGCAGGGCGAGTGAGTGTGCGAATACGAGTGCGCCCTTATTCACTAGTCAAACAACGCCGCAACTAAAGTCCTCCTCAATCGTCAAATAGTCTGTCCTTCAATTACTATAGGAAACCTATGTTAGTTTTCCTCGGCAATAGATATTTCTTCCGTTTTGCGCACTTTCCCATCCTCTTTCCTTCCTTGTGTTACCTGAAGGTGGGTGTCAGCGATTGTTGCGGAAGGGAAGGCGGCGACTTCTTTACGTCATCGGCTAAAACAATAATATGATTAATAATAAAGAAGAGTATATAAATAGATATCTATCGTACCCCGGGGGACAGGTGCGTACAGGAACAGATGTTTTTGCCGCACACACACATACACAAAGTCCTGACATTTGCCACGAATGCAATTTCAGTTTCCCGACAGGTGCAACAACATTCGTAATACGGCTTTTCCCATTCAGCTGCCTGCTTTCACCTGACCGCAATGTCTAATTTCCGAGCGCCGTCATAGACTTTGTGCCGAGGCAAATTTCCGATTCAGACGCCTCTCATACCTAGAAGGTGAAGATTGTTGTTGTTGAGATGCGACCGGGGGGTGAGAAATGCATAGACCACTCGGATTTGCGTAAATTTGTTATTGCACACACATACCAAACCCTCGTCACTTCTCGACTACGCACGGGCGAACTCATCGCATAAATCTCGCTAATGAGATGTTTGAATAATGTCGCGATTATCCGAAAGAGGAGCGGCGGATAATTCGTGCTCCTCGCTGATTCCCATTACACTCTTCCTTCGCAGGTGACTAATTGCAGGGTGGGGAGGATTCCGACGAGAGACCTTCAATCTCCCCCGCTAATGCCACTCGTTAGCTCCTCCTATATACCAAATGTGTGCATGTGTGTGCGGCCCCCTTAATCATGCCCGACGGCATCGTGCAATCATATGTCTGGCCAGACGGACTACCTGGCGGAGCAGAGGCGGATGAGGCGGGCAGCAGTACGGTAGGCACCGTGAGTGTGCCAGAGGAGGAGGGCACGACGGAGCAGAGGACGGGAGGATTCGCGAGAGGCGACGTCGACGGATCGTCCACGACGATGATCTCGTCATCTTCCTGAAATGCATGTGATAATCACTTGCGCCAGCTATTTCCGCGACGTAACTCAGGTGTCACTATTAGTTACACTTGCTCCAATTAGAAAGGTCAGCGTCGCGGCGCAAGGTCACTTATCGCTAGACAGGCAGTTAATGTGCAAAAATTGTTCGACCTATCAACGGAGTGTCGGGCACACAGTGTAACCAACACTGTGCAGTGTGTAACATCGGTTACGAGAACTCGATCCGGTTCCAAGACTAATCGTTCGCTAACCTTGACTATTTGTAACGAAAAACAAATTAGAGTGAGCAATCTCCGAACGGAAGAGAGAAAGCTACGCTGTACACTAACGCGTAAACACACGAGGCTTGCAAAACAAAAACTGATTAGATAAAATTGAGCAGTTTACCTGTTTCTGCCTAGTGTACTGACTGTTACGCGCGGAACGCTAAATATATTGTAGAACATCAATGTGTACATTTATTAGGCCACAAACGAGCAACGAACCTTCTTCAGCTGCGGCGGACTGTCCTCCTTTCCACTGGTTGCGGTTGAAACAGCCGCGAGCTCGCTCTGCCGTCGATCCTAAAAACATATAATTTGTTTTAATTTTTAAAATATATATTTTCGGACTTTGAGCACCTCCTCACCGAACAGCGTTTTCTATGACAATGTCGGGGACTTTTCAATGAATTTTTTTTATCTCCATTCTTATCAAATGCTGACCCGCGACTATCTATCTAAGTCTATTCAGGCACAATCGCGTGCAGACATTTACGGTCCCTCTTATCTTCTTATCAGGTCGGGCGCTATCATCGTTTTTCTTATTGCCTCCAAATTTAGCACGTCATGCGATCAACGATGAGTGGGTTTGTGCGAAAGCCGAGCGATGCGACAGTGTGTGTGTGTTTGGAACCGATTAGGCAGAGAGAGAGAGAGGAGCGAGGAGCGGCGATAAACATCCCGCGTACATTCCGCAGTGTTACACACTCGAAATCAGATCGAATCAGGTAAACAGTACGCCCGTGACGAAATTGCGGGTAAATCAATAATTGGCAAATAATTGATTCGTTGAAACGTGCCTTCATGCTTTGCAGGCTCGCAATGAGATCTCCGATCTTGTGCATGTCCGGCTCCTCGGCTGTCTCGAGCAAACCCGCGAAGATCTCCAAAACCTGCAAATTATGTTTATAATACAAATTTATTACCAATACAGCGTATAGAGAGAACAGCGCTCACATTTTTGTGCATCATTTCGTGCTGCTGCGACCGTGCGCTGTGCGGCACGGCAGCAGTAGCCTCCTTGCGACTTCGCTTCTCTGCAGCACCGCCCGATTCTGCAGCCGACGCGACCGAGTCGGTCGAGCGCTTCCGGCTCTTCTCGTCGCTTGCCATTGATCTGGAATTATGAATCTTACTAACAATAACAAACGTTACGTTGAATCAGAGCGGTGCGCGCTAAATTTCCTCCGCTCAACCATGCTAGCTCACATGATTCCAAACATACAGACCAGGATTAGGACGAGAGAGTATGCAAAAGTGAGAGAGTCCCTCTCGATTTCACACGCTCTCTCACTCCAAAGGCCTTTCTGTAAGGTTGACCGGCCTGTGGAATGATGAAATGAACCCTGGTCGCGGAGTGTAAACGATAGTGTAATCTAAACACAGGAAGAAGTGGCCTTCTCTCGCAACATAACAGACAGCAAGACACGACCCGCAGGTGCTGTGGTCAGAAAGAGGAAATGTCAGCAAGATGAGATAAGACCCCTGTCATTATCAGAAAGCGCACACACTGATGCTGCTGATACGCACACCGTCTAATCTTTGCTAATTCGTGCCGACGACCGGGAAATGGGCAGTCTGGCGCAGCCGTCAATTAGGCTTTCACAGTGCTGATTACAGAGCAAGAGCGAGATCACTGATTACGGGGTTCGCAGCGGGAGAAAGATGGGAGAGCGCGTGTATATGTATCATACGAGGAAGACGGCACGCCGTACCTGCCAATTACCATGCAATCCTGTCATTTCGCATGACGCATTGGTCGCAATAATACGCGCTGGAGAGCAACCCGGATAAATGCGGAAGATCGGGAGACCGAGAGATAAACAATTACATGATATGTCGATGAGCGCACATCACAAGATCAAATGTGTTGAAAACAAGACTAGAGCGGGCATGAAAGAATTGGCATTTTCTTCAAGACTTTCAGCAGACACAATGGGGGCTGCTGGGGGTTGTCGTCAATAATTGATGAGTGCGCAGGCAGCAATGCATAAGGCCGATTAGTCTGGAGACAACGAGAGGACGACGACGAGAAGTGAGTGAATGACTGCTGCTGCTGCTACAACGCTTAATAAATATAGAACCACACTGGAGAGAGCGAGAGATAATCCTAATCCCTCCCTCTTCTCTCGCTCGCTCTCGACAAAATTGACGTCGATGGTGGTGTGCAGCGCGGCTTCGTCGCGAGATCCGAAGAAAGAGGGGATCAGCGCTCGCGTAATCTCCTTTCGCCTAAGACTTTCGGATGAGCAGCAGATTATACGGCGGAAGACCGTCGAAGAGCAGATATATACCGTAATCCCCCCGAGCTAAGAGATCTCTTATCATTATTATCAACAGTCGCGCGTCTGACTCATACCACAGACACACACATACGCAGTGCGCGCGCTGATAAAGGTGATGTATAAGGGCGATAATAGGATGATAACAGATAATCCGACACTGATATTTCGATACCCCCTTGGGGGTACTGTACTAGGCGAGAAATGTAAGCGAAAAATGTGTACGTGTACGAAACTGATCTGTTGGTTCGGAGTGGGGTAGCCAACAAGCGGAAATTGGGCGCTATTTGAAGTAGTTGAGAGCGGGGACGTGATTGACTGCCATCAATACGCAGTATGTTGCGGATGCTAGTTATCAAAAGAGGGGGGGAAGGAAGAACAGGAATTGGAAATAGCCGAGATTCGAGCCGAGACCAAGGGAGCAGAGCATAGTACGGGGAGCAAATTGAAGGCAGTTAGGAATGTTCAAGAGATGAGAGGAGGCGCGTATCATGACAATAGCGATATCAGAAGATCTTATCATGTCGTCAATACGTGTGTTGCGTGTTGTGATAACCTTTGCATTATACACGACTACGACGACAAAGGCGAAGCTCAGACATCAATAGCGATGGGATGATGCGTCGGCACGAAAATAGAGGTGTATGGGAGGAGGAAGCAGGGATTACAAATGGAGAAGGAGGGAAGGAAATGGATGAGATGGAAGCAAGAATGGCAAGGATGCTCGATGGAAACGACTGGTGGATGCAGGAGAGGAATGGGGATACAAGGGGATATCTAGACAGACAGCGGGTTGGGCTTCCCATGCATTAGCATCGCATACCAGGACCCGATAATCGGCGCGTATTGAGGTATTATTGCTCGCGCAACAAGGGTCAGAATAAGCGGAAGGTCTCGGGTGGCGGGAAATGGTGAGCCTGACTTCCGGAGAGGTGCGCGGGGGGCAAACACAAAAAAGGATATGAATCGTTGAGAAGGATGGGGGCGGAGAGAGACTCTCTCACTTTCGCGCACTATCTCGTCGGGAGGCGGTTAGAGGCCGTGTAAAGTGCGGGGAGTGCCAGACGGATAGCGACACTCACGCTGCGGGTTCCTCCTTGGGCTCTGTGGTCTTGCTGGTAGCGCTGGAGGGAGAGGCCTGTAATTAACTAATTAATTAAAATTTAATTTTGCACAACCCTTTTCTAGATATAACCAGGTGCACTCGGTAATTTGCTTTATACAGCTTCGGCTGCATCCCGTAAACACTCTATCCTAATCAGAATAAAGCATCTGTTATGATAACGAGAATCGGTCTCACACACATAAATAAGCCAGAGCGGTGTGTGTATGTGTATCGGAGTGTGAATAAGATAGGGGGAGGAGGGGGAAGAATGAGTGAGACCACTCCGTCATGGGAATCAAGCTGCATAGAGAGTCCGGGCAAATCAAGTATCCGTTTGGATCAGTGCCAAGAACGTCTGGCCCTCTCGTTTCGCGCACTCTCTCAGCTGCTCTCTGCCTTGTTAGCGCGGTAATTTGGTGTGGGAGATTCCCAGAAGGCAACAGCTGGCACTGCCACACATTCCCACATTGCAATCAAGTGATAAGCGTGTGAGAGGAACTCTCCCAGGGAGGCACGGCCCGGTTCCCACCCGCTACCTATTTACCGACTACCCCCCTTGCACGAATGTTATTAGTGCCTGTGACTTAACCATGATTAGCTTATTAATTAGCATAACTAATTGTTGTATACCTCGGTGGAGGTGGAGCTGGCTGCGGACGGGGCAACTCTGATGATGTCGAAGTCGTCCAACGGCATGCCCACCTGAAAGCAGCCCAAATTAGAATCATCAGCGCGACGCCAAATGAGGTAGCCTGCTTCTGGTGCGAAAACAAGAGCCTAATCCGCCCGTTACTCACGCGATGCAATTAGAGGTGGGCAAAAAGGCTGCCTGAAATCATCACGAGCACTTGTGATCTTCCTCTTGAATAAGCTCGCGCAATTCGGCTAACGAGCGAACTTCACTGAAGTGCGCGACTAATAATCGCCGCCGCTATCAGAAGATCATCGAATCGGCCTGATTGTCAAGTAGGTGTTTGGAAATAGCCACGCGTTAATAAGGGCATGACGCAGTACATCACTCCCAAGCCCAGTCAGACCTTCAGAACACACAGAAAAAAGGTCTTACATACGGCCCATAAGATATGGGGGTTCTTAACAAAAGGTCTTATATATAAGACATTTTGTTAAGAACCCCCAGGTCTTGTGGTCCGTATGTAAGACCTTTTTTTCTGTGTGAAGAGGGGTCGCGTTAATTAGGCGGCTCCTAAAATGTATAGGGGCCCTCTCACGCACGATAATGCATTTTTTTAGAGGGTCAGACACTAAAAAGGTCACGCCGAAGCCCTCTAATGGTTCCATTTGCGAAGCTTTTTCCCGAGTGACGACGTCGTTAATCATACGCGAGATGGCAAATCCAATGATGCCTCTATCTCTAACTAAATGAGACCACGAAGCCCCGGCTTTCCTCTGCTCCCTAAATCGAGAGCGACTCCCCCTCTAATACGCGGCCTTCTAATATGCGGCCCGCTAATACCCGGCTTCCTCATCAATGCGGAAGCCCCGTTCGCGTGCTTTGCGCTGCTAGTCGTGCATAATTCCCCGTGTCGGTGTCATCGCTCCTCCTCGAATCAAGAGGATTAGCGTAAATCGTGTAATTCGGCGCGCATTATGCGCATAATCATGGCGCGGATCGCGTGCGCGCAACATTTCGGGACGATCTTCGGCGCTAGGCGAGATTGGGCCACGTCAGCAGTTGGAGGAAAGCAGCAACGCGCCGCGCTGTCTCACTTCTTGCGAGCGTGATTCATGCGCGCCAGAAGCGCGCAGCGATCGTACAGTTTATAGTACGCGTAGGTTATCGTTGTTGAGAGCGCGCGAATTCCGCGCGGAACCGCTACCGTAGTCTCACTTACTTCGGGAGACGGCTGATCCTCGTCCAATTCGTCGTCGGTGGGCACGTGGGTAGTCGTGATCTTCAGCTTTAGCGGCGGCACGCGGCCCTCGGCGGTCAACATTCTGGAGGGATACGGTAGAAGCACACACGTTGACTATCGGCAACTGATTTTTTTCTGAAATTGGTTCCATTAATCGGCGGTGTTTGCAGATGTTTTGCGGGTAATACATATCTGAATAGGCATATGGAGTTGCGAGTGAGGCGCGTGAATAGTACAACATCAGACCTCAACGAGGGAAAGAGAGAGAGAGAGAGAGAGAGAGAGAGAGAGACCGAGAGAGGAAGGCAAACACTGCACACAACAACACATTAAATTTATGCGAGAGAGAGAGACCGAGAGAGAGAGAGCGATTCACACACATTTGAAATTATGAGTTTTGCGGCGTTGACGGCAAATAACGGTGATTACACGTTGCCAATTCTAAAGCGACGATTCTATTGAAAGAGAGAGAGAGAGAAGTTATACAACGCTCATACACAATCCCCCTTTTAGGGATGCACTGCAAACATTGTGTGTGTTAGAATAACAATAGGGTGAATGTGATTGTGTGTGTGTGTGCACAATCACACGACGACACCACGTCCTTTCCCGGATACTGTAGGGCGTGATATGATAGCGATCGAGGAATGATAAGAATGATAACCTTCGAGAGTATTAAGTGCATGTGCTATACAAACGCGGATGATCCAGGCGAAGGATAAACAATTGTATTGAAACAATAAAGCGGCAGAGGCGCGACTAAAGATACCGCAAACAAAAACATGATGTGGCAGGGGGGAGAGAAAAGGGGATGATGTGGTAGGAGAAGAAAGGCTATAGAAAAGCAGGAAGAAAGGGGAGAAAAAGAGAGGAGGATGTCTCGAGCAGTAACACAAAAGATGCGATAATCATCATTGCCGCAAATAAGAGAAATTCTCTGAATCGCCCGTCTTATTGTGTGTAAAGTAATAAGGCGGCAGGGCAAAAATAGATTGGATTTTCGGTGCGTTACCAGGCAACCAGCAGACAGCGGATTAGCATACATGGCTGTATAGCTAGCGAGTGACCGCGAATATTCTAACGCAATGGATCGGAGACTAATGAGTTGTTACGCGCGCGGTAATTAGTAATGAGCATGCCAAATCGGGATGCGAGCGGGGGAGAGGAAGCAGTGTAACATTCTGGAAGCGCAGGATGCGCGCATGCCGCAAAAAGATGCGCGCGCGCGGAGCGGCGTGAAGATGCGCAGCGCACGCCCGATTCAAGAGCGGATATCTCTCGCATGTTAGATAAGGCGTAGTACCAAAGGGAGAAAAGAGAGAAGATAGATACTAATCGAGATCGACCCCCAAGGACGAGCAATGTTATATGAAGAGGAGGAAGAAGAAGTTGACGGAAAAAGAGGAAAAGGGGAAAAGTGAAATGCAGTCGACTCGAGATGAGAGAGCGCAGTGGAAACGTGGATTGGATTGAAATAGGGTGGAATTGGGGGGGGATTAGAGGGTGAGCAGAAAAACGACCAAGCAATGATGAACGGCTAGCAATTGCATAACTTATTGTGATTTGTCTAAGATCTCTCTCTCTCTCTGTCTCTGTCTCTCTCTCCAGACGTTGGCGAAGCCTTGCAACATAGCGGCGGGCAGCGGCGGACAGGAAGTGGCCACTAGACAGGTGAGAGAGAGAGAGAGCGAGAGAGAGAGGGGCGACAGGCAGGGATTATGACCGCATCAGGCTCCGCCCCCATGTCACCGCCGCCGCGCCGCTCTCGGCTCCGCCCCCTTTCCCGAGAAAGTCTCCTCCTATGTTCCCATGGACAATATTGTTTGTACAGCTCTCGCGCGCGCTCCCTGAGAGCTACATGAAAAATGGATGAGGAGGAGTTTCCCCAGCTAGCTCCGCCCCCTCCACCACTGAAACTGTTTATGTGTGTGGGGAGAACGGAGGTCGTGGGGCGACAGCAATTTTCATCAAAGCGAGAAAAGCAGGGGCGAAAAAAACACGGAAGAGGGATATGAGCAAAGGGAGGAAAAAAGAGAGGAAGAAACTTGATTAGCAAGTTCTGCGGCGGAGTGCGAGAGATCGAGAGAGGCATTATTCACGGTTGCTACCGGGAGGGAAGGAAGGGTGATGGAACGAGACGCCGTCTCGCTACCTAGCAGCCGGATTAGGCCTGTCGTTTCAAATCAGACGACTATAAGCTGCTGCAGCTGCTGCAGATCTCTTCCGACAACCTAGGGGCGACGAAGGGCGAAGAATGATCTAAAGATCGTGGCGGGATGATAATGACAAGTGTGTGATAAGATAACGCGGGGGGAGGGCGGAAGAGAGCGATCAGACTGAATTCTGATGGCACTGATAAGCTGATAGGAGCGATAGGAGAGAGCGAGCAATGGGACAGTGTAAGGGCGTTGGTGTTGAAAGATTGCACGGCCACGATGCAAATAGCGGCCCATTTCGACAGATACCGCCCGGTATCAGAACACGCCTTTGCGATACACTAATACCACACATTTCAGCGGGAGATAGCAGGTTGCAAGTGCTCACCTCCGGGGAACAGCACTGCTTGATACCCCCTTTCGACTACAAAAAGTCACGAGGACACAAAGTGACATGGTTCACTTATCTGGAAAAGATCGCGTACCTATTTCTAGCGGTTTTCAGTTATGTGACAGCATTGGATGATAATCATAGTGATTTTTTTTCGCAGAGTAGGTTAGGGACCTCGATCTGCGCATATGAAAAACGATGTACGGCCAAAACGCAGGCTAGGATTTTTTTCCGCTGTGAACTATGTATGAGCAGTATTTGCTTCTCCGTCAAACGTACTGTCTGTTCGTTGAAAATCAGTTTCCGCTCGCTGAACGGACCACAAAACCACTACGATATTTTGTAGGCGGCGGAGCTTATTTTCAGCGCCTTGTTTACTGCAAAAAAAGCCACGAATAAGCCTAATCTACTCGTCACGCGGGGACATAATTCTGATTGACTTTAGCGTCGTCGGCGCCCGCTTAACGGGGGCAATCGAGTATAGCAGCCAACGGCTTAGTCACACCTTAGCATATATGGGGCTTGTCAATTCGCTCTCTCGAGGTAATGCTGCTCCCGTCCTAATTTAATACACCAATGAAGGAAGTGTTTTGGAGAGCCGTATATCCGTCTCGCCAATTTTCTCAAGAAGGTGTAGTATCGGATCAGCGCCTGACGGAAACCAAGCTGCGGCTCATCTCGCTGATCACAAGGACCCTTTCGCGTCAACATTGATTATGGAAATCCGGGGAATCTCGCGCTCTCTAATACTATTTCCCGGTTCTAGCTGGGCTGAAAAGCGGCTTACACGTACACACGAAATTCGCCGTTGTGAATATAGATGAGCAGGGGCTGCCAAGCTGCTTACTTACTTACATTCTGCTGATGCTGCTGTCTTTAGCGCCCGTCGTATGTGCAAACTTGGAGAGCCGCGGATTTGCATGCGAAATCAGGCGCGTCTTCCGACAAAGTCTGAAGAAGGGGTAGGAGAGTGCCAGAATAAGCCAGCACAAAAGCCGGTCGAAAAAAGTCGGCGACCGAAAACCACCAACACCACATCTTTGTAGCTTATTTATGTGCATCTACGCAGCGCGCATACATACATTCGAATTGTAATAAAATGGCTAATAAAGCGGGAGTTTGATGTCCATATGCCATTTGGGCCGTGGGGCGGCCATTTCAGCGATGAAAAGGACACTTTTGTTGCGCCGCGCTAGCGCCTTTATGCGCCCCCATTTTGACGAAATACGACTTGTGGAGGTGGCCATGTTTACACGCTGGCACATCTTTGAAATTCTCGGCCTTTGACGAAATTTTTCTTGAACAAGTTTAGGAACACGCTTGGACTCTGCATAATCAGATTGGTGCGGGCATCGCGCCACCGGCAATACGATCTACGGCGCGCATCGTGCCGGCCAAATTCAATTTCTCGCGCGCCATTTGGCGCCCGACTTGGGAGAAGGGAGGAAAACTGGTTAATCGTGCAATTTTCCGGCTCCCTTTTTGTTGAGAGGACGGTATCGGAACGGGAAATGTGTGTGTGTGTGTGCCCGGCTCTCTCCTCTCTCTCGAGAAGCTGCGCGCGCGCGCCTAATCTCTCAATCATTTTCAGTCCACTTCTCATTAGCCGATTTGTTAGACGATCTTATTTCGCCCTTTCACTTTCCCTATTCTCCCCCCTTCTCATATCTCGCTTAGTCCATCCTCACCCATACACACATACACGCACAGTTCGCCAGTTTGACTGACTGGTGCTGCGCATCGCGACCCAGATCTCACCGAGAGTGGAGGAGATAAGCAGCGAAAAATTAGTGAACCGAGAGAGAGAGAGAGAGAGAGAGAGAAAAGGGCGCAGAAAGGAGCCTGTTTCAGCCCAGCCACTTACTAGACTAAAGGACGAAAAATTACAAGAAAAGATAAGGGATATATGAGAAAAACACACGGCTCGTTGGGCAAACTAGAGGGAGAAACACATCAAATGAGCCGCAAAAGATCGCGGCCAAAAAATGAAGGAAAAATTATTTCGTTAGAACAGACAGGGAAATGGTGCGGAAAAGAAGGGGAAAATGAAGCTTCCCTATTCCACAGAGATGGTTATGCAGTTCACGGCTAATTGGCTGATTATAGAGAGAAGAGGAGAGAGAGAAGTTCTTCGAAAATAAATATAACATACAGCCAGACGCATTTCGCTTCTTCCACAAGAACATGCAATTTGCAGCGGAGATTGAAACCCGCTGATTGTCGATGGGCAGGTGCAATTTTGTGAATGCTCATTTTCCCCGAAAGTGGGGCATAGGGGGCGAACAGTCATAGCTATTATTGTTTGAACCCTATTTCACTTTTAATCCACTTGAAATTGCTTTAGATATTGCGACCAAATTCAATTAACGAACGAAGTGGTCATCAGACCTAGAAATATTTTGACCCACTTCAAAATATCTATAATATGTAGCTATTTGTAAAATAGATGGTCGAATTTGGCTGCTCAATTTCGCTTTCTCGTTTCCCTATCTGGCGATCTGCCGGCATTCCGGCGCGATAAGGGCGCAATACCTGCGCGATGCGCGCCGATCGCAGATGTCTTACGGTAGATACGGTAGCACTCCGTTATCGATCGGCCGGATCTTGCAAAGGTCGACAATAGGACTAGCGATCTATCTCTCGATTGCTCTCGATTTCGTCCGCGTTTTCAGATCCCTATCTAATCGATCCAACAGGTCGAAAAAGGGAAAGACGCAAAAAAGCGGCGTGACCCAGATTTCTCACACCCCGCAGCCGATTTTTGTAGTGTTTATCGAGCGCGACCGGAGGAGAAAAGTGTAGTGGGCTTATCTGTGCCCGCGACGCGCGACTCGTTTTATCATTTTTGTAGCAAACAACAGAAAGGACAGCGCCAGAGATCGCGCGGCTAGGGTGCGGGCATGCGACTTGTCGCGCGCGCGCGATTCGCGACACAACCAAGACACAGGAATGTTGTCAGACAAAAACAACTGCTTTTACAGGCACCAAAATGTCGTTGGAATGCGAAGCTTCGCTACCGTATACCTTAGTGCATGATGTTTTTTTCTCTCGAAAATTCAGCGATAACCGCTTCCCTTTTTTTAAATGTCTAGTCGGAAGCGCGCGTTGGCGGGCATCGGTGCGCTACATATACCGCGCATTAGTCAGTTTATCATCGTAGCCTTACCGCTCTCTGTTTTGATCGAGATACGGTCATTGAGCGGATTATCGGCTCGAAAAATATAGAGAAAGAAATGTCAGGCGCTTGCGAGCGCAATCGCGTTCATTTATTCAGCGGGGAAAAGGGGGGGGAAAGGTGAATAAACTACTGCCAATCGGCTTAATATCAGAGCGGGGACAGATGAGCCATCTCTCTCTCTCTCTCTCTCTCTCTCTCTCGCCGGGACTATTGTAGCTGTCTGCTAGGGAGCGACGTTTCATTGATCTTCCGATATTTGAAACACAACCGGATCCACCCTGGTATTGATCCCTCGTGGAACGTTGAGCGCATATTGTGCGAAATTAAGTGATCCGCGCACGCCAGAAAAGTGCGAGATACTCGTGGATTGAAATTAGCGTACTACAGGGATCCTATCTTTCCTAATCCAAGCTCAACTCGGACCGTTCAATAGCGCTTACATCTACACTACACGCCGATAAAGATATACAACTACACACAGTAAAATCTTGATGAGCCCTCCCATGCCAAAAATCTCATATTTTTCTGTCTTTTAGGGTTGCCCGTTCGGCGTCGGGTTCGGTAATACGGCGTCTCTTTTTCTCTAGTTCTCTCTCCTTTATCAGCCGTATTACTGATCTGAGGGAGTCGTAATACGAAAACCGAACTTGCATCCCTACTGTCTTTTGATCTACCTATAGGTACCTGTGTACAACCCGCTGTGATTTTGTTATCGCGACAAAAGTCGCGTTTGGCGCCTGGTACAGTCTCACTATCTCTGGTTGCCTACTCGCGACAATATAGTGTGGAAACAACTTTTATTGTGGTACAAAGACTCTAGATCACATGCTACAACTGACCACGGACCAAAAGGGAATTGTGGGAGGCGAACGGTGTTCAGCACTGGAAAACAGATGAAAAACACGACCTTCGAAAACGAAATTCTCTCCATATCTCGCACTACTAAACGGATGTCTAAAATTGGTTCAATTATTGATGTTTAGGTCATAGCATAGTGTGTGATCTTTTTATACTTAGTATTTAATGGCTTATTGTTAGTAAAAGGTACTGATCCAAATTTTAGGTCGGTTTGTGGCTTTTTCTTTCACAAATAGCAGGGCACGGTTGTGCACACTCAATTTTGTTGCGTGCGTAACTTGGAAACGGCAACTTCCGTCATTTCGCTCTCCTTTCGGGGCGTGAATTATGCACATTAAGCGCCGGGAGCCAATAATGTGCGATCGACTACTGACTTTTCAAAGAGCTCCGCTGAATTGGATCGTAACGAGCTGGCTACTGGTGTCGACACCACAAACGTCTGCTCGCGTAGTTTCGATGCGCGCAGATGAAAGTAGAGAGCAAGAAAATAAGCAGCTCGTCACGGGATTTGACCCACATGCGTGACGTCACCGCCGTGGTTCGTTGGTCGCGACCATTCGTACGATATAAAAAAGGAGCCTTATCATGAAACCAGAGATGCGTATCGCCCCCACTCAAAAATTCTTTCTATCGATGGTGAAACGCATTAAACGGGGACTGAAAAGACCCGGAAACGAGGTCTGTTCTCTATATAGATCGGCAACCTGGCACGCAACCAAGCACATACAAAGAGCAGGTGGGGGATATTACATGTTTTCGCCACTCTCCCCAAGCAGATTGAAATTTCTATGCTTTACCCCATCACGCTTTCGCAAGCTGATTGGAGTGGTTCAACAAACCCGCCAGAAAGGGAGCGGAATATTATTTCCACCTCGGCCCCTTTCTGGAGCATTGGCCATTAACGAAATGTGTCCGAGTTGACGATGCAAAATACACTCTATGGGGATGATTATTTCGAAAGTGGCTTAGCGCGATCCGCGCAGATTACCAAAGATCTGATGCGGATAATCCCCGTGGCCGATTTGCGACCGAAGTGCGAACTTTTGAGTAATGATAAGACTCTCCTCATTCTACATGCTCTCTCATCGATCAGACAGCGCGAGAGAGCATGCAGAATGGAGAGGGTCAGACTATTACTCGAACTTTTGTTTGCTGTCGTACTTTGATGAACTATTCCTGCAGTTTTGTACCGTATACTCAGGCGCATATTCTCCCCCCTGCCAATATCGCCTATTCCACCTAACCAAACACACACAATCTGTTGACTAATTCAGCACAGATCCGGACCGCCAGCTCCCGCCCTACCGTAACCATGGTGTGCTGCTGGTGGTGCGTCGTCCGGGGCGACGATTCACGAAACGCGTCGAGTGGTCCGTTGGGGGCGCCCACTCTAAATGGCGATCCCGGTTGCCCCGCGCGCCCCGAATCGTCGTCCTTAGCGATTGGAGAAAAGGAAATGGAAGAGAGGCAACAAGAAAAGGGGAAAGGACTATACAGTCGAGACACATGATTCCAAACCTACAGACCAGGGTTAGAGCGAGATAGTGTACAAAAGTGAGAGAGTCCCTCTCGATTTCACACGCTCTCTCACTCCAAAGGCCTTTCTGGATGGTTGACCGGCCTGTGGAATGATGTGCAATGGGTACGATTTTGTTTAGTAAGACGAATTCTCACGAAATTCCGGCTCCAATAGCCACAATCTACAACGAATTCTCACGAAACCCCTAACCCTGGCGGAATAAATAATTGGAATTGTAATTGAATCTTTAAAAAAAATGTTCTGGAACGTACTTCAAACAAAAAAATGGCGATTTTTTTGCGATTTCCTAATGGCAAATTGAAAAAAAATTTCAGTGAACCAAAACTTCCTAAACGACAGTTCCAAAACTTGCGATCACCGAATCAAAGAGAGCAGTGTACAGGTAATCAACATCTCATTAAATTTCCTATTTTTTTCACGAAAACTGCATGTTTACAGTACTGGTTTCTACGAAATGGAGGAAGTGGTGCCGTTTTAGGAGTGGTGCTTATAGAACCCATTTGCGTTTCTTTTCGTGTAGCAAACTCTTAGAAAAATTTAATGAGAAAACCCGGTAAGCTCTAAAACGGTACACTCATCGACAAGCTACGTGAGTCACACACATCATTTAACATGCATTTCAGCTTTCACAAAGGGGTAAGGAGAGTGGGACTAAAGATTTCAGGCCTCCAGAGTGAGAGGTTAGAGATCGTGTGAAATCTCACTTTCGCACACTCTCTCACCTAATCCCTTTCTGGAGGATCGTAATGTTGTACTGCGGATAAATAGAGTAGACGCCTTGTTCCGCCGGACTTCAAATAAATTGAATTTTTATTGCGGACGCGTGATAATTGGAAAGCCGGCGGAAATTAGTCGGGCACTTTCGCGACTTATTCACCGCAACAACAAGACCTCGTCATGCCCTGTCTCAATAGCCTCTGTAAAATCCAGAGGGGTCCACATCATTCCACAGGCCGGTCAACCATCCAGAAAGGCCTTTGGAGTGAGAGAGCGTGTGAAATGGAGAGGGACTCTCTCACCTTTGTACACTCTCTCGCTCTAACCCTGGTCTGTAGGTTTGGAATCATGTATACAAAAAAAAGTGTACAAAAGTGAGAGGGTCCCTCTCGATTTCACACACTCTCTCACTCAAAAGGCCTTTCTGGAAGGTTGACCGGCCTGTGGAATGATGTGAATAGTACTCAGCTGAGCGAGAAAAAATTGCCACTTCATTTCGAGTGGTCGTTGGTTATTAAAAACATAGCGATCATGATTATAACAACATTTGATTGTATCGGAGAAACGAAAAATCTGACGTGAACTGAAATTGTTGTTTGACGACTGCACATTGCTGACGAATTCACGATTTAGACAGGAAAAGGTTTCAGCAAGCAACTACAATCCGGCTACAATCGCGTCATTCCGCAGGCCGCCGGGTTTCCGGTTAAAACCCTACAGAAAGCCGTTTGTAGTGAGAGAACGTGCAAAAATGAGAGGGACTCCTTCAACCTAATACTTAATACTATTAAGTAAAGAGTATTAAGTATAACTTCTCCGTTTTTGTATCATGTGTTGCCCGTGACTATCAGATTGTTGTCTGGTGATTGCACATCTCTGACGAATCCAAAATACAATTTTCGGTAGGAAAGAAGTTTCAGCTGTCTGCTACAATCCGGTTAGTTCTTTAGCCACACCATCCCTACGGCTATAAGGAAACACCCATCAGCCCACAGACCGGTAAAACCTCCAGAAAGGGGTTGCTACTACTTGACATGGAACACCTTTTTACTACAATCCGGATACAATTGCATAAGAGATCACCATCTTCCCTTCGGAAATATCGTGTCTATATTAGTCGTGGCGGAAAACAGCGCTCATCCGTGCATGATTATCATGAATACGAATATTTACGTCAGCGCCCCGAAATAAACCAAATGCTGATATTTCTGCAGGATCAACAATGAAAATGTGCCCGCGCACACCGCGGAAAATCGGAATACCAAAACACATTTTTTTGTGCTAACAGCACTTCGTGAATTTTATGATGTCACGTTTGGAACGCTATTTGGAAACATAGCTTTGAAGGGGATAAGACCGTCCATAAGACCATTAAAAGTGCCCATCATTCTACAAACCGGCAAGCGCAACATCCAATTGGCACTATGCCAAGATCATCTCTCGTTGTCTGACCCTCTCGTTTGGCGTGCTCTCTCGCCACCTCTCTCTTTCTCTAACTCGTTCTCGCTGACTCTGTTTCGAACGCTGTGGCAAGCACTCCAGAATGTGGAGTTCATGCTGATCCCTCTTCGGAGCTTTGAAATCGTGTGAAACGTACCTGCACCACGCAGTTCGCCAGAGCATAAACGGTAAACGATTATTTGTCAGCCGATATTGTCGTTTAATAATTCAGTGAGCATCTCGCGAAACATGGGCGAAACTCGATAGATCTGCAAATACGCAAACAGCAGGGGGCTGGGGAAAGTCGGCATTGTTGGCTCAGCTATTCCCAGAGTCCTAGCTATTCCGTCATTGCTGCCTCGGTGGGCAACTGTGCTATCGAAAGATGCGAAATGTATGGGGAAATTGTGGCACACTCAGTGCAGAAGCGAAGAGCGGTTGTTTGTGGATTCAGAAGGACAACTGTGCAATGAGAGAACTCTCGAGAGAGGACTTTGAAGGGAAAATATCGAGGATAGGTCGATTGGGAACCTCCAGAAAGGGGTCAAATCAACAAAACAGTTACACTGCAAAACTGCTAGGGCTGAGTATCTTTAAGGAAGTGCGACAATGATGTGAAAAGTCGTTGAAAATCGATTAAAAGTGAGCTGGAAAAGGGCGCGCACTGGCCTTTTCGGCTGTTGTTGAATCACCGCGCCCACTGTAATTCATCGAACAGCGAAGCCTTCGGGGGACATTTTTGGGATGCGTAAGGTCACGTTATTTCGCGGCGCGCCATTCCTATTGATAATGACAAATGTTTGATGACAACAGAAAAGGAGGAGAAATGCTAGCGCGGAAAGCGGAAAGGTGGTACCAAAATTAGCTATTATTAGCAGAACGCTGGGTGAATTTATAGCAGAACTCTAATTATGGATGCCGCAAGAAATAATTCTACGGTTGTGTATCGGGAAATACACATATGCCCGTTTTTTCTCCCGCATGCTGAAAGGAAAGTAATTTGTCTGGAATAGAATCGAGGTGCGAGTGTCAATAACAAATACCGCATGCAATCAGTATGCAATTTGTATCGCTGGCCTCAAACTATCATCACAACAAACCACCGCTTCACATGATTCCAAACCTACAGACCAGGGTTAGAGCGAGATAGTGTACAAAAGTGAGAGAGTCCCTCTCGATTTCACACGCTCTCTCACTCCAAAGCCCTTTCTGTAAGGTTGACCGGCCTGTGGAATGATGTGTTAGTTACACTCATTGTCGGAAAGTTCAGCGTCGGCCATGGTCAATATCTAATCAACCGAGTGCGAAAAATGTGTTTTTGCGCAATTCACACGTTGACCAGAGTGACGCAGACAAAATGCGATCGGGCATGAAAATTAGGCGCCTCAGGGGGAATTGAGGGAGCGTAAGATTAGATAATTTGTCAGGGACTGAATATCTCGTGTTTGAATTTGCGCAATTTCAGGGATCACCGCAAGTGATAATTTCGCTACTTGTTTGAATAGAGAGTATGTCCCTAGAAATATCCAGATGTAAATAACAAGGTGAATACGATCTTTAGAAAAAAAAACTTGGGGAGGGGGGTACAGCTGTTCTCTACATAATTAGTGTTTTTTTAAAGAAAAGAACAGCAATGAATGGGGACCTTTGAAGATTTCCCTCAATATTCTCATCCATTTTCCACGCCTACTTCAGACTTTTTGTTCTGGTGCTTGCCGCGTAAATAACTAATGTGGTAATTTCACGCGGAAGTTATAGCGGCGAACTATGCATGATTATACCCATTCAATCGCCTGCCTACGAATATTTCTCATTAAATTATAGTACTGTTTATCGCAAACAGGCGACCAGCCAAGAACAAGACTCTGATGGAAACAGAAATATGCTTCGAGGGATTTAATAGTATTACAAATTTACGAGCATTCGTCCGAAATAATAAAACGTTCCGTTGATATTTCGTGCTAAACAACAGATACGACTGCGAGAGAGCATGGCAAAGTGAGAGACACGTCGAGGTATAGAAAGAGAGTACACCACCAGTAGTCCATTTCATGAACGTATCATTTTCAAATTGTAATACAGTTTCATTGAAAAACTATGGGCTTTTTAATAATCTTTTTGTATGTAAACATAAAATCTTAGCGGGATACACATCTTAAAGTTTCATTGACAAATTTTCTATTTCATTTAGAAATTGGATTTACATTTTAATCATGAAAAAAGTGGATAGGGGGATGAAGTTTACAGAAGCGCACGCAGTTGCCGATCGGCATTCAGAGTTTACACGATGATTCAGAGAGTGGGGAAATCGAGAGAGGCAATAAACTAAACAGCCCGTTCGCCTAGTCAAAACAGACAGCAATGTTGCCAGGAGGAGAGAGAATGCACACTCACCAAAGGGGATTCACTATAGTATGAAATTCGGGGGAAATGTAAAATACACACATGTGCCGACCGGGAAGTGTGTGTGCGATAATACTATTATTTGAATAAATTTCAACCTCTACATTTTACTGGCAATCGCATCCGTGACATTGATCACTTCTCTGGTGATATCATTCCAGCCGCCTGAAAATAATACAAAGGTGGGTGTGAGAGAGCATCTAAATAGAAATTTTTAAAAAATTTCTCGCCATGGCCCCTTTCTGTAGGTTTGGAATCGGATGCGATGCAATTTAGTATTGTAGCGAAACGGTGGAAATTGCAAGGAGCTATAGGAAAATGACTAAAGACACTCAAAACTAATTAGTTTTTAAAATGAGAACCAATTAGAGCTCCCTAATGAAACACGAAAATCCAATTATAAAAGTGGAACAATAAAATTGATATTGTTCCACTTTTTACAACTGGCTTTTGGTGTTTCATTAGGGAACTCTAGAATGAACCAATGGACTAGGGTTCTCTTATTGGAACTGATTCCGGAATTCCAATAATGAGAACAAAGGAACTCAGACCGCGAGGGTAGTGAGAGATAACGGAGAATGGGAGGGCAATGGAATTCCAATGGATTTCTAATGGAATTTTCTTCCAATAAGAGAACCCTACAATGGACCAATCACTCTCGATCATTCCATTGTATTTCCCTCCCACCATGCGGTTGCTCCTCACTCTCCTCGTTTTCTGTAAGATATCCGATAGAAATAAAATTGATTTAAAAATAATATTTTATCTATGGAAAATTTACAGGCCTCATTGTCCTTCAAATTAGCAGAGGAGCCATTCATAAGGTCGGTTGGCCTATCCACCTCCAGTGAGGGGTCGGAGCGACAGATTTGAGAGTCTATAGAAAAAGCGCTAAAAATAGACTCAATTTCAGGACAAAATGAAGAAACTCGAGGAGTCCGTGTACGGCAAGGGCTACAGCAGCAATAAATACAAGGTAGGTATACGGTAATCGATCGATAACTGAAAGTTTTGGTTCCAACTTGGAATCTGTCATGACTCATGAGTCACTAACTATTCGTTTCGCGCACAATGCAAAGCAGAAATTCACGCATACACGCGCAATTTATCGAAGTGATTGTAAATATGAGGCGACAAAGATCAAAGATCATCTATCAAAGATTAAAGATCACTTTCAGGGCCTGCCTCTTCATGACTTCAACAAGCAGGCAGTGCAGATCACCGCGTTCGGAGTGATGCTGGACAAGTGCGACGAGGACGAGTAGTACGGTAGGTGGAGATTATCGATTGAGTAGTACGGTATGTGACGATGGTTGATTGTATAGTACGGTAAATTTCTGTCACTGATCAGGTAGTACGGTGTGGTTACGACTATAGAATAGTACGGTAGATTTCCATTTTAGATCAGGTAGGAATGTAGATTGCTATAATTGATAGAGTAATACAGTAGGTTGTGATTTTTCTTACATTCCAGATCGGATCGTTCCCAATGCTCTGCCCCCGATAGCTCGAATAAACAATACTGAATGGTGCACTGGCCACTCATCAAAGCTCACACATTACAAAGCATGTTTGCTAACTCGTAATAACGCACGAGTAAGTGTGTTGGGGATGGCACACAATCGTCTCAAGTTCCCTCCCCCCCGAAAGAGCAACATCGAGATCAAGTTAGAGAAAGAGGGGATTATTGAGAGAGTGCGCGAAACGAGTCGAGAGTCAGACAACGAAAGATTTGCTGGTCATCGATAATGCGTCAAATTCCCTCCCTCCCTCATCTCCCATGCTGGGCACACGAAATTACCGTTTGCGCCGACACGCAAACTAATTATTAATTATTTTCGCCCCGTAAGAATATTTGTCGTCCAATTAACCACGAGTCATGCGCTCTCCTCCCACTGCTCAATAATGACTCCGGCGCACGACTATTTGCAATCATCATTATGAATTGGGAATTGAGAAAAAAACAAGGATAAATTGCTCACAAAATAGCTCTCGCACAGGATACGGTGGTTATCAAGAAAAAGCATGAAATTCATATTGTAAGGCACACTTTCTTAGCCTAGGTAAGCATTAAGGTTGTGACCTAACGTTAGGGTAGAAAACGGAAAATCAGCTTGGAAACTTGCCAACCCACGACTTGTCGCCATGCAACACTCATTGTCTCCCCTTCATACTTCCTCATCCCATTGTCTCTTGCCTTATCCCGCCTACAGAAACACGTTGTGTTGTTATGAGGAAGTCTACCCTCGCCCTACCCTTTGATCGCCATGGAAAAGAGACACAGTGCCCAACTCCAGAAAGGGATCCAAAACTCCCCCCCCCCCTAAACTGAACAACAAAATGAGTTTACTCGTGTACATTTATCAATCATTATTCAAATCTCGGTCAGCAACAAGAATAAACCCCCTACTACAAGCGACAATTAACGAATAGGAATGGCTAGAGATCGAAAGACTCGAGCGTGTGGTACTGTAGCCGGATGGTCACGTGGGGTACTGTAGATCAATCGATAACTACTCTTTTCAAGTTCTCTTCGGGAGGCTGGCGACGAATTCGGCGTCCTTGAATTCCTCGCGCACGACGTCGAGGCCTGTAATGGAGAAATTGTTGGAGACATCTTCATCGAGTAATCCAATATCCCATAGGGAAGAAATACCTGTCATGCAATTATCGAAGACCAATTTTTCCAAAATATACCCTTATTTCGCCAGTTTTGTTCAAACCATTTGCGCGTTTACTTTAATTTTAATAGTCTTGAATATTTCGTCAATGAATACAGCATTAGCTAACATTTAAACTAGCAAAACTCAAAGTTCTGAGATTCAAAAATAAATAAAACGAGAAGTCTACCTCCGAGCAGCTCTCCGTTGAGGTACAGCTGCGGGTACGTCGGCCAGTTGGAGTACTCCTGCAACGAATTTCGATCGATCATCGGATACTGTACATGCACGACGTAGCATTTTCGAACTGCGCATCGTCATTTCCAACACAATCTTGCAATCTCAGTTTGCAATCATTTCCTTCCCTCTCTGTCCACGTCATCAACGCCTATTTGGGCGCAGCGCGCGCGCCGAAATTCCGGAAGCCAGCCACAACATTTCGTGTATCAAATAGCGCCCAGTCGATGAAAGACACAACACAATATTCTGACAGCGAACGACGTCGCTTTTGACATTATTGTCACGTCCGGCGGAGGAATTAAATTTGGGGGGAGAGGGGGCGACAGAAAGATGGGGAATTAAGTAAACAATTTTAATTGCATGATAATTTATCGCTCAATAGTAGCTAGAGGAGATCAGAACAGAGCGCATGGATTGAATTGCGTAAATATGATTGCTACATTTTCATGGCGACATTACAACATGAAGAGAGTTATTAGCCAATGTCCGTGCTCGTTTTCAAATGTGAAATTACATTTCAAGACAAATACAATTTAATATAGTGAGAGAGATATTAAACTACAGCGAGAAGCGCCATGGAAAAAAACAAATTACAATAATCAGATCTTTGATTGGAAACTGATTTCCCCAAGGTAGTTCGCGGTATAAAAAAACACTTCCACCCCCATAAACGATAATCTGCAGCAAATTAATCCTATGGTGTCATACCATTAATCGTTCTCATGTAAACAATTATTCTGAAATTCCGATAAACAAAATGTATTCGTATAATTTGATATTTGAAGCGGGGGTTTGAAAAATCTACAATAACACATTTTCGCGCTCTCTCGCCATCTCTCTCGTCATCGAATTCGTTCTCGCTGACTTTGTTTCGAATGCTGTCTCCCCTCACCTTCAATCCCTGTCTGACGTCATCGTCGGAGAGAATGTCGAACGACCCGAAGGCGACGTTGCTGTCATTGAGCATGCCGACGATCGTGCGAGAGAAACCTGCAATATTCGCTTTTTTAAAATTAATTATTTAATTATGACCGTTCAGTAATTAATTACCCCAGTTGTAATAGCGAACTTATAGATCGCCCTCGCAATGAAGTTCCTGCACTTACGATTTTAAAATTGTCCAAACCCAAAAGAAGCGAAACAACTACCAGGCGCATCACTACCGTACCCCTCCTATCTACCGTATCGCTACAGTAATACCGTACCACAACGTAAAAATGTAAAAGTAAAAATCGTCTCAAGCTATAATAGAAGAAGCAAACTACCACCGCACTCTAATTACAGTAATATACCGTACCACAGCGGGGCGTCTGCGGGTCGCCCTTCATGAAGAGCATGAGTGGCTGCTGGTTGATGAGCGCCTTCAGACGGCCGTTCAGCGACTGCAATGTATATTTAAAGTTAATTAAAATAATAAAATAGATTAAATATTTTATAATCATCGTTCATCCTGCATAGTCTACGAAAACCGATTCGACTACGTCGACGGACATCCGTTTCTTGCCCCCATTCACAGTTATTTTTCTTGTATGCGATACTCTGACGGAATAAATAATGAATGAATGAATGAATAGTCCGAAATGCAGAATGTGTAGCACTTCTGGTCCTGACCATCCGTTGGACATGTGGGAGAAACATCGAAGCTGCTGCTGGGATCCCAATGGAAAAAAAGGTTGGGGGAGCCCAGCGGCACCTTTCATGTTATCCCATTGGAAGGCGAATTGGAATCGATAATATGGGGGGAAAGAACAAGAGTACGGTATAGTCTTATTATTGACCGTACCTGTCCACTAGCAGCCCCTGCTCCACCTCCTCCACTCGTCGTGTGCTTCACAATCAACGTGCGCAGCTCGGCCGGCTTGAATCCGTCCAGACGATCCACCTCACGACCATTCTGCAATACAATCGATTGAAGGTCAATTACCCAAGTTTGATGGTAATCCATAGGTCGAAAGGTACGTAAAAAACGACGAAGCCAACCCGTTTTTTTGAGAATTTTTGGTGAGAAAAATGAAAAAACCAACCCGCATTTTCGGTTTTTCATGTCCATTTTTGGCAAACCCAACCCGCGATTTCGGGGTTTCATGCCCATTTTTGGCAAACCCACCCCGCATTTTAGACTTGCCTTTCGACCTATGTGGTAATCGAACATTTTTGATGATCGGTAGACTATCCGGAAACGCGCCTGACTAATTGAATTGGTCTAACCACGCACACTAATTCTATAGTACGATCATATGCAAAGGAAAACTGATTCGAATTTCGAACCTGAATTGGCCTTGTATCAACCTTGCCAAGTAAATTTTCATTGTTGGAATAATACATATATTCGTAATCCATAGATTTACTAGGCCCACGCATACCGCGTTCCATTGCAACTAGTATTGTCGCTGTATGCGAGGATGATTATTCCCCAGAACACAAACTACATTCTACTACTTACGAAACGTAGTGGTCAGACTGATGAAATACACTATTCTCCTTGGAAATCATTAAATTTTGAGCGAGTCTTAAGCTATGTTTTTCTGAGAGAAAGGTGGTTAAAATAAATGACAAACCTTGTAGAAGACGACGGTGGGGGCGGCCTTGATCTTAGCTGCAAGGGACGCCTCGGCCACCTCTTCCGCATCGAGATACGCCGCCTCGAACGAGGACTTGAGCTCGTCTACCAGATCCACCAGCACCTGGATTTGTTCACCTTTTAAAAATAATATTACAAAATAAAAACTAACTGAAACCAGAACCGAATTAGCAAAATCCTCATCGAAGGCGATTGTTCAATAATTGCTGCGCAATATTTGTATGTTGCTTCGTGTATGAAAAAGTACTCGTGCGAGCAGTAAAAGGGTCAAGGAAGAAATAGTTTAAATGTGCAAATAAAATAGATAACCTGGTTGAGCTGGCTACACTGCGGCGCCCATGGAGCGAAAAAGTGCACGAGCGAGAGTCTGACAAAGGTATTAATTAATTAAATATATAATTAACGAATTAAATAAAGGAATAAGGTTAAAACAGAGGAGATAATTCGTTGAAACAGAGAACAAACTAGGAAAGCAGCTTTGAAAAGTGCACCAAAACAGTCTTACCCGGGTCCGGCGATGAAGGATTTGACTTCCTCATGAGACTCGAGCTTCTTCGGTGCCTCGGACATTCTGCTCGAACAAAATTATTATTTGATTAATTAATTAAGCAAGGAAAACCGATGAAAAACGAGAAAAATGAAATTAGACCAGAACGATTGACGAGTTTACTTACAGTAACCAAACAGATATTAGAGTTCGAGAGGAGTGTTATGTCATGGACATGATTAATTAACTCTATTTTTGTTTTTAATTATGAACACCCTTCCTTTATTGTTATTTATTATAATGTAGTAATATGTGCATAATTCACGAATGCCTTTATTGCAATACAATGAGCTAGTTTGAGTGATCGAATGACTACCATCATGAGTAAAATTTATTTCTTCATGGACACTATTACTCGTCGACTGAGCGGCGCTTGGATGGAACTAAAATCAATATTGTATTTTTATCGATTGAAAAAGATATTCAACTACCGTGCCCCTCTGGCCGACTCTGAGCATCTTGCTGGTCTTTCTCTCGCTTTTCACGCTGCCGGTTAGCTGAAATGGAAAATCATTTATTAATTTATCATTAATTAATTAATAATAATCAGTAGTCGATCCGCTACCGTACCGTTCTGGTGGGAGAGGAGGTGACCGATTTGGGATTGGTCTTCTCTTTCGCGTGAGTTCGTTCCGATCTCTCACTGAGCCGTCGAGACTTGGCCGAATTCTCCTCCTTCAAAGATCAATAATGTGTTGCCTATAGTATGCTTACAGTATATCCGACTACATTATTTACAGTATGTCAGACGGTATGACGTACTCGAATTCAGTATGCTCGAATTCAGTATAGCGTATTACAGTATGCACGGTAACAGTATGCTTGCAGCATATCCGACTACAGTACGACATATGCCCGAATACAGTATGGCGTAGAACAGTATAGGGATGCAAGTTCGGTTTTCGTATTACGACCCTCTCAGCGAGAGATCGGTAATACGGCTGATAAAGCGGAGAGAACGAGAGAAAAAGAGACGCCGTATTACCGAAACCGAACCGAACGGGCAACCCTAGTACAGTATATCCTAGTCCAGTTTGACGGACTACAGTATGACTGACCACATAATGCTCGGCTAGAGTATTCGTGACTAGGGGGCTAGAGTATACAGTACGACATGCTACAGTATGCCCGACCGTACTCACCTTTTTCACGGCTCTCTCGCTGGCCGATTTCTGCTTCTTCGCGGCTCTACAGCTTTTGGCTCTGCTCTTGTCGGCTACCATCGTCGCTACCGTAGTCTCGTCGGCGAAGAGATTTGCGACACTGTAAAGAGCGAAGATCACTCCGGCCTCGTAGGGAATATTGATTTCTTCCGGAATCAAGAACCGCTGTGTACAGTAATGTCGCGCTCCAAACTTCGACGCGAGATTATGGTAGGTCAGATTATGGTAGGTCATACTTCACCAAGTCCGACAACCAAGAAACGGTCAGTAGCGAGTGACTACTCTACCAGATGTGTTGATCGTTCACACGCAGATTTACGGTGTGCACGTACGCACGTAACAATTTCGTCTAGCGACTTTTGATCTACTAACCGCGGCTATTTGCTTTATCATTAGCATTTTATTTTCAAAAATCAATAAATCTTACGCCTTCGACTCGTGCTGATGGATTGCCTGCGCCTCCGAGCTCACCGTCACTGAAAAAAACGCAATTGAGCGCGATTGATTGCGTCATCACTATGTAACTAGTGGCACTTTTACCTTTACCTAACCAAGTAGCCCGGGGTGGGACACTCGGCACTACTGCTGAATCCCGGAATAGGCCAATAAATATTCGATGTTAGACACAGAATGTTCGCAAATGGCATTGTTCTTGGATTCCTTTTTCGGAGATTCCCGACTCATTCTGTGCCTACGATCGAATATTTATTGGCCTGTTCCGGGCTTCAGCAGAAGTTCCGGACACTCATTGATCATCTCATTGTTTGAATCTGGCGGTCACCTTTCATTCACTCCCAGAGAGGTTGCATGGTCCAGTAAAGGACAGGAGTGCCCAATCTGATTTCGTCATCATTACGCAATCACTTACAATTCTCAATCGTCTTCGATTCGGCCGTTTCCTCAGTCGTTTTGCTCTCCCTCCTCGACTCTTTCTTGGACACAGTCTTGATTTTATCTCGATTATTCTTAAAATTTCAATCTTTATAATAGATAAAAATGCGAATTCCCGCAATTCAAAATCTCACCAGTTGAGATAGAGGCTAGGTTTTATCAACTATCCGTATATCTCAAAAGTTTGGAGACTACACCGTCTCGAGCCTGGAGCCATTTGATTGGAAAGTCCCAGACAAAATCAATAAAAACATACTTTGGCGCAGTTAAAGGTGATTGCAACTATGAAGATGAGGCATGGCAAGCCGCCGAGTAGGAACTGGAAGAGGAGGAAGAATCACGTCATCACTAGGCAATTTGGAGCGATAAAGTTGTAAACCATTACCATTCGACCGCACCTCGTCTGATCGAATGAAGAAAGTGAACGAATGACTGGAGGGTGGGGAAAGGATGATTTGCAATCTGTGACATTCCATTCCAGTCAAATTCGACTTGTTATTGTTAGTCGACTGATCTCTGATCAAATCATGCCACAGCACAGTCAATCCTCTCCAGAACGGGGACAAATGTCAGGAAATGCACATGCACGAAAGGTTCTCGCTTACTTTCGCATGCTCCCTCGCCCATGATCCGTTTCTTGATATTCAGAATCATGTGCTGTCTCTTCAGATGGTGTAGTTTTACCAAAAATCAAGAGCATGAAAATTTATCACGCCCCTTTGAAATAGCATCATCAACTGTAAAAAAAAAGTTGAACTTGAGGACACTTTAGAACTCCAAACGAAAACTCCTTTCCATCCGTTCATTGCCTCTTCCCTTCATCCTCTGCCGTAAGCAGTTCGAAACTACTCGAACATCGGTTTCGCGACTTTTTCCACTACAAATGAACTCATTTCCCATTTAATTCTCTCCCCATCTCTAGTTCGAAGTTTCCCCCCTCTCTGCCTTTCTCAAACCTCTCTCGAAGCGTCTAAATGCCGAGAACTTCTCTTTTTTATCCGCTTTGTGCGCGAAGGTCACGCGAAAAAGACGAATGGTCAATAGTGAATTGAGCGTGTCTCGATAAAGAAAGTAAACGATTCAGATTAAATAGAATTGGTTTTGCCATCGCCGCATTACCATTATTCCTTTCTGTGTTTAGCACTCGATGCGATGCATTATTGGTGCTAGCAAACACACAGACACATAAATTACCTCCTTAGCTTGGCCCCGCCCCCTTTTCACGTTCTGAGTAGGGACTAGAGAGTACTTGTGCCTTATTCGAGAACACGGGCAGTTTCGATGAACAGTGCTACTCGGCATTTGAAATTCGGTTACCGCATTGGATTAGCTCTCCTCATTTGCCATACTCTCTCATCTAACGACGTGTATATGTGAAATGTAGAGCGCTGATCCAATTATTTGTCCAAAAATACCGAACTCTACTCTTTCATTGCTATTTGTGTTCATTCGATTTCTTCGATTTCTATGCGCCTTTTTTGAAATTATTTGCACATTTCAGCAAAATAAAATGCAGATGTTGTTAGCAATCGCCTCTCTGTCCCTTGTGAGTTTTTCTTTCCCCGGTTACGGTATACAATCGTCATTTATCGATTGATATCTTTCTGGATTACGGTATGCAATCAATTATTGCATTCAGTTGGCGATCGTCACCGCGGACTATTCACAGCTCGACTGCCAGCTCAACGAGGTCTTTCTGCAGTGTGGCCAGTGCGAAGGCTCCTGCTCCAACCCGAGGGCAAGTTTATTCGCTCTAATAAATTGAATCGTATTATTAGTTCACTTTGTCATACGCACCTTTTTTCGAATCCTTTTTTTGTATAGATTGCATACTCAGGAAAACTTTCACCGGAGCTCTTTTAAAACTTTCTCACCTACCGACTGAGAAATCGGTTGATGACGTAGAAAAGTTTCATTGAGTGAAGCTATTTTTTCATGAAAACCGTACGGGTTCATTTTTCTACTTTGCAGCGGGCTTGCGAAAAAAGTGCGCTTCCTGTGTTTAGCAGGATGTTTGGACGCTTTCATCTTCGTATCAAAAAATAACTGTGATAATTGGTCGTTTTCAGCCTAAGTGTGACCCAACGTGCAGAGGGCGGAGATGCGAGTGCATTGCAGCCAAGGGATTTGTGCGAACGAAGCACGGTCATTGCATACGGTAAGAGTTCTATATCTGTTTTATTGATTTTCTTCAAATTTACCTGTCGTTCTTTTTCTCACAAAAAATTCTTAAATAGTAATTGGCGAAATTAAGAGACAGGATCGGTAAGACTCGACCATATCCGACCCTTCCCGGACGTGGCCCCCCAAATTGAGAGCTGGGGGCCCATACTCGGTTGGGTGGAAGGTGCTCACACCGGATTGCACAAAACACCACTTATTTCTATTTGCCGGCTCTGGACTTGGAGAAATATGGATTTGAGTGAAAAATGGTCGAAAAATCAAAATTTCTCAAATTGAAAAAATAAATATTATTTATTATTTACGTTGTGTTTGGGGTACCCAAACACTGTAAAACTGATGTTTAGATCGAATTTCGATTGATTCCGATACCACTTTTTGGACTCAAAAATTTGCATTTTCGATATAAGTTGGCCATTTTTCGATCCGCTGCCAAGATTTTCTGTGAACATCTTGTAGTCTAGCACCATATGCAACTATATTGTCTATAGCCAGGTCCCCCCTGATTGACTAAAGTTCCGAAATTTTCACTCGAATATCAGTCATCGACGAAGTCGGTACCGACCTTTCTTATTTCCTTCCAATAAAACTTTTGGTATATACAATATTTAGATGTAATAGTATTACAATATCATCAACATGATTGAATGACCATTTCAAAGTGCCAATATCGCATTTGGCGACCGTGTTTTTGAAATATTTTCATACAACGTTGTTTTCGAAAATACTTCCAATTTTCTCCCACATATCTCAGAAATCTGGTACTCTACCGAATGCTGGCGCAGGTCAATTTGTTTGGAGAGTTTTACTGACTAATTTTGTTGTTGATAGTATTCAAATCTATGAGTGATTTGACCTTCGAAAAAATCGAAGAATCAAAAGGGCTCAAATTTCTCAACAAAAAAATTAATTCTGAGGATATTTGAAATGGTTCCTGTGAAATATTGTCCACATTCATTTTCATATACCTAAAGAAGAACTTTGAAACTAATAACTTAAACTTTTGAAAACAATTTTTTTTTGAAAAATACCATGACCCCGGGTTTATGGTGAAAAATTATTTTTGGACCATGACCCCGGGTTCATGGTATTTTTCAAAAAAAAAATTTTTTTTCAAAAGTTTAAGTTATTAGTTTCATAGTTCTTCTTTAGGTATATGAAAATGAATGTGGACAATATTTCACAGGAACCGTTTCAAATATCCTCAGAATTAATTTTTTTGTTGAGAAATTTTAGCCCTTTTGATTCTTCGACTTTTTCGAAGGTCAAATCACTCATAGATTTGAATACTATCAACAACAAAATTAGTCAGTAGCCGGCAAATAGAAATAAGTGGTGTTTTGTGCAATCCGGTGTGGACACCTTCCACCCAACCGAGTATGGGCCCCCAGCTCTCAATTTGGGGGGCCACGTCCGGGGGGTGGTCGAATTTTACCGATCCCGTCTCTTAATATAGCGTGAAATTAGAGGAAATCGTTTTGCCATTTCGCTCACTTTCAAGATGGTTTTGGACGCATTGTGGGAGAAAAACGAAGCAATTATTGCTCGACTTTCGCAAGCTGTAGAAATTATTTTGGAGAGCGCTAAATATGGCTGGGATTTACTGTTCTCTCCAAAAAAATTATACTTGCCCTTTTTTTTACAATTTTTTAAAATATACCGATTTTACAGCGCTACTGAGTGTCCCGGACCCAATATTTACTCCGAGGACCCATACAAGTTCATGCGCCCGTTAGCTCGAGTTTCCGGGTAGGCACACTGCAATGATTAAATTAAAATATTATTTATTACTTATATGAGTTTGTATTACGTTAATAACATAGTATACATGGTACTTAACAACAGATCCTCTTTTGTTCTCGTAGGTATGTGAGAATATTAACCAGACACCTAATAATCATTATGAATTACAGTATTCGCAAACTGCATTAGATTACAATAGGCATTACAGTGTCTCAAGTACATTATTATAGTATGCTATTACAGTATCTTCGAGAACCTCGCAAGGTACTCAGACACTGCGCGTGATCTCGGCAAACCCCAAGGTCTCATTTCCCGCATGACTCCAAAGCTCCAGAAAGGGGTCTGGGAGAGTTCCTCTCGTTTGTGCACGCTCTCTAACTCCTGACCCCTTTCTGGAACGAAAACCGATCTTGGATGTGGTGGTTTGTTACTGGAATACAATACAGCGCTGTCGCCCTCAGGCTTCATAAATTAATGCATGCATGCTATTGCTATCGCGTCAAACCATCCACACGTAATATTCGGGCTTAATTGTCCGGTCTAGTTGGCATCGTGCCAATATTTCCTCCTGTTGTCTCACCCTCCCGTCTCGCCGCAGTATCTCTCCAGCTTTAACAATTCCTCGCCATTGCTTCGAAGGCTGTCCACAGTGTTAGAGAAAAATAGCTTTCGACAACTGCCGGTCTTCCAATTGTATCTATGGTCAAAATACGATACAATTTGGAAGACAAATTGTTCGTGCAATTCGAAAAATATCGGGGAAAACGAATGAGAAAGGAGTTGATTCAAGCACCTCCAGCAGTATCGCCTAACATTGTTGCATTATTTCAAACCTCCAGAAAGGGGTCAGAAAGTGTGCGAAAGAGCTCACGCTCCTGATCCCTTTTTTGAAGTTTGACAGGCATGTTAACGTTTCAGTAAATTTGTAAAAATCATCTGTAATTTCAGAAATGGGTGCGGTTCGCGGAAAAAAATTCTACCCGGCAAACTCGGTGCGTGGCAAGGATATATCTGATCTCTCCGGTCTCCGACACCGTCGAGTTTGATCTTTGATCTTTCTCCAAAAAGTTCCCCTGATCTTTGATCTCTGTACTTGTACCAATCGATACCCTAACCGATCTCTAATGTGTGCATTTATGCGTGAGATAAACACATTCATTCAACAAGAGGGCATTTGAGATCACAAGAACAGGGAGAGGAAAAGTCACAGAGAAATCACTCAATCTTGTCGAGCCGAAAAGTTCGAAACTCTAAAGTTAGAGACGTGCAAAAACGAGAGTTATCTTAGTTCACTTTGTAGCATTAGAAACTCTTCGTCTCGACATAAGGGCTTTTTGTGAGTGGCAATGGGAATTAATTAAGTACTTGGTCTGACAGGGATTCGATTTCTGCTAGTAATCGATCGCTTTCGGCCGCTGGCCGTTCGTAGTTCTCATTATCGTCTTCATTGTCCGTTTCGTCACTGAAAAAAATGTACTTTTTTAAGTTTTAAAATTAAAATAAATATTATTTCATATGAAAAAATGGGAAAAAAACAATTTTATTCGCCGATAGCTTTATGAAACGGTGTTCAAATTAGTTTTTTATACTTTCAAAACCTATACTCCCCTATACTTTGTCCGATTTTCTTTCGTCAGGTCACAAAAGTTCGATCACTCTCGCAAGCGTGCTCGAGTGGCTCAGTGAGCTTGCAATGAAGCGGAAAAAACTCGAGGTTCTCGCTCAGTATTCTCTAAAGTTATCTGCTAGAGTGGAACGGCCCATCGCAGTTTTACTTGAGTTTCCAAAAAAAGGGATGAGAGAACGTGAAAAGTGAGAGCGAGTCTCTCACTTTCACACACACTCTCATCGTGGCCCCTTTCTGGAGATTTGGATCTCACCGATTGAACTCGCCAATGTCCGTGCACACAGCGAGTCCGCTCTCCAATTCGACAAGGCGAGTAACCTGAAGAGGGAAAGATTAGTTTTCGATTGCCCTCGAATTATCAGACCAAGCTGTTGATTTGGTTGAATTTGTATTTTTTCGATTATCGATTGAATTTTTTTCATGAACTCTGGCGAAGCATAACAATTGTGATTGATTGCGCACAGTATTATGCACTGAACAAATAAGGAATTGTAGCCTTTTGCGCTATCCGAAACAAGGGCAAAGAGCTCTCCCAAAATGAGCAAGAGAAGATGCATGGGTCGGGAGTCGAACCTCCGACCCAACGATCAGAACTGAAGAAACTTACCTGTACACTATATAGTGTAGATACACTGTTCACATTTGCTCACCCCATTCCCAGGGAAACGCCTATCTGTGATTTCCTCTGGGAACAAGCAGCAAGCGAGCTACAGTATGCCAAAAATCGTTTTAAGAGTACGCACTGTTTGGTTTGAAATTTCCCGCACTTTTCCGCAGTCAGGCTCTTATTTGTTCAGCGACCCCCCGTTTCATAATACTTTGTGCGTAGTATAAGTATAACTAGAAGTTGTGCATTTAGAAAATCTAATGTTGAATTTCCTAAACAGGATAATAAATTTTCAAGAAAAAAAAATCTTATTCATCAATAAACGGTTCTCAAAGATTTCATTTTCTGGAAACTAGAATCTTATGTGTCAAAATGTACACAGAGAATGAATATACTAAGATGAGACACCGAGTATATGATATACTCAATAATATTGAGTATATCATATACTCGGTGCCATATCTCAGTATAGAATATGCTCAATAGTAAGTATATTCATTCTGGGTGTAATTACATAGTGATGACGCAATCCATAGCTCTCATTTGCATCTTTTCATTCATTCTGGGTGTACCTCATCGGGACTCCTGGGCTCGTTGTTTTCGATCCAATGGACGCCGTCCGATCGGAGCACGACCTAAAGGATGATAATCAATCGAGGGCTCTAGCGATGTTTGTGAAATTTCATGATTTCTAAAGAGTATTTGAATTTCTCTATCAATCGATAACAACGACATGAATAGAAAGATCAAACATCACACTTCAATGTGTGTACCTGTCTCACTCCGAGTAGACTGAGACTCGTCTGCGTGGATCGACTCACTCTGTCCGCCTCGTCTGAGTCGACCATTTTCTGCAGTTAATTATTTAATTAAAAAATCCTTTTACTTCGGTTATTTTTTAATGATTCTTTATTAACATTGTGCGAGACTAGAGTTTATGAGAAGGCTTAGGCCTAGGAAAGTAGGAAAGATCAAAGATATAATATCAAAGATCAAAGATAAAAATTACTAGATCAAAGATCAAAATTAAAAGATTATACATAAAAAATAAATGATTTCTGATTTCTCAAAGATCAAAATTAAAAGATAAAAATTAAAAGATCAAAGATCACCTACCTTCTTTTCATCATCATCATCCTCATCTCCAAGTTCGTCAAAGCACTGGAGCACTCCGAGAGATGTCGCCTGAATAACTCACGAATTAGCAAAGGTGATTCGTTTCGAAATCGTGAGTGAATTTTAGTTGTGTTTCACGGGTTAGTGTACTGATGCAGCCTTGCTCTAAAAGTGTTCGCATGACGATATCCTGATGTTATAATAAATGTATTCTGCCATAATTTTCGGCTTGAAATCATGTGAAATGCATGAGTGAAAACATTAATGAAATGAGTGGTATTTCTCACAGCATTAGCATCGCTCTTCGATCCGTCATTCGAGTGTTTGTTCTTGTCACCTTTCCCTGCCTCGTACGTCTTCCGCATTTTCATCTGTAATCCATTATTGAAAATGATAAGTGTATCCATACAAACCCCTTTCAAAACAAATGTGAATGAACGATAATGGCGAAATGGCGCCTTCGAAGCAGGTAGTATTATATTTACTGACTAGCACAGTTTGTTAGTTATTGTAATTTTCTATGAGTTAGCAGCTACTGCTATGCTTCTAAGATGTTGGCAGTACCTAGAGATGCTCATTCTTTAGTGCACATACCTTATGATATCTTTTTCTCTGACTCTCTTTGTATCAAAAGCGCAGATCTCGTCCAAAATGACGTAATTCGAATACCGAACGGATTTAAAAATGGTACCTGTAATAGGTTGACGACCATAGAGACCAGCGAGAGACCGACAAGAATGAATCCGAACATGATAATGAGAAGACGAGGAGAGTGAGGAACGAGATCGCCCAGACCGATTGTACTGCAATCAATAAATTATACACCTGTATTACAGTACTCCCGGATACTATCCGGGAGCCGGCGGATGGAATACCGCTGATAGTACTGATTGCACTGTAATCAATAATTTACACTAGCGTTGATCAGTCGAATAATTAGTTTGGTGTAAAATGAGACCGGGCATCGTTCCGGAAACCTCTTTTATCAACAATCATTCCGAATTACGACTTATCGACAATATTTTTGTTACCCGGTTTGCCCCCCCCCCCCGTTCATCCAGATGCAATACTAGAGATGCTTTTCAAGTGATATGGGCCTGGTTAATATTGGGTTCAGAGACACGCATTGTTCGAAAGCACAATGAAATTACTCAACGATATTTTGGCTCAAGCGAAAAGGAATCATTCAAAGATCTGCTCCACTTATAGGAAATGATTGTGTATGTCTGTCTGTCTGTCTGTCTGTATGTTTTTTTTGTTGCAGCGTGACGGACATTTTTTTCATTTTCCCCATAAATCGCTTCAAATTTGCGCTATCTTCTCAGTTTTTGAATAAGTTCGAGTAGAGAACTTTAAAAAAATGGATTGACGACCACGGCGAAATAAATTTGAAATTAAAAAAATAAAATTATTTTAAAAAAATGACCTGAGTGAGATGAAGAAGAAGTAGAACGCCTCGAGCAACGACCAGTGGGTGTCCCAGAAGGAGAGGACCAAAGTGCAGATCCATACCTCAAGAAAGTACTGTGCAAATTAAATGACACATCATTCCAAACATACAGGCCAGGGTCAGAGCGAGATAGTGTGCAAAAGTGAGAGGGTCTCTCTCTATTTCGCACGCTCTCTCACTCCAAAGGCCTTTCTGTAAGGTTGACCGGGCGGTGGAATGATGTGATGAGGCGTAAAAATATTATTTGAATTCCCGCAATTGGGTTTCTCGGATAATTTTCAATTCCAGATATTTCGGTATCACGCGAAAAATGCAAACATATAATAAACTGACCCATAGAACGACCAGTGAAACGCCGACGATTAGGGGAAGATCGAAGATATCGAGATCTCTGAAATGAATTAGACAATTAAACTAGATATAACGAGATAAAGCGATTCTACAGTTAGACTATAGCACAGAAAGGGCTCGAAAGCGAGGGAGTGTGTGCCAAAATGCGATGGTTTCTACTTCTTTCCACATGATTCCTAACCTACAGATCAGGGTTAGGACGAGAGAGTATGCAAAAGTGAGAGAGTCCCTCTCGATTTCACACGTTCTCTCACCCCAAAGGCCTTTCTGGAAGGTTGACCGGCCTGTGGAATGATGTGTTTCGCTTCCTATCCCTCTTCAGGTCCGAATTTCGTGAGGTTTACATACGGAATACAGTATACCTCCTCTCCTGCTCTTCGATTTCTCTCATCTCCCGCAGCGATTGTTTCGTGCAGCAGCGTAGAATTCTTCTAAAATTGATATAACTGAATCTTGAAAAAAAAACTAATCGAAAAAGTTCTAAGAGAAACAGTTCTGAAAATTTCAAAACTGACCTGGCAAGCCGTTTCGCTTGAAACCAAGGAAACTTCATGAAGATGGTCAACAGCTTGCCAAAGTCCTGCGATATGTGACGGGCATTAATCAAAATCGCTTGTGCCTTCAGCCTAACGTTTTCACACATCGCTTTCGGAAAAGTTCCACATTTTTTTTAAAATTTTAAACTATTCAGAAAACATATTATATTAATTTGTGACTAACCTGCAAGACGAGCAACATAAGAGGAATGCCGAATAGCGCGTAAACCATGGTGAGAACCTTACCCAGATTCGTCATCGGGTAGATGTGCCCGTAGCCTTAATTAAAATATAGTTAATTAGTATGCCAATTAGTAATTAGTAATTAGTCGTAAGTTAATCTTAATTTAGTTTTTAAGTAGATTTATCCAATATATTGCTTCCACGTTCTCCAGCAAGCTCCGTTGTGTTTCACAGAAAACATTTACTCCTGATACTTTTGGAGTATATCAACTACTACCGATCGTAGTGCACAGTGTCCCTGCAAACAGCAGTGCATTCCAGTAGTCCCACTCCATTTTCTGCTCGCTCCATCGAATGCCCAACTTTGTCTCGTACTCTGACAACGTCCTGAAAATTACTCATTTTTTTCTTATTTAGAACTTTTTCTTGGCTCGAATCTGTTCATTAGTATATTTTGCTTGAAGACTTGTTGAATTCCATTTTTCGTATCCAAGGGTAAATAATGGAAAGAAATAATCTTTCTTTCTCCTCACGTTAGTCCACCCAAACCTAGAGTTTGAAATTCGGGTAAATAATTGAATTAGCACTCTTCATTTCACACACTCTCTCGCCAATCGACCGGCGAGAGAGTGTGTGAAATGAAGAGGGCTAATTCAATTATTTACCCGAATTTCAAACTCTACCCAAACCGCGGTGCATTCCCGGGACGTCTATAAATTGCATGACTTCATTGTTTTCCTGGAATTGCTGGGCTGTCTGTGTGCCACTGCGTGGGAGCACCCGCCGTCCCCGCGGTGATCAATCATCTTTGCGCCCCGTCGATGCACCAGCCGAACCCATGAATTACGAGAGATACGCAGCCAAATTTAGGCGATTTTACAACGCCCTAGAAGTAATTTCATCCAAAATCTGTTCTCTGGTTTGGCGCATTCTATCATGCCAGCAGAAGTGCATTATCATTCTGTCCCAATCCCCCAAGAGGCGAACTAAAAGAGGGAAATGGACGGAAGAAAAAGTGCGCTCAGTCCAGTGAAATATTCCCCAGCGCGACCAAGTTGTCAGAAAATTCAAGGACAACTTGGCACTTTTTCTGACGTTTTTAAAAGATAAATGATTTCGAAAAAGAAGTGTTTAAATAATATAAAAATACCTGAGCAATAATTGACGAGCCCGTTCCGACCGGTTTTGATTTGAGTAGATCATGTACCTGAACAATATTTATGTAATTATGGCTAGAATGAGAACATTTTAATCAAATCGATGGGGAAACGAAAATGTCGAACTCCGTATTGTTGAAGAGTTCCTGCATGAGATTATCCACGTGAGTCGTTCGATTGATTGAGATTCTCTGGAATTAGATGACGTTTATCCCTTCAGCCTTCTTTTAGCAGTTTCAGAAACACGACAACTCTGAACGCTTAGTTCACCGTCAGAGAACTGCGCATGATGTGATTTCCCGTTAGTCTTTAAAACTATGCGATTTTCAGAGGATTCGCCCTAATCCTAGAACACTTTGACTACCTGTGCCCACTCCTGTTTGAGTCCTCCCTGATGACCACCTTCCACCAGCAGGAACACCAGACCACCTCAATTATTATCATTATTGATTTCATAGTTCGATGTCTATACAGTAATTGGAACATGCCTTCAAAACACAGTTTTAACGTTATGTTTTTCGTAAAATGCATGGACTGAAGAGTCTCATTGTACTCAGAAACTCACCCAATGCAGTGTAGAGCAGAAAAAATCCGATAAGCACGAGGTGCTTCATCCCGTATCTATAAGATTTTAAGAGAGAATATCTGAGTCGATTGAGATTCTCTCTACAGTGGCCGTACAAGCAAAACCTAACCTATGCTGAAAAGTTGTCCCAAGGGTAAACTTTGACCGTAGAGACCGAAAATGGCCATGAAAAGTTTCGTAGATCAAACCCGGCTGAGATATGTTTCACATTATGTTGAAAAGTGAAATTTTCAACTTTGGTTAAACGCATTCAAACCCCTTACATAGCTATATTTTCTGAAAGACCTCATTCTAAGGATCATTTTTCATGTTGTGACTAAGATTGTATCTCATCGGAGAAAAAAGTTACGATTTTTTGAAAACTGAAATTTAAAAATTCGGTATTTCAACGTTGCCCATAGCACTTCTAACCAAGTCCATTCGATTGCGTGTGCAAAAATACCCCCATGTGCTTGAAATGAGCAAAATCGAGATGTTGAATCGCATTTAAAAATGCCAGTGAACATGGCGGTCGCATGGCTACCGCGACGCAGCACGCAACGCGTGCCTCAATGGAGTAAACAACTATGCTGCTTTTGGTGTTAAAATTACAAATCAAATATGGAAACACTATTACCTATCAAGATTCACTCGGAAATCAACAAAAAATTGATCTTTCAGCAAATTGGGAAAGTTGGATTTGTATGTGTTTCACTTCATTTGTAGATGTGGTGTCCATATGAAAAGAGCTGGAAACACATTCAAACAATTTTCGAATTATGGTAGATGCTCCTGGATACTTTTCCTTGCTATGTATTAGGTACATGCCGCGCGAAACACTTGCTCCTGCACTTTCCTTCATTGCAATAAACACGCGATCAAAGTAAATCAACAAATTCGTGATTATTCGTTTTTACTGAACTTCAGTTAGAAAGTATCAAAATTTTGATTGCAGTGTTTACTGAAGTTCAGTAAAAACGAATAATCACGAATTTGTTGATTTACTTTGATCGTGTGTTTATTGCCATGAAGGAAAGTGCAGGAGCAAGTGTTTCGCACGGAATCTGCCTAATACATATCAAGGAAAAGTATCCAGGAGCATCTACCATAATACGAAAATTGATTGAATGTGTTTCCAGCTCTTTTCATATGGACACCAGATCTACAAATTAAGTGAAACACATAAAAATTCAAGTTTCCCAATTTGCAGAAAGATCATTTTTTTGTTGATTTCCGAGTGAATCTTGATAGGTAATAGTGTTTCCATATATAATTTGTAATTTTTACACCAAAAGAAGCATAGTTGTTTACTCCATTGAGGCACGCGTTGCGTGCTGCGTCGCGGTAGCCATGCGATAGCCATGTTCACTGGCATTTTTAAATGCGATTCAACATCTCGATTTTGCTCATTTCAAGCACATGGGGGTAGTTTTTTTTTCAAAAAATCGTAACTTTTTTCTCCGATGCTTTCAGAAAATATAGCTATGTAAGGGGTTTGAATGCATTTAACCAAAGTTGAAAATTTCACTTTTCAACATAATGTGAAACATATCTCAGCCGGGTTTGATCTACGAAACATTTCATGGCCATTTTCGGTCTCTACGGTCAAAGTTTACCCTTGGGACAACTTTTCAGCATAGGTTAGGTTTTGCTTGTACGGCCTTATCCCAATCGACTCAGATAGTCTCTCTTAAATGTAATTTTTTTAAAAATTATTTTTATCACCCATTAAAAGCCTCATCTCCGGCCCCGATTTGTCTAGCAGAAAACCGTTCTGCGCATACCGTACCACTTCCCATATCATGCGCCTACAGTACTCACTTGTGATATGCCTTGTACATGATGCGGAAGCAGAGGGGCGGCTTGCGCTGCATCGCCAGATGCACGCCGCGCACTCCCGCAGCGTGCGCGCGACCCGCCATCTGCAAGTATACGGTAGCGACTAACTGCCGGCTCGTAAACTGACGGCTCTATTGAAACTCACCTCTCGACCGGCTAGGATCATTCTCAAAGGGGCAGGGATACTATCTAGGGGCTAAAGTCAGAGAGAGGAGAGAGTAGGGTACATCTCGTTAGAAGAGGAACTATCGAAAGAGCCCTCCTTGCTGGGATTCCGGGATTTCGGAAATCATCAATTTCCGAGGAACTAGTTGAGAGTGCGCGGCTTTAGATCTCTTGAGCGAACGTGATGTGGGGCTTTTAGTGACTTTCCTATTTTTAGAGGAGTAGATTTACAGCACATGAATTTTAAAAGTGACAAAAGTTAACAAAAATATATTAATTACTGAAAAATAAACTCACCGCTCGTGCACTTACGGCGCCCCTCATCAGTTGTTCGTGCGCTCGAGTGAAGAGCTAAATTTAAATTTAATTGTAATTTACTTAACTCTGGAATATACCAAAGATCGCAAGTGGGTATGCAAATCGCTTACCCGGGATTCTCGAAATAAAACAATTTAAAAAAAGAACCTTGCGAGTTCCCGATCGCTCCTTGTCCGAGGGAGAGCCGCCACCACTGAAAATAGGTTACAAAAATATGAGGAAGACCATATCGGAGCCGGGAATTTCGCCTAAAGAATTTCCCGGCTCTAGACTCTGATTTTAGCGGAACTAGAGTGTATACTTTTCGGACTAACAAGAACGGGGGACAGCTTGAGGGGGCAAGAGTGTACAAGCAATAACATAAACATTTTCGTGTTTGCGTGCAAGGGGAGGCGGCATTCAAATTGCAATGAAATAAAGCCATCATGAAAAAATAGTGCCCGTTATCCGAATTGCCCTCTATGCGCCTCTTATAGCGCGCAACGTATAATTTATTGGTAGTACACACCTCCAGATGTGATTCCCTTACGGTCCTATGAATCGAATGAAAAGACATCTGCTTTAAATTTTTTCGTATGTCTGCAAAAATGGCTGAAATTATAACTCAATTGAAAAGAGACAAGTCCGAATTTCAAACTCTACTCAAAATGCGACAGATTTTCGCTGCGGTCTGTCAAAAGTGGAGGAAACTCTAGAATCCAAAGTCCAAGTCGGTCCAAAATTTGGACAAACTTCCGACAGCTGTCACAGTATTCAATGGCACACGTCGACATGATTTCTTGACTCCAGAAAGAGGCAAAGAATGAGATATTTTCTCGCTTTTGTGCTCTTAATTTGCCCCTTTTTCTCGCCCTGACTTTGTTTGGAATCATGTGGTAGAGATCAAGGAGTTTTTTTTTTTGGAGAATCCGGACCTCATCATACCTATTGCACACTTTCCAATCAGCGCGTGCAAGCAAAGAAAATCATTTCCTCAACATGCAAATGTAAAAATAAAAATATATCATCCACTGATTTATCTATCACTTTCCAGCACTCTCTTGCTCCGACCCCTTTCCGGAGGTGTTCAAATAGGAGGGAAAACTGACTAGTGGTCGTCGAGTGTCTGGACGCTGTGCAGCAGGAGGTTGGAGGGGCGACGCAGCGCTGCATGCAGCATCCCCTGCACTGCCATACCTGAAAAGACGAAGATTCCAGCCTCCAAGAAGGGGTCAGGCACGAGAGCGCGTGTGAAAATGAGAGGGACCCTCTCACACGATCTTGCGCCCGACCCCTTTAAGGAGGCTCAACATGGACGGTGGATCGGTGATAGTACATTTCGGAAAAGCCGTTCAGAAACAAGAAAATACAAAAATTTGTGAAACGTATCCGAACAAATCCTAGAAGAATATGCAGAAGGCTCCTAAACGGCAGTTCCAAAACGTCCTATCACCGTGGGATCACATCACGTGTATAGACATGTCTCTGCGGGGCAGCAGATAACATGAAACAAATAAGGAAACGCAATAATTCGCAATAAGGAAACGGTGTGGTCGGTGAATGAGACGCGCGCGATATTCGTAGCGAAATGCACAGAGAAAAATGTCTGTCATATATGGCTCCTGAACTGCGTTTGTATGTCATATATAACAGACAGTATGTTATATATAACATACAAGCGCAGTTCAGGAGCCATATGAGAGGAATCGCGAGAGACTCGACCATGGCCAGGACGTAGAAATTCATTATTTTTAATTTGGCTGAAAATTTTTTCTAATGTATTTCAACACCTCCTCTATCGATTGGCATTGACAGAATTTTAAGAAAAAATTTCGAAATCGCGTGAAACATATCCAAACCTGGAGTCTTCGGATTTTTCCGCCGAGAGGTCAAAATTTGAGAAATCATAACTCGGTTCAAAATAAAGGTAGGGAATTGCGGTTTTGTTTGTTAGATAGAGAAAAGACTCGACTACAATCACAACTGTCCCAACTCATTCCTGGCTGATGCAGTGGAGAGAAGCGGTCGGTTTCACAAAATATGTTATAAATCGCTTTAAAATTAAAACTATTCTTAGGTTCTTTGTTTGTTCGAATGTGTAGCTTGTTTGCTCACTATAACCCAGAAGTCGGCCAAATTGCGTCTTGCGTGGCATTTGGGCGCTGCTGAACTTTTTTTCGAAAAAAATATTTTTTATGCGACATGTCCAAACGCTGCTATTTGCGGTATAAATATTCATAAATAATCTAAAACACCATTAAAGTTGTTTTAGGGGACTTTTGAAGCGAACTTTTTGAGAAAAAAAATTCGAAATTTTTTAGAGCTGAATTTCACTTTTGAAGAAACTGTACTTAACAAGGTCTTATTGTGCGTTAATGTGGTCATAATGATTAAAGATGCTGCTCGGGCGATGATTTGGGTAGATACATGCAGATACTAAAATGGTTATCGCTTTTCCAACACTCTTCGTTTCATATTTTACACCGCTCGCCATACCATGTAAACTTCCTTAGAATTTCCCTCATCATGCTAAGAGCAGTCGGAAAATTAAAAGTACGTCTCTATCTCTTCATCATGGGCACCTACAACAACTAAGATTTCCAATATTTGTCTGAAAGCGCGTGATCTGCCTTCTCAAAGAGCAAATACCTATTTTTCGAAAATACATCCACTTTTTCACACATATCTCAGAAATCGTGATCTCTACCGAATTCTGACGCAGGGCAAATTGTTCGGAGACTATCATTGAATCATTTTGTTGTTGTTAGTATACAAACCTATGGATGATCTGATGTCATAAAAAATTGAATACTCAAAATTGCTCAAATTTCTGAACAAAAAAAAAATTCTGTTTTCAATTCTGAGGATTTCTGATAAGTTTCGAGCGAAATATTGCCCACATTCATTTTCATATACCTAAAGAAGAACTATGAAACTAATAAATTAATCGTATGAAAATTTTTTTTTTGAAAAATACCATGAACCCGGGTTCATGATGAACAATTTTTTTTGGACCATGAACATGGTATTTTTCATGGTATTTTTCAAAAAAAAATTTTTTCATACGATTAATTTATTAGTTTCATAGTTCTTCTTTAGGTATATGAAAATGAATGTGGGCAATATTTCGCTCGAAATTTATCAGAAATCCTCAGAATTATTTTTTTTGTTCATAAATTTGAGCAATTTTGAGTATTCGATTTTTTATGACATCAAATCATCCATAGGTTTGTATACTAACAACAACAAAATGATTCAATGATACTCTCCGAACAATTTGCCCTGCGTCAGGATTCGGTAGAGATCCCGATTTCTGAGATATGTGTGAAAAAGTGGATGTATTATCGAAAAATACGGTATTTGCTCTTTGAGAAGGCAGATCACGCGCTTTCAGAGAAATATTGGAAATCTTAGTTGTTGTAGGTGCCCATGATGAAGAGATAGAGACGTACTTTTAATTTTCCGACTGCTCTTAGCATGATGAGGGAAATTCTAAGGAAGTTTACATGGTATGGCGAGCGGTGTAAAATATGAAACGAAGAGTGTTGGAAAAGCGATAACCATTTTAGTATCTGCATGTATCTGCACAAATCATCGCCCGAGCAGCATCTTTAATGATTATGACCACATTAACACACAATAAGACCTTGTTAAAGAAGGAGTATCACGAATCACCTGCTCCATCATTCCTTGTCTCATATGTTTCAATGACGCGGTCGCTTTCTCCTCGTCCACCCTTATCCCTCCCTATCATTTTTGAATCCCTGCATTCAGGGTCAGTTTGGCACAGAGCCAAAAGCGAATAACTTTGTTCAAACTTATCGGCTGAACATGCGGTTTGCGGGGCTCTTATCTGGAAATCGATTACCATAACCCGACAGTGAGAACTCAGTTGACCAAATATTCGTGGGACACCTTCTTTAAGTACAGTTTCTTCAAAAGTGAAATTCAGCTCTAAAAATTTTCGAATTTTTTTTTCTCAAAAAGTTCGCTTCAAAAGTCCCCTAAAACAACTTTAATGGTGTTTTTAGATTATTTATGAATATTTATACCGCAAATAGCAGCGTTTGGACATGTCGCATAAAAAATATTTTTTTCGAAAAAAAGTTCAGCAGCGCCCAAATGCCACGCAAGACGCAATTTGGCCGACTTCTGGGTTATAGTTAGCAAACAAGCTAAACATTCGAACAAACAAAGAACCTAAGAATAGTTTTAATTTTAAAGCGATTTATAACATATTTTGTGAAACCGACCGCTTCTCTCCACTGCATCAGCCAGGAATGAGTTGGCACGGTCCAAACTGTAGCCTACGATATTATCTATCTAACAAACAAAACCGCAATTCTCTACCTTTATTTTAAGCCGAGTTATGATTTCTCAAACTTTGACCTCTCGGCGGAAAAATCCGAAGACTCCAGGTTTGGATATGTTTCACGCGATTGCGAAATTTTTTCTTAAAATTCTGTCAACGCCAATCGATAGAGGAGGTGTTGAAATACATTAGAAAAAAAAAATTTCAGCCAAATTAAAAATCATGAATTTCTACGTCCTGGCCATGGCTGAAGTGGTCGAGTCTCTCGTGATTCCTCTCATATATGACAGACATTTCTCTGAGTGTGGTCGAAAGAGCAGAGACGGACGTTACCCACTCATTACATCGTCAACAATCACGCAAGACATCGAACAATGCAGAGAATGTGGGATACAGACCCGGTCTCATTTCTACACTCAGAGAAAAAGCATGGGAGTTTGCAAATGAATTACTTACTTTTTAGCATAGAGATCATGGGAAATGAGGAGAGCGTAAGTAATTTATTTACTAACTCGCATGCATGGAGAAGTAATTTTTCTCTGAGTGTAGACAGAGTTCGCATAATCAAACAAAAATAAATTTGCACGAAGTAATGAATACAATTCTGTGCAAACATGCCAAACAGAAGAAATATATTAATTTCTACTTGATATTTTTCATTACTTCGTGCATGCGAGCAAGTTATTTTCTCTAAATTTCCCGCCAAATACAGAAGCGGCTGTTCTAGGTAGCACCCGTGTCCAGGTGCGCACAACCGGCTCTCCTCATTCATTGCACTCGGCAATTAGCAGACAGATTGTACGGAGGCGTCAGGGCGGAAACAATAAAGAGCCTCACTCTGAATGGGGAGGTCGAACTCTCGAGATGAGTATACTGCGGGAGAGGGGATATGATGATTAGTTCGGCCCACACTCTCTTCATTTTCAACGCTCTCTCTCTCTCTAACCGTCACAGAGTGGATGCATTGAAGAGAGTGGGCAGTAAGATATTCATTACCGCCTCTCTGACCGCCTGGACTCTCTCGATTAGCAGTGCTCTCTCGTCGGTGCTCTTCACTTTTGGGTGAGAGGACTCGGAATGCATGCGTGATTAGGCTGGCGGATGGCAGAGAGTTCGAGGGCATTTATGGACTACTGACTAGGGGTTCTGAACACACAATTCAGCGCATCATGCTACCAAATGCACAACGAGTTTTATTGCAGCGTATCACTGATGTGGGTAAAAAGGGAGAAATTTTGTAAAGGTGATCGCTCACTCTTCGCGAAGTGTCTAGCGCAAAATTAAATTTGCCAATAAATACATATTAGTTCAGTAGCTTAGAACCGACAGGGAAAATCGGTTGCGGGAGGCCTTTTCAAAATGTTATAGGCAAGCCAACTAGGAAGCCTGGCTGAACAAAGCGATGAAGCGATAGTATTCCCTTCCAAAAAAGGAAAACACAGACAAGTTGATTGCATGGCCCCGCAGTTATGCTTAAAGTACGAAGCCGCCGTCCCTTCGTTTTGCACGAACTCTCTTCACCGGTTTGTTGCACATGATTCCAAACCTACAGACAAGGGTTAGAGCGAGAGAGTGTACAAAAGTGAGAGAGACCCTCTCGATTTCACACGCTCTCTCACTCCAAAGGCCTTTCTGGAACGTTGAACAGCCTGTGGAATGATGTGGCGGGTGAGAGTGCGAAAAGAGGAGATCGTCGTCTCGCGTTTCGTCAGGTTTAAGTTTTCGGAAGAGCGTTTGGGAAAAAATCTTTGATTTTAAATTCCCGCAATTTTGTATCTTGCTTCTCAGCAGGGGTTAGAGAAAACAGTTATAACATGGCGGGAATTCAAATTAAACCGCTTTTCCGAGAGAAAAAAACTAACACCTCATCACTTTTCGCCACTACACAGAACACGCTTCCGCCGGAAGCAGGGAGACAATAGGATTTGTTGTGCCCTGGGGCGAGATATTCCCGCCGACCCCGCTATATCACCCCTCTCTCTCTCTCTCTCTCTCTCTCTCTCTCCTCCAAAGTCATATTTTGGAGGGGCGCGCGCGTCAGTCTTTTACTCACTCTTTTTCATATATTCCGCTGGGAATGGCGCCAGTCGAGGCTATAGAGAGAGAGAGAGAGAGAGAACTTTGATATGTGAAGAGAGAAGAAGTGAGGAGCAGCTTGACATTCCATGACAAAAAGAGAGTGGGGACACGTGCTACACATTCAATTATATATTCCAGCCGACGTAGACGTCGATGTAGAAAGATAGTCATAACATCGGTACACATGATTCCAAACCTACAGACCAGGGTTAGAGTGAGAGAGTGTACAAAAGTGAGAGAGTCCCTCTCCATTTCACACTCTCTCTCACTCTAAAGGCCTTTCTGGATGGTTGACCGGGCTGTGGAATGATGTGGGTAGATTGACGGTAGAGGTTCCATTTCAAGCGATTTTAAGCTACCCCAAGACATTTAGAGCACGTTACCTTCCGCAATAGCTGCTACCCGAATGGAAGGCATTGGCTGTCTCGGCGGGGATTGAACAAATGACAGCTTCGTCCAAATATTTCATATATAAAATGATACGAACACACAAAAAGTCAAAATGGAACTTCCTGTGTTTACCAAAGCGAGAGAGCGGGCAAAAGTGAGAGGGTCGCGTACGTGCCTGTGTGGCAAACAACGGAAGTCCGTCATTTGACTTTTTGGTGTGATCGTATCATTTTATAGATGTAATAGCGGTTGCTTGTATCTACCGCTCGATTGTTTTGGCACGGGGCGGAATGACGGATGCTTCTAGGCCACGGCTGCTACCCGACTCCTCTCAATACGATATCCTTTGAATGGACAGCGGTGATGACCATCGATTGTGTGCAGTAGGGATGCAAGTTCGGTTTTGGTATTACGACCATCTCAGCTATAGACCGGTAATACGGCTGATAAAGGGGAGAGAATGAGAGGAAAAAGACGCTAGGGGGGGTCCGTATTACTGAAACCGACGTCGAACGGGCAACCCTAGTGTGCTCACATCATTCCACCGACCGATCAACCTTACAGAAAGGCCTTTGGAGTGATAGAGCGTGTGAAATCGAGAGAGACCCTCTCACTTTTACACACTCTCTCGCTCTATCCCTGGTCTGTATGTTTGGAATCAGTAACGATTGATGTACCCTTATATAATCTATTCACCTCCACCGCCCTCTCATTGTAAATGTCGCCCTGTGCGAGTTTACAATAGCACGAATCTTTTGCGACCGATCGGTTGTTTAGATTTGCAGACCAGGACCGGGACGCGTTCTCACTGTCATTTCTTGATTTGACCATTTCCCCAATAATTGAGTTTTTTTTGTTGCTGTTGACAAATTCGGATTTCTTCACGCGGGACAGTGTGCTAAATGAAGAGATCTGGAGTGTTTAAAAAAATAATCTATAGAATACGTTCTAGTCTCTTGCGGTCGTCCTTATCAGCCTCTACTGATAACACTTTCTTGATTCTTCTATCGACGAAATGACCAGGCTCACGCTGCTACTCTCGCTGTTTACTCTGTATTCAGGTGAGAATCATCTTCATTACTAAAGACTATTATTTCAGAACGTCTGTCTGTCTGTCTGTCTGTCTGTCTGTCTGTCTGTCTGTCTGTCTGTGTGTCTGTGTGTCCGGCGGTCACGTTTTTCGCATTTTCCTTATATTTCGCTTCAAAATCGCGATATCTTCCCAATTCCTTTTGCATATGATTCCCGACCAGAATACCTTTCAAATTTTACAAAATTTAATTAACGAAATCCATAGCCAAGTGGGTTACGAGCCAAACTTTGAATCCGAGACCCCAGGTTCGATCCCCGCCGCGGGCAAACCTTTTGCCGCATTTTTCGCAAGTGCCAAAAACTGCTCTAACACGGTTTTGAGTACCGTGAAACACGTTTTCACATGTTTTGCCGAGTTTTAACGTGAAAAATCGAAATTTTCGAACTTTCTCCAAACGTACCGATGAGTGTCGGGGATCACAGGAAATGCGTTTTGCGATGTCAGAAACGTGTCAGAACGTGTTCTAACATGTTTTAACGTGGAAAATCGAAATTTTCGAAAAGTTCCAAAATGATTCAGAGAGCGTAGGGGGTCACAGGAAAAGTGTTTTGCGATGTCAGAAACGTGTCGGAACGTGTTCGCACACGTTTTAACGTGGAAAATCGAAATTTTCGAAAAGTTCCAAAATGATTCAGAGAGCGTAGGGGATTGCAGGAAAAGCGTTTTGTGATGTCGGGAAAGTGTTCGAAAACGTTCTGAACGCACTTTATCTTGCGTTTCCGTTGTGAAACTCTACGCCACTTCGTGGCTCCGTGGCAACTTTTTTCGATCGCTCTCAGCCTCACGAGCCTTTTGCAACGGAATAAGCCAGTACTCTTTGCACATTAACACTCCCCAACATAAGTCGAGCTTCAATGTCACCTGGGGCCGGCTATCGAGCTCCCGCTGGACCGAACTTGGAGCCTGCTAAAAACCCCTGGACCGAACTTGGAGCCTGCTACCGAGCTTCCCCTGGACCGAACCTTCGGCCGGCTGCAAAGCTCCCCCTGGACCGAATTTGGAGCCGGCTACAGAGCTCCCCCCTGGACCGAGCCTGGAGTCGGCTGCAAAGCTCCCCCTGGACCGAACTGTGCCCTGCAACTGAACGCCCCCCTGAACCATACTTTGAAAACGTAGTGCGCACCCTTCCAATAACGTAGTTTAACCTCAACACACCCTGCTAGTTATTCCCATTTTCTCAAACTTTTTTGTGATAGCAAAACACCGTCCCCTAGCGGATTCGAAACAATGTGTTCTTCTTGCTTTCATCACATCGAGCGGTCATTTATTTACTGCTTACCACAGAGTTATTGCTCTATGTTACTACTTCATCTTTTCAGATGCTCTGGTCTGTCAGTCGGGCTACAATGTGACCATCGGTGGCCGCTGCTACAAAATACAATACGTGAGAGCGCATTTCTGCTATTTCTCAGACGTGACTTATCGCAAGCCTTGTGAAAAGTCCACTTGATTGCAAAGCTCAAGAACGAGGTCAGGAAGAGAGAGAGGCAGAGACTGATCCCTTAGAGATCCTTTCGCTGTTACGCACTCTCTCGTGCCTGACCCCTTTCTGGAGATGTAGAATATTACAATTTTAAAATGATACGTTCATGAAATGGACCACTGGTGGTGTACTCTCTTTCTATACCTCGACATGTCTCTCACTTTGCCATGCTCTCTCGCAGCCGTATCTGTTGTTTAGCACGGATTATCAACGGAACGTCATTATTTCGGGCGAGTGCTCGTAAATTTGTAATACTGAGTGTTGCAGATCGAGCACGGCTTGGAGAAGGCGGACGCCGAACAGCGATGCGCCAACGAGAATGCCGTCCTTCCGTCGATACACTCCGACGAGGTGACATTACACATCATTCCATAGACCGGTCAACCATCCAGAAAGGCCTTTAGAGTGAGAGAGCGTGTGAAATCGAGAGGGACTCTCTCACTTTTGTACACTCTCTCGCTCTAACCCTGGTCTGTAGGTTTGGAATCATGTGATTAGCTGTTTAGATTTGCACACGATAGTGTTTATGACTCTAATTTTCTCGAGTAATGAGGAGTTTCAAACTTTTTGATTTTCTAGTTGAGCTAACGTCCATGTTAATCTAATCTTTAAACAATACCGCATCGGGCACGAAGCGTGAGGATAGAACATATACAATGCTCTCCTAGTACATATGACTTGTTTTTTTTCGTTTTAAAAACACATGATATACATTTTGAGGACAACGCTGCTCTTGTGGCGGCGCGCGATCTCCAGTGCGGGAACTGCTTCGCGTTTCTGGGAATAAAGTGCACGAATGAAGGCAAACTGGGATGGATGGACGGTTAGTCAGATGCACATCATTCCACAGACCGGTCAACTTAACAGAAAGGGCTTTGGAGTGAGAGATCGTGTGAAATGGAGAGGGACTCTCTCGCTTTTGCACACTCTCTCGCTCTGACCCTGATCTGTACGTTTGGAATCATGTGGATGGACACGCGACCGCACGGAAAACTATAATATACTCTCAATAATTTTTTTCATTGTAATGTTCCGATTGTTCCCCCCGGAACACTCGAAAACACCCAGGAAAGTTACCAGGAAGAGTGTTCCCGGGAACATTACCAGGAACAGAAAATTCTTGAGCTGGATAGCGATGCGGAACTATTTATACCGCAACCAAGTTTGCTTCATTTTCGCACCACGCAAATGTCGTGAGGAGGACACTATAGAATAGGCGAAAACGTACATTCAAAATACTAGATCACAGGAACGCGGCTCGACTACACTCATTACTACCCCGGCAGCAACCTTCCTAAATGCGATCCTCAAACCTTCGAGGTATTCCTTGTCAACGAATTGCTTGACAAATTTTGCATAGCAAGTAATATACTCAGATATTTGTATATTAACAGTATACCGTGTTTACTTGCACATTTCAGTGGGCAACGTTTTCCATGATTGTAGACAGATATGTTTGTAGTAAGTAAGAGAGTCACTTCCACACGATTTCACAAATTCTCTCACTCCTGGCCCTTCTCTGTATCAATGATGTTAACTGTAATCAATTGCAGACAACGGATGACTACATTCTCTTAGACACTGGCTACTGGCGGGACTTTGGAGACGGCTCCTCCGTCGGAGCTCTCATTTGTGAGCAGAGAAACCAGGGTAATCAAATTTTCACTCGAAGGGTTTTTAAAAATAGTAAATTCAGACAAAAAAACGAGATCTTGAGTAGTCATAGTTACATCAATACATATTTATTGGCTGTTAAAATCATTACAGAATACGATTGCGGAGACTTCAATGAGTTCAATGGCAAGTGCTACAAAGTGAGTGAACATCGTACACATTGGTTATTTTTACAGTGTTTAGTGAGAGTGACCCTCTTATTTTCAAACAAGCAACCCCTTTCTCATGAGCCCTTTCTGGTGTTTAGAGTGATGACGTGAGTATATCGTACGTACTGAAAATATCGGAACGTTTACCGCAATGCGATCAAAATGTTCAGAATTTGCATCTTTGCGAGTACGCATTATCATGACTTGTGTTGATGCTAATTCGATTAATCCGCATCGATTTGCCGAAATCTACCCGGTGATGCCCGGTGAAATGTGTAACAGAAAGCGACAAATTCGATTGCAAAAAAGGGACAGAACCGGCAATTACTGGCATTTCCCGGCTGTATACGGTAATGATGACAATTCGCTAACTTGGTCGGTAATCGCATCGAATTTTCTCCTTTGTTTTAGACATTTCACCGGGCATGTCCGGGTAGTTTCCGGTAAATCGAGGTGGACAAAAAATATGAACCTACTTACGAGTAGCAAATAATTTTCTTCGCAAAGTTACAAAAATTGAAAATTTTGATCATGTTCCGGTAAACGTTCCGATATTTTCAGTACGTACGATATCAGGTTTTCAATAACGAGCCGATGGAATGGGCGGATGCCGAGGGAGCCTGTAAGGATATGGGAGGACATTTGGCAAGCATCCACGACCAGCAGGTCAATTACACAAAGTGAAAATGCACACTTACCCGCGAGTGTCTGTTAGTTGTAGTGGCTTTCGCTTACAGGCTAATGAGCATGTTTACGGAGGCTCTAATTGAATATTCATTTAGGAATTAACATTATTAGCCAAAGAAAATGTTTATCAGACCACGATCCATCCTTTTCAGACATCCGATTTCGTGCGTCGCTCTGCAGTCGGGGCAGGAGTCATTGACCCCGTTTACATTGGTGATTAGTTTCGATGAGTTTAAGAGACGTGATCGGTAATACCCGACCACACCTCGGACGTGGCCCCCCAAATTGAGAACTGAGGACCCATACTCGGGTGGGTTGAGGGTCCCAACACTTGATTGCACAAAACACCACTTATTTCTATTTGCCGGCTCCGGCCTTGGAGAAAACTGGTTCTGAAGCGGAAAAAATCGAAAAATGAAAATTTCTCAAATTGAAAAGATAGACATTATTTTTTATTTGCGTTATGTTTGGGGTGCTCAGACATTATAAAACAACTGTATCGATCGAAATTGTCATGGTTACTAAACCACTTTTTTGACTCAACTTTTTGAATTTTCGTAAAAAGTGCACCATTTTCCGACCTGAATCCAACCAATTCTCAGCACACCTAGTAACCCGAACTAGTATACATCCATTCCACGTATTAACAGGTTCGTCCCCGGCTGCGCTTTTATCGAAATTAATCTCAGAAAAAGTGTTCATGTGCAATCTCAAACGACAGTTTCTCACCACAACGATTCAACCTCCGAATTCAGCTTACATAACAAAGAATAATGTTGCAACATTCTCAGAATACTCGATTGAGCAAGTTAGACAAATGATTTAGCCTTTATCAGATGAGACATCTTGAAAGTATCAGAGACGTTCCCCCTAAAGATCTCTTGAACTAGATCTCACATATCTCAGCTCCCCGATGAGTTACAGAGGCCTGGTGTGGCTCAAAATGTTGGAAAAGTTTCCCTGAAAAACTTTACTGTTGGCATGGTTCAAAACTGCGTTTTGGTTTAATTCGAAAAAAATCGAAAGCTAAAAATGGTTGAAATTTTCTAAGAAATTTTGTATCCTGAAAATTTCTGAAAGTCGCAAATTCCTATATTATCAAATTTAAGTTGCACTAATGAGGTAGCACCTACCCTACAAAAATCAACTTGGTCTGAAACCTTTTGAAAAAAAATTTTTTTTGAGAAATTACCATGAACCCGGGGTCATGGTGGAAACCTTCAATAAACTTTTGTCAGGTATCCCCCATTGCTATTGAGTTCACGCTATCCTAAAGAGGTGTGCGTTACATCTGAAACATCAAACAATGTTATGCATCCGTTCGACAAGCACCGTGATAATTTTTCCATTTCGACATTTTTGACCATGACCCCGGGTTCATGGTATTTTCTTAAAAAAATTTTTTTTCAAAAGTTTTCAGACCAAGTTGATTTTTGTAGGGTAGGTGCTACCTCATTAGTGCAACTTAAATTTAATAATATAGGAATTTGCGATTCTCAGAAATTTTCAGGATACAAAATTTCTCAGAAAATTTCAACCATTTTTAGCTTTCGATTTTTTCCAATTAAACCAAAACGCAGTCCTGAACCATGCCAACAGTAAAGTTTTTCAGGAAAACTTTTACAGCATTTTGAGCTACACCAGGCCTCTGTAACTCATCGGGGAGCTGAGATATGTGAGATCTAGTTTAAGAGATCTTTAGGGGGAACGTCTCTGATACTTTCAAGATGTCTCATCTGATAAAGGCTAGATCACTTCTCTAACTTGCTCAATAAAGTATTCTGAGAATGTTGCAACATTATTCTTTGTTATGTAAGCTGAATTCGGAGGTTGAATCGTTGTGGTGAGAAACTGTCGTTTGAGATTGCACATGGAACACTTTTTCGGAGATTAATTTCGATAAAAGCGCAGCCGGGGACGAACCTGTCAATACGTGGAATGGATGTATACTAGTTCGGGTTACTAGGTGTGCTGAGAATTGGTTGGATTCAGGTCGGAAAATGGTACACTTTTTACGAAAATTCAAAAAGTTGAGTCAAAAAAGTGGTTTAGTAACCATGACAATTTCGATCGATACAGTTGTTTTATAATTTCCGAGCACCCCAAACATAACGCAAATAAAAAATAATGTATATCTTTTCAATTTGAGAAATTTTCATTTTTAGATTTTTTCCGCTTCAGAACCAGTTTTCTCCAAGGCCGGAGCCGGCAAATAGAAATAAGTGGTGTTTTGTGTAATCAAGTGTTGGGACCCTTAACCCACCCGAGTATGGGTCCTCAGTTCTCAATTTGGGGGCCACGTCCGGGAAAGGTCGGATATGGTCGAGTCTTACCGATCCTGTCTCTTAAATTGGAATTGGTATAGGCTAGTAGTCTGACACTTGTAGAGATTTTTCAAAATCTGAAGATCTTTGACACGTTATTATGTTACGTTTGTACCGCTTTTTCTTTGACTTTGTGACTCGCATATTGTGCTATTTTCCAGGACTCTCCCGCACCGATGAGTCGAAGATGGCGTGGAGCGATGGCAGCGTGGTCGACTACAGTAACTGGCAACTGGGTCAGTGAGACAACACCTCCAGAAAGGGGTCAGGATCGAGACCGCATTTTACCGTACCATTTATCGCTCCTGACCCCTTCCTGGAGGCTCGGTTATATGGAAGTTTTTTTTGGAAAAACGTGTAGGCACAAAATTTCGGGAATTCAATTACACGGTAATTACACCTCACTTGTCAGAAAAAGTCAGATTTATCAAAAAAATATCGTCGCTGCAGGCGAACCCGAATCGGGGCCGGGCGCCGCCTGCACCACCCTGCACCCCAACACCGTCGCGGGGCTGTGGTACACCGAATCGTGCGATGAACAGAGAAAATTCGTGTGTGAGCGGCAGCTGGGAAGCGGATAAGAAGACGTTCTTAGATCGTGCCCCACCAGAAAGGGGTCAAAGTTCTCGCACTTTCACACACACTCTCTCTCTCTCGGACCCGACTCTTTTTGTATATTTGTAATTATCGTGTTAAAGTAAATCTCGCCCATGTGAAATGTGTTGCATTGAAAGGAGGCGGTTGTGGCATTCGACAACTTAAAGGGACCAGGCAGCCTCCAAAAACAGATTTTTCATTTTCATAATTTTTTATTCAACTTTTCTCACTATCATCTAATGGAGAATGCAGAAAAAATTACATTTTTAGCATTTTTTTACAATTAGTTATTTTAATTTGAAATTAGACTCTGGAACGGTGCGTCGCCTATTTCCGAAAAGACAGAAAGCTGTTTAATTTGCTCTGATGATTTCATATTATTGCAAAAGCAAGATTGTAGATGTTTTGACCACTCCCGGACTGAATGAACACAATCACATTCCCTTAAAATAGCTGGTTTTGGAGATATTAATTGTGGTGTAGCCACTACCGTAACCCGCTGTAGTGAAAAAGCGAAACTTTGAAAATTCATAACTAATTTCAAAAAAATCGCAAAAATATGCGGTTTTTAGCATTCTTCCGGGAACAGGATTTTCTTTTATTTAAAAATAACTTATTTTTTGACTGCCTGGTCCCTTTAATAATTTCGAAATACGCCGTATTGTACGTGGGACGAATATCTATGATACCGTTGTCTGCAGAATAGAGTTCCGTAATGATATACACAGAAGCCAATTATATAAAGTGGAACAGAATTTATGTTGTTCCGCTTTTAATAATTGGTTTTTCGTGTGTAATTTTCGTTTATATTCTGAAGAAGCTATAAATACTGGCTGTACTCGATTCTCCGCTGTGCGACATTCCACAGACCGGTTAACCATCCAGAAAGGCCTTTGGAGTGAGAGAGCGTGTGAAAACGAGAGGGACTCTCTCACTTTTGTATACTCTCTCGCTCTAACCCTTGTCTGTAGGTTTGGAACCATGTGGCGTGTCCATCGTCGTCAGACACCGTCCACAGCTCGAAGAGATCATCGTGAGCACTATTGCATCATTACTACGCAATCTCATTGAATTGCATCATCGAGTTATTATATCGAGTAATTCTATTCGCGAGAACAAAGGTTATTCGCAAATAATCATTGTTATTCGCGAACAGGATTATTCGATCTAACAACACTGCTAGGCACAGGGCATTCTAGCGAGTCAATGGATATGGAAGCAGACAGTTATGCTGCGCAAATTTCATGTGGTGCAAGGTGCAAAACAGTTTTATGCACCCTTTCATAACTTTTTTTCCTAGTGAAGCTACAACTTCCAGACTTGATACAGGGATTGCAAGCCACGTTTGGAACATTTCCCTTTTTGATTGGAGAGATTTCGTTCAGTTTGAGCTGAGTTACACGAGTTTTCCACCCTCGAAGGGTGGAATTCCACCCATGAAATTAGCGCAGCATTAGAGAGTGCGAAAACAGCATGCAAATGGGTGGTGGTCTCAGCGCCAATTTAGTTTACGCATTTTGTGCAGAATGCCGACGACAGTCTCATTGTATTGCATCATCCCTACGCATTCGATCTTTCAGCATCTCCTTACCTTCAACAGTCTCATGTTCATCTCTCACAACCCGCAATAACCGGAATCATGTCGACCGTGAGTGTTCGGATTTGAAAATTGTGTCCACGTCTCTTTTTTTAAAATTTCACGAAATCAAACTTTTTCTTAACGTGGCTATTTGTAACTAGCGGGGTTGAATTGAGGTTAAATGTACTACGCTCTATGCGCACACTACGCTCTATGCATAGTTCTGGGTGCGGGTTCGGTCCAGGGGGAGCATAAAGTGTTTTCCTTGAAGGATTTAGTGGGCAGCGATAGCAACGCGCATGCATGGCCCAAATATATTTGACATGAATATAATAAATTCATGAAATTAAGGCTTGGAGTGCCACCTTACTTTTTTATTGTTTCGAGTTCTGAGGCGGGCAGTGTGCAGACTAACATGAGAAGAAGTGATACTTATAAGTGATACTAAAGAAATATAAATGATTAAAAGTCCATTGAATCTTTCCGTTAGGCAATTTGGATGATCAGTAATACTCGCGAGTATCTAGACCTCGAGAAATAACGAACCACCGTTTTGAGGAAGAGGCAAATGTACAACTCCAGCAGTGAGAGATTGTGAGAAATGAAGAGAGCGGAGAGTGATTTGCCTCTTACGCAACCTGTTGTTTCGTTACTCAGTCTACTAACGATCTACTGGGCACCATCTTGACTTTGTGCTTTCAGAATGAGCAAACATTGATGGTTTCCAATGCGATTCAATGTATTCATAAGGGAAGTGGGGATACTTTGACAATTTTGCATGAAATAAAAATGATTAAAAACCGATTGAATACATCCGTTGGGCAATTTGGATGATCGTAGAGCACCCTTCCACTTTGCCTGTGGCGGTTCCACTGTTCGTTTGATCTTGCAGCAGCAAAAAGCGCGCTGCCAAGAATATCTCGATTGATTTATCTCTCTCTCGAACGGGAAGAGAGAGAGAGAGAGAAATCTTCGAAGATCGCAGGGAGAGATCGGCAGATCGTTGCGTCACGGGCAAAGCCAGTTCAAGATCGGTCGAGATCAAGCCAAGAGGAGAAGAGGCGTCCCCGGATAGAGGAAGTAAAGGGTATGATTACGCAGCACTATGTGGAATGAGACGGTTGGAGAACCGTTTTCAAAGAAATTAAACCTCGGAGAATCGTAATTAGGGTTCCCTGTTTTGTGCGATTTCACCTGATTGTTCATTCTTAGCGGTGGGATCAACCTGATCAGGTGAATGGTATTGTGGAAATAGGTTTTGTGTCACCTGAAACCCCATTATATTCCCTCATTCGCAACTCATTTTGATGATCGGAGCGGTTGATATGGACCGCAAATCGCCAAGGAAGAACACAAAAGTGAGGGTTTCAGGAAAACATCTTCAATCAGGTGACACAAAACCTATTCTCCCCATTTTCACTTCGACCTATAGGTGGACTCGGCGTGGGGAGAAATAAAGAGGAGAGGTTTCAGGTCAAATATTCACCGCCTGAAAAGGGGAACCCTAATCGTAATGCTTGCAAATTAGCGTTCTGAGAACACGCAAAGCGGAGTCAAACAATCGCAGAGAGAGAGAGAGAGAAATACTCTGGAGTGTTCACATCTCCTAATTATGGGAGACTTGATGTCTCCATCTCTCAATTTCGCACGCTCTCTCATCAGAAGACAATGTCTCCAGAGTAAGGAAAGTTGGAGACTTCGCGCTCTGAGTACTTATAAATTTTATCTTCCTCCCCGCCTTTCCACCGATGCGATTAGACTTTGGCGTCGCTCGATCGCCTGAACTTTTGGATTCGCAGACTTATTTTGCTGTGTCTCATATGATTGACCAATTCTTGTGCGAAAAAATGATACGAGAAGTATAACGCTATTTGGAATGAGACGATTGGATGCGTCAATGCCACTGTTAGGCAAGTCGATTAGACAATCCACGATGGTATTGTATTACGTGGAATGTTCAAGCATTGAAAATGTCGCAGGAAAAGAAGGCGCTGAAATAAAGAAAAACCGTCCTATCACAGCAAAAAGAACCATGCGAGATAGCGGGACAGACAAAGAAAACAAGTGAAAGTAGGGACTGCTCTCGTCCTGCCCACCTTCTTTCCCCCTCTCCCTCCGCTATTATTCACCCCTTAATCGTTCTTCCCAGTTCTCCCAATTCCAATCAACGCCCATGTAATCGTGGCTCGGGTTGTGGCGATAGCGCAATCCTTACCACGCGCTCTTTGCTGATCGTAGGTTTGCTAGGAGAACGCTTCTCCAACCTCCTCCCACACGATCTCTCGTTCGCGCGCCGAAATGAGAGAGTGTGTTGATTCTGGTGTTTGGAGAACCGTTCTCCTACTGGCACCCTGTGTTCCTTAACAGTCGTTCCAAAAGGTGCGATCATTACTTCCATGTCACATGCTGTGCCGAGATAATCATGCTCTTTTCGCGTCATTCCAGGAGATTCTTTCTGCAGAATATTTGGATGCGCTCGCTTCGGATACTGTTTGTTGTGGTGGTTGCGCACGCCGGCCCACTGCCACTGCTGCCGAGAGGTAGAGGGAATCAACTGGCATGACTTCGGTCACTTATGACACCCCCTGTACCACTTGGGATGCCTACTTGGGTCAATTGGGACATACACTTGGGCAATTTAATAACATTTCGAAATCCCTTTCGCCACTGATCATGGCTCTAGAAATTTCCCATAGGAGTCGCCAACTGAATCTTTAATTAGGAAACGTGAATCACTGTATTATCGATTGATGCAGTTTGATTGTTACAGATTCGCTCGCCATGCACAGTCAGGTGGGTAGCGATATGAAGAGTGACCTACCAGGTACCGTATCTTTATCGATTATGCACCGTACTGTTTAAAGGTTATTCCATTTGCATCTGACTCTACTCTTAGGAATGGGTCTGCTCGGCTACGGAGACGTTGTCAAGTCAATTACGAGATTTACGCCAGGTGAGATTTTCCTCTTTTCCCAATTAGCAATCCCATAGGAGTATACTCTCCTCCTTGAATGAAGAAAACACCGCAAAGTCGGCTAATTTTCACTCTAGGAAGCCTGCGCTGTAAAAATTATGGGAGGTTAAAACAGCCAGTTTCAGATAATAATCGATATGATATCTACAAAGAGCGAACGTACGACCCTGAGGACAGGCCGAATCTCGGTTACATGGAGAGAGAAACAGCGGGAGCTAGAAGGTTACAAAGTTCTTTGTATCTGAATTGCTATCTATCCACCTTCGGATGCTTATCTTCATTAGCACAGTTCCTATGAACTGTTGAATTCAAACCAGCGAGATTCCAAAAAATCCAACATAAGAATTGAATGAAACTCATCCTTTTCAGTACCGGCAGTAAAAGTTTGCTGAATCTGCCGGGCGTGGGCAAATTTGAGTACGCCGAGGAGAGAGAACAGGGAACGGGCATTCTCGACTACTCCAAGACGCGTGAGTTACTCCTTTTAAAATATTATTTCCCCGATGAAACTTGGATCTGCCGGATTCTTATCGCCTTTGATAGCGTCTGCATACTATCTATGTATATGCAAAGACATAGAAATGAGCATGCTTATTATATAAATTTGGAAGAAGAAAATTTGTCCTTTAGTCTTTCCCTATCTCCAACTACCGCCTCTCAAGGAGCAGCACTCACTGAACAATCCACCCATGTTCAGTATGGACCAAGTGCAAAGAGAGAAGTATGGTGTCCAAGAACTGGTAAGTAGGATAGGTAATCGTTTTACGTTGTTGGCCATTTGAGTGAAAATCGAAATAGGCTGGCATGGTGGAGTTATGAAAAAAAGACTAACAGAAGGAATGCGTATACTTATGCACAACACCGCACCACACTGGTTAGTCGTGCGCATAACAGAAATCGATTTATCGAAACAACAAAAATTGGGTAATTAAGCCAACGACGACGACCGCCCGTCCCTTCTCTCCCTTCGCTCCCTCACTCATCACTGCAGATATTCTTCCCGAAAACGAACGCCCGTCGCAGCCCTTTGACGGTAATTGATGCTGCGCTAATTTCTTCGGGGAAATTTCCCCATCAAAGGGTGGAAAACTCGTGTAACTCGGCTCAAACTGAACGAAATCTCTCCAATCAAAAAGGAAAATGTTCCAAACGTGGCTTGCAATCTGTGTATCAAGTTTGGAAGTGGTGGCTTCACTTGGAAAAAAGTTATGAAAGGGTGCATAAAACTGTTTTGCACCTTGCACCCCATGAAATTTGCGCAGCATGATTCTTAGTTTAAAAAAAATGTCCCTTTTGAGTTTGCACAGAGGATGCAGTTAAAACTTTAGCTAGAACGTCAGATTGGTATGAACATCGAGCAGAGTAGAGTGAAAGCCGGGATTTCTGTGCGGTCGCTAAATGCTGATTTCTTCAGATATCCCTTCCCTCGTTGACGAGGCCGCTCCTGTTCCTTCTCTCTCATCTTCCCATCCTCGTCCTCCATCTGACATCGTCTCTAGAATGGCGTCGGATTTCATCGAGGAGAACACAATATCGGAGAATCCCTTCGACGACATTGCAGTGAGAAGTCGAGGAGGAAGAGGAAGGTTCATGGTGAGTGCACAGATAATGAGTATACTGAGATGAGACACCCCGTGTATGATAAACGCAATATTGAGTGCATTCGCGCGTCGAAAGAGCGTACGAAAACGAGAAATTTGGAAATATATCATATACTTACTTAGTGTCATATCTCAGTATAGGACACACTTCATTTTGGGCGTGGGTATTACAGTAATGATACGACCAAACGATATGCAAACATAGGTCACCACGCCTGAGGCTCCACCCATGAATAGGGGGTCGTGGATGCACGCTGCCCCAAAGGATTTCTTTGGGGCACGGTGCAAGCATGTATAGGGGGGTCATGGTCCAAAATGGGTTTTGGGTTGGTCCCACCAAAGTCAAAGTGGCATACTGTAACTTCACCGCCGGGGTTCCGCAGCGAAAACAGACTACCGTAACCCATGCTACCGTAACCCGGAAAAACGAAATTGACAATACAGACCCCTGGTATATTTCATGAGGTAGACCTCGGGTCATCAATGCCTGAGGGGGATACCGTAATCATCCTACCGTACTCTCGGCTACAGTAACCCTACCGTAAGACGGATTTGCAAAAGTGTCTCAAACGGCTCTGGATTTTAATAGAAGATAACCCTCGAGTAGGCAAAGTGTGTGGGGCATACCGCACCTCATCTACCGTACTCCCGGCTACAGTAACCTACTGTAACACGAAAATACGAAAATGAACAAATCGGCTCGGAATTTTTGTAGGAGGTAGAAATAGAGTGGGCAAATTATTTAAGGCGTACCATTATGTTCCTACAGTATCCACGACTACTGTAACCATACATAGTCGAATTTGTCATTTTCGAATTTTCGTAGTACGGCAGGTTACTGTAGCTGTGAATACTGTAGGAACATAATGGTACGCCTTAAATAATTTGCCCACTCTATTTCTACCTCCTACAAAAATTCCGAGCCGATTTGTTCATTTTCGTATTTTCGTGTTACGGTAGGTTACTGTAGCCGGGAGTACGGTAGATCAGGTGCAGTATGTCCCACACGTTTTGCCTACTCAAGGGTTATCTTCTATAAAAATAACGAGCCAATTGGGACACTTTTGCAAATCCGTCTTACGGTAGGGCTACTGTAGCCGAGAGTACGGTAGGATGATTACGGTATCCCCCTCAGGCAATAACAACTCGAGGTCTACCCCATGCAACATACCAGGGGTCTGTATTGTAAATTTCGTTTTTCCGGGTTACGGTAGCATGGGTTACGGTAGTCTGTTTTCGCTGCGGGACCCCGGCGGTGAAGTTACAGTATGCCACTTTGACTTTGGTGGGACCAACCCAAAACCCATTTTGGACCATGACCCCCCTATACATGCTTGCACCGTGCCCCCAAAAATCACCATGAATAGGGGGCATAGGTCACCACGCCTGCGGCTCCACCCATGAATAGGGGGTCGTGGATGCACGCTGCCCCAAAGGATTTCTTTGGGGCACGGTGCAAGCATGGTCATGGTCCAAAATCGGTTTTGGGTTGGTCCTACCAAAGTCAAAGTGGTATACTGTAACTTCACCGCCGGGGTCCCGCAGCGAAAACAGACTACCGTAACCTATGCTACCGTAACCCGGAAATACGAAATTGACAATACAGACCCCTGGTATGTTGCATGAGGTAGACATCGAGTTGTCATTGCCTGAGGGGGATACCGTAATCATCCTACCGTAGTCTCGGCTACAGTAACCCTACTATAAGACGGATTTGCAAAAGTGTCCCAATTGGCTCGGGATTTTTATAGAAGATAACCTTCGAGTAGGCAAAGTGTGTGGGGCATACCGCACCTCATCCACCGTACTCCCGGCTACAGTAACCTACTGTAACACGAAAATACGAAAATGAACAAATCGGCTCGGAATTTTTGTAGGAGGTAGAAATAGAGTGGGCAAATTATTTAAGGCGTACCATTATGTTCCTACAGTATTCACAGCTACAGTAGCCTACCGTACTACGAAAATTCGAAAATGGCAAATTCGACTCTGTATGGTTACAGTAGTCGTGGATACTGTAGGAACATAAAGGTATGCCGGAAATAATTTACCCACTCGAGGTCTACCTCCTACAAAAATTCCGAGCCGATTTGATCGTTTTCGAATTTTCGTGTTACGGTAGGTTACTGTAGCCGGGAGTACGGTAGATGAGGTGCGGTATGCCACACACACTTTGCCTTCTCGAAGGCTATCTACTACAAAAATCCCGAGCCGATTGGGACACTTTTGCAAATCCGTCTTACGGTAGGGCTACTGTAGCCGAGAGTACGGTAGGATGATTACGGTATCCCCCTCATGCAATGACAACTCGAGGTCTACCTCATGCAACATACCAGGGGTCTGTATTGTCAATTTCGTATTTTCAGGTTACGGTAGCATAGGTTACGGTAGTCTGTTTTCGCTGCGGGACCCCGGCGGTGAAGTTACAGTATGCCACTTTGACTTTGGTGGGACCAACCCAAAACCCATTTTGGACCATGACCCCCTATACATGCTTGCACCGTGCCCCAAAAATCACCATGAATAGGGGGTCAGGCTTGCACGCTGCCCCAAAGACTGCCTCCACGTCTGGTGAGGTATGTATGCAAACCATATTGTTTGTTGCAATCTTATTCCTACGATTAACACACTGTGTTTAGGACACGCGGAGGGCGCCTGCGCAGGAGCCAGAGTGGATTCAATTCGTGAACAAAATGGACTCGAGCAGGTAGGCTACGGTAACCTGACAATTAGCTACATCAATTGGTAAGTTCAAATTATATAATAAAAGTTGGCGTTCCGGTTGAAGATAAAATAAAAAATTTGAAAAAAGAATATAAAAAAAATAAAAGGGGAAAAGTTCAGACGTGACATTCGACGCAAGCAGGTGCAGCAGCAGGTGGAAGTGCTCAAGGCGGTGAGAAAATTTGTACTTACTGAAACAAAGTATAACTAAATTTGGTCGGATTTTGCAAATCTTTTAAAAATAATTCTGACAGAAAAATAGACAAATAGAAAAGACAAATAGACAGGGGATCTTTGGCAGACATTTTGAATGGTATTCAGTTGATCTGCCAACATCTTGTTCAGGTGTATGGCGCGCCAGCAACCGAACTCGGAATAAGCAAGAAAGAACTTCGAGAACTGTGCATCAGATTTGCTCCGATCGCGCAGCAGGCCAGACATTTTTTTCAAATTATAATGAATAACTTTAATTATATTTTTCAATAAAAATAAGGTTATGAAATTTAGCAATGCTCCAGCAAGTCGATCGCTCCAGAGTATGTGGACAAGTGCAACGGATTCCAGTACGACTGCAGGGATTACCTGGTACATCTCACATAGCCGCCTTTCCCAAATCCTTGACCTATCATCACAGGACAATTATTTTGTTACACATTAGTAACAATTCACTATTCAAGAAAATCAAGTCCGATAGTAAATCTAATTCGTATTTGTGTTCAAACCACCAATTTATTTATTTTTCATAATCGCGGAAAATAATTTTTAATAGATCGAGTCGAAACCGCTGGGAGCTATCGCTAACATGTTCTCATCGGGAGTGGGAATGACTTCTGAATCGTGGGGAATCAACGGAATTCCCTATTATCCCATCAATGAGGAAGGTGGAATCGGAGGAGGAGACCATGGAAAGGTCAGAAAAAAAGTTTAAGCGATAATAAATAAGCGAGTAACGGCGCCTTGTAACAACTGCGTCGCGTAAAAGTATTCATTTTTATAGATTTTAATACCCTGAGAAATAAGAATTTTTATATTATATCAACACTCAAAACACTGTTACAGCTGGACTTCGGTTCTTACGGCGGTGGATACTCGTACAATAGAGGCATGAGGGATCTGTTCACGCAGAGTGGAGAGGGAGGAGCCAATTGGTACTCCACATGATTCCAAATCTACAGACCAGGGTTAGAGCGAGAGAGTGTGCAAAAGTGAGAGAGAGTCCCTCTCGATTTCACACGCTCTCTCACTCCAAAGGCCTTTCTGGAAGGTTGACCGGGCTGTGGAATGATGTGTACTCGTTTCCAAAAACTTCGCAAAAAAATTCAAAGCGTACGCCACACAGATCCTTTCGAGTGTTTCTGTGCTACAAGACTTTTAAAAAGCGTTCCTTTGTTTAAATTTTGTTTAACGTTCGACTGCTTGCTTCGCAGGTATGAGGGTGTGTACGGCTCGAAAACTGGCTGGAGTGTGCCGATCGCGCAAGGAATGGGAGTGGAGGGAGGAGGAGGAACAATGGTAACGACTTATTTTTAAATTGTTGGTGTCTCCCAAGCATGTGTCCCGAAAAAGTGTCTCAATGAATATGAAATAAATCAGAGACACGGCGACACGCGGTAGTGACACCCGTATTATACGTGTTCCGGAATCACTTGTTCATCTTTGTTTCATAAATTGAAATATTCATATATTCGTTATTCCAGCTGACAATTCCCATCAAAGAGGGCGAGTTTGGCAAGCCGATGGAGGCGAGTCACGGGTATGCTTCACATTGCGTTCTTCCTTCCTGCGAGCATTTCGAGTCTAAATTGAATTCGACTTCCCCTTAAAAAAACAAAAAAAACAACATAACTTTAATGCGAATTATAATCAAAACTGGTGATTGAAAGTCGCTGAAGTTTAACACGGAAGCAGGTGTCTATGAGCATGCCAACGTCCATGCATGCGGTCTGCCTGATGCTCTTGTTCATGCAAATACTAGTTTACTGTAAGCAGTACCCGCCCTTTCAGCTACCACATCGGACCGTACATCGGGGCGTCCGAAAAAGTGGGATTGGACTGGAAGGACGGAGGCGTCAGCATGAACAGGGTCGGTCATTTCGCGAAAAGACTCAATTTCGCGAATCGATAATAAGATTTTGTGGTATTAGATAATAATTAAACTAATTTACAATTAGAACAACATCAAATATGCCAGGGAGTGTAGGAAAATAAATGTAACGGCTCTTGATTCTGTCTTTATTGAGGGGTTCGCTGTACCGATCGCGGGCGTTTCGGTTAACACCGGGACTGGTTTCGGGTTCCCCGGTGTGGGCAAGATAATGGAGATGTGGAGTGCGCTCGACCCCAAAGCGTGGACGGTTCGTTTCCACACCTCTCATTTGTCTATACTGTCGTTAACTGCGATGCCATTGCTGTTTTTAAAATGATACGTTCATGAAATGGACTACCGGTGTCTTATGGTTAGTCACGCACTCTCGCAGCCATATCTGTAGTTTAGGAGCGGAACGTTTTATTATATTGGAAGAGTGTTTGTGAATTTTTAATAATGATCAGGACGGAAACAAACACTGTTCAGGGTCCCATGATGCGGCGTGTCGCGATGTCGAATGGAGCGACAAGCGAGAGCACGATTTACGGATAATCCATTTTGCCGGTTTTTCATATATCTTTATCGATTCTGTCAGTTATTTAATACGGACTGCATCAATTTCCCGATCTCACTAATAAGTTAATAATAAGTTTGATTGCTTGTACGATTGAATAAATAAACCCCTTTCCATTTTTCATTTGTATAATATCCTTTGAATTGACGCTTAATGAAATAATAGCCCAATCGGAAAAATATTTGAGCAATCGATTTATCGACATGAAATTCGAACATATTGACATGTGACAGAATAGGTTCAATTGAAAAGAGTGAACACTTCTTATCCAGAAGCGGCAGGAGTCGTGGTTGCGACCGGGGCCTGAAATAAATGGAATTGAGGAGAGTTCAATATTCGGAATGATTACCCCCGTAGATCCGGTCGAATTTCCCGCTCCTCCAGCAATTGCGCCGAGAGCTCCAAGACCTCCAAGGCCTCCTCCGAGTGGTCCGAGAAGCTTAAATGAATTAACCTTGAGACAAAAAGTTGATTGAATGAAATGAATGCTAAAACTGACTAAAACTACATTAGTATATACTTAATACTAATACTTAATACTTTATTCTCCATCGTGAATGAGGGTGAGGACGGTTATCTTGACGTGATGATGGATTCTTCGGCTCAGGATTGAGCTGTTTTGTGTGGAGAATCAGGCAGTTTTCGTGTCACAATCACAACTTACGGATTCGGGAAGTGGTCGTAACTAATTTGGGGTTTTTTCGGAGCCCTACTGAGAAGGGGGCTTTGGGGGCGGTTACTAGGTGGGAGGGGAGGTTATTCCAGAGCGTTATGGATCGACTCGCACAAGTGGAAATTGAGACTGGTAGCCTGCAAGGAATCGAAATGCGCAAGCCATGAGCGAACCGGAGAAAACGTGCTAAGGGAGCTAGTGAGTATAGGTTAGTGGTGTCCAGCAGTGCGTGCCCATGAATAGAATCATAAACAAACTGCATATCACGTAAAGCCCTGCGATATTCTAGGGTCTCTATATTACATAATTTTAGGCGGTCAAGGTATGGCAGAGGAGGTAGTAAGGTGATGGTAACGAAATAAGTCGTATTAAACAAATTGAATTACTTGAGCCAGGATGCTTTCGAGTGCAGTTCCGGCTGTAATGATGATAGTACCAAAGGGCAGACCGAGCGGGTTTCCACCGGGGAACTGTAGAATGATTAGTTAAGAAAGTTACTCGCACACGATTTCTCGAGTAGCTCTCAAATTATCTTGATGATGATTCAATCGAAATGAATTCTAACCCCGATACCACCGACGACTGGTAGTTGAGAGGCCGTGCCTCCAACACTGTTAAGAATGCCTGAAATTGGGGAAAATAGCACATTGAGAGCGTTGAGATTAAGTTTAAGCAATGGAGAGAAAGTGCTGACCTGCCAACGAGTCTGTGAAGGGGCTGACGAAGCCACGCTTCTGAAAAATGATAAGTTTTTTCAAAGCAAGTAAACTGCGTGGGATAAAAGTTGGATACTTTACCTCTCTATTAGGAGCTGCGGCACTCAGAGCGATCGTAGAGAGGAGAAGGCAGAGAATGAAACGGGCAGACGACATATTAATTCTGAAAAATAGTTTGTATTGTATTATTGTATATTAAGGAAAAGGGGTTAATGGAGTTAATACTAGGGTGGAAGTGAAGGAAGAAGATGTTTTGCCGAATCTATCGTCGTACTGGACGCTTTTATAGTAGCTCGGTGAGCCTACGAACGCTATAAAAATTAGAATAATCGGCTCAGAATTGGGCCTTTCTGCAGCGCCATCACAACAACTGCAGAATTTCTCGCTATATTTTGCATGCATGACATTGCTTCTTGACAGTACATACAGTAGACGCTACTAGAAAGTACAATCAGAAAACATTATTTCTGTACAGAAATATTTGTCATCTTCGCATATTCTACGATCGAGTCCGTACATCTCACTAGCGGTTTTCCTGATAGTCTACGGAGATCGAGAGGAGGACCATTGAGTGGCTGTGATTGATCATCTGCCGTCGTCGATGCTTCACCCTTTCGATGTAGCCTATCGGGTCAGCGAGGAGTGACTGCCGACGGGCGTCCGAGTTGCGGCGCGTCTGCGGATACATCGTGTACGCATGTGTTTCGAACTGTCGAGTTCTCTACGTGTAGTCTGATCTAGTCTGATATTATTGAATTCGCTCGAGGCCACGACTCGGCGGCGTAGCACTTAGCGGGAAGGAGAAAAGTGATGAACGGAGCTTGCAGTGCTTCAGTATGGATATGACCTCTCGTATGTGTGGCCCATGCTACTTTTTTCATCCTTCTCAGCTCCGTGTCGAAGGAGCCGTTTCCTCGTTGTTCTCATCATAGATATAATTCCGCGAGGGTCTCTCCGTGTATATCAGTTTCAAAATTATTTACTGACCAATTCGCACTGCCTCCTAAAACAAACTGTATATCATATCCATAGTTTTCCTTGGTTCACTCAATGTTGATCTTTCTGATTTTCATATGCCAGTTCTTCTTTTCTAAACGGTTTGTTTAGGTTAAACTACGTAATGGCCTACTATTGTTTGTAACCCCGTCGAAAAAGACTCCGTAGCAGCAGGCGACGTGACAACATTTTTCGATCACTCGTAGCATCATCAGTCTTTCCGACCAAAAATCAGGTTTCTGTATCGCGGTTTCATCTCTGTTATCAGAAAGTGATTTCAATCAATCAATCAATTTATCATATCAGGCGATAATCGCTCAGATGAGGATGGGTCGGTAGTCTTCATAAGTTGCATTCCACCAGTTCGCGCCGATTGCTCTCCTTAGGTCATCTCTCCATCTTGCTCTTGGCTGGCCTGGGGGACGAGTTCTGCTGTAAGGGGTCCACACAGTAGTCGCTCTGCACCATTTCTCCGTATCCATACTCCTCACTTTCAATGCCCATTGAGCTTTTCGTTTTAGGCTTTCCTGTACCCAGTCTTTCACTTTGGTGATTTCCCGAAGTCTTTCATTTCTCCAGCGATCTCTCAAAGTCACTCCAATCATTCTTCTCTCCATTGCTCGCTGTGTGACGTTCAGCCGATTTCTCTCATTCCCTCTCAAAGCCCACACTTCACTCCCGTAGAGTACTGTAGACGTGATGCAGCTTTCAAACAGTCTTCTTCTGGTCTTCATAGGTAAAAGACGGGACGAAAGAAGGTGAGACAGTTTGCTCCATGCGAACCATCCGAGTCGAATCCTATGTTCCACTTCTTCAGAGATATTTAGGGGAAGACTAATTGTCCCTCCTAGATAGGTGGCAGATGGAATGAAGTTGAACTTGTTGTTCTCGATCACAATGGGAGCTCGGGTCGTGGTGCATGAGGTGAGCAGATTAGTCTTCGAAGCATTGACTTCGAGACCAACTCGAGAACATGCATCCATAAGTTTCTTCAGCATTCTTTCCAGCTCTGGACGTGACTTTGCAATGAGTGCCACGTCATCTGCGTATTCCAAATGGGTCAGGTTCCTCCCATCGATCCTAAGTCCATCCTTCTCCCAGTCGATGTCGTCCATGGCGAATCGAAGCACAACATTGAAGAGGCGAGGGGATAAAGTGTCCCCTTGGCGGACTCCTCTTCTAACGTCGACTGGAACGAGATCTTCGTTGACTCTGATGAGTGTTGAAGATGACTCGTAGATACGGCGAAGAAGATCAACGAGGGTGGGATGGGCTCCGGAAGTCCATAGTGCTTGCCAAACAGCGCTCCACTCCACGCAATCGAAGGCTTTCTTGAAGTTGACAAATCCGAGGTAGAGGGGGATACCGTACTCATGGGTTCTTTCTGCTACCTGCTTGATGGCATGCAGGTTGTCGAGGGTGCTGTGCCCTTTCCGGAAACCGGTTTGGGTGTGCGATTCCGCCTCTTCTAGCGAGCCCTCGATTCTTTTCAGAATTACCCTTGTGATGGTCTTGAGAGTAACGGTAAGCAGCGAGATGGGACGGAAGTTGCCGATGTTTGTAGGGTCGCCTTTCTTGTGGAGAAGTGACACAACGGCTTCCACCAAATCGCCGGGCACGGGGTCTCCGGCTACCAGGGAGTTGAGAATGTCGGCGAGAACGAGAGCGAGGTGATCTCTGGAGTGGTAAAGCATCTCGGGGAGGATTCCATCAGAGCCGGGGGAGTGACCACATTTGAGAAGGGACATTGCTTGCTTAGTCTCGTCGGGAAGGAAGGGAGGGAGGGGGTCGGGTGGTCTCGGGGTAACTGCCAGTGGGAGCGCCACCGCAGGAGTGTAGAGGGACTGGTAAAAGCGTTGCACAGCATCCATTGTGGCAGCTTGGGAGAAAACGCCAGTGGCTGGGTCAGGAACAAGTAGACGCTTCCGAGATGTTTGCAGGTTGAGCATCTCCTTGACTATACTCCTTCCCATTGCTGCTGCTTGCCTCGCCTGTGCCTCTTTTCTCCTCCTGATATCCTCCTTCAGATTCGTACGGGCTGCATTGCAGGCGACTGAATAGGCTACGGATCCTTGGGGATTGGATTGCAGGTGGTGACGTTGGGCGAGTAGATTCCGAGTTGTGGCCGATATCCATGGTGGGTTGTGTCGCGCTCTCCAACAGTTGGTTGCCGCAGTCTTGGTGAATGCCTTGATGGTACTGTAGGCGTCGTGGGCAGTGTTGGGTCGAACAAGGGGCAGTGACGCGAGTAGATTTGCGTTGGCAGAGAATGCGGCCCGATCAAGATCAAACCGTTCCCTGCGTCTTTTCTGCCTCGCCTTGTTAGGGAGAGAAAGACACATCCGGACAAGGCGATGGTCAGAGTTGAACTCGAATTGACCAACGACTCCACAGTTGACTACCCGCGCAGATGGAGGGGCAGCGATGTAGTCAATCTGATGGTAAGTGAAGCCGTTATTAGAGCGCCAAGTCCAGATCCGGCCATGTCTTCTCTTCGGGAAGGTATTCCAGATGCGCAGTCTGTTCCTCATGCAGGCCTCTGTGAAAGTGCGGCCGCGTGAGTTCGGTGACTTAGAGGCGAAGTTGCCAACGAAGATCTCATTTCCGGGCTCCCTCGCTACTCTACAGTTGAAGTCACCGACCAGAACTGGCATGAAACCTCTCGGTGCCTTCTGCAATGCGGCCTCAACCTGGTCTAGGAAGTCATCGTAGTCGTTGTCGCTGTGGGCAGACGTCGGGGCATACGCGCAGACCAGGAAGAGCCGTTGAAGTGGAAGTTGCAGAGTGGCGAGACGGTCCGAGAGGCCATGGAACACCGCTCCACGCGCGAGGTGCGGACGGAGCAGAAAGGCTACACCATAGGACGCGGTGGTACCCCCCGAGTGGTAGACTACTGTGCCTGAAGACGTAAGATTGAAGGAAGCACAACCCACAATCCTCGCTTCCTGCACAGCAACGACGTCCCACTTGATCTTGTCCAGGGCCAGTTCCATCTCGACATGCTTGTCCTTGGGAGCGAGCGTCCGTGCGTTGATGGTGCCGATGTAGATGTGGCGACTCATCAGGGTGGCATACAACTACCGCCGGCCAGGGCTTCTGGTAGAGGGACACTGGGCGGCTCGCGAGACGGAGGGAAAGAGTGTCCGACCGCTCACTACGCTCTTGAGAACCCAGAATGTGATTTGTGATTTGTGAGATGTGATCAGAAAGTGATTTGACATAAATGTAACACACACTGTTTCCTCGCAAACCCATCTTCCCCAAGACTCTGCCTTCCTCTGCCACACCCGTTAATACCCCGCAAAACCGATGACATAACCGAAGACACAATTAGTATGGTATTATCGACTGTTTATTGGACACAGCATTTGGATGTCTGGCTTGTGTTAAGTTCCCTCTTTCTTCAAAGGGCATTTTTCCGCCATCCACATTTGCGCGTTTATTTTCATCAAACTAGAAAGCAACACATTTTTGATGTTTGAATGTTTGAATGGACATACATGGACGAAGGCCCTTCTCGAAGGAGGCCGTAGATAATTGATTTTTCCCGATATTTGTTGGTATCGGAGATGCGACCATCACTGAATCTGCACAGATCTCTGAAATGCACATCTCGGGTGAACTTAACCGGCTTATATTTGTAACCCCGTCAACGTTGAACGTTTATTTGGCGAAGATCGAAGTACATTCGATGAAATTAGATAGCGCTGAAGAGAATCGTGTTCATTAAAGAGGTATCTAGCGGCTGAATGCAATGAGAGCCTATTTGCATTCGGAAAATGATTTATCAAAGTAGAAATTAGTTAAACTGCTCATGTTCATACCCCATTTTTTTCTCTTCAACTCAAATCCCTCCTGCCCATTTACATATTGTATTGATCAATCGATTTATCGACGTTATTTTTGAACATATTGACATGTGACAGAATATGATCAATTTAAGGGAGTAAGCTTTTCTTATCCAGAAGCGGCAGGAGTCGTGGTTACTACCACCGGGGCCTGAATAGACAGGAATTGGACAGAGCGTATAATGGGAACAAAGAAATACCCCTGTGGTTCCGGTCGAATTTGCCGCTCCTCCCACAATTCCGCCGAGACCAAAGCTTCCGAGTGGTCCGAGAAGCTCAAACGAAACAATTGTTTTAATATTTCGATCACTGCGATTCGTTGTTGGTAATTAAATACTAATAATGCTATAAATTTGTAAACATTCAATTTACCGATGCGGTCATTTCGTCAAAACCGGTTATGACTCCATCGAGGATGACTATGACAGGCAGACCGCCCACCTGTAGAATGGAGTATTCAAATAGATTTGTATTATTCATATTTTAGAAAAAAAGTGCTAACCTGCTACTCGTCATTCTATAAATCAAGCTAATTTCTCACAATACCGCCAAGTACTGGTATTCCAGACGCCGTTTTGAAGAAACTCTCTGCGAAGCCTGAAATTGTGCATAAATTAGAAATCGATATTGTAATCAAATTCAATTGGATATGACATATCTACTAAACTCTAACTTTACTTTACTCTTCACGTTAAGGCAAAGGTCAAACCTTTTACTGGTGCAAGCAGTGATCCGATTGCGCCGCGTTTCTGAAAAGATGGTTAGATTTAATAAGGGAGGAAAATCCGTGCAAGTGAGGACGAGATGTTGTAGATGGAAATTGTGGCACTTCTCTGTTGGGAGCTGCGGCACTCAGAGCGATCGTAGAGAGGAGAAGACAGAGAATGAAACGGGCAGACGACATATATGTTCTGCAATTATTTTACTCGATCTATAGTAATAAGGGAACTAAAGACTATTCGAGTGAAAACTGGAGAACGAAGTGAAGAGGGAATGTGTGATTTGAGCTCAACTATGTTGTGAACGCTTTTTATAGTAGCTCGACTAGCCTACGAACACCCTGGAAATTTGCATAATCGGATTGGAATCGTTGTTTTCTGCAGGACGCAGTACAACAATAACTGCAGCATCGCTACTGTTGGTCTATTAGTGAAGTCCAGAGAATTGATCAGTTTCTCTGAGTGACTCGTTTAGATTGTCATTGTCTTCCTACTCAATTTAAACACTTAATTTTGTACCGCGTTTCCTGTGATCACATAAATATATACATATGTGAAAAGGTGGTCCATACCTTCAAGTGAATGCAACGCCAACAGAGATCAGCATGCCAAACACCCCTCAGCATTCTGATAAAGCAATTGAATTGTCTTGCTTACTACGTCGACATGTTCTCAATCGATCTATTCCTCTTTTGCTATGATCCCATACCGTTGAATGTTCGTTGAAGAGAACCATATCTCGGTGGAATTTGGGGGGGGGCGGGAAATTCAACCGGCGCCATAGGGGTAATCAATAATTTCCATTTCTGAACTCTGTTCAACTCCATTTAATACAGTCCCCGGTCACAACCAACCATGACTCCTGCCTCTTCTGTATAAGAAGTCCTTACTTTTCAATTGAACCTGTTCTTTTGATATGTTCAAAATACCCGAAGATAAATCGATTGCTCAAAGATTTTTTGCACTTGCGGATAATAGTATTATCGAATTATGAGAGGAATCGCGAGAGACTCGACCACTTCGGCCATGGCCAGGACGTAGAAATTCATGATTTTTAATTTGGCTGAAATTTTTTTCTAAGGTATTTCAACACCTCCTCTATCGAGTGGCGTTGACAGAATTTTGAAAAAAAAATTTCGCAATCGCGTGAAACATATCCAAACCTGGAGTCTTCGGAGTTTTTCGCCGACAGGACAAAGTTTGATAAATCATAATTCGGTTCAAAATAAAGATACCGAATAGTGGTTTTGTTTGCTAGATAGAGAATATAGTTGGCTACAGTTAGTACCGTGCCATCTCATTCCTGGCTGACTCAGTGGTGCGAAGCGGTCGGTTTCATGAAAAATGTTATAAATCGCTCCAAAGTAAAAAGCAGTGATCAGTTCTTTGTTTGTTCGAACGCGCAGCTAGGTTGCTCACTAGAACCCAGAAATCGGCCAAATCTGATCTTGCGTGGCAATTGCGCTAAGCTGAACTTTTTTTTGAAAAAAACATTTTTTTTAGGTCATTGTCACGAATAGTGTCATTTGCAGTGTAAATACTCATAAACAATCTAAAAATACCATACAAGTTGTTTTTATTGGATTTTCATAACCGGTTTTGACACGATGGCTGGACCGGTAAAATTAGTGATCAAATATATTAAAACAATTGTTTCGTTTGAGCTTCTCGGACCACTCGGAAGCTTTGGTCTCGGTGGAATTGTGGGAGGAGCGGCAAATTCGACCGGCGCCACTGGGGTAATTCCTTGTTCCCATTATCAACTCTGTCCAATTCCTGTCTATTCAGGCCCCGGTGGTAGCAACCACGACTCCTGCCGCTTCTGCATAAGAAGCTCATTCTCTCTTCAATTGAACATATTCTGTCACATGTCAATATGTTCGAAAATCGCGTCGATAAATCGATTGCTCAATACGATTTTTAAAGGGGCACATGGGATTTTAGTTGAAGGATTAGTACAATGGAATAGAGACGTGAGAAAGTTGCCTAATTTGTAGAATTCGTGTTCCATAAGCGACGAGGCTTCTTTCATTCAGTTCAGATGCATACGAAATGTCCCAATCACAGAACGCGAACTTTCTCGCATATGAAACGTTTATGAATGCACATGCTATGACGAAGGAACTATCTAGATATCTCTATTCCTTGGCGAGTTATGAGGCGAACAGACGGACGGACAGAGAGGGATAAATATGTTCTAAAATAATATTCTTCGGAAATTTCCATTTGTCTTTGGCTTATCAGCTATAAGAAAAGAGCGCACGAAGCGAACGATTGATAATGCTCAAGAGAAAAATACTTTCCACGTGTCGCTTCATTTAGATTTCATAAGAGAGGAATCACGAGAGACTCGACCATGGCCAGGACGTAGAAATTCATGATTTTTAATTTGGCTGACATTTTTTTCTAAGGTATTTCAACACCTCCTCTATCGATTGGCGTTGACAGAATTTTGAAAAAAAAATTTCGCAATCGCGTGAAACATATCCAAACATAGAGTCTTCGGAGTTTTTCGCCGACAGGACAAAGTTTGATGAATCATAATTCGGTTCAAAATAAAGATACAGAATAGTGGTTTTGTTTGCTAGATAGAGAATATAGTTGGCTACAGTTAGTACCGTGCCATCTCATTCCTGGCTGACTCAGTGGTGCGAAGCGGTCGGTTTCATGAAAAATGTTATAAATCGCTCCAAAGTAAAAAGCAGTGATCAGTTCTTTGTTTGTTCGAACGCGCAGCTAGGTTGCTCACTAGAACCCAGAAATCGGCCAAATCTGATCTTGCGTGGCAATTGCGCTAAGCTGAACTTTTTTTTGAAAAAACATTTTTTTTAGGTCATTGTCACGAATAGTGTCATTTGCAGTGTAAATACTCATAAACAACCTAAAAATACCATACAAGTTGTTTTTATTGGATTTTAAAGCGATTTTTTTGAGAGAAAAAAATTCGAAAAATGTCAATGCTGAATTTCACTTTTGAAGAAACTGTACTTTCCAAAGCCCTATTGTGTACTAACGTTGTCATAATCATAAGAGAAGATGCTCGGGAGAATATTTGTGCAGATACATGCAAATACTAAAATGGTTATCGCGTTTCCAACACTCTTCGGGTGATGGTCGGTTTCTTATTTTACACCGCTAGCCATACCCTTAGAATTTCTCTCATCATGCTAAGAGCAGTCGAAAAATTGAAAGTGAGTCTTTATCTCTTCATCCTGGGCAGCTACCACAACTAAGGTTTCCAATATTTGTCTGAAAACGCGTGAATTGCCTTCTCAAAGAGCAAATATCGTATTTTTCTAAAATAAATCCACTTTTTTCACGCAGATCTCAGAAATCTGGATCTTTACCGAATCCTGCCGCAGGTCAAATTGTTCGGAGAGTTTCATTGAATCATTTTGTAGTTGACAGTATTCAAATCTAACGATGATTTAACCTCGAAAAAATAGAAAAGTTCTTCTTCAGGTATATGAAAATGAATGTGGGCAATATTTCACTGGAAGCGTTTCAAATATCCTCAGAATTAATTTTTTAATGTGCGAAATTTGAGCACTTTTGAGTTTTCTATTTTTTTCGAGGTCAAGTCATCGTTAGATTTGAATACTGTCAACTACAACATGATTCAATGAAACTCTCCGAACAATTTGACCTGCGCCAGGATTCGGTAAAGATCCAGATTTCTGAGATCTGTGTGAAAAAGTGGATTTATTTTAGAAAATTCACGCGTTTTCAGACAAATATTGGAAAACTTAGTTGTTGTAGCTGCCCACGATAAAGAGATAAAGACTCACTTTCAATTTTCCGACTGCTCTTAGCATGATGAGAGAAATTCGAAGGGTATGGCTAGCGGTGTAAAATAAGAAACCGACCATCACCCGAAGAGTGTTGGAAACGCGATAACCATTTTAGTATTTGCATGTATCCGCAAAAATATTCTCCCGAGCATCTTCTCTTATGATTATGACAACATTAGTACACAATAGGACCTTGGAAAGTACAGTTTCTTCAAAAGTGAAATTCAGCATTGAAATTTTTCGAATTTTTTTTCTCTCAAAAAGTTCGCTTTAAAAATCCCCTAAAACAACTTGTATGGTGTTTTTACATTGTTTATGAATATGTACACTGCAAATGACACTATTCGTGGCAATGACCTAAAAAAATGTTTATTTCAAAAAAAAGTTCGGCTTAGCGCAATTGCCACGCAGATTTGTCCGATTTCTGGGTTCTAGTGAGCAACCTAGCTGCGCGTTCGAACGAACAAAGAAACTATCACTGCTTTTTACTTTGGAGAGATTTATAACATTTTTCATGAAACCGACCGCTTCGCACCACTGAGTCAGCCAGGAATGAGATGGCACGGTACTAACTGTAGCCAACTATATTCTCTATCTAGCAAACAAAACCACTATTCTGTATCTTTATTTTGAACCGAATTATGATTCATCAAACTTTGTCCTGTCGGCGAAAAACTCCGAAGACTCTATGTTTGGATATGTTTCACGCGATTGCGAAATTTTTTTTTCAAAATTCTGTCAACGCCAATCGATAGAGGAGGTGTTGAAATACCTTAGAAAAAAATGTCAGCCAAATTAAAAATCATGAATTTCTACGTCCTGGCCATGGTCGAGTCTCTCGTGATTCCTCTCTTATGAAATCTAAATGAAGCGACACGTGGAAAGTATTTTTCTCTTGAGCATTATCAATCGTTCGCTTCGTGCGCTCTTTTCTTATAGCTGATAAGCCAAAGACAAATGGAAATTTCCGAAGAATATTATTTTAGAACATATTTCTCCCTCTCTGTCCGTCCGTCTGTTCGCCTCATAACTCGCCAAGGAATAGAGATATCTAGATAGTTCCTTCGTCATAGCATGTGCATTCATAAACGTTTCATATGCGAGAAAGTTCGCGTTCTGTGATTGGGACATTTCGTATGCATCTGAACTGAATGAAAGAAGCCTCGTCGCTTATGGAACACGAATTCTACAAATTAGGCAACTTTCTCACGTCTCTATTCCATTGTACTAATCCTTCAACTAAAATCCCATGTGCCCCTTTAAAAATCGTATTGAGCAATCGATTTATCGACGCGATTTTCGAACATATTGACATGTGACAGAATATGTTCAATTGAAGAGAGAATGAGCTTCTTATGCAGAAGCGGCAGGAGTCGTGGTTGCTACCACCGGGGCCTGAATAGACAGGAATTGGACAGAGTTGATAATGGGAACAAGGAATTACCCCAGTGGCGCCGGTCGAATTTGCCGCTCCTCCCACAATTCCACCGAGACCAAAGCTTCCGAGTGGTCCGAGAAGCTCAAACGAAACAATTGTTTTAATATATTTGATCACTAATTTTACCGGTCCAGCCATCGTGTCAAAACCGGTTATGACTCCACCGACTATGGGTTGAACAGGAAGACCGCCCACCTGTAGAATGCAGTATTCGTATATATTTGCATTATACGTTTTTCTTGGAGGAAATGCTAACCTGCTACTCATCGTTCAACAGGATGTGGCAAATTCTCACCAGCGGACCAACCAGTGGTATTCCAGAAAGCAATTGTATGAGAGTGGCGAGGAGGTCTGAAATGGGATGGGCCGTAGATTAGGGTTGGCTAAACGATTTCGGCTATTCGGTCCACCACATTCTCCGCCCGTATTTGCATTCCACAACTCTATTCTGAGGGAAATATATTCAGAATGGATTTCCCTTAGAATTGCGACATGTAATTGATGACGGATGAATTGCGGTCCGCCAAAGGCCACATAGCCAACACGAGCGTAGATTGAGAAATGAGAAGTGTTAAAGTTAAGAGAAAGTTCTAACTTTCCGCTGGCGTCAACGTTGTTCCGACGAGGCCGCGTTTCTGAAAAGATTATTGGATAGTCTATGGTAGAAAATTTGTGCCAGTGAGCATAGAAGGTAGCAGATGGGAGTTGTCTCACCTCTCCGCTGGGAGCTGCGGCACTTAGAGCGATTGTAGAGAGGAGAAGACAGAGAATGAAACGGGCGGACGACATATTTGTTCTAAAAGGTATTGTATTTTTTTGTAATATAAGTAAACGAAAGGGTAACTGAGTAATGCTGGGAGGAAAGAAGTGAAGGAGGACGATGCTGTGTGATCGTCGTGGAAGCTTTTATGGTAGCTCGACTAGCCTACGAACACTAGCGAAATTTGCATAATCGGCTGGGAATCGGAGTCTTTTGCAGGCCACAGTACAACAATAACTGCAGCATCGCTACTGTTGGTCGACGCCACCTTCAACTTTCGATCTGCACTGCTTTCTGCAATTCACGGGAGTGCTCTCGAGTGGATGATTTTGGAAAATAATATAATAGCATTGAGCGCATCCATAAAACATATTTAAGAAAGCACATCTGAAGTATGACTGGCTATTTTTGCATAATGATTGTCAGGTGTCAGGTGCTTGTTGTCATTCGATTTTTTCCCTCTTACTGTAGTTCCACACCCTTGCATTTTCGATCAATGAAATTACAGTGGACATTGAAGTCCTCTTCAGCGAACACAAGAAAACCATGAGCTTTTCAATTGCTACTGACGCTCTTAACGGTCTGGTCTATAGGGGGGGGTGACATTTGAGCAACCGACATTTGAGCAACGAGTAATAACTCAGCTAGGAGGGAGCCTAGAGCTATGGGAGTGGTACCATTGTGATCAGCATCAGGTAATTGAGATTTCATAATTAATTAATTAATTAATTAATTAATATCTCATTAATTATGCTAATTAATTAATTAATTATGAAATCTATTTTTTCTGATGCTGATCACAATGGCGCTCCCTCCCATCGCGCTGGGCTCACTCCTTGGTGAGTTATGGACCGTTGCTCAAATGCCGGTTGCTCAAATGTCACCCCCCGGTCTATATGGCATCCTCGGTCCGATTTTCCCTTTGGACAACATAAACAACAGGGACATACAGCCAGAACGAATACACTTACAATTGAGTGTATCCTACACTGATTGTGAGGTGTGTTACTCTTAGTGTATCACACTCTCGACACGCGCGCATATTGAGTGTATCGTACGCTAGATGTTACACCTACAGTATGGAAAAGTTACAAATATATTGTTCTTAAAACCCTCTCTTGAAGCTCGAATACATATTATTGTGTGTCATACACTGGATGTCTCATCTCAGTGTAAACATTGTTTTCGTACTGCGAATCACTAATACAATACTGTGGTTGTTGTTGTGGGATTACTGCTGCAGGAGCGCCGACGCCGATTATGCCGATTTCGGATGGTGTTCATAGGCTGCTCTCGTGACTATAAAAGAGGACTCAGTACGACCTAGAGCACATTCTCCTCTTTTTTCCTTTTTTTCTTTTCATTCACATCAGATCTTCTTCCTTCACTGTCACCCTAGGTGTAACTCTATTACCCCTTGCCTTTCCTTATTTTACAATAATACAATTATTTTATCATTTTTTTACTGATTATTTTAGAACTAATATGTCGTCCCCCCGTTTCATTCTCTGCCTTCTCCTCTCTACGATCGCTCTCAGTGCCGCAGCTCCCAACAGAGAGGTGAGGTATCCATCTTTTATCCCACGCATTTTCCTTTTCTGTAATAACTAATCATCATTTTTAGAAGCGTGGCTTTGTCAGCCCCTTCACAGACTCGTTGGCAGGTCAGCACTTTCTCTCCATTGCTTAAACTTAATCTCAACGCTCTCAATGTGCTATTTTCCCCAATTTCAGGCATTCTTAAGAGTGTTGGAGGCACGGCCTCTCAACTACCAATCGTCGGTGGTATCGGGGTTAGAATTCATTTCGATTGAATCATCATCAAGACAATTTGAGAGCTACTCGAGAAATCGTGTGCGAGTAACTTTCTTAACTAATCAATCTACAGTTCCCCGGTGGAAACCCGCTCGGTCTGCCCTTTGGTACTATCATCATTACAGCCGGAACTGCGCTCGACAGCATCCTGGCTCAAGTAATTCAATTTGTTTAATACGACTTATTTCCATCACCGTTACCTTATTACAATTTTAAAATGATACGTTCATGAAATGGACTACTGGTGGTGTACTCTCTATACCTCGACCTGTCTCTCACTTTGCCATGCTCTCTCGCAGCCGTATCTGTTGTTTAGAACGGATTATCAACGGAACGTTTTATAATTTCGGACGAGTGTTTGTAAATTTGTAATACTAATGTAGTTTTAGTCAGTTTTAGCAATCATTTCATTTAATCAACTTTTTGTCTCAAGGTTATTTCATTTCAGCTTCTCGGACCACTCGGAGGAGGCCTTGGAGGTCTTGGAGCTCTCGGCGCAATTGCTGGAGGAGCGGGAAATTCGACCGGATCTACGGGGGTAATCATTCCGAATATTGAACTCTCCTCAATTCCATTTATTTCAGGCCCCGGTCGCAACCACGACTCCTGCCGCTTCTGGATAAGAAGTGTTCACTCTTTTCAATTGAACCTATTCTGTCACATGTCAATATGTTCGAATTTCATGTCGATAAATCGATTGCTCAAATATTTTTCCGAATGGGCTATTATTTCATTAAGCGTCAATTCAAAGGATATTATACAAATATAAATGGAAAGGGGTTTATTTATTCAATCGCACAAGCAATCAAACTTATTATTAACTTATTAGTGAGATCGGGAAATTGATGCAGTCCGTATTAAATAACTGACAGAATCGATAAAGATATATGAAAAACCGGCAAAATGGATTATCCGTAAATCGTGCTCTCGCTTGTCGCTCCATTCGACATCGCGACACGCCGCATCATGGGACCCTGAACAGTGTTTGTTTCCGTCCTGATCATTATTAAAAATTCACAAACACTCTTCCAATATAATAAAACGTTCCGCTCCTAAACTACAGATATGGCTGCGAGAGAGCGTGACTAACCATAAGACACCGGTAGTCCATTTCATGAACGTATCATTTTAAAAACAGCAATGGCATCGCAGTTAACGACAGTATAGACAAATGAGAGGTGTGGAAACGAACCGTCCACGCTTTGGGGTCGAGCGCACTCCACATCTCCATTATCTTGCCCACACCGGGGAACCCGAAACCAGTCCCGGTGTTAACCGAAACGCCCGCGATCGGTACAGCGAACCCCTCAATAAAGACAGAATCAAGAGCCGTGTATAAAGATATGACGCTGTCCACGTAAGGATCAACAAGGGCTCAACACAGGCCTGGAACAGGTCAAAAATCGAAATGGCTCAAAACTTGCCCCTAGGGGTAACTTTCGACGCTGAACACGCTGGTGCCATCGATTTCGCAATAGGACGCCTGTGGGCGCCGATACGGCGCCGCGCCTTTTCGGCGCAAAACGTGTTTTTCGAGTAAAACTCGCTTCGGAGTGCTCGTACAGGGGCAAAACCTACATATCTACAGCAGAATTTGACGCTCTATCATCTGGTTATAACCACATTACACGATTCTACCTGGTTTTCGAGAAAAAGTTAATTTTTGACCCCGAACATATCTCGAGCCAGATTATAGAGAATTTTTTTCTGATCATTTTGATACATTTGTTACCTCATTGTACCCCCGGGAAAGTTATTTTATATTGATTCAAAGGATTGTCGCGCGCGCGGAACGCGTGTGCTGACGCGGCATCCGCATGGCCGAAGTGGTAGTGGTCCAGAACTTCCACCCGAAGGTCATTGGTTCGATTCCAGTCGGTTGCGAAAGTTTTTTGCCGAATTTTTTTTCATCGATTTTTAACCCCCTGACAATATTGGCACTTTTTCTGAAATCTTGTAAAAGTCAATTTTTTGATGAAAAAAAATTCGGCAAAAACTTTCGCAACCGACTGGAATCGAACCAATGACCTTCGGGTGGAAGTTCTGGACCACTTCCACTTCGGCCACGCGGATGCCGCGTCAGCACACGCGTTCCGCGCGCGCGAAAATCCTTTGAATCAATATAAAATAACTTTCCCGGGGGTACAATGAGGTAACAAATGTATCAAAATGATCAGAACATAATTCTCTATAATCTGGTAACGGGTTCGCTCGAGATATGTTCGGGGTCAAAAATTCACTTTTTCATTCGAAGTGCCCATAAAATTGAATTAACGAGCACGCCAGAGGTAAAAATAGACGGATTGATTTGGCTCGGGGATGATGTGTTATTCGATGATGCCATTTCCGGTAAGTACGATACAACACTACATTACTCGTTTAGAATACTAGGATGTACGAGGATAGCTGGAAGTGTTTTTGTCGATAATTGTTAGGGTATTTTAGTCTTATTTCTCCCATTTGCCGGATCTTCTAAGAAATAAGAAGAGTGCGAAAGGCGCGTTGTTCAATCATTTCGGGCCCTTCATCTATGAGTCTAGACAGTCCTAGTCAATTGCGGCATCTTTTTTGCCCCGTTTCTCCCTTTTTTACCCAAGGGGCGGCGGAGTTCAAAGGGGTGATGAATACCACGTTATGCCCTGCCCTCTCCCTCCAATAACTTGAAGGCCCTCCTCATTTCGACTCGCAGACTCTTTGACACCACCTCACTCTCGCCCCGTTGCGTCACTGATAATGGCGATGACTGAATTTTCAATTTGCCCAACCTATTGTTTTTGAACTCTTCGCTTGATTTTTTGACACAACTTCCTGAACAAACAACACGTGTTCACTCATCGCATACTCCATCACATTGTGTCCTCAGAATTTCCTATTTTCTTGTAATATTGGTGTAATATCAATGAGTGCCTTCACTCAATTCATTAAAAAGCGCTGACGTGGGAGTTTGCCGGAGTGACATCTGGTAGTTCCCTGCTGCCCCACTCAGGAAAAACTCATCACATAATTCTACATCCGGTTCAGAATATGGTCTCCAAGAGCAAGGAGCGAAAAAAATCGTTCCCCTGCAATTAGACTTTGAAGTCGTCGCTGGCCAGACAAATCGATTTCTCGAGTCGTTGACTTATTTCACCCTTAGTTTGAGTAATGTGCTATTCGGTCAACACTCGTGAGGCTCCACATCTCGAAGAGCCTCTTCCTCTTGCTCAAACAGTTCAAACTAAATTCTCTCGAATTCGTGAATTTGTTGACTTCATTGCGGTTCCGCTTATTATCGGCGGGGCATTTCATCAAGGGGGTCATTTGCGGGTGCTCTCGCACTCTGCGCTCTCCCCACTCCACCCACTCTCTCGCCGCCTGCTCGTCTGCGCTCTCCACTATTCTCCCGCTCTCTCACTCACGCGAGGCATTTCTGTCCCTCTTTTTCGCTCGCGTTGCGATCAATGTGAAGAAGCTGGGGAGGAGAATGAAGGGAGAGAGAGGGGGGGGAAGAGGGGGGTATTCCCCATCCTCAACCCCCTCTCTAGCATACCCCTCGCTCGCACACACTTTCCCATACATCTAGGCTATAGCACGCTTGTGAAATGGCAGTTTCATCAATGTCCATAGAGTTTCTCTTCATTTCGTCACGAGTTCTCGAGTAATGGTCAGACTCTCTTCGTTCCGCATGCTATCTCGTAGATTAGACAGCGCGAGAGAGCATGCAGAATTGAGAGGGTGAGATCATTACTCGAGTTCTCGTACTCTATATTGGCGCAGTTTGCTCGCGTTAAACCATGACAGTGTGCGCAGTTTAATGAGCTGTTGTAAATCTCCTTGCCACAACAGCAATCGTCCCATATTTGGCACCCCTTTTCTGACACTATCAAAACTGGTTTTGCCCAGCCAAGAGAGCGACTTATAAGAAGCGATTACTCCCTCTGTGAAATTAGAGTCGTCTTCCGTTTTCTTCGACTCGGCGCATTTTCAAGTACTGATTCGGTGCGTACTACACCTCTATACCCTATGACAGTCTGTATTTTACCTGCCTACCCATGATTCCAAACCTACATATCAGGGTTAGAGCGAGAGAGTGTGCAAAAGTGAGAGAGTCCCTCTCGATTTCACACGCTCTCTCGCTCCAAAGGCCTTTCTGTAAGGTTGACCGGCCTGTGGAATGATGTGCTACGCCCATGAGCCATATTCCCGACTCACTAGAAACGCCCGTAGACGACTATCGACCAACTAGAATTGCGCGTGCGCACGTAACCCGTCGCTTAGGGTAAGCCTTCTTTGATTTCTTGATTTGTCGGCCTCTGATTCCCTACGTTCCCTATCCGTGAGAACTGCCGTCCCTGAGAGTAAACAACTCTCGGAGAAGCCCGTCTTTCCCTTTCTCTCTCTCTCTCTCTCAACCCACTCATCTATGAAGGGCGCGGACTGTCTCACAAGCTGCTACTTTGGGCCCAGCACAACAACTCGAGACCATACTCAGAAAGGAGAAAACACTCGAGGAGTTCGTTAATGTTTATCATTTTGCGTTTCGTCATAGCGAAAACTGAGTGAGCACATCATTCCACAGGCCGGTCAACCTTACAGAAAGTCCTTTGGAGTGAGAGAGCGTGCGAAATCGAGAGGGACTCTCTCACTTTTACACACTGTCTCACCCCCACCCCTGTCTGTTCATTTGGAATCATGTGTGAGTACTCGGAGCCCGAAGTCTTCAGCTTTCCATACTCAGGAGTTTCCATACTCCTGATCCTTGAAGTATCCATCTTTCAATTTCGCATGCTATCGCATCTGGCGGCAACATCTCCTGAGTAAGGAAAGTTGGAGAAAACTTTCCTTACTCAGGAGATGTTGTTTTGTTCTGTGTTTTTCGTTGTGCGGGTAATGCCGGCTCTACGCACTTTGCCCGCATCCAAAGTCCAGCCGCACTTTGCTAATGCGTTGTTGGTAGCTAATTAGCCAATGCCACTTCCACTCTTCGATTTGTTCTCTCGCGGGAAAACACATTTCGCTAGTATTTACTCAGAGAACTCTCATAGATGGTCGACATCAGGATACTCCGTCTCATGACGAGATACTATGTGAAGTCGAGAGAGTTGAGGGTGAATAATCCTGAGTTGGATTGCTTAGATGGCGACATCTAGGAGAGGTAGAGTGCGAAGCGTTAGAAGAAGTCTAATTAGCTCACGCATTCTTTTCGGTAAATGAGAGGGTGTGTGAAACGAAAAAAGCGTGGTATCACAAACTCTACTAGCTAGCTGTAAGTTCAATGCACATTGTGCACAGAATCTCCCATCCCACGGAAGCAAAGACGTCAAACTGTCTATACTTTCCACGTTCTTCTCGCTTTCTCTCTCTCTCTATTTCCACTGCACAGCTAAATCCGTTTACTCAGAGCGAAAAGAACGGAATGGAGGGGTGGGAACGTGCGTGGAGATTCAGTTTTCGCTACTGCAGTTTTGGTACACTGAGAAAAAGTCAGTAAGATCCGCGCACAACGCGAAAGTGAAGTGGAAGTCACTAGAAATAAGGAAACATTTCCTTGCACCGTTCCCATTTTGTTCCCTCATCAATGTGAAGATCTTGGTTTCTATTTGAAGTCATGGTCGCTTAGTATACCTCACACACTAGCCGATCTTTGCTAGTGATGGACACCTGTTGCTATACTTCATGAGACTGAGGGGAGATGGATAGAGAGAGAGAAAGGGTGTTGATGGATATCTCGAGTCGAGAAGCTGGCCCCAGGTACTACTCATCTCGGGTCCAGAGACTGGGTACCACCCTGCTCTTTCGCCACTAAATTCTCCCCGCGTGTACACGTGAGCCTCCCTCGAGGTCTGAATGCACTTTGCCCATTTCTCCTTCCACTTCCCTTTTCCTCACTTCTATTTTTCACCACAGCTTCGAAAGAATATCCCCCTATTATCGAGGAAATGTTTACTCCCCTTTTTCATTGTTGATGAGCACACTAACTCTGTAATAATATGGGGTGTACTGTACATCCTGGTAAAGTTTTAATTCGGATAATTGAATTAGATCTCTTAACTTCCGCATCTTTCAACTGGCATAGAGTGTGTGCGACATGTAGAGAGCTAATCTAATTATTTACCCGAATTTCAAACACTGCATCCTAGCCAGTAGAGTGCGGAATGTGAGACCACGGTCTCTTCATTTCGTACACTCTCTCACCTACCGACCGGTCGAGAGAGTATGTCAAATGAGGAGTGCGTGGTCTCACATTTCGCACTCTACTAGCCAGTATCCAGAGTGAGAAAATACGGAGAATTTCCCAGCATCTATTAACATAAACACCTTGTGGTCATGTGTCATGCGTCACGTTCCGTCTAAACTTTCCCCCTCAAAACAATGCGCGGTTTTTTTTCGAAAACATGATTCATTATGTCCGCGGCGAGACAACACACGCACGCTCACTAAGGAATAGTTATAATCTCGACATGTCGAGACGGAGAGTTTGCAACTCTAATTGGAGAGTGTTTTGACATGAGAGAGCATTTCTCTCGCTTTCGTACACTCTCTCGAAAATTATAGTTTCAAATGCTCCCAGAGTCGTTTCTTTTTGGGCGAGGTACAATATTTAGACGTAATGCGCGAGTTTGCGTCAATGCGGGGCTTCATATTCTACTCTTCCGCGCTAAGCCCCGGTCTCAGGGCTAACGGGATCGGGTTTCGGTTTCACACGAGCACGTGCATTTGATGCTCCCTGAGTAGGTATCTTTTTAAAAAACCATATTGCACCACTTGTTCTCTGGGTTGCATTGATATTTTTCCCCAATGTGCTCCACAAAAATGACTGTTCCGCCCACTTGAAAGTGATCTTTGCCACCGCGCAAATTTGGCCCATGCCTATTTTCGCGCAAATCACTTCCTCCTCACTAATACTTTGCTCTCGCTCTCATTTTCCCTCCCTACTCGTTGTTCTCTAAGGTTTCCCCAGCCACAAGTCACGCGATCTGTGGGGGCTGGCACAGGCGTGTCCGTTGTTTCCTCGCGATCGTCTTTCTATTTCCCGGTTTTCGATGATCCATTTCCCGGCGCTCCCTGCTTCCCGGACCGTTGTGCTAACAGAGAGATAGACCACCCGATATGTTTATCGATTTGTTTGCGATTCAACGGCTAATTTCGTCGATTTCTTTTGCAAGACTAACGTGTTCCGACCAAACTCCTCTTTTCTCTCCCCTTTCATTAACTGAAAGGCACAAGGGACGAGTGTAACACTCCAATATCATCAATCTTTTCGGTTCTCACACTCGACTTTTGGCGCGCCCCCTATCTTTTCTTTTCTTTTCGCCACCACTCTAATTTGAGAGATATTGCTTTCGGTGGCACAGCAGGGAATGCACGTGATTTCCCCACCTCATGTGATCTTTCAAGAATAGTCACGAGAAAGTGAGAGGGAAGTGCTTCTCACTTTTACACGTTCGCTAGATCATCCACCCCTCATCTATGGAGGATTTGGTACTCAGAACTCTCTTATGCTGCGCAAAAATCATCGGGGAAATTTCCCCAAGTCTTGAGGTGGATAAAAGGGGAAAGAAAAAAATTTGAATTCCCGCAATTATCGATTTTAATTATACCAGGTAAACCAAGCCACATAAAAAATCTAGTGAACTCACTTAGAAAATTGGCGAAATAGAGAGCGTAGAGAGTGAACTATCTTGCATATTTGAGACTTGGAGTCGCTAGATATCGACAAGTTAGAGAGTTCGCGCTTGAGAAGTAGTGGAAAGAACCGTGCGATCTTCGACGCTTCTTTCACTAACAGATCTCTATGTTTGACGTCTGTTTACATCCGCCGGATATTTCCCTAAACACTCTCTTCCGTGAGTAGATGCTTGCTTATAATTCGTTCCCCCTGCGACAGCACAACATTTCCCTCCAAAGAACCATGAAAGAAAGCTTTACTTCCAGCACTTTCCGAGTTTTATGTACTCTTAATTGCCAATTTAGAAATGGGTTCTCCCGCCTCTCATTTTTCTCATTTTGTCCTCAACAAAAGCGCGTGAGCCCACGTCACGCTTTCAATATAGCGCTCTCCGTACATGACTCTTTCGCATCCTGGGAAACCCGAGACCGGGTGCTTTCCGCACGCACGTATTCCCCGGCCCTCAAAATCGATTTGCCGGTCCTCGAATGTTGCGCGGCGCCCGCCCTTTTTTTTCCTTCTTTTGGCACCGAGCCAGTGGAGCGAAAAGAAGAAAGACAGAAGTGATGGCTGAGTTATGGGAACGGGGACACTAGTGGGGACAATCGTCCGGAGGGGAGGGGGACATGTGCTATGTGCCTCTCTCCACCCATTCCTCTTTCTTCCCGTCTTCTCGCTTCTTCGTACCCGAACACATGTGAATGGCACGCGGTTGTTGACAGGTTTGGAAATGGTTTGCAGCAGCTGCAACACCTCAACTCACAATCGAACAGCACTAATGTCATTGTGTTGAGACGTATTGAACTCTAATGCCAGAGTGCGTGAGATAGCTGGCCTCTTAGTTCCTGCGCGCTCTCATACGCATGAAGGCTGTGAGTATTTCTGATTATGACTTCCGTTTTCACCGCATTTTTATGGCATTTGAGTGCTTTCCTTCTCTTTTCTAACTCCAATCCCACTTAGCTGCACCGTGCAAAACCTCGCCACTTTACACACACAATGCACATTCCTCTTCCAATTCCCCCATCCTATTTCCGTCCATTCCACCCCCCCCCTCGTTTCTTGTCGATACCCACTCCGGGCCCGCTACGCATCGATCGATTGGGCGCCGCTGCGTGGCAGCCCCTCCCCTCTTCATTTGGCGGGGCCGCCTCGCAGCTGTTCGTGAAATAGTCGCGGAACTGGTCTCAGAGGCTGGAAGGAAACGGAACAAACGAAGAGACTCTTCGCCCTTATCTGATTCGGGGGCAAACGACGAAATGGAGTCAACAACTTTTTGGAAAGCTTTTTCTGTTCTTCCCCTCTCTCTTTCCCGTCCAAAGTCCATTAGGCAACATGTGCCATTTTACGACCCTCGTCCCAGCCTCCAGAAAGGGGTCAGGAGATATTGTCCCTCGCCGCCGACCCCTTTCTGGAGGTGCCGGGATCATGTGATCTCTGCCCCGACTATATTCACTTGCCCAGTCGTCAATTGTGCGCGGAACTATTTCCTCTCTCCCCCAATCACTTCTGTCACAGTTGATTCATGTCAATCGTCTCACGCTCCCCCCGTAATCAACACTATCTCTCTCTCTCTCTCTCTCTCTCTCTCTCTCTCCCTCTCTCTCTATCGCTCTCTCCTCACTCTGTCTCATCACCCTTTTGCCGTGGTTGTTATCTTCGCTCTTTCTCTCTCTCTCCGATTGTTTATCGGGACAGGGCTATCGGGGCGATTAGATCCCCGCGCGCGCGATTGTCTGTCCCAGCTCTCAAGAAATGTCCGCGCCCCAACCGACGACCCCCTGATAATCCCTTATCTTTAGAAGCCCTTATCTTTAGAGCCCTTATCTTTAGAGGTCCATTCAATGACAGCTAGCGTCTTCTCATGCCAGATTTTATCCAGCTGCACGTCTTTCCCATTTCTCGGTGACCTGCCGTGGTACTAATTCCACGGCTGATTACATTCGTGCTTCTGTCTATAAAAAAAAGTCCTCTTGATTTCTTGCCGTTTCCCACTAGGTGCACCGCAGCACGTACTAGAGAGCGAATGTGAGACCTCGGTCTCTTCATTTCGCACACTCTCTCATCTTCCGACCGGCGAAGAGAGTGTATGTAAAATGAAGAGACTCTGGTCTCGCATTTCGCACTCTACCACGCACCACGGCCGTTATTATGCATGTATCAGTGCAGTAGTGGTGGTAACTGGTTTGGAGTAATGGTCTGCCCCTCCCAATTCTGCATGCTCTCTCGCGCTGTCTGATCGACGAGAGAGTATGTAGTATGAGGAGAGTCTGATCATTACTCCTGGTTTGGGTGCTTCTTCCCCTGACACACACTCACATACACACACAAAAACTGCTGTTGTGGGGTGGTTGTTGAGGGTTGAGGGAAGTGAAAGATGATTCTTCGGCTGTTGTCTGAAGGTCTCCAAGCGAAGAAGACGAGGGGAAATCCACTGTGTTTACTCCTCCTCTTCCCGCAAGTATTACAAATTTAAAATGATACGTTCATGAAATGGACTACTGGTGCGTGTACTATACCTCGGCGCGTCTCCTGCTTTGTCATGCTCCCTCGCATCCGTATCTGTTGTTTAGGAGCGGAACGTTTTACTATTTTGGACGAGTGTTGAGTCCTCTTCCCACAAGTAGTATAAATCGATTAGTCTCTCTCGCGTGATGAGCAAATGGCGAGGGGAGAAAGTGCATCGTCAGTAGTCGAAAGTTGCACTATGGAGATGTTCGTCTCACGTTACTCCCCCCACCCCTCTTTACTACTCCCTTTCTACTAGTCCGAGTGTCCTGAACACATGTCTCCTAGACTAGAGCACCACGAAAGAGCCACCTCAGTTCGCACGCTCCCTACACTGACCGGTGGCACACCAATCCACAGTCCGGCCAACCCTAAAGAAAGGACTGTGGAGCAAGACAGCGTGTGAAATCGAGAGCGGCTCTCACGTTTGCACGCTCTTTTACCCCGTCTGTCTGTTTGGGATCATGTGAATCGTGTGCGAAAAGTACCAAGTCTCACAGGTTGAATTCTATCAGCCTCCTGAGACCCTCCTCATCTCTTGTTTTTTTTTTAAATTTGTGTGTGTTCTGCTGTCCAAACAACAGTGAGACGAGAAGCTGTTAATTCCCCCTCACCATTGTTCGACCGTTTCACACAGTGTGCGCGCGAGCGGACCCAGGGCGTGAGTGAATGTTTGATATGACGATAGACCGCGCTACCCACCTCGATTGGACTCTAACTACTTTGCAGTTATGCTGGAACTAGCCATTTGTAATCTTGTACCAGGACATGCTCTAGAATCGCTGGTGGTCGGTCCCGTAGCATTTCGTGGTCGGTCCCGTAGCATCTTGTGGCCGGCCGTCGGCCGTCTGACGGCCGACCACAAGATGCTGCGGGACCGACCACTGGCGATTCTAGAGTGTATGCGCAAGTTTGATGTGGCACGCGGTAGAGATTGTCGCATTCTGGTAAATCGAGCTTCGGTGCATTACACCGGTAGCAGAGATGCCCGACAGTCTAGCAGAGAAATAACCTTGTGTGTGTTGATGGTGAACGTAATACAGATAACAATAGCCGTAGCTGTTTGTAAACTAATGAAATTACACATAACAACGCGCTCTTGTAGACCCCAAGGCGTTATTGTTTGTGTATGATAAGAGTTTGTGTATGTAGAGAGAGAGGGAGAGAGAGAGAGAGAGAGAGAGAGAGAGAGAGATACTGATCGATGATTAGAGCCCCTGGCACAACGACAGCCGGCGCTTGTTTACCTTTCGATGACCAAGATCCATTCATAATCTCTGGCCACGTTTCTCTCTCTCTCTCTCTTTATCGATTCAATCCCGTGCCACCCCAATCATCATTCATCACGATTTTCTTCATCTTCTTTGCTCTTTGCCCCTCTCTTCTCTCTCGCCAGTTCATGCGGGTGCACAGATTACACCAATCGCTCGGTGATTTTCGAGTTCCGCGCCGCCTGCCGGCAGCAGACTTCCGCTGGTTAGCGACGATGCCCTCGGCAGCATCGTTTTCTGCACGAATGGTGGCCGAGACGACGTGGCGTCTTCCCCCCTCCCTTCCACTCCCTCCTGCTTAAGTAAATATTGTGGTGCTCTCCTCTCTGAATGTCGCTCCTCTTTTTCTCTGCGCTCTCCGCGATCGATACAGTCTCTCACACATCAACGAAGAATCGTCCTCGAGAAAAAAGTCAGTAGGACCATGACACAAAGATGGCATGCTCACTTACTTGTAAGTGAAAGTAGCTGGATGTAATAACAATTTTCGGCCTTGTCCAAGCGAATTTTTTTCATGTAAATGAGTGCATTTAAGACGCGTTTTATTACTTCCCAGTATACATTACTGATTAGGGCTGATTGTCAGATCAGATGCGAGACTCTCCCCATCTGCCCCTGTCTCTGGCGGGTTCGAAGTCGCTTGACGACTTCTAATCTACCCTCGCTCTCATATTTCTTGACATCTTTATTGAGCAACTGCGAGGGAGATAAGGCGCACGCAGTGCAGTGATTGCCGCTGTGGAGAAAATGCGCTTGTCCCCTAGCAAGTAGAGTGCGAAATGTGAGACCACGATCTCTTCATTTCACACACTCTCTCGACCGGTCGGTAGGTGAGAGAGTGCGCGAAATGAAGAGAGCGTGGTCTCACATTTCGCACTCTACTAGCGTGCTCGCCAACTACCATTACAATGCGCCAACTCTCTAAGATGTCGACATCTAGATACTCAGAGTCATATATGCAAGAGAATTCGCGCTATACTCTTTTTTGGGTTCTTGTTATAACCATCTATCTTGATTGGTGTTCGGATCATTTTTCGCCTATCTTAGTTGCTAACTTGAGAGACACGCGTTATACAGTTCGCGCTATGTGTTTAATCCACTATTCCATTACTAGCCAATCCTCCACAATGTATTGAACGACTGCCCATCTGAATTATTACACGTTTTCGTATTCTAATCTATTAGAATGATTTTCGCTGCATTCCACCACGTACTCGATCCATTTTTCAAGTCCACATGGTCACTGTTCAATCTCTCTCTCTCTCATCGCTTATCACACCACTATCACTCATTGCGAACTACCACTATACCCTCCTCCCCCCTCCTCTTCTTCTTTTAATCGTCCCCCCCTCCGCCGCAATCGATTTTCGCCCCATGCTACCGTACATTCAATCGCCCATTCCTACCGTATCCACGCATTGCAGTTGTTCCGCCTACAAGGCGCGGCGCAACAGCCGCTAGCCGTTTCTGCATTCGCGACGATTTTCGGCAAGACCGGCAATTAGGCACGAGCGCTATCGACGAGAACCGGCAATTTGGAGCAACCGGAGCCGGCAAATATGGACGAGATGAACGAGCTGCTGGCCATCGTGGCAATCGTCGTCATCTGTTGTGTCATGTTCCTGGCCTGGCTGCTGTCCATGGCCATGTGCCCCGACACGATGGTCAACATACTCTCCGGCAAAGGGTGAGCACTACTTCCCGGTTCTAATATTTCCCGGCCCCCGGGTATTTGTTTCTAGAGAATCGATTGTCTGATTTTGAATGTTTGAACGGGAAAAGAAACTAGACGTCGATCAACGTGACTTTTCTAGGAATTTGGAGTTTCAAGAGGGCGAAATCGGTCGATTGCTTGTGATAAGCGCGTGGTGGTGATGCTTTCTGGAAACGGCGACTAGTGATAATGACGGTCTCAGTAGACTTCTTTCTGCCTCTTTTACGACCGCTGAGGGTAATCAGTCCAACTGACGCCTCGTAATCAGAGAGCAATCACTCATTTGCACGTATAATAAAGCAGAAAAACGATTCTTGAAAGCTAGAAGAAGCTACTCACAGAGAAAACATGCTAGGAATACGACATCAAGTTGGCACGCCTACTAATATATGAGGCTGTTGGCGAAAGGATCAATGAAATGGACGTGCACTGAAATTGTAATGTGTCACCAAAATGTAAGAACTTAGGTTATCGAGTGTGCTGATCATCATGGCGACATTCATTTTGCATTTCACTCATCGGTTCGGGAGTACTGTAACTACCGTTTTTGAGGCTGCAACACCATATCTCGTGACCCAGTGAACCGATTTGCGTGAAAAATGTTTTCGGAGTGTAGTTTACGTTGCTGATAACTATTTGATAGTCTATTTTAATATTTCAATTTTTTCTCAAATTTCAATAAAACGTTCCCGAACACGTCTCATAACTAATGTTTGTTACACAAAAAATGCGCCTTTTTCTCAGCATTCATATTCTTATGGTACATGCATACTTCAGAGGTACCAGTGACATAGATCCTGCCCTTTTTATTCACCGTTTTATTCGTTTTTGACCGCGCACGAGAGCGCGAAATGAGAATGATCAGTGCAAAATGGTCAATTCACGTTATGTTTCAACAAATTTCCGAAATTTTCAGGTTCCCAACAACAACTTCGAGTATTCAAAAAATATTATATTCCTATCGCTTATGTTTTAAAGCGATATCAATAAAGATTTTGTTGCCTATTATTCGTCTGAGTGATATTGCTTCAAGAACAAATTACTTCTTATTTTGCACTGATCATTCTCATTTCGCGCTCTCGAGCGCGGTCAGAAACAAATAAAACTGTGAATAAAAAGGGCAGGATCTATGTCACTGGTACCTCTGAAGTATGCATGTAGCATAAGAATATGAATGCTGAGAAAAAGGCGCAGTTTTTGGTGCATGTGACAAACATTAGTTATGAGACGTGTTCGGGAACGTTTTATTGAAATTTGAGAAAAAATAGAAATATTAAAATAGAATATCAAATAGTTATCAGCAACGTAAACTACACTCCAAAAATTTTTTTCACGCAAATCGGTTCACAGGGTCACGAGATATGGTGTTGCATCCTCAAAAACGGTAGTTACAGTACTCCCGAACCGATGAGTGAAATGCAAAATGAATGTCACCATGATGATCAGCACACTCGATAATCTCAACTACGGGATTATTAAAAATCGATGTACGAGGTCCTTAACAAAAGTTATTGATCCTCTCGCAAACAGCCTCATATAAGTAGGGCCTACTAATATATAAGTAGGCGATTAGTAGGCCCTACTTATATATTAGTAGGCGTGCCAACTTGATGTCGTATTCCTAGTATGTTTTCTCTCTGTGTATTTTCTATAGCGACATCACCATTAAGCTATTTTTAGACCACTAGAGCTAATTGCACTAATTAGCGAGTGGTTCCGGAAGTGGGCAGGAAGTGGTTGGGTATAATTAGATTAGTGGGTGCAGCGACTAGCAGAAGAATGGAATGGGATTGGCGCAAAAACGAAAGAACGCAACAGTGCTTCACCAAATTAGTGAAAGTGCACAAGCGGTTGCCAAATAATGGCCAAAAATGCTAAAGACGCGAAACAGTCAAGCCTATTACAGTTTTAAACGATTACTTCTAGTATATTAGCAATATCAATATGTGTTGTTAGTTAATTTTTATAGAAAATTATATACAAACTGCTTTCAGAAAGGACAAGGGAAGCGGCAGCAACAGTTCGTATCGCGAGTCACGAGAACTCATCAGAAAGAGTGATGAATCGGTGGATCTGGAGAACGGACGACCGCTCGAGGCCGATTTTGAGAGAGGTTGGAGAGACTTCTCTAGAGGAGATGCTGTTTTCTAGTCTTCACAAAGATTATCTTATTTGGAAATGATAAGATAATCTCTACAAAGTCGATTGGCAATCAAAATGTGTTTTTGCAAGGCTAGCACGCGATTCATTTTGAGCGCTCTTATGTGAGAAAATCAATGTTTGTTTAAATGTTTTTTTTAAAAAAATGGACGTGTCAGGTTCGGACGCGGGCGGTGTGGTGATCGAAGATGCGGAACTTGTTCGCTCCGTCTCCGCGGTGCTCCAACTGAACCAGGCCAGAGCCCTCACCGACAAGAAGCTGAGTGTCGTCGATGAAGTCGACGAGCAGGTGTGTGACCCGGCCGAACCCAAGGAACTACCGTAGTCGTACCTCAAAACTTTACGATGTAGTAATCTTATCTCACAACTTTACTATTTAGTAGTAGACTCGGCTAACGAGAATATCATTTGCTAATAGATATAGATAGATTTTGATACATGCTGGACATGTGGTTATAATTAAAAGGGAGATTTGAATTGAAGAATAAGAGATGACGATAGTATCTTTATTATTTGATTTCGGGAATGATTTTCTTAGAGAATTCTGAGTATTCAGTTGATCAACGAACGTGTGTAGTTTGACCGGCGAAGTAGGCATCAACGGTGTTTGTGAGAATCTTCTCACTTCACCACAGCGGCGCGTATCGGATTAGGCAAGCGAAAAATTCGTCCCCCGATTATATGGGCAACATTCCGACGCGAGCAATAAGAGATCCAGTGTTTTTCGACCCATTGAAAAAACATTTTGATGATTGTTCCGAACAAATTAACGAAGGAACTGTGAGATGCCACGTGAAAATAGTTTACGAAACTTGCAGATAAAATGCGCTAGAGAAATGAAAAAGGGAATGATTCATTCAAATATCATATATTGTCATCTTCAGCTGACGCTCCAATCGACGATTCACTCGGGCGGTCGACCCTCCATCCTCAAGCATCCCGTGACGCAAGTCGTCGTCGAGACGCACCCCGAGCCCAGCGGAGACGACGTTTGAGAAACGTCGCCACCGATTGGTGCACCCACCGCACCACCAGACATCACAGCGTCTTTGCCAACCCTTTGCCCCTGCTGAACCAGGAAAGTCACACACACGATACACGAGTATACTGAACAGTACACTACTCGCATGATAATTGTATCAATCATTGGCCCTTTTCGTTCTCGTTTCCGAGAGAACGAATACACCCATGCTTTTTCCATACCGTGATACCCCCTTTAATTTGTTCCCTTCTGCTCATCTAATGAGCCCTGATCGTATTCTCAGTTCACTCCATCGCTCTCCTCCTACGAGGTAGTCTCCCCCCCAGATTGGTACCGTACCCCCCCCCTGCTTAGTACCACACCCTTCCCATTGGTACCGTGCCCCCATCTTCCTGTAAAAACCGTTAAGTGTTGCCCACATTCTTCTCACTACATCACACACACCTGCACTAAGACACTCCAAGTGATTTTCTACTGCCTCATTTGTTTGTTCGCTTCTTCCGCTTTTTTCATTTATTGATTGCTCTCGGTGTGCCACTACCGTATCCCCCGAGAATGACGATTCGTGTTCCCGAGTTATTCGATGTTTGACTACCGTAGGTGATTCTTTTGTCCATCTCGCGTGTATCTTCCTCCCAATGCTGCTACATTTGAACGATGCTTTCCTCCTTTTTCCTGCTCGATTCAAATCCGCTTTCTCTTTTTTTTATTCGCTTAAATCATTGTCCTTTTCGAAACTGATGAAAATCGAGTGCCGTACGTAGGCACTAGGAAAGTTAATTGTTTTTGTAATTTGTACAGTATCGGAGGGACTTCCGGCCGGATCTCGATTTTCTATTCAGCCTTCCCTGTTTTCCACTATATGCAACGATGCTTTTTTTCTGTACCAATTCGTAATACTGCTTGGCGGGGTCAATAAATTTGCTTTACGTATTTGATAGTGCAGACAATAACATCCGAGAGCTATAAGTGAAATTGGAAAATTGTGCGTCACTTTGCTTAATGTGAAGCGATTAATGAGGAAATTAGATGGTGTTAAATTTAATTGAGAAGATCAAGACTCAAATAATTGATGGGGTCAACATGTTTTGTTAATGAGATTGAAGATACGCCGTATGTTTGATTGATTTTCTTGAAATGATGTCAGTGGCGGAAAGTGAATGCTGATTTGCGAAGTTGCCAGTGAAATCTGAAGTGGAAATTGGAAAAAATGGCGTTTAAAGGTAAATTTGAGCTCGTAAATGTAATGAATGTTCCATTCTTCTATATTACGCGCCGGTAAGAATGGCTGGTACTTGGGCCGGCCCAATGGCCTTCGCTATCGGCCCATGTAGTATAGTGGTTAGTACTCCACGTTGTGGCCGTGGCGACGGTGGTTCGATTCCACCCATGGGCAACTCGTTTTGCTACATCAAGGCAAAGCCCCACCAACTATCAAGAGACGCGAAGGTGCTTCTTATTGATCCTTATTATTTATCCTTCTTATGTGAGGTGGTCGGATCTTGGGGGAGCACCAGAAAGCTTTGTTCAAAGTATTACTTTTCCGATATCGCTACGCAGATTAGATCGATGCATAATTTAAAATGAAAAAAGCATTTATTCAACAAAAAAATACAACCCGAGTGCACAAATATCGACAAGGCTAGTGAAATTTTTCAAATAGTGTGTTTGGTTGATTACACGTAAATAATGGCTTTGGGGGGAGCAAATTGACTATAATAGAGAAAGATCGAAAGAGATGAAGATTGGAAAGATATGGCTAATTGAATACTGAACAAATGCATCTACTAAATACTGTTTCCTGAACAAACTTTGTGAGGCAACGAGAAACTTGTAGAGTAACTTGTCTATGAGTTCTTTGTGGCATAGTCTCGTCTCTAACTGCTCATTTCGTCTTCTAGCACATCATTCCACACGCCGGTCAACCTTACAGAAAGGCCTTTTGAGTGAGAGAGCGTGTGAAATCGAGAGGGACTCTCTCACTTTTGCACACTCTCTCGTTCTATCCCTGATCTGTAGGTTTGGAATCATGTGCTAGTACAGAAAAGTAGATGGTTCTCAGCTCTTTCGTATTTCACAGCTTAGTCTCTAGTCCCTCAAGAGAAGGGCCGGAAAAGAGTGAGTGCTATTATTGTGTAATATGCTTCTCACCTATTATGGGTCGTTTACGGTGTGCTACGTCAAATCTCTAAAATTACAGTAACGAATCGAATCACCACAGTCGATCGGGAATGAAGGTTGCGATACTTTTGGCCACATTGTCGGGGACGATTTTTCGATCTGCGAAAAATCGAACGCCCGCGGCGATTTCAATGTCCCGCACTCGGGCAGTGTAGGAGAGCAGCAGTTTGTCGGCCGACTGAAACACATTATTTGTAAAAATAAACATTCATTTTTTTAGAAACAACTCTTCGGGAAGCTTGCTATAGAAAATTGAGTATCTCATTTTTCGAAGCAACAAGTATAAAACAGAACAATGAGACTGCAGTACTGTAGAAAACTCAGATATGTTTCAGTAGTTAGCGCCTCATCGCATGGAAAAACAAAAACACCCACCAAACAGTTGAAGTCCTCCTCGATATGTGGGATCATCCAGGAGATAATGGCTGATTCTGCTGGATCGGCGCAAGAGGAATCGGAATCCCAGTGACGACAGGAGAGAAGCACGCGGAAGATGTGGGAGGGAATCGACGAACTGCAATTATTATTATTATTATTATTATCATTATTATAAAATATTATTACTGATAGTATTGAGCGTATTTATTTGGGTCACAGTGATAAGTATCTCGTTGCGCTCTCGGGCGTCGATAAAATATATTTACAATTTTACAATTACAAGTATTGATCACATCAGGCGGTAACTCTATCTGGTGAGGATGTGGTTTCAGGGGACAGGATCATTCTTCTCAGTATAGACAGATCATTTCGGCTGGGGTCGGGGTAGAGGATTGTAGAGGATTGATGTTTGCTACTCAGATAAAATATATATAAAAAAACTCTACAACAACAGTATTCATCGGGATTACGGTATTCACCTCACGATCTCATCCGCTCGTCCGTCGGTGTCGTAGTCAAAGATCGTACCCGTGAACGAGAGCAGACGCCCGTACCTGATATTATGGTTGCATCGGAGATTACGGTAACTTTTAAATGTTATGATGATTTGAGAGGTTACGGGAGGGGGTCTCTCGAAAAGCAACCCTTAGCAGAAATAGTCAATTTTCATCCAGCATTTTCTTACTTGACCAACATTTAGCACCTGATCAGCTTCGAACGCATTTCGCATAAATAAATATGCGATTCACTGCTAGACTCTTTAGTACACAGACCCGATTTATTTTGCATAACAAAAAATCAATCTATGAATCTCTGTTATATTTTCTTTCATTTTTTATTTCAAAATAGGTAGTGGTACTACCTCAGGAGATATTCGTGTGTTCTTTCCTGGAGAGGCGCGAGGAATCCTTTAACGAACGATGAGTGGAGAGGAATGGCGGACTTGGCGAGACCAGCGAAACCTGCGTTGCAAATGTAGATGATATCGAGAGAAATATCCACTATTTAAGCATATGGCCGGCGAATGAAAATCCAGACTACGCCTAGTGTGGAAAGAATATTGCTCCGGACGGGAAAAAATAAGAATTATTTGGTCCCTCACTTTACTTTGTCTTTTCTTGTAAGAACGTTATTGTAATAGCGGTCGGCTTGGATAGATGTTAACTGATGCATATTTTGTAAAGCCCTGCTTACCGGATGCATTGCCCGCCAGCAAACTCGTCATTTCGAATCCGACCGGCGCCCGCTCCCCGCTACAAGCGTCCTCGAATCTGCGAAATCGCACATTAAACAAAATCTCTTCAATGTCATTCGCCGTCCTGTGAAATGACTGTATACAGAATAAGATGATGCTTATTTTAAAAAAATTAATCCGGAAGTGCGTTTCTGCGTTTTCAATCAATCAATCAATTACTTTATCATAATCATGCTTAGGGGTTGTGGGCATGCTGATCTCTTCTGGCGTTGTATTCACTTGATGGTATGGACCACCAATCTTTTCCCATGATTCGGCATAGATCATCTCTAAATCATTTCTGAGTTTCGTAACTGTCAAAATGCGTACCGTCCGTGTTCGAACGAGCAGTTGCCTGTGATTCCCGGGTACGACCGAATGCCAGTAAGCGAAAGGGACTCGACAAAGATGCGGGTGCCGTCTGTAATTAGTTGATCTTTGGTCTACAATATTGATGGTCAAAGATCAAAGACCAACTTTTGGAGTGCCGAGGTGCAGCGACGATTATGTCGTGGAAGGGCGACAGGCAGAGTTCTGCAATGAATCGAATTTTTTTACGGGACTTTGAAATCACAAAGGGTTAATAGAATTTGTCCACAGAGAATCTTCTCAGTCCAAAGCGATATCAGAAATATAATGATGCAATTTATTAGGGTTTAGTCCCACTTCATGGGAGGTAGGTACTGACTGACCGTATTGATCTCATGCTTTCTCACGGCGAAACGAATGTTTTATAAGAGGTGTACGTATATTTCGAACGAATATTAATGAATTTGTAATAACTCTCACCAGTCGCTCCCTTCTCCGTCTCCTCCACTCCCAACTGCGTGTTGACTGTGGTGACGTCACCGAGCGACTTGAACAGCGTGTCCAATGCAGTCTAAAAGGAGGATTACAGGAAAGAGAGTCTGATAAAGATTTATCTCATTTTCCCAAACTTATCTCGTCCTTTCTGTAAAACCCTTGTCGGGTGGAAACGCTTACTTACCCTCTCCGCATTGGTACACTTTCTGCACGGCACGGCTGTGGCATCGGCGCGGATACGAGGGCATTCACTGAAAATAAAACAGTATATTGAACTTAGTTAATGCAATTTCCTGAACTAGTGACGTCCGCTTTTTTCAATACCCCTTTCGAGAGGATAATATGATACAAGAAAAATCAATAGATCTCCCTTCTTGACCCTTTAATTCTTGTCAAATTTCAAATTCGTTTGTGAGTCGTTCCTAAATATGCACACCTGAGCAAGGTTATCTGCTCCTCATCCCTCTCGGGAGGATTGATCAAAGCTCCGTCCAGCATTCCCCGCGTCCCGTTGGTCGCCTTAGTATCACGCATACCCAATAGGTCTGCAATCGATCGATAATCCATGATCCCTGTTACGCGCGAAATTTTCGCAGACCCCTCGCCATTCGACTGCCGATATCGCTTCTCATTTTCACTGTTTCACCAACAAGAGGCCGATCCGCACTTCGAAAATCATTCAAAATAATTTTGCCTTTTCAACGTCATCAATTACAAACAAAAATATTTGATAATATTTGTATGCTTCGATGATTAACACGATAATCATCGAAGCTTGTTTCAAGCGCCAACTGCATTACCTTTCTCAAATTTCGCAGTTGGGAAATGCACAATAATAACGAGAAAAGCAGAAGTGCCCCACCCTCGAAGAAGTGGTAATACTCGACGTTCTGGAAGGGTGGCAACATGGTCTTTGGTTTGATGGAGGGACCGCGAGCGTAGAAAATGGCACGCATCGGAGGAAGTATGTAGTCGTAACTGGATATATTAAATTATGTATTTATTTTTATAACTACAAATACATTTTCAATTCGAACTTTTTCATAAAAAATATATATTTTGGTTCGTATCCACCGCCAATGTCAATGATATTGAGGCACATTTGCCTCTACTAACAAGAGTGAATGATGAAACTCAACTCACCCGTGATCCGCAGTCAGCATCGGGTCCACCCATTCGTTCCTATAATAAATTAAGAATTCATCTCGCTTGCTTCATAATACTTAATAGTAGATACACCAGATACTACATCACTATTCTCACATAGTTCGTACAGATTATTAAAAACAAAGCGAGGTAATTCAAAGGATCTTTCAGTTTCTTTCAGTTTCTCTTTTGTATTCAAACATTTATTTAAAATGATAAAACCCACGGATAGAATGTCGTCCCGAGCTGTCCCTCGAAAATGACGTCTCCCACGATGGGCGCGGCGTAGTGGCATCTGGGAAAGATTACGTGAAAGTCTCTATCTCTTTTTCGCTAATCAATATATTTAGTCAATAAACTGTTCCACGCAACACGGGTCGTCGAAAAACCATCCACAACGTTGGTTTCGAATCGGGAATCTCTCCTCTTCCCTCGTCCCAGATTATGATTAATCCGTCTTCGAATCCATGTTATTTTTCACACAGAGAAAAATGTCTGTCATATATGGCTCCTGAACTGCGTTTGTATGTCATATATAACATACAAGCGCAGTTCAGGAGCCATATATGACAGACATTTCTCTGAGTGCAGTACCTCGGCGGTAGTGACGATGGAGAGTACACTCGATATTCGTCTCCTCCCGAGCACCGAAAGTCCTTCATTATGTCAGCCGGCTGCTGTACTGAATTTGTAGAAAATTATTGCATATAGTAACTAGTACAATTTACGGTATTAATCGAACAGAGCTTGAGGCTGCCGGGTTTTTTTTCTCCAGAGCCCGGCCAAGCTTCGGGAAAGTGATCGTAACTATTATCTCATTTCACTGTTCCTACATATATCGCCCTTGAACCCCTTTCTGGAGGCGCGGATTGACGTACAGCGTGCGAAAGAGTTATGGCGAGATCAAGTTAGAGAAAGAGGGAATCATTGAAAGAGTGCGCAAAACGAGAGAGTCGGACGCCGAAAAACTTTCTTGGCACGGTGCCAACTCGATGCGGTGTTACGTACCCGATCCGTTCCAGTGCAGTCTGCCTATTACTCCTGACGTTGCAATCAATCCTTCACTCGAGAAATGCTTGTCCCAGTAGATGCGCCGAGTGAGTGTCTGCATGCCTGTAATTCTATTTTTTGAAAATTAATCATTAAAAACAAATAAATACAAATGTTATTCGGAAAAAAGTAATAACCAATTACTTCGAAATTTACGCACCGTGATCCGACACCACTACAATGTTGACGCACTCCAGAATCCCAAGCTCTTCCAGTTTGTCGAATAGGGAAGACAGAGCCTCGTTGACTGCTTTTAGAGCGTCGTCCGTCTGTAATTGCGTCATCACTAAGCAACTGACACTGTAATAAAAAAATGCTGCATCCATGGGAGAGTAATGAAGTTCTCACTTCGAACGTCATTCTAAAAAAATATTTTCTGCCAACAGCTATTGTTCATTACTATAAAATACTACGCCGCATTCATCTCCAGTTTCGCTATTTGGCGAATTATTTGCGTCATCCCTATGCAATACCTCTTCGGGACTCTTCTCCCAGTGGGCGGCCGTGTCCACTTGATGGAAGTACGCGGTGATAAGACCGGGTCGATCGGCGACCGGCATCGAAACCCATTTTATGATCTGTAACAGGTAATTTGAATCTACAGCTCGCCGTTCTGGCTAAATGCCAAAATTGAATCCGTTGTGAGACTCTAACTGTCTGCACAATTTGTGCAGATTCGCCAAAATTATGGGTCCAGAAAGGGAAGAAAAAAATTATGGGTCCAGAAAGGGGCCAGAAGCGTCTATCCTACTCACCCTCATTCACTTCTGACCACTTCCTGGAGGCAATCAAATAAATAAATCATGTTGCTTCCACTTTTTCTAGAATACCACAGTAGTTTGGATCATGGCAAAAAGTAATCCTTGAGAATAAATATGCGGAGAGAAATGTACATAAGATTTTTAAAAAGTAGAAAAATATTTGCTCACATTGTCGACCCTGTCGTCGAAACTCATGTCCTTCTCATACGGCAGGTTGTAGTCGGGGTTGAACTCTGAATGAACGAATTGTTGTTTAAGAAGGAAATACTGAATAGGAAATACTGTAGACAAATTCGGAAGCGAAAAGTGTTACGCAAAATCTATTGTGATTATCCTCTTACACATTTTACATAATCGATCAGTTCACTTCAATTTTCTCTTGATGATCAACTGTGAACGATATTTTGGAAGTGTAGAATCTCACCGGTGATGTTGTGCTGGCACCCCACCCAGAAGAGACAAGCAGCCTTCTTGCCTGTGACACGCTTGTACGAGCTCCAGATCTGAAAATAGTACTTACTTTTCAGAATTAGTATTTTTGTGAAAGAAGAATGGATGTATCTATCAACTGATAAATGCATGATGCGGTTTCCGCGATCAGCTGCTATTCACAAACAAGGGGAAACTTACCGGTTCCGCTTTGAAGTACGCCGAGTGGTTTTGGAGGTTTCGTTTCATACTCTCGAGATACGGTGAGATGGCGGGATCGTAGACGGCGTTGTCGACGATACCATGATGAGCAGGCCAGACACCTCAAATCGATTAATATTTGGGCAATGTTGGCACGGTACCAAGTTCCTGTTAATCGATAAGCTATCAGGCATTTCCCTGGGGAGAGTGTCCGTTTCTGGAGTTTTGTCCGAGATTTGGAATTTTTCGCTTTGGAATCTGAGGGCTGCGCCTACAGGGACAATTTATCAACACCCATAACTCAGCCAATTTCGATGAGAGGAGTTCTGAGCAGATCAAAAACTGACCAGTCACCATGGTGAAGTGATTCGGGAACGTCTTCGAGGGATAGGAGGGATAGACGAACTGAAAACAATTGTATGTGATCGGCTACATTAATTAGGAATTTTCATCTAATTAATGTAGCTGATCAGCAGAGGCGAAATATTATATTATGAAGCCTAGCAAGTTAACCAGGCTGATAACACTTCCCAATCAGGATCGCAAGAGAGTGTGCCAAGTCTTTTTTTCATTTCTAATGCCTTTTTTCGATTAGCAGAGCCGTGCTGGAATGTTGCTGTCAACAATCATTGGGGGTATGACTGTCTGACGCTGAGGGAGCCAAACAGTAATCGCCATTGCTGTTTAAATCACTATTACTTGTAGTACACTATGTATATTGTAAACTAATTCTATTGATTCATTCACCTCCGAGGTCGCTCCGCAGTCGGCCATTCTGTCCAACACCGGCGTCAATCTCCTCTTGAGATAATCATGAGCGAACCCGTCGATTGAAATCACGACGAGAGGAGGAGTCGAGAAACTGCAACGGGCGAAATTGGTGTGTCACTCCTGACCCCTTTCTGGAGGGCAAAGAGAATGACCAAAAATTGAAATGAATCGAAACTTACTCTTCCTTCTCGCACTTTCCGAGTGTCTTACACCGGGCGTCTCTCCATTTCCCGCTCTTCTTTCCGCCTTCTCCCGATGGAATTCCGTCAGCGGGGAAAGCGTGGAACTGTCGGGTGTCCTCAGATGACGAGTCTGCAAGAAAATTCATTTAAGTTTTAAATTCTGGAGATGTCGTATGTCTCATTGGCTTTCACCAGTTCCCATTGAAGAAGAGAGCACAGTGAAGCATAACAGAAATCGCACCATTACAGCCTTACACCTTACAAAAGTGGTCCAGAGTGGAACTGTCTCACTGTTTCATACTATATAACCTGACGCCCCCTTTCTTTAGGTAGAGATTCCTATTAGACTTCACTACTTTCACACATTCATCATACATGTGGAAGACCAAATAATCAAACAAATTGAGAAATTATCCTTACCTCTCTCGTCTTCTTTGTCTTCAGTAATCTCTTCCATGGTCGCAGTTGCTTTCAGCGTGATTCCATTGCTCTCAACCTAAATAATTTGCATAAATTTTTATGTTTCACATTTTTCCCGAACCGGAAATGACAATCTCAATCCCATTCCAACCCTTTCACCTTGTCTTTCTTCTCGCCTCCATCAGCAGCTCTAGCGACGTCCTTGGCCGGCTGCAGCTGCTGCACGGGAGGTGTCTCAGTTGCTGCAGCTGCAGCAGGTGCGGCCGTGACGTCGGAAGGCGTCGTTGCTTCGTCTTCCATGTCGTCCGACTTCTTCTCCACGATGAGAGGCGCCTCCTGCATGCATTCATTTCTTTCGAGAAAAAAAAACGAAAAAAGGTTCTTTATTGGATAAAAGTATTGGAGATGAACTCGTCACCCTTTCTCTCCATTTCACTCAGTTTCTCATGCCGCGCTAATTTCATGGGACCCTTTCATAACTTTTTTCCTAGTGAAGCTACAACTTTCAAACTTGATACAGGGCCCAATTAAATGAAAATGTTCCAAACGTGGCTTGCAATCCCTGTATCAAGTTTGGAAGTCGTAGCTTCACTAGGAAGAATGTTATGAAAGGGTGCATAAAACTGATGTGCACCCCATGAAATTAGCGCGGCATCACACGCGTTGCACATGATTCCAAACCTACAGACCAGGGTTAGAGCGAGAGAGTGTGCAAAAGTGAGAGAGTCCCTCTCGATTTCACACGCTCTCTCACTCAAAAGGCCTTTCTGGATGGTTGACCGGCCTGTGGAATGATGTGGTTGCGGTCAGCGGTCTTTTGTTCTCCACATTTCCCATTTCCTATAGTTTCCAATAAGAGAACCCTACTGGTAACTCTCGCTTACAGATAATTAAGCATGCACATTTTTCCTTGGTTATATTTTTTTAGTTCAAGGAACGCGCAAATTTGAAGTGAAACTGGAAGAACTTTCATTCTAGGTTCCAGTAATTCTCACTTACAGATAACTAAACATATGCACTTTGTGCCCTGATTAGGGTTCTCTTATTGGAATTGAACTCATCGCTCCTCTCTCGATTGTACTCACTCTCTAGCACGCTAGCGGTCCCCATTCCTTTGTTCTCCAAATTTCACAATTCCATTTGATTCCAATAAGATAACCCTAGTCCTGATCTTTGTGTTTTTTGTCTCTGGATTAGAAACTGATTTACCGTAGTCGCCTCCTCCTCATCGTACTCCTCGAGGGAAGGAGTGACAGCGTGCTGTGGCGCCTTTTGAATCACCCGCTCCTCAGTTGTCGATGATTCTGTATTTCAGCAAAAATTGCTCATTCCAGTCCCATTGTGTATACACAATATATTCTATATTCGCGTTTTTTATTCGAATATACAAATAGAATATATTCGCGCTTTTTTGTTAACCTCAACCACTCACCTGTTTCGCTTTTGCGTACAACTGTCGCGTTGACAGGACGAGGAAGAAGGGCCTGATCAATTAAATTATTAACGTAATATTTTTTTAGATATAACGTGCTTTCCGCTTGAAAATATTTATTTTTTTATTCAAAACAGTAAGACACTGAACGATATTCCGACTCTAGCGAGGAAAGCGATCAACTTGAGGGTGATTGAGGATAATTTGAACACGCGAATTTCGGAGCCGTTCTTAAAAGGTAATCGATCTAGTGGATAAACTACCATATTATTTAAGCAAACTACCGTACCTGATATTGTTTGGGCAGCTTGTTGAGGTCGATGTGCAGAGCGGCGGCAAGTTTGAGAAGATTGGGAAGGTTCTCGGGCCGGAAGAGGGCAGGGTCAACGCCTGCCATTACTGTAATTAACAGAAAACAAACTAGAATGAGAAATCGTCGCTTTCTAATGGCGAAAAGCGAAAAAAATGATATAAAGGACAATGTTTCAGTTGTTTTGGTTGGAAACTGCTGGTATCGATTACCAGGTGGCAGTTTGACCTCCTCCTCTATCTCTTTATTGGGCGCGTCCACGACAGGCGCCGGCGGGTACGGCGCGTTGTACGGCCGAGGCGTCGTGTAGGGTCGGTCGGGGGCTGCTGCAGCTGCTGCAACTAATCTCTATCTCTCAGGCTTTATATATCTCTAGACATTTTGGGGAAAAACATTTGTGTGAAATTAATCAGGAGATAAAAATGCGATAAATCCAATCATGAGATCTCAGAGTCGGCAACAATTAGAAAAGAACAACTCCAGCACAGTTCTACAGAGTCTACTACTCTGTCTTGACATTCACTCAGAGAAATGTCTGTCATATATGGCACCTGAACTGCGCGTGTATGTTATATATAACATACCGTATGTTATATATAACATACCGTATGTTATATATGAGAGGAATCGCGAGAGACTCGAGCTCATCGGCCATGGCCGGGACATTTGGCTGAAAACATAGCACAAGGTACTACAAACATCCCTCTATCGAATATCGTTTTCAGAATTTTTTTAAAAATTTTCGTTTTCGCGTGAAACACAAATGAACCTGGTGAATCGGGAACTTTTTCGAGAAATACAGTCCGGTCAGATCCCCACGTGAAAACGGGGCGCCCGGGGGCGCCCGGGGCGACCCGAAGCGACCCATTGACTTTCACAGCAAGGAGAATGAGAAATTCACGTTGAATTAAAGTGCGCTGTGTTCTCGAGGTCATTACCGAACTTTTAATGTATTTCACATAAAATTTTAAAAGTACATTAATTATAAATAAAATATTTAAATCGCTTCAATTTAGGAATCATAAGCGCACCCGAGCCGGACTACCGTAGTTAAGAGCATTCTTTTTTACGGACCTGGTCTTGGTGTGCTCTTAACTACGGTAGTCCGGCTCGGGTGCACTTATTATTCCTAAATTGAACGGTTTTAAATAATTTATTTATAATTAATGTACTTTTAAAAATTTATGTGAAATACATTAAAAGTTCGGTAATGACCTCGAGAACACAGCGCACTTTAATTCAACGTGAATTTCTCATTCTCCTTGCTGTGAAAGTCAATGGGTCGCTTCGGGTCGCCCCGGGCGCCCCCGGGCGCCCCGTTTTCACGTGGGGATCTGACCGGACTGTAGTATAGTTTGAAAAAATCATAAATATCGTCAAAGTGGAGATAAAAATCCACGGTTTGGTATGTTTGATAGATATATAAGACAAGTGCATCTAAAAAAAGAACCAAGTTAGTTCAAATCACTGTTTTTCCATTTTAGGATGTATTCTCGTATTTTAAATCCGGGACGCCATTTTCAAACATGCAGCGACAAAAAAGAACCAACGATTAAATTTATGATGAACCGTAGTTTCATTCATACGGTGACTATTATTTGGGGTACATCATCATAGTGTCATCTGTCATTTTGGAGCGCTCCATTTCGGCACATTTGCCATTTTGGAGCGCTCCATTTTGGCACATTTGCCATTTTGGAGCGCTCCATTTTGGCACATTTGCCATTTTGGAGCGCTCCAGAATGGTCGTTTCTGCCACTTTCGAGCGCTATATTTGGGCAGATTTGTCTTTTTTCATTATCGATGTGTAATCACGAGTGTAACATGAACGAGTATATTTCGCAGAAAATAGGGTACAAAGTCACAGTAATAAAACGCATGTTTGGCCTGCAGTATTTCTTCACGAAAGAAAGATAGAATCAAGGATTTTTGAATCGAATAATTGATATTCTATCAATTGCAGACAGGTTAAACATGCGTTTCACATTCTTTAAATAGGATATGATATTTTCAGGATAAATGGAGGTTCTTCGGCTCTTCCAATCTTCAATCTTCTTCCGCAGGACGCTGATGAAGTCGATGATCCTGAGTATTTCGATTAATAAATATATTTGAAAATATATAAGGATATTGACTCAAATCAAAAAAACAACAATAAAAATAGAGGTGGGAAAATCATCTTTTCTTGATTCTCTCTGCAGACATGATGTGGCTAGGCACATTTTCAAGAACACAGTTAGTTACAGAGTAGAAACTAACCAATAGATCACAGATAGCCGCGTCAATGTCGTTGAAGTAGAGAGGGAGCGGAGCAGTCGACCGCTCAGAATGAGCGCAAGCGATGGGTGTGAGAGGGACGCTCCAAAAGGGGACGCTCCATTTTTGGAGCGCTCCAAAATGGCAAATGTGCCAAAATGGAGCGCTCCAAAATGGTGAATCTACCATTTTAGAGCGCTCCAAAATGGCAGATGTGCCAAAGTAGAGCGCTCCAGAATGGCAAATGTGCCTAAATGGAGCGCTCCAAAATGGTGAATCTACCATTTTAGAGCGCTCCAAAATGGCAGATGTGCCAAAGTAGAGCGCTCCAGAATGGCAGATGTGCCAAAGTAGAGCGCTCCAGAATGGCAAATGTGCCTAAATGGAGCGCTCCAAAATGGTGAATCTACCATTTTAGAGCGCTCCAAAATGGCAGATGTGCCAAAGTAGAGCGCTCCAGAATGGCGATAGATCAGATTTTGAATATGTGAATACATTAATGGAACAGAATGCCCTGGAATGACAATATACATTACCGAACATGTGATGACAATTAAAAACCCAAAATAATGAAATACCAAAATACTTTTAAAACTGAATCATATACTGCCATATCCGAACAACTGCTTATTGAAAAGTACTGAAGTGGTTCATTTTTTAGATGCACTTGTCTTATATAACTCAGCTTGTTTACCAACCGCTCGAAGTCATTCCTGGTTGATCCGCCGATGCGGGGTGGTCGCTTTTGCAAAAGTTGAGCTAATTTTCTTAAAAGTCAAAACTGCTGGTTCACTCTAAGAGATGTTCTGGTGAACATTGTGGGTACTAACTATATTTTAAAAATGAGCGGAATCGGGCTATGGATTGTAAAGATGGGATGAATTGTGTGACGTCATCAAAATGTAACTATTATTCACGAATCATAATTATGGATCTAGTTCAGTGAAAACAATGTAAAACTAACAGAAAAAAATATTCAGGTTATTTGTGAAGTTTTTTATTAACAACTTTTTTGAGGAAAAAAAATATAAAAATTTTGAACTTCGATTTTTGAATTTGCTGAATGTCTATATTTCGAAGTTGATATAAATCTTAAACATCTTCATATTATTAGATATACTCGCTGGCGTAAGATCTGACCGTAATTTGTAGAGTATTGCACTTTTGCGGACGGAATTCACAACATGCAAGCGAAATTTTTCTACGAATATTAGAAGTAATCCAATTCCTTCCACACTTCATCGTGAAATTCCTCATTACAGGTAGACCAATTTCCTTTTTGGAAGTGAGAGTCTATCTGTTCGTAGAAACGATTTACAGCGTCTAGAAAATCGATTACAACGCGAAAAGCGCGTGCTCTAGCTTCTCTAGCACTCTCTCAATTCCCCACGCTCTCTAGCCTGGTTCGGACCCCGAGCTGGGCTGAAATCTTTTGCAAAGCTTCTGTGTTATCGAAATCACACGAATTCAGCCCACGAACCACGGCGATGAATCAGGGGAGTACTGGCAAAAGATTTCAGCCCAGCTCGGGGTCCGAACCAGGCTAGAGAGCGTGGGGAATTGAGAGAGTGCTAGAGAAGCTAGAGCACGCGCTTTTCGCGTTGTAATCGATTTTCTAGACGCTATAACTCGTTTCTACGAACAGATAGACTCTCACTTCCAAAAAGGAAATTGGTCTACCTGTAATGAGGAATTTCACGATGAAGTGTGGAAGGAATTGGATTACTTCTAATATTCGTAGAAAAATTTCGCTTGCATGTTGTGAATTCCGTCCGCAAAAATGCAATACTCTACAAATTACGGTCAGATCTTACGCCAGCGAGTATATCTAATAATATGAAGATGTTTAAGATTTATATCAACTTCGAAATATAGACATTCAGCAAATTCAAAAATCGAAGTTCAAAATTTTTATATTTTTTTTTCCTCAAAAAAGTTGTTAATAAAAAACTTCACAAATAACCTGAATATTTTTTTCTGTTAGTTTTACATTGTTTTCACTGAAATAGATCCATAATTATGATTCGTGAATAATAGTTACATTTTGATGACGTCACACAATTCATCCCATCTTTGGTTGGTCATGGTCCGATTCCGCTCATTTTTAAAATATAGTTAGTACCCACAATGTTCACCATAACATCTCTTAGAGTGAACCAGCAGTTTTGACTTTTAAGAAAATTAGCTCAACTTTTGCAAAAGCGACCACCCCGCATCGGCGGATCAACCAGGAATGACTTCGAGCGGTTGGTAAACATGCTGAGTCATGTTTCTATCTAACACACCAAACCGTGGATTTTTATCTCCACTTTGACGATATTTATGATTTTTCAAACTTTACTATTTCTCGAAAAAGCTCCCGACTCACCAGGTTCATTTGTGTTTCACGCGAGAACGAAATTTTTTTTAAAAATTCGATAGAGGGATGTTTGTAGTACCTTGTGCTATGTTTTCAGCCAAATTAAAAATCATAAATTTCTATGTCCCGGGCATGCTCGAGTCTATCCCGATTTCTGTCATATGACAGACAAACGCAGTTCAGGAGCCATATATATATATATGACAGACATTTTTTTCTGTGTTAGATACTATAACGTTTTATGGTGATTGGATTAGAATGTGCTATGATTTAGTTTAGGATTAGACAACAACAACTAGAGTAAAAGTGGGCTAACCGTGCCAGCCGTTCTTATCCGACTCTTGCAGTGTTTTCGCAGCGCCGGCGCGCGGGTGTGATTGATAGTCGTCCAACTGCTCATTTATTGATTCATTGTGGTGACATTAGTGACCGATTTCAATGCCTTCCTCTTTTTTTCAAAATGATCTGATTTATGGTGCGGACAGTGTCCCTCCCTAGTCTTCACTTCTCGTCGAAAATGCGACTAGACGGGTCGATCTCTCGACTGCGATCCCTCTCATTTTCCACAACCGACTCCCTTCATTTCGGACTAGACCGACCCATCTAAATAGTCGCTTTTTCGACTAGAAGTGAAGACTAGGGAGAGACACTGTCCGCACCATTATTGTTTTTGTAAATCCTTCCAGAAATCGAAAAAAATGAGATAGTGTGAGTTGCTTTCACAATGGTCCATTCTCGGTTTCATTTTGTACGAGAGAAATAACTTGCTTTTCATCCTTGCGCAAGGGCCATGCTTCTCTGTATTGTTGCAATTCGGTATATGTTCTTTTGGAAGGAACAAACAGTGAAATAAAGTAGTAAGTTCTTACCGATCGATCGTCATCATCTGGTGTTTCCTGAATATGCGCTATGGCCTCGCCACTTGGGTACGAGAAGAGATTCTGTGAGCAATTTATTTACTTATTTGATACACTCGCGAAGAGTGCGACTGTAACTTAAAGGGACCAGGCAGTCAAAAAATAAGTTATTTTTAAATAAAAGAAAATTCTGTTCCCGGAAGAGTGATAAAAACCGCATCTTTTTGCGATTTTTTAAAAATTAGTTATGAATTTTCAAAGTTTCGCTTTTTCACCACAGCGGGTTACGGTAGCGACTACACCACAATTGATATCACCAAAACCATCAATTTTGAGGGAATGTAGTTGTGTTCATTGACTCCGGGAGTGGTCAAAACCTCTATCATCCTGTTTTTGTGATTATATCTGATCCTCAGTTCAAATTGAACAGCTTTCTGTCTTTTCGGAAATAGGCGACGCACCGTTCCTGAGTCTAATTTCAAAATAAAATAACTAATTGTAAAAAAATACTAAAAATGTAATTTTTTCTGCATTCTCCATTAGATGATAGTGAGAAAAGTAGAATAAAAAATTATGAAAGTTAAAAATTTGTTTTTGGTGGCTGCCTGGTCCCTTTAAACTAGCAACTGTCATAATTGTCAGGAAACGGGTGAAAACCTACTCTTCATCGCAATGGTCATTTTATGGTAGATCAATTATCTACAAACAGGTTCGAACATATCTTACACCAAAAAAAGTTCTGATTATTTTTATAATAATTACCGATATGCTCCGCAGTCCTTGGCCTGCGTTTTTGCTCATGTCATCGTACTTGTGGCCCATTTCCTGAAGAATAAAACTTTTTTAACTTTCCGATCCAAAATAAGACCTTTCCACGAATTATTTTGAATTTCGAGCATTTTTACGAATTACAAATTTAAATTTAATAAAAAAAACTTTAAAAAAAAGTAAAACTAACCGATAACCGCAGTGTGAGCACGAGAACTATGACGAATGTGGCGATGCAGAAGGTAGCAACGACGCAGAGACAGAGGTACAGCTGGAGAGAGATCATAGATAAACTATTAGAGACCGACTATCTAATATGGCTGATCTAATTAGATCCAGGTACAGTTTCAAAAAAAAAGAATCCGAATCTCCTCATTTCGCTCACTTTTCACCGGTCGATTAAGGAGATAGTACTATAGTGTGCAACATGGACAGATCCTAACTATTTTTTAAACAGCAGAGAGATTGGAGAATAACAAAGAGAGTTAAATTCTCTGGAGAGCGGTTTTTTTTCTAGGAAAACGGTTTCCCAAACTCCTCCTGAATGGCCAGGAGATGAAAAATACGGATTTTTCAGACTGTCAAAGTGATAGAGTTAACAGAAGTTTTGAGCTTTTCAAACGTCATTTCAAATGAAAGTGAGCTCACATTTGTGAATTTGCTCTGGATCCATCCCCGCCGGGGTATGCTCTCATCTGGAAATATTACATAATTTTACAATGAACAATAAACAGTTGTTTAGAATAATTGCAATTAATTTTAAGTAATATTAAACATAATTAAAAGAAAAGAAGAGTAAAATAAATACCGGGAGTGTCGACGGCGCCGTGGTTGTACGCCGTCGAGAGCCGGCTAATCATCGCCGACTTAATTTATTAATTAATTATTAAACCAATTAATTAAGTAATTATAACAATTACTAGTAGATTTAAAAAAATAAAAATAAACGATAAACAATTTTCTTCAAGAATCACCGACTATTAGTTATTCTCGACGCCCACAATGAATAAGCGCGGCGTGAAACATACCCGGTGGCAGGGCGCGCGCGGCGATGCAAACGCATTGTAGACCATGAGGGATCAAAGTTCAAAGACCAAAGATCATCGATAGATTGACTGTTCCAGAAGGGCAGACAATGGGTCAATCCGCTTCCGGTGAGACTAGGGATGGTCACTTTTCACACAATAGCGGGAAGAAAGACTAGGAAAAAAGGAGGGGAGGGGAGGCGCAATGTTTGAGTTTGAGAGGCTACTGCTTCTTGTTTCTATTGGCACCACCTGGATGACTCTGGTCAAACAATAGGAGTATTAGCGGCAGAGGGAAGCACTGGATTGCCTAGTGATGACGCAACTCAAAATTAATGATGTCATGGATCTAAGGTTAGGAGAGTTATTACTATGTCTCAACAACGCGACATAGGACTTACGATTCGGGAGCGTTTAGACTTGAAGCTAAGTCGACTGCTGGCGTCGGTGTTGGCCATTCTACGGGGCCCATACTAACGAACTAATCGGTCGAACGGATCAAGATTTATGGCTGGACATAATGTCAGCTGCAGCAAATTAGTGCACACAACACCTGGCGCGATTGGTGTGTCTCTGCGCTCTCTCGATTGCCGCACTCTCTAGCCGCCTCTCTGACCTTGTCACGACAAATTGAAATGGAGAAGCGGAAATGGCGCGCTCAGACAACAGGACAATCGTTTCAGACATAATCGCGGGCAGGTTGCGTACGGATCACTCCCGATTCTAGATCGATTAGGCGCCAAAGAGTTGTTTTTTTTTGTTGGATCAGTTACGAAAGCTTGAAAAAACACGAAGAGAATCGGCCACATTGTATGGGTGTGCGTCTCACAAGCTCTCCGCATTTCCCGCAGTGTCTAACCCCTCCTGCCACTCTCTAAAGCCCTCTGAAGGGAGGGAAAGTACCCTCCCCCTGAGAGGAGGGAGGAGGAGGATACCCTCCTCTTCCCACAGAATGACCACCAGTGGACAGAGAGCGACACGCGAAAACGACTAGGGGGTGTCATGGCAATTCGGGAGAGGGAAGGAGGGTGCATAAGCGGAAAGGGGGAAATGACTGCTGAACAGAAGGAGAGAGAGATAGTATAGTCGCAGAATTCCGAATGAGTGTGAACTTAGGGCGCCAATTTTCAATGGCCAAGATATATTGTCTAAATGTTTGCCAAATGAGCACAACTACAATGGATAATCAAAGTCGGATAAGAAACAATTGTTTTTTTTCTCAATAAACAGGGGGCTGTATAATCTGTCAGAAATGTGCGAGAAAAACATGGCAAAAAACATCGCTAAAAACATGGCAGATTTTTCTCTAATTCTCTCAATTTAGCATGCTATTTTCGTCACTCTAACCAAAATTCAATCGGAAATGTGCGAGAACACTTGGCCAAGTTTGGTTAGAGAAAGAGAAATAGCACGCAAATCGAGAGAGGGAAAAGTATGCATGTATGAGAGCCTTTTTTAGGGTGGAATTTGAGGCGCAATGAAGTGAACGCTAAAATTCTAATTTTGGCATTGTTGGGTGCTGATGGTCTGTTGCATCCTTGTTTTCATAATGAAATTCCAGCAAATTCTAAATCAACGTAGCAAATTGGGTTGAAAGTAGAGTTTAAAAATCGGCCATGTGTAAATGTCTGAATCATCGGAACGTTTTATTCGAATTTCGCATTTTTCTTTATTTTTTGCAATTTTGCATGGTTTGTTTAGTTTTTTCGCTCCTTTTAATCGTACAACTACATCCGCAATGCTCTTATCGTCTTGTGAAGCCCATTTTCTTATATATCACTGCATTATAACGCTTCCTATGAAATGAATTGTTTTCTTTGTAGAGACTTTGATTTTGTTGTTGGAAGCGAAGGAATAGATGAAATGGAATGATCCTGCCAGTTAATCAATAGTAATTGCATTAGAAATTGCCAAAAATATTAATACTAAACGAGTATAAACAACAGAAACAGAAATGTAAACAGGCTGATGACATAGATGGCTGATTTCTAAAGAAAACTTGGTGAAGTTTTGAACGATGTCAGTGAAAACTTGGCAAGTTTTTTGGTGAAGTTTTGACAGATTATACAGCCCCAGCTCTTTGAAATTGGATATTCTAACAAAAAGTGGAAAACACAGTGCGAATGAGCTCAGTAGTGATAATGTATTAATTAGCTACTGCTCTAGAAGCACACGTAGGTTGCTGTGTGATGTTTGCTCTAGTAGTCGATCAAAGGACCCGCATATTCCACTCACTAAAGCACTGGGACCATATGCACGACCCATTTCAGACAGTGAAACTACGCAGAAATGTGGCAAAATAAAGGTGAATGGAACATAAAACTCTGCATTTTCAAGTGTGTGAAAGAGCATTTGGCGGTGGCAGTTACGGTGGAAAAAAGTCTGCGTTTTAGAGGGCAAAAATAGTGGAGCCGAAAAGAACAACAATACCTATCGGATACCCGAGCGAATTCTATAGCGAGTTGTAGCGCGCACAGAGAATGAACACACTGAGTTAGGGCATCTAGTGTATGATACACTCAATATTGAGTGTATTCGCGCGTCGAGAGAGCGTGCGAAAACGAGAGATTTGTAAGTGTATCATACATTAGATGCCCTAACTCAGTGTATGATACACTCAATAGTGAGTGTATTCATTCTGGGTGCGGCGAATAAGATCTCTGGTTAGTGACTGCAATTTTAATCACAAAAAAACTAACTTCTCATGTCAAAATCTAGGGTTATAAACACTGATGCTATATCTAGAGCGATCCTGTCGTTTTCACACACTCTTTAAAGGTGGTGTCCCACGAACTTTTGGTCAACTGAGTTCTCACTGTTGGGATATCACGCTCAGTTCCCCGGTAAGAGCTCCGCAAACCGCAATTTCAACCGATAAGTTTGAACAGAGTTATTCGAGTTTGGCTCTGTGCTAAACTGACCCTGACGCGCAGGGATTCGAAAATGAGAGGGAGGGATAAAGGGAAAAGAGGAGAGAGCGACCGCGCCATTGGCGCATAGTGGATGAGGAATGAGGGAGCGCGAGATCGTAATACTCCTTCTTTTATCCCTGGATTTTGACATAGCAAATCACTGGTTTTTAGTGTTTTTCTATTTGGGTAGAATGCGGAATGGAATCTCAGTTGCTTTCTTGGCGCGGTGCCAGCGGGACGCCGTGTGCGTGCATTCAGTACGGAAGTAACGATAGAAACGAGCGGATCGAACACCTTTTGTGAGGGAGGAGGAGGAGGAGGGAGGGAGAGGGGAATCAAGTGCCCCACGTTAGACACCGGGGTGGTCTCGGCTTACACCTATTGTCTATGTGTGTGCTAATAGTCTTCTTCACTCAAGGCAGTGGTTTCTGGCAGTTGAGGGGAAGAAAGAGGAGGAGAATGCCCGGAAGAGGTGGCAATGCTTCAATTGACTGCTTGAAGATTCTACGGGGGTTTTGCCTGGACAGAAGCTAATTAAGGCCTCTAATACTTGTATCTTCATACAATGCAGTACCTTTGGGGAAAATAGATTGAAAAAATAGCCGTTAGCAGGAACAGCCAGTTTCAGGGTGTTTCTTGCTCTCTCAGATCTCAAAGAAGCTCTCCCATTACATTGTGGGCATGCACTATAACAATGCAAATGATGGGCGCTTAGGGGGCGGAAGGGATCGTCTACGAAGATCAAATAGAACGGGGAACTTCTTGGAACTTTCATCGTTCCAACCTCCAGAAAGGGGTCAGGATGGAGAAAGTGCGCGTAATCTGGTTAATCATCCGACGTAGTAATTTTTCATTTCCAGCTCACCTTTTCGTTGGGCTCTCCTCCCTCTGGCGTCTCATTACTCTGCATGTTTTGAGGCGCTTGCAGACGAGTTCCCTGGAAACAATTATCGGTTGCCAAAGTTTTTTAGAATAGGCCTTTTCGCTTTGGTAAGGCGTCGAGAAATTGTGATACATGAATTGATCCGACCTCGGTTATAAATCGACTATAAGCATGAGAAAAGTCCCAGAAAGGCTAGTTTCCAATTAAAAGACAAATTACAGAGAATATTTAGCATCGAGAATCTACATAAAGAAAACGACGATGTGACATTAATATTTTAAAATATTTAAAAATCGATAATTACCCGGCAGAACTGCCAGCTGGAGGGGCGCGCGAGTGTAGACGAAGGAGCCAACCTGAAGGAATTTCAGTATTTCAATTGCAAAATTTTAATTAATTCAAAAAAAATCTAGGGGAACTCGGCCATTATCGCAGGACCAACGAAAATAGATCATTACAATACAACAAAGATTAGAGCATGTACATAAGTGGAATGTCCGATTTCCTATTTCCGCGCATCGATCCTCTGCGTCTTGCTAAATGCAGTATTTGCCAGTAGATAAGTACTGACAGCAGACAATCAAAAATAACTATGCATTATTGCATATATGGCATTTTTTGGCACGATTGTCTAGTTATTTCAGCGAGGAAAATGCGGAAATATAATGTGTTTCACTACGGTGACGAATGGCAAAGCGCGCACCGCTGACCGATTATTCCATCTCTCTATCAAACTGTGAACTAACACAAGGGAGCAGAGGAGGAAAATTGTTTTTTCTTCAGATTTGGAATGGATGGAGGACAAATTCGACCCACCAAAACGTCAACGCAGTAATCGATTTGGCCACGCTCGAACGCCGCGTTCTATTCGGTAAAAAGCGAGCAAGGTTGTAACTGGTGACAATTGATAGGGGGAGTAACGAACGATCGGAATTTGTGCGCGTTCGATAGCGTAAAATTACGACTAGAGACGGAAAGGGAGAGAGTGGACAGTGCTCTTAGAGTGATTAGAGCGGGTGGAAAGGTCGATGATAAGACCCCGTAGATAACGATGGGCAAAACAACCTAGCGAAGACAGGGAGAGATACAGAGACCCTGTTGATCAGGCAAATGGTTTCCAAGCGTCCTTAAGTACTGGCAAAAGTGCCAATAGCTGAGAATAGTGAGCGATTTCACGGTAGAATCAGTCGAATTTGGGAAAAAAGCAGTTGTAGGCTGGTCTTTGGCGGATATCTCTGAAGAAAACAAGCAAAAACAACGCTGGGGTGTGTCAACTATAGTTATAACGGACAGATCGGAGTACAGCGCAAGTCAAGCGCGAAGAGTGAGACGATATCACTATTTTTTCGAATTGACGAGTGAGTTGACACTAACGGAAATGATGAAACAAAATCGGCTTGATCTATTCTGTTGGTAAATCGTGCAACGCTCGAAAAAAGCTTACCGAAATACGTAGAATAACTAGTTCATAATTTTTTTTTAAATTTGAAAAGTGCTGGGTACAATGTTACCAAAGCATTCAATTCATAGAGTTCCATGAAAATATGTACTCCCGGGGCTGGGAAAGGAAAAGGGGCACAATTGCTTCGAAGAGAAATCTTGCGTGCTCATAACTCTCACCGAGAGACGATAAATCAATCGCCCTTGCGACTTTGCGCTATTCAAATCATATCTCATTCCGGTTCATATCATCTCTTTGAGAGATACATCTCAAACTCTCTGCTATTTCCGCGATCTTTTCACTTTTCTGATCTTTGTGTGCATGCATTGGAAGGATTTGTCTAATTATCGACGGTTGAGTGCATTGCCTGAACTGGTAGGTCACTACAATATAAGTGACAAAAAAACATATTTTAAGAGAGTATAATAATCGTAATATTATAGTGTAAGTATCTACATTTTTGAACAGATCGCATTATAGCTTTTGAATTCCTCGTTGTAAGAATGACCAATCGCTCGAATTGAGTTCTTGGGCTCTTTGCATACAATCTCACCCCTCACCTCTTTCAGGAAATATGGTGTCTTCTAATACCACGCCAGATCAAACCAGATCTCACAATACCAAGATAATACACCGAAGTATTTTCCTTGTCTGCTCAATACAAATATCAAACATGCATCCTCGCTCATACCCATAATCAAGCACCCGATATACACCATCAGCACCGCTAGTTCCATAAGCGGATCGGCCACTATGGCGGACGCGAGTGCCAACGACGCAATACCCTCCCGCTTTCACATGATCTCTCACCGGTCAAACAGCGGAAATAGCGGGTGCAAAGAAGAGGGAACATCACGCTAATTCTTCGCCTAAAACCAGCCAGCCGAGCTACTCTATTTTTGTCGCCCCGACACTATTTTCCCTATATCGAGCGCCATTTCCCAACTCCCATCTCTTTTATTCTTCGACTTTTAGTGCCAGTGATCGCTTTGATGCGAGGCAACTCTCTGCGATTCACTTGTTCACGTTCTTTGTCGTTTTCTCTGTTTTTACGGCATTTCAGACGTTTACTGCAAATGGAGAACCTAACGGTGCCTGACGCTGTCGATGTATCGACACCGGTGAGGAAATATCGATTATCCATCGCATTGTATCAAACTATATATAGTAAATCGATTGACTCTTCACTATTCCTGTAAAGCTCTTCGTCGCTCCATGCGACATCGTATTTCGAATGTTTGCAGTAGTTTCTTGTCGCCTAGCATCATTGCAATTATGATTAATTAGTGCATAACTTGATCAATATAATATTATCGTAATCTGCGTTATTTCAGCTGATCTCCTTGAATTTCCACGCCGTTTTCCACCCTCTCTGCGGCATTGGATGGTTGCTGCTTGCGAGCGTCGCCAAAGCCGGTCGGGCATTTGAGCCAACTCCTTTAGCTTCAGGACCATTGGGGTTTCGCAGCGAGAGCACTCAGAATGAACAATAAACTGGATGCTCAAGCGAGTTATAAAAATCATATTATCTTAACATGTGATCTATGCACGCAAATAGGTAAATCATCGGACGATTCGAATGAGTGAACAGTTTGAGCACGATTTGTTCCCAAGTTGCGAAACCCCGATGGTCCAGAAAATGGTAGCAACTGTGCGTGGTTCAAAGCGTAATTGTGAAGTGTTTGCGAGGTTCCCGCGCGCGTCGCGAGTCATTCCCAGTTCCTCCATGCTTGTCCTACTTGGATTCGTCGTCGGATTGATATTTTGGGTGGGTCATCTCAGAAAATCCTCTCCAAAAAGGGGTCAGGAACGTGTGAGCATGCGTGATACAATCATACGATCTCTCGATACTCAGCTTGGCTGGGTATTGGAATGATGTGGCCAGGGAGTGTGTTTTATTGAATAGTTACGAAATGCTCGATTTCCTTAATACTTAATACATAATACTTAATACTTAATTCTTAGTACTTTATTCTCCATTGGTTACAGTTAATCGATCGTCCGTATCGTGAGTACGCCATGGATTCGGAGACCTTCTTCATCTTCCTCCTAGCGCCCATCATCTTCGATGCAGGTAAGGCCAATTATTGATTTATTTATCGGTTTCCCATTTTATTTATTGATTTTCAGGATATTTCATGCCGAATCGAGCCTTTTTCGCGTCTCTTTCTACTATTCTCGTCTTCGCAGTGGGCCTGACAATATGGAACACGCTGGCTATAGGTGATTCTATATTGCAGCACATTGCTCTCTTTTTGTATTCTATGAATACTGGAAGCCTTTTTCAACCGAGGATGATCAGATTTTGATTTTATAATTCGTTTAAACTCTCGTCAATCAGGTATCTCCCTCCACTACCTCTCCTCCTTCCTTCCCTCTCTCGCCCTGGTCCCTCTCCTCCTCTTCTCCTCTCTTCTCTCAGCTTCCGACCCCGTTGCAGTCATAGCGGTATTCGATGAAATTCATGTGAGGATCGCATTCACCAAAAAGTGCTTTATGATTTTAAATGACCTACTGATTGATAAATGAGAGATGTCGAATGTTTTCGCTTTATTCAAATTGAACACCCCTGAACAAATTTCGGTATTTTTCATGAGCAATCTGATAATTTGCAGGTAAAAAAATTCAATAATTCAGGTCAACGATTTCCTCTTTGTTCACGTCTTTGGCGAGGCGCTGTTTAACGACGCCATCGCTGTGGTATTGCATGTTCCCAGTAGTACAAATATATATATATATATATATATATATATATATATATATATATATATATATATATACAGTAGCGGACAAAAGTCTTCGGGCACTTTTTAGATCTGATACAACTTTTTAACCCAAAGGGGCTTTGATACGATAAGGTAAGACCATATACCAAATCTATTGGAGATTATGATGCAACTATTGGGGGATTGCGAAATCGTTCAGTAATTGCGTCGTGATGACGCAATCGATGCACACTTTTTTGAAGTGCCATTATTCTTACATGGATTTTTTCCCGCTCGTCTAACTTTCAGGATGTTGAGACCTGGCCACGACCTACCTAGAAACTTTTTTTCAAGTTGCTGCGGTGCCGCTACTTGGCTGCAGCCAAGCTGCAAAATGGAGACCTGAAAATCATATCTCGCCGTTTAGACATCGCCCAGACCCGATCAATGCACCAAAATGATCGTCATTATGACTACCGATGATCCTAAGAATATGGTCGCGGTAGGTCACCAATTGCCCTCAGGGCACGAAAAAATCACTTTTTCGCATTATTGTGGTCTGACGAAGGGGAAGTCTATAGGACGTGCTCGAGAGATATGATTTGGGCGTGGATTCGGTTGAGAATCTATGAGAGTACCGACTCATAGCTGCAATAAGCGTTTCGATTGGACTCCTGCCCGCGACGATCGATTTCCGAAAGGACACTGGTTTGGCCACGGCCATTTTCTGCCCGTTGACAAGGTTCTGACTTTTGAGTGTATCTCGGTACTGAGTTAACGTAGAAGGCTGGCAGACCCATCAATGGAATCAGCGTGGCTGGCTCTATATTCTCATTCACAAAATTTCATCATCACTATGCAATATTGCATCCTCCTTATGCAACAATCCTCAGAATTATAAAATATTGCATATTAATGACGTAATTTGTGCTCTAGAGTGGCGGAAATATCAAATTTATTTGATTGGAATTTATTCCACCATTATTTCTTGACTAACCGCTAAGAAAACGCAAAAAAATAGGAATATTGCATAAGGATGATGCAATATTGCATAGTGATGATGCAATTTTGTGAATGAGAATATAGAGCCAGCCACGCTGATTTCATTGATGGGTCTGCCAGCCTTCTCCGTTAGCTCAGTGCTGAGATACGCTCAAAAGCCTGATCGTTGCCAAAGGGCAGACAATGGGCGTGGCCATCCAGTGTCCTTCCGGAAATCGATCGCCGCGGGCAGGAATCCAATCGAAACGCTTATTGCAGCTAGGAATCGGTTCTCCCATATATTCTCAACCGAATCCACGCCCAAACCAGATCTTTAGAGTACGTCCTATAGACTTCCCCTTCGTCAGACCACAATAATGCGAAAAAGTGATTTTTTCGTGCCCTGAGGGCAAATGGTGACCTACCGCAACCATATTCTCAGGATCGTCGGCAGTCATGATGGTGATCATTTTGGTGCATTGATCGGGACTGTGCGATGTCTGAAAGGCGAGATATGGTTTTCCGGTTGCAGCTTGGCTGCAGCCAAGTAGCGGCACCGCAGCAACTTGAAAAAAAGTTTCTAGGTAGGTCGTGGCCAGGTCTCAGCATCCTGAAAGTTAGACGAGCGGGAAAAAATCCATGTAAGAATAATGGCACTTCAAAAAAGTGTGCATCGATTGCGTCATCACGACGCAATTACTGAACGATTTCGCAATCCCCCAATAGTTGCATCGTAATCTCCAATAGATTTGATATATGGTCTTACCTTATCGTATCAAAGCCCCTTTGGGTTAAAAAGTTGTATCAGATATAAAAAGTGCCCGAAGACTTTTGTCCGCTACTGTATATATATATATATATATATATATATAAATATTTCTCTCGGAAAGATAAATTATGAAATATAGGCATCTCTAATGAATATTTAAATATCAGGCATAAAATATAGGCATCTCTAATGAATATCAGGTGATTTTCAACCTCCTTCTCACCCTCTACAACCGAGGCATCAGGGACATTAAATTCTCTTGTGAGATTTTATCATGTTCATTATTTCTGATTCGACCACTACTGGAACATTTCGATTTCGATTTAAAATTAGGAAAAATAACACTGGGATAACAATATTTGACCACGAAAAATGTATCTTGAATTTGCGCTTTGCTTTCAGCGTTCGATTTCTTGACAACTCTTATTGTTTCGGGAATAGTCCGTACATGTGTCGGTTGAGACAGATGTTCACGCTATTATGGAGAGCCAATGCAACTGGGCGCAGACAAAGAGTGCGAGCATAGTATGTGAATCAATGATGGTCTCCCCGCGGCTCAATTTTGGCATTTTGCCCAGAACACCGTGATGTTGCTTGCAGGCTACCTCCTCGGGTCACTCGCGGCCGCCTTCGTATTCAATGCAGTTGCATCTTTAGTCCTCGGAATCCTTTTTGGTATTATTTCGCTTTTTTCAAACAATTCTTTCCAATAGAGTCTATCTTACTTTCCAGGGAATTTCCTAATTTCATATTCAAATGCGATCACGATAAATTGATAATCGATTATTTTTATTATTTAAAATACATTAATAATATTTTTAATTGAGCTATTATCACCGCTCTTCTCTCTCGACTCGCAGCTCACGATAACTCAATCGCGCCCGTTTTCATCTACATCATTCCGTGCGTCCTAAAAATCCTATCCAATCAATAACTTCAAATATTTACTAGAACTGCCTATTTAATTTTATCGCCATGCATTGATGAAAGAACGTGTAGAAAAAAAATGAAAGTTCTCAGAGAACTATCTAGAATGGCCAAACAATAAAAAATAGCAGCGAAACCATAAACAATGTAAATCATAATATTGATTACCTACTGTTCAGTTACCTCTCCTTCCTCATCGCTCACGCTCTCAATCTATCGCCGATCATCACGTAAGTTTCACTTTTAAACATTTTTCATTCGATCACTCTCTTTTCCGCTGACAGGTGAAGTAATAGTTCAAACCGTAATTATAACAAAATCAAGAGAGTCAGCAACTACGAAAACGCTCCACACTTTCCACCGTCAAACGCTGAATCATTCAACAACAAACACCGTATGTGTTTCACCGCGTGTTCATATTCCCCACTTTTCCATTCCAATCACTTTATTTTTATTTTTAACTTTGAAACAACAACAAAAACACTCAAATCATCTCTCAGCATCGCCGTGTGTGGCATGGCGATGCGTCGCTACGTAGAAGGAAACGTGTCGAGAAGGAGTGCCGAGACGATCAGGCAATTCACCAAGGTGCGTTCGCTGGAGAACAACATGTGAAGGGTGTTGTGCGATGTGTCAATCCCAATGATGCTGGGTCAGATTAATGACTAGACACCGTATCTTGTTCCGTATTCTTCCACAATAGGTGAAGAGTGAGTGGGCGCGTAAACTCTCTCGTTCTGAACCCTTATTAGGTGATCGTCGATTTCTCACCGACATCATTTTCCAGTCTTCTCGCCTAATATTAGTATCCCCTTCTTACTTGATCAAAATTAGAATTTCACCGACGTGGCTAAAACTATGTCTATAAAGTTCTTCATTTAGATCATTTCACATTCGTCCGAAGCAGTTGTCCACCTCTTTCTGGGGCTCGCTGCATTCTCGTCCAGAGCTAATTGGCGAGTTTTTTTATAACGCTCAAATTCCATCGTACCGGTTTGGGTTTGTCTCCTACATCGCTTTTAAAAGCTTCACATGTTCATAACCGAAATAATGTACAGTAAATATATTTATGCAAGAGAATAGATTAAAGATGGCTGAAATTTCGGCACTTTCCTAGATCAGTGCCAGTCCCCGCCCCTTCCTTTCCAGAGAAGAGGAGGGGAGGAGCTGACCTCCCGCCCAACCCGAGGGAGGGGCTAGAGGCGTTCAAAATAGTTCCGAAATTTCTTCAGGAGGCAACTTTTCTCTCCCTCTTCCACTGCGCTCTTCATTCTTGTCACTCTCCTGCTAACCTTCCTCTCTCGCTGGATAGCGCTGTTTCCTCTCTGTGGAATGCTCAATCTAGTAGGAGCATCGGAGAAAAAGCTGACCTTTGTGAGACTATTTTTTTTGTAAAACAATTACTGATTTCGTTAAAACACAGAAAGACCAGTAACACTTTTCAATTTCACCATTGGTATTTCTGACTCTACGTGAATGGGGAGATTATGAAAAATTGCGAGTAAACTTGCGTGGCCAACTGTTTTTTTGTTCTACAGAAGGACCAGCTCGTCCTCTCCTACTCTGCGTTACGAGGAGCCATCGCATTCGCACTTGCGTCATCACTACCCAATAATGTAGATTCAATTCGTGAATAGTCTGGAACTTCGGACCGGAAATTTGCTAATCATGATATCGAAATCCGCATTTTAGATGGAAGAAAAGCCGCTTTTTGTCACCACAACACTGGCCATCGTCTATTTCAATGCATTTGTTCAGGTACACTCAGAAAAAAAGGCCCATGACCTTTTCAAAAGTCTTATATATAAGAACTTAAGTCTTAAATATAAGACTTTTTAGAGAATCATGGGCCTCGTATAAGACTTTTTTTCTGTGTGTAGGATCAGGACACAAAGTGAAAATGTTCACTTACCCGTAAGTGAAATGTCTCTTATTTCTAGTGACTTTCATTTACAGGTAAGTGAACATTTTCACTTTGTGTCCTGATCCGCCGTGACTTTTTTCTCAGAGTATCACTTCGCAATGTCAAAAAAGCTTGCGTGAAACTGGAACCACCTTATAGCAGAAATCGAATTCCGCAAAAAAACTTTCTCGCTTATGCTGCGCAAATTTCTTGGGTGGAAAAAGGAAAACAGTTTTGTCCACCTTTGCATAACTTTTTCCTAGTTGTGCTACAGCTTCCAAACTTGATACAGGGATTGTAACACACGCGTGGAACATTTTCCTTTTTGATTGGAGAGATTTAGTTCAGTTTGAGCTGAGTTACACGAGTTTTCCACCCTTTGATGGGGAAATTTCCCCGAAGAAATTAGCTAGCAGCACAATTCAAGCCGTTGCAACGATTCGCCACTATTCCTCCAACAAGGGACGGATGGGAAAATGATGCGAGTAATGCCGCGCTAATTTCATGGGGTGCAAGGTGCACATCAGTTTTATGCACCCGTTCATAACTTTTTTCCTAGTGAAGCTACAACTTCCAAACTTGATACAGGGCCCAATTAAAAGGAAAATGTTCCAAACGTGGCTTGCAATCCCTGTATCAAGTTTGGAAGTCGTAGCTTCACTAGGAAAAATGTTATGAAAGGGTTCATAAAACTGATGTGCACCCAATGAAATTAGCGCGGCATGAGTTTTTCTCTCACTTATGCCCCCTTCAGTGTCACATCAATGTACTTCAGTGTACATCGATGTACTCTTCATTTTACCCACTCTCTCGTCCACCGACCGGTCGAGAGAGTGCGTGAAATGAAGAGTACATCAATGTACATTGATGAACACTGAATCCCACATTAGGGCTGCACAATTCATCCTCTTGTCGATCGACTGGGCATGGAATGCAAGCACCCAATCGACACAGTCGACACCATTGTTGAGGTGAGAGAGGAAAGACAGTCGAATATTGTTTAATTCCACAAGGAATTAGCCCGGAAATATCATATTTGAACATTTGAACCCCATATTTGAACACTCATGGAATAGCAGATTGCACATCAGATTTATGCTTTCGTTCGAAAGAAAATGACGAGTAAAAATGTATTGAATGTAATTGAATAACTGAAGAACCAATGCAATTGGGATCAAAAACACAAGGGTAGTCAAGGTTCGTCAACCCAACCGGAAGGAGCGTCCAGGTCGTCTATACGCATGGTTCGAGCAGATTTCCGCTCGCTATCTGCACCGCGTGCTGATCAGGTCAGACCGGTGACTAGGGATGCAAGTTCGGTTTTCGTATTACGACCCTCTCAGCGAGAGACCGGTAATACGGCTGATAAAGGAGAGGGAGAGAAAGGGACACCAGGAGGTCCGTATTACCGAAACCGACGCCGAACGGGCAACCCTACCGGTGACCTGTATTCACTGATTCTTTTGTCTCCTGATTGATATCTCTTGTTGGTGCGAACATCTTATGAATTCGTTAGGACCCGAGGGGAGCTAATTCCAAACACTTTAAAGCAATTTTTTTCCTTAATTACGAAATTTTTCAGTGAGGGATCGAAAGGCGAGTGGGGAGGAAAGTACGCGCTGACTGCGCGAGCAGAGATATCCATAGAGACGAGGAGGGGAGGGGAGGTAATTTTTTCTGTCATTGTAAACGGAAAAATGCGAATTTTAGTAGAGTCTCGTCTGAAACTGTTCTCTGTTGGACAAATAATTTTATTTTAATATTTTTAAAATGAGCATTTCAGGACATAAATTCGATCGCTGAAGAGGCATCGAAGATGATTCAGAAAAGACTTAATGCAATCAACGATGAAATTGAAGAGGCGGATGTCGGTTACGTCTGATTCCCATTGTTGCAATACCTCCAGAACGGGTCAGCGGCAAGAGAGTGTGTGAAAACGAGAGGTTCCCTCTCACTTTTGCACATTCTCTTTCTAACCCCTCATCCATTCTTGATGTGTCACTGTGCCGAGGAATACTTTTGATGCCTAGAACATTTCAATTGTCTAATCGCTCAATATTTGCATACCAATTTCATCTAAATCTAGGCGATGTCATAAATAATAGAATCACAAAATTTTAAAAAAATCACAATAAAGAAAGCCGATAAGCGTATCTCTTTCCATCATAAAAAAGCCACTCTGACACACGCGTTCAACCGAATTCTTTTTATGCAATATAATTATTTATGCAATAAAGAGATATATAATCGGGGCTATCTAATAGTCTCCGGCCTCGTGTAGTCTAATATGTGGTCCGGGTTTGGCGCACGCGGGGCACGCCGATTGCGCGCGAGATCCGCTCCGTGCGCATTTGATGCAGGCAACGTGCCCGCACGATACGAAGGCGACCCGGTGAGAAGAGGAGACAGAGAGACAGAGAGAACATATGGGAATTGAACCGGTGGAAGAGGTACTGTAATCAAAGAAATCGATAAGCAGTAACCGGAAACTAGCTGGTTTTGGCGGATAGAATAGCGACTGAATATGGTATGAACAAGAGAAGATAGGAATTCATTAGAACAAATCGCTCCTTAGCCACATGTCCACACATCATTCCACAGGCCGGTCAACCATCCAGAAAGGCCTTTGGAGTGAGAGAGCGTGTGAAATCGAGAGGGACTCTCTCACTTTTGTACACTCTCTCGCTCTAACCCTGATCTGTGCATTTGGAATCATGTGTCCAGAAAGGGGTCGGGCGAGGAATCAGCGTACGCCCTCTCCCGCCCTTGACCCCTTTCTGGAGATGGGATATCACTGACTAAAATGAAACAAACCTGTCCTCATCGTCCATATAGTCTTCCTCCGACACTCCTCCCTCCTCTTCAATCGACGTTGTCGTCAGCCAGTTTTGCAGACCGGGAAACAGCTGAAAAAAGCCAGTTGTCGATACTTCATTTCTACCGTATTTGAGAAAGTCACTTGTCGATACTCACTTTCTACCGTAATCATAGTTTCGAAAATAGCGAAATAAGTAACTAGCCTGCATGCACCAGTTGTAGACGTTGATGGCGCCGAAGCCCAGCGCTCCGTAGCCACAAAGCGGGAGCTGCAAGGCGATATTTTATTAATTATTTATTTTACATTTAATTAAATAATTATTTAAATACTTACAGCGAGCCACAATGCGGTGCCGATGATATCGAGCATGTTGAAGGAGTTGTCGTAGAGGAAGGAGAGAGCGTTGTTGACTGACCAGCCGATGCCGACCAGGAAGCCGGCGGGGACGATCCAGACCTGAACATTGAGCATTAGAGTGCGAAACGCGAGATCACGGTCTCCTCATTTCGTACACTCTCTCGTCTAACGACCGATCCAGAGGGTGTGCGAAATGAAGTGACCGTGATCTCACATTTCGCACTCTATTGAGCAGCCGGTCCGGACCTCCGGAAAGGAGTCAGGTGCGAGAACCCTCTCGTTTTGACGGAATATGTCACACCTGACCCCTTTCTGGTGGTTTGGAATGGGGACGGTAGATCATAGTAAACATGCAAATCAGAATGATAAGCTTACCAATGTGCAGCGCGCGTGGTCTTGACTGCGAAACCGAGTGTGGCGAGAAGGATTCCCGCAAGGATCAGTTCCTGATAAAAGAGTTATTGATTAGAGGATTACGGTAAGGCATCGGGCTAAAACTGTGCCTGGTAGATGGAGTGCAAAAGCAATCAAAGTCTACTGGGGAGTGGTCGACTAGGATACGGTAGAACAGGGGCTACGGGAATATCGAGGTCGTTACAGTACTACTCACATGTCTCGTCATGGTGCGTACTGTGCCGTCCTCCGTGCGTACTCGATAATTCATGCGGTGTATTCTGGAATAGGGAATCGATCAATAAAAGCTTGATATAAAGTGTAGATACCGTACTCTGACATCTTGGCACAACCTTAGCTTCTGATAAAGCTTACTGGGCAAAACTTCCCTATCAATCTGGGAGGGAGGGGAGTGAGGGAGGGGGGAATAATCAGGGAATAAGAAAGCAACCGACCTGTCGAGAGGCGAAGCAACGCTGACAATGAAACGGGAATATCGTATGTAAACGAGGGGAGAGGGGCGAGAGAAGAGTCTTCATGTAAATGCAAAGTGGCCTCAAACGTACCTGGGAAATCAACAACACATTTGATTTCGAATGTGTTTCACTCTGGACGACTCCGGAAAACATTAAAGGTAAAGGTAAAAAGGTAAAGGCATCCCCTTATCTAGGCTCCAAGTCCTGAGGGAGTCACTGCTAAGGCCAGCGCATTTTAGGCCAGTTCAATCCGGAGGGCCCAATCTCTTCGTCGGATCTAGTTACCTTCGTGAACATTCATTTTGTGGTAATTTTAGGCTCCCATGATTTCAATTTCGAAAAATCTTTATCAACTCCCTGTTGTGTACGTGCAATATCCAATATTTATCGATACCTTTTTTTTTTTTTTTATTCCCATCCTCCAAAGATAAGAGCCAGCTAGCGGACAACGTCATTCACAAAAGTCGACAACTTTTTGTGAATTTTCCGATGTTCTTCGATTTTCTGGAAATTCCTCGGTTGGTGTGTTCGAGTGTGCAGATCGTCACTGCTACAATCATTTATCATTTCACTTATTATTTATAATTTCACTTATATAGCTACTAATTTAGCTCTCTTAGTCACAACACTGCCAAATGCCCCGTTATATATTTGCTCTCTCACATTTAATAATTGAAGGTTTAATTGTGATAAATAATATTATACTGATACTGAGGATCAAGTTGAATTGATCCTCAGTATCAGTATACTCGTTGATTCTCTCTAAGATCGACGACTCGAGTTTGGAGGACTCTGGCTCAAGCTCCAATCCAAGATCCCTGTTTCGCACGAGATTCTAACGGATGGACCCTTCGCCATTGCCTATTCGACAATCGAGATCGTCTCTCATTTCCACTCATTCACCGACAAGAGACCGATCCTCACTTCGAAAACCATTCAAGATGACTCGCTCTTCAGATGAAAATCAACCGAAGATACTGAGCCTTTTCAACGTCGTCAGAGCTCCCATTCGATTCCCCGTGAACCCGAATAGCCTCTTGATAAACGACTTCTAAACTAAACTAATAATATTATTATTATTTGGGGCGTGCTGCAACTAACGGTGGCTGCAATACAATACAAAGGCAGCTGGACCTCTCTTCATGCAAATCGCAAGGAACAATCAAACTCAGTGGAGAACTCTAATGGCGACCCAGTTGACCTAACATCGAAATCAGCTGATAAAGTTGTTCAAATGTAAAAATGTAAAATACAATGTCACGTGGAGGTTTGTGCATATGCACGCACATTCATTCACGTGCTTCAACGTTACAAAGAGTGTCAATATTTCAGGGAAGAAATGTTTATCGATTATCCGGGCACGGTGTCCTCAAACAGTCTGATTGTCGATCCGGGCGTACGGCAGAACGGGCACGCCGCAAGACTCTCTCCGCAATTGACGCACCTACAGACACGTTAGGGTTGGTCAAATCGGTTCCTGCTCTCTTCATTTCACACACTCTCTCGTCAGCCGGCGATTTGACCAACCATAAGACACATGTGTTTCAGCACGCCTCCGGAAAGGGGTCAGGAGCACGGGAATGTGGGAATCATGGGGGGGACTTTCGTACACACCCTCACACCCGATCCATTTCGGATGGCTCGAAATCGAGTGAATGGCTTTAAAGTATGGAAAATAGAGTGCGATATGAGAAATCACGGTCTCTTCATTTCGCGCGCTCTCTTCACCGGGCGGTGGATTAGAAAAAAAGTAGAAGCTATCACTAATTTCGCACTTCACAGAATGCTCTGAGTGCAAATATTTCAGAAGGACGTTCTTCGTGGTTTTCTCTCTTGGAGAACGGTTCTTCGACCTATTCCTTCTGCGCGATCTCATTTTTCGGTGAGCAGTGTGGGTATTGAGACGCTTGAAGAACCGCTCTCTAATGTGGAGTTAGTTTTCCGAAATGGAACTTTAACCGGCCCAATTTGAATTCCCGCCATTTTCATCTCGGTTCCACGAATACTTGAAATTTGTCGGCTTAAACTTTGTTTAAATGAGTTTGATTTCTTCTGGAAACGAAATTTTGTGTAGACTATTCGTGTAATCCAACTAAGAAATTTCGAGAATTAAAATCTCGACCATTTTCGAATTCCATTTCAGAGAGCTAACACCACATAAGAAATCAGACATTGGAGAAGAACATAAAAATATTTCTCATATTCAACCTGCGATATGTGCAGTAGTGTTGTTAGACCGAATAATCCTATTCGCGAATAGAATCTAACAACACTACAACACATTGTGTATAACATTTATAAAATGATACGATCATACCAAAAAGCCGGATCACGAACTTCCGTTGTTTACCATACAGGAACATTGGCGACCCTCTCGCTTTTGTGTGCTCTCTCGTCTCGGTAAACACAGGAAGTCCCAGTTCGACATTTTGTTTGATCGTATCATTTTATAAATGTAATAAACTTCCGCACACGATATGGCCACAAGCAACGAATGCGACTAGACGCTGCGGATCGTCGTTGTAGCAGATGTCGCACCGTCGAGAGAAGCTAGAGGACGAAGGAGGAGTACTGTAAACGGGTTAATTCTGGCATACTGTATTTTTAGATTTTGCCTATTGTAAGCTTTTACAATTTCAAAACGAAACCTTCATGGCATGGACTACTGGTGCGTTTCATGAACGTATCATTTTGGACTACTTTTTTTCTTTTTGTTTCCAAATGGTCCACTTTTTACTCTCTTTTTTTAAAAATCGATCACTATTTTATACCCAGACGTGTCACTCGCATTGTCATGTTCTCTTGTAGTCCATATCTATTGTTTCAGAACGGATCTTTTAATCTTTTTTTTGACGAGTGTTTGTGAATTAATAATAGGAGTGCGTAACCACTGGCAGTCTCCTTTTCTAAAAAGCATTCTACACGTAATCAGCCGCATCGCCGATTACAATACAATATTTATCAGTGTCGCTTTAGGGGCGCTGTTCAAGATGGACCGATTACAGGACCGATTACAGGCTCGTACGAAAATCGACTTACATCCCATTGGAAACGTGTAAAAACATTCTTGAAGTCAGGTTATTTTTTAACAATCTCTCATTTTACATTACCGTGTGTGCACTGAGTTCCCTTCCCTATACAAATATTAATCGAAAACTATAATAGTTAAAAACTTTAGTTTCGAGAAAATTGAGCGCACCTCCTTACTGATGTTGCTGGGATATGGGATGACGCTGCAGCAGGAGTGGATGTGTTGCGGGAGACACTCTGCTGCACTTGCTGCAGATCCACCGAAGCATTAGGTGGTGCAGCTGCTGGAGTTGCATGGCCACGAGCTGCCGTCGTTTGAGACAAATACTTCCACAGCTTTACCAGCAAACTGATAATTCCCCACGCAGGCTGCGCAGGCAGTTCAGTTTTTTTTATTGATGGGTCTGTTTTTTAATCATATATATATATATATATATATATATATATATATATCTCGAAATATTCAACAACAAAAACTCACAAAGGGTAAAATTAGCATGAGAAGCAGTGCATATGCTACCAATTTAAGCGTATTGACCATGCCAACGATAAGGAGGAGATTCTGGAAAAAAGGTCAATTGTAAGAGAGATGGCCAAACCTTCACTTTCCGATACAAATTTGAGTAAAAATACAATACAATACATTTCTCGTTTCTGGCAGTCGTCGTGAGCGGTCCCTCTCCAGTTTGTTCTGATGGAGAGGGTATTTCCCTAGTTCATCCGGACCCTCGCCTATCTACCAACGACTCGACAAGATTGGAATCCCCGTCCTAGCCGGCCTGGTCACCGTGGATGGGTATGGCCGTTTGATGTTAGCTACGCAGATACCAGTTTCGCTAATCTCAATTCGAATGATGTTTCGAGCTTTGTGGACTCAAGTGGAAGGAAGATGCGCCATCCGTTCGTCAGGACTGCCTTCAGCCTCACGTTACCTCCCCTTTCCTCCTACGTCCATGGTCCTAAGAGAGATCTCGTCTATTCCACCAGCAACTTCAAAGAATCTGTGAATGGTCTGTGAATGGGAAGAAGACCGATCCTCTAGCCCGACCCCAGCCGAAATGATCAGTCCATACGAATTTGAGTGTTTCTGGTGAATTCAATAAGGATCGTATTGACCAGCACACGTCCAACGGTAAGTATTACATTTATAAAATGATACGAACACACAAAAAGTCAAAATGGTACTTCCTGTGTTTACCAAAGCGAGAGAGCGGGCAAAAGTGAGGGTCGCGAACGTGCCTGTGTAGTAAACAACGGAAGTCCGTCATTTGACTTTTTGGTGTGATCGCATCATTTTATAAATGTAATAGAAGATCGCAAGGATACTCACAGCGAAGATGATGAGCCACTCCTCTTTGCGGAAGTTGAAGTTGAGCATCCTGCACAACTTTACGCATCCGGCTATTTTTTGTGGAACAATCTTTCATTAAACAATATTGTGTGCGCACTGAGAGTCCTTCCCTATACAAATATTTTTCGAAAACTATCATAGTTTGAAAGTTAAGTTTCGCAAGAAAATAGCGTACCTCCTTACTGATGTTTCCAGGTTCGGGAATGGCGCTGGGATCATTGTTTGAGACAAATAGCTCCACAGCTTTACCAGCAAACTGATGATTCCCCAAATCTGCGCAGGCAATTCAGTTTTTCATTGATGGATCTGTTTTTTAATCATATATGACGGGTGCAACTAAAATTTGCACCACAACTTCGAAAAAGCATATTTTTCTTTCATTAATGGATGAAATCAAAAGCTATAGATTGCGAAATTTCTGTCTTGATATTCGCCAATATTGCAATGTATATATTCGGCCGATAAGGAAATCTCCATCTCCCTAATCATTGCTGGTGGTTTGTTTGGAATCGCCATTCTGACAGGCTTTTGTAATGCTTGCCCGGCAAACCATTCTGACAACTTGTCAGAATGGCGAATTGGACTGATCATTTTAGGAAGAGGCCGATCCATTCTGACAAGTTGTCAGAATGGCGTACCGCCTAATTATTCCGCTTTTTTTGTATTGATGTCATTATGTTGTGTATTATGTATATTAATTATGAGTTGCTCGGAACGATAATTTCCACATCAGTTCACAGATCCAGAAAGGGGTCAGAAACAAGAGAATGTGTAAAAAGAGAGAGAAACTCTTTCTTCTACTCACTCTCCTGCCCATGATCCCTTTCCAGAGATATGACGGCAAAATGGAATCATGCGTCTCCGCATTCTTCGTTTTAAGTAGTTGATGACGACCAATGTCGAATCCATCGTTCACATCGACCAGCTCACACACCCTCACATCGATGAAATGAAGGGAGATAGAGAGTTCGCTCGTTCAAATCTTAGTCAAATCTGGTCATCCCCTATGTCTTTTCGCTTCATTTTAATTCATTCTCACAGATTCTTCCCTTCGCAGTTGGTCGGTGCTTATTTCACTTTATTACACGCTCATGGACTATCATTATTTTTGTCAATATTTAGCCACTTTTCCAGAAAGGAGAAACCGGATCAAGCGGACTCTCACTATCAAGGATGACGATGACCGATACGCAGTCTATTATGTTTAGAGTACGAGAAATTCACTGGAATTTAGCTATCAGGAAGAAGATTTTATAAATATCCGCTACCTCAATTTATCTATTATTCCCGTCAAATAAAAGCTCACTGTGTTGCACATATCCTACAATCAATGCCGATATAAATTCTAAATAAAAAGAAAAGATTGTTGCACAAAAATATAACGAACAGGCCATTCTGACAACTTGTCAGAATGGTTTGGCCGACCAACCATTCTGACAAATTGTCAGAATGGTTGTTCCGAATAACCATTTTGACAATGTGCCAGTATGGTTTTTAAGGGGAAATCGAGGGAAACAGTGGTGACGCATGTTATAGAACCAAATAGTAGACGAAAGTAAGTAGAAATTCCTTTAACATGGCTTTTCGCTGTGCGAACCAAGCTTTCGAAAACTTGGAATGGTACCCTACTTTTTAGGTAACTATGGTGCAAATTTTAGTTGCACCCGTCATATATATATACATATATATATATATATATATATATATATACATACTCGAAATATTCAACAACAAAAACTCACGGGGGGTAAAATTAGCATGAGAAGCGTTGCATATTCTACCAATTTAATCGTATCTACCCTGCCAACGATAAGGAGGAGCGCCTGGAAAAATTGTAATTTTAAGAGAGATGGTCCAACCTTCACTTTACGTTACAAATTTGAGTTTTTTGGTGAATACAGTAGTTATCCGAATGGCAAGCAAACTTCCAACGGAAAGTAGAAGTTCGCAAGGATACTCACAGCGAAAATGATGACCCACTCCTCTTTGCGGAAGATGAAGTTAGGCATCCTGCAATACTTTGCGCCTCCAAAATACACACATAACAGGCCTCATAGACCGCGAGGATAGAATCCAAACGACTGTGCAATGCGACGAACAATCACAGGACTGTGGAAATGTGTTCATTAGATTATTTGTCCTTCAGAATAGCGGAACATGGTATAGTAACAAGCCTTACACAGCGCCTCACAAACCCGAAAGGTGACAAACGCGCTCGAAATTCTATGAAGCGCCATGAGGGGCAAAGGCTACACAGAGAAAAATGTGTGTCATATATGGCTCCTGAACTGCGTTTGTATGTCATATGTAACATACAGTATGTTATATATAACAGACAAGCGCAGTTCAGGAGCCATATATGACAGACATTTCTCTGAGTGTAGGTGCGATACTTGTGCGTCATAGTCGCTTTCTCATTCTCACACAGTCTCTAGTTAACTCTAACGTTATCTGCTCTATCGCTTCCTGTGCTCGCGATGGATGCATTGTGCTTCGTAAGCCTAAACATTCTTATCAGGGGGCGCTATCATAAAAGAAGAGTCTGTGTGAATAACGAGCATTCATGTTATGGAGAAATGTTAACGGCAGAAACACCGATTTCTCTCTTTCTCTCTCTTTCTTCGAACAGCACGCTCTCATGGAATCTACTGATTTCAAAATTGGGGGAAAAGTGAAACGAATGACGCACTTTAAATGAGTGAGTGAGATTGAGAGAAATTTAGACAAAAGTGGTGAGTATCATTCCAAAAAATTCCAATAATTGAATTCAAATATCAATGTATCGACGGTTCTTCTACGAAAATGATTGTGATATTCCTAATTTGTTCAGGGGAAATACACTACAATATATCAACATGAATACACTACCATTTAATGCTCATTCATTTTTTTTCAAAAATAAAGAAATTGGAGATCCGCGGCGATTATTAATCAGGCTACTTTAAAAATCTTAAAGCGTTCTATGCACAACATAATAATAATAATAATATTAGTGCTTATTATGCAATGTACAGAGCACGTTGTAATATACTCAAGAATTTCTTGTTCCGATTGTGTTCCGATTGATCCTGGTAATCTTCCTCCTAGCAGGAACATGACCAGGAACAATCGGAACACGACCAGGAACACACAATTTTGAAGTTGATGATATAAAACGGGTAAAATTATTATTTCCAAGAGGTTCGGCCTGTTTGGGCAAGCTGATCATTTTTTCTCTTGAATTTTACATCAATTTTGATGAAAAGCGGTCAATTGAACGTTTATTTCTCTCGGCTGCATTTATTTTACGCAATTTATCATTTAATCTATAATGGATATTTTCCTTTGCAATTGCTCAGATATTTTCTTTTGTAATGACTTTGTTCGTTTATGTTCGTTGTTTTGTTCACTTTTTAACTGCGTTCTCCTCTGATATTAACAAATATCTACTTTATCGAAACATTATTTAACAATATTAATGCAGCGAATGTGATCAATTGATGATGTACTTTACATCAGACGTGATCTCCTTGAATCTATCGTCGTTTACACCGATGATTCCAACAGATGAACTTCCTCTAGCCAGCATTTTGCAAGTATCGGAAGTGTGGGGCATGATCTTCTGCAGGACAATCTCTCTCTTGGTAATCTCTTCCCAAACTCCTTCTTCCACCATCCATTCGCTCTCTCCCTCCGATGGCATGGGTGAATCCCTCCGATGGCATGGGTGAATCCATTGTTGAAATTTTCTAAAGTAAGGCATACTTTCAGAGAAAATCGAGAAAAGTACGAACTTATTGATCCATCCATTGTGTGAATCTGAATAGTATTCTTGGGAGGAGAAGTGGAATTGAACAATAAGACAAGCGAAACTCCGTGGCCTCCGATTTCGGCCGATTTCTTCATCAAGGCCTCCACATTCTAAAAAAAGATTCATCATTTTGCCAATAAACAAGTACCTACCTGTCCCGTTTCGATGACCGTGAGATCTGGAATATCTGGAAGTTCGTCAATAGACGATATTTCGACTTGGTCGACATCCGATCCCATTAGCTTCATCTTCTTTACAAATGCTGAGACTGTGTGATTTCGCATAGAGTAGTTATCTTCTTTTAGCCTTCTGCAAAACCAAACTTTCTTACTCAATCTCGCTGTAGGAATTACGCGTTTTGTGACTCGCAAAATGCGCAGTTCTCTTCATTTCGCGCAATTGGACCTAATGAGAGCGGTTGAAATTACGCGTTTTGTGACTCGCAAAATGCGCAGTTCTTTTCATTTCGCACAATTGGACCTAATGAGAGCGGTTGAAATTACGCGTTTTGTGACTCGCAAAATGCGCAGTTCTTTTCATTTCGCACAATTGGGGCCAATTGAAGCTGTTTGCGACTTAATACAAAACTCACTCGATGATTCTCATCATTTTCTGCTCCGCATTAACGTTCCCTGGGTAAGCAAGTTCGGCAATCTCCTTATTAGACAAACGTCTCTCGTTCTTATGTCGTCTACATCTACATTCTTATCTTCTTTCTATCTTCGTCTACATTCTTATGTCGTCGTCTGTATCTGCAGCAAAATCAAATGCTACATGAAGTTTGTTTTTTAATCTTATTTTACAATTCAATTGTGTTGGATGCGTTTCAGAAGAGGTCAAATATCCAGAGACAAGTCACGGGAACTCATGTGCTCTCACATGAACGATGTCAGGTAACATGACGTATTTTTCAACTGCGGTGTTTTAAATCGTGCGTTTTTTTAGAAATGAGCGAGAAATTGTGAATAACAACTACGCTCAGTCTCTATGTAGCGACGATCATTTGTTTCTATCACTTGATGACATGAGCAATCAGGCTACGAAACTTCCCAATCTCATGAACTGTCGTAGCAAGAATATCCCAGACAGTGTTCTTGTTAGAGCAGATTTGAGTGGTGCTCTGTGGGCGAAAAAAAGTGAGTTCTAGACTGTAGTTTTATTATTCCCTTATTTTAACATTTATTTTACAGAGGGAACGGCTAATTACACAGTTGATTTATTCATTGACGTTGGAAACGTTTACGGAGCTGGAGGAAATTCCGTTATTAACTTTTTCGTAAACTCACTTCGGCGTTTCGAGAAACTACCAGCAACAATTTTCTTGCAAGTATGTTCTTTCTAAACTTTAATTGCACAATTCTTTTAATTCAGGTAGACGGCTCAAAATGCAATAAAAACCGAGTGTTCTTTTCGTTCCTTTCCTATCTTTTTGAGAAGCGAGTATTCAGAAAGGTTCTTTTTCGAAATTTTTACAATCCTTTTTCAATTTGTGCAAATTCAGATTTCTGTTATGTTTTTGCCTGTCGGGCATTCGCACGCATTTACCGATCGATTTTTCGGTGTTGTTCGTCGAAAGCTCAATGAATCGGATCAATTCACTCCATCAGGTACACAGTTCTATCCATAATGTTATCTTTCAAAAATGAAGTGGCAAACGTTTTTCACTAACTTCTGAAGAATACGCATTCTGCGACTCACAAAACGCGTAATTCCAACCGCTCTCATTGCCCTCAATGCGCGAAATGAAGAGAACTGCGCATTTCGCGAGTCACAAAACGCGTAATTCCAACCGCTCCCATGAGGTCCAATTGTGCGAAATGAAGAGAACTGCGCATTTCGCGAGTCACAAAACGCGTAATTCCAACCGCTCCCATTAGGTCCAATTGTGCGAAATGAAGAGGACTGCGCATTTTGCGAGTCACAAAACGCGTAATTCGGATATTTGAGAATTGGCATCCTCGATTTCGGAGATCAATGGAGTTAGATCAATTCGTCATGAAAGATTGAATTTTGATCTGAAAAGTTGGATTGAACTACAGATTGGAAGAAGTTTAGATGGAATTTTCAAAAACATGTACTTCGAATTCCAAATCGAGAATGGTGCGCATTTTATAATAGGCTTTGTTGGAAGCATAATCGTTGCAGACAAGAACGTTGTTACTTATCGACCCTTGGGAAGTAGTTCAGCAGGACAGCACACGAAAAATATGCCATCTTTCACAGGAGAACCAGAGTGGAGCAAGCGGTATATTGTGAGAAAATATAAATTATACAATATTCATTGCAGATCGACGAATTTTGAGCCAATAGATGACCTGATTGAGTGTGCTGAAGGAGAACTTCCGGATTCTGTGATAAATGACTGGAAGAAAATTAAAGAACGAATACGCAAAGCACCACCGCCAGGTTAATATTTTACTCATTTTCTCCGCAGTGTAATTTCTCAATTTACAGTCCGCTGGTCCGATGTTCTGGAATCTCTGGTTTCTAGGAGTTCGGAGAGGGTTGCTGACGAAGAGACTCTGAAAAAGGCCGACAAGGAAGCTCTCAACCAATTTGTTGAGAAAACGAAGAAGTCAAGGAAAAGGAAAATAGACGATCATTAAACTCTGTACTTGTAATACTGCTGACTAATAAATTGTCGTTTGAAAGCATTGTTCTATAAATTACACATAAATCATGAGAAAACAATTATTCGAATTTTTACAACCATAAGATCATTAAAATTACTTGCTTTAGGTGACGTTAAAAAAATTAACAAAAATAGGGGAAAATGCGAAAAGGAAAATAAATAACAATCAGTTTGCCCAAACAGGCCGAACCTCTTGGAAATAATAGTTTTACCCGTTTTATATTCTTCATATTTTTAATACATTTTATTCGAACTGCTATTTTAAGACTTTGTACACTGCTAAATGTTTGCAAAATTGTAAGTGAAGCTATATTTTTAACATGTTCCTCTTGTTCCTGGTCATGTTACGATTGCTCCCGCTCACACTCGGCCGAATGTGAGCAGGAACATCAGGAACAATCGGAACAAAAACAATCTTGAGTAAATTAGAGACTAAGTAAAAATAACGGCATACATGAAATACGATGCCACATCGATTGACAAAGAATGTGTTTTCAGAAAAGCTGAGAGGAGTCGCAAAAAGAGATAACATTTGATGGAATAAAAACTTATTAGTGACCGCTTATTATTCATTCATTGATATGGTTGTAATTAGAGTGGCGCGTCGTGCAAAGTGCACTGCCAGTACACGGCACGCATGCACTGCAGAACACAGTTTCATTATACTTCAGTCGTATCGAAACACCGATTGATTGCACAGCACGGTGTTCCGGGCAACATGCCAAAATTAAATTCGTGGTGAGACCATCGTCCTTTTACGGAAATAAGGCAGCTCGCTAACTTGGTCGGTTTTCGCATAGAATTTGTTGCATTATTTTACACATTTCACCGGGCATGTCCGGTAGGGATGCCGGTTCGGTTTGCGTAAAACGGCTCTCTCTCGCTTCCCTGACCTCTCTCGATCGTGTTACGAGAGATAAGAGGTCAACCTCTTATCACTCGCCGTGTTCCGGGGGAGGGGAGGGGAAATGCCGTGTTACGGAACACGGGCCGTTTTGGAGTGAAAATGGGTGATCGCAAATCGACTCAAACTGTAAAAAGGTGAAAACCGAGAAAGTAGAAAATTCATAATAGGAACAAGGATGAGTGTCCACTTTACCCCGTTCGATTTCAGTCATTTTGTATTATTTTATTGTATATTACTATTTATAAAATGTTCACGCAGAGTATCCTTGATAGTCAGGAGCTGAAATTTGTATGTAAATCTCATGATTGCAAACCGCCAGGCATGGGCAGACACAAAACGACTGCGAGAAGTTGAGAGACTTCCTCTCACTTTCAAAGATTGTTTTCTTGACCCTCTGTCCGGACGTTTATAGATCCCGTGAAACGATGTCAAAACGCGGTGACTTTGTTAAATTCAAATTAGTTGGCTCTGAAAAAAAGAGCAAAAAGTAAAGGCAATGAGCGGAGTTGAAACTGGTCATGCAAAATAGCTGGGTGGACATCTTACCGACTGCGCTACACAGTGAGATGTATCGTACGTACTGAAAATATCGGAACGTTTACCGCAATGTGATCAAAATGTTCAATTTTTGTAACTTTGCGAAGAAAATTATTTGCGACTCGTGAGTAGGTTCATATTTTTTGTCCACCTCTATTTGCCGGAAACTACCCGGACATGCCCGGTGAAATGTCTAAAAGAAAGGAGAAAATTCGATGCGATAACCGACCAAGTTAGCGAATTGTCATCATTACCGTATACAGCCGGGAAATTCCAGTAATTGCCGGTTCTGTCCCTTTTTTGCAATCGAATTTGTCGCTTTCTGATCACACATTTCACCGGGCATCACCGGGTAGATTCCGGCAAATCGATGCGGATTAATCGAATTAGCATAAACACAAGTCATGATAATGTGTACTCGCAAAGATGCAAATTCTGAACATTTTGATCACATTGCGGTAAACGTTCCGATATTTTCAGTACGTACGATAAGAAGCCTCTTGCAACTTCTTTTTCTTCCTTGCACCACTACCTCCAGTTCCCGGCCCATTTTTATTGATTTCAGAGTCTTTGGAAGTCTAATAAGATTTTAGTATAGTTTCCACGACATATGTTGGAATCGCTTGTTACAGTTAGAGCCTTATTTTACACCGAATAGCCTTTTCGAATGAATATCACCGAAAACAGAAAAAAGAGGGGTTAGAACAAGAAAAGAGGGAAGAGAGTATAGATAGTAAATTGTGAGAAGGTGCATTTTTTTATCAATTATCGATAACTTATTATTTCTAGTCTGTTTGGTGATAACGAACTCAATTTCATAGACTCACATTGAGCTGTTTTCCACCAACAGACAAATTTAGCTTCAAAAGCTACCTTTTGGAAAGGAAAAAAGATGAAACACATGGTAATTAGTAAAATTTGGTAATTAGTAAAATTTTTATATGGTCTTACTTTTTCAGTTTATCTCTTCCCTCCATCTTGTTTACATTCCAACACGGCCCGTTTTCCGTAATACGGCATTTGACCCCGCCCTCTCCCCTCTCTCTCCGTGTTACGAAACAAACTGCCAGAGGGTAGACGAGAGAGCCGAATTCCCGAAACCGAAACCGAACGGTCAACCCTAATGTCCGGGTAACTCCCGGCAATCCGAGGCGGAAAAAATATGTCGTGAATATTTTTCTCTGCAAAGTTGCAAAAAACTGAATATCTTGCGCACGTTCTGGTAAACGTTCTGATATTTTCAGTACGTACAATATCTTTGCTAACAAACCCATCGATTCGATAACGTCGAAGGAAAGCCGTACATTGGCCCCAGCCAAAGTTGTTATTCTTATAAATGATTATTACGAAATAAAAAATCAGTGAATTTATTATTTTTTGTATTTCAGAAATTTTGTAAAAAATGGATACCTGTCGTAGCTAACCATCCACATGATTCCAATCCTACAGACCAGGGTTAGAGCGAGAGAGTGTACAAAAGTGAGAGAGTCCCTCTCGATTTCACACGCTCTCTCACTCCAAAGGCCTTTCTGGAAGGTTGACTGGTCTGTGGAATGATGTGCATCGTAGCAGGAGGTCGATGTCCAGCGAGTAAACCGTGCTCCAGAAAATATCGCGCTATGCGAATTATGTACCACACTTGAATTCTTAGTCATTGTGCAATATGTAAGATAAAGATGCACTGCTTCATTGTTTTTGCATTCCATCGTATATGCAGCAGGTGTTCGTTTTTTTTATAGAATGATCAACCACTGGGCAATTATATTTAAAATTATAATGTATTCCCAGCTCTCCATTAAATTTCCGCGGCTGTAATTTAATTGTATTGTTTTCCGGCCGAGCGCTGCCGCCGAAAAACCGCTTTTAGAGGGCCGGCTGGGGGGTCTCAAAGTTATTGCAAAACAGTATTGTATTGTTTTGGTCTTGAGCCGCAGAGACGGGCGCTCTTGGGGATCCTTAACTATTCACTGTCTCCCCTCCCTCTTCTCTATTCTCTTTGTGTATGGTCTCGCTACAACGAGCAAATTCCGTTTTCTTTCGAGATCGGTAAAATGAATTTTCGAAATCTTTCGAGTACGAAGCAGGTGTGTGTCTCATATTCTGCGTGGTACAAAATATATACAGATTGCATTCAACTTTACCTTATTCGGAAAAATAATAAATAATCCGTTCATTGTGAATGAATCTATTCACCGGCCGTTCAAGCATACAACGGATTTAGGGTGAGAACGCTTGTAAAATCGAGAGGGACTACTTTTGTATATTCTCTCACCCTGACCCGTCTCTGTTGGTATGGAATCATGTGGATAGAGAACTCCTCTAACCCCACGCAGCTTTCACTCGTGTCTATTTACTCACTTACTTCCCTTGCTCAATTCAGCAATCGATGTTTTCACACTCACTTACCCACCAAATCATTCCACATCCCTGTCAACCCTCCCACATTATCCGAAAGAGTAGCGGCGAGAACATGTTAGAGAAAGAGGAAATCATCGAGAGAGAGCGCAAAATGAGAGAGTCAGACATCGAAAGACGTTTTTGGCATGGTGCCAACTCGATGCTTTGCCTCCACTTCGGACTGGAGGAATTAGAGATCGTGCGAAATCGAGTGGCGCTCTCTCACTATCCCACACTCTCTCGTCCCTGACCCCCTCGGGAAGGTTTGGAAATGTTTTACACAGTGTTTTCTTGCTTGCTGTGACCGTGACCTCCGCTCGAACTTTTTTATCTCGTCTCCCGATATTTCTTGTTTCCCCACCTTTGCTGTTTTCGATGCGCGAAACAGTGCCAAATGAGCAATAGTCCAAACGGCGCAGACCTTTTCCCCTCAAATATTCTCGATTTTCACGTTGAATCAAACGTTCCAAAACATACTAATAATAAGGAGTATTTTGGCATCATAGTCGTTTGAAGTCATAATATATTTGCGATATTTTTAGTTTTGAGTATGTTGTAAATTATGTTTCAAAGCAAAGTATTTATGTTACCCGTACGTTTCTTCTAAACTTACACGAGTTTGCGTGCGCAGCGAGTAGTCTAATGCATAGACAATGTTCTCTTTGGTACTTTTTGCGAGCGCGCCTCACTCGGGACACAGTGGCATCTTCCCGCCACTAAGCAGCCGGCAAAAACATAATGCCCCCTCCCCTCCAGTTTTATGGGAACATTCCGGGAAGCAGATGCGCGGAAGAGGCTTACCAGCTGGTAGAGTTGGAAGTTCTCCCTGGACCCTTTCTGGAGCGTCTACCTTACTACTCGTCCACGTGAATGCAGTACAATGTCGTGCGCATCTCATTGTCTCTCTTTCTCTACCCGCCCTCTCCAATCTCCACACTCTCTCGTCGTCGTTCCTCCCACTATTTGCTCGCGCTATTCCAGTGTGTTTCATGTGAAGGGGAACAACGGAGTGGAACCGGACGACCCTCCAGGAACACTTTCTCCAGGCACGCTCACTAATTTCCCCTTGCAATTTCCCTCCTCCAAGCTCGCTTCCCATTTTTTTTGCATTTTGCAACTTTCAGAACGATTTTGAGAGTCCATAGACATGTATGGAAAAAGATCTACAAGATCGGGAAATGTGAATTCTTTGTCAGGAAGAAATAACTCTATATGGTTTTGTCAAGACGGAAAGTATAACATTCTACAGTTGAAGAGTGTGCGAAATCGAAAGAAATGTCAGACGTTTGAACAAATAGTCACAGTGTTCCTTCGTAATTGGGAAATTTCGCAGTTTTCGCTGAAATTCCGCGCTAAATCGCTGCCTTTCGCGCATTTAGTGATGCAAATTGGCACCGCGCAATGCGAAGTGTGCATAGAGAGAACTACTTCCTAGCTGCGGCGGCAAAAGAATCTAATTGATGAGGGTGCGGCGCATAATGCTCTTCCTTCTGGAGGTTTGGATGCACCGATCTCCAAACCTCCAGAAAGGGTAAAGAGCGTGGGAACCTTAATGACCCCTTTCTGGAGGAGCGTTTGGCGCTGGAATGATGCGAGAAAACGGTTTCTCCCAAGCATCAATCTCGATACGCCTGTCGACTTTGTGAAGAACAGAGAGGAAAGATGACTTCCATCTCCCATTTTCTGTTTTGACGGACTTATGCAAAGTTCGACGGAACAAAAACAAGAACACGCCTTTGTATAATCACTAATTCCTTCATTCGTAGCTGTAACATTTAAAAAGTCAGTTGTCGATGCTTTCGTTTGTTCATTTCTTACTGTATCGTGATCGTTCCGGGTCAATTTCAGCAAGCTCGATTTTACAGCACCGTTCCATTTCTCTACAATTCTTGTCTCTGACCTCTACTGCTTTACAATTGATTGCTGTTTAGAATAGCGAATTGCGTCATCACTAGTCAACACTTACAGTTTCCTGCTATTTCACGGCCAGTAGCACCCGTGTTTCCCCTATATATTTTTTTTCAAAAACGAAGACGCGTCATCAGTATCTAGTCTCAGTTCCTTTTTTCGTCCACCGTATTTCCATGGCACGATTTTTCAAACACAACATCGCAAACTGCTTTTATGATTCAGAGTCTGAACCGGTGGTGCTTTCTGTGTGCACACACTTGTTTCGAATCTCACAGACGCAATGAGCCCGTCTCTCTCTCTCTTCACCTCCTTCTCGTCTCATTTCTCGCCAGATTTGTGTTGTTTCTGTTTCGCCTTTCTCATTTCCCGGGTAGAAAACGTCGCCTTTGTGCGCCCATTCGTCCCAACACGTCGAAATGAGTCCAATTTGGCGAGGTTTTTTGCTATGAAATTCCTTGAAAATCGCAGAAAAGGCAAGTTTTTTCTTCGCTATTTCATGAAAATCGTTCTAAAATGCGTATTTTCCTGAAATGATTTCATTACGCGCGCCACGTCTCCAGAAAGGGGTCAAGGTAGCGATTCGTGAAAATGAATGGACGCTATCTCGCTCCTATCCTCTTTATTGAGATTTGGAATCGCGAATTGACTTTCTCATTTCGCGCATAGTTTTCGCATGCCATCTCATCATTCATTCATCGCGCGGTTATGAGCTTTCTCGTAAGGAGGAAGGAAGTGGGGAAGGGAGGAGAGGAGTCGGGAGCGTTCCCGAACGCTATCTATTCCTCACTTTAACTAGCACGCTTGTTTTTTTTAAAATGGTAAACTAACTAGTTCCGAAAGTTTCGTGTATACTATAATATTTTCGTTGTTTGCCTGGGCAAGGCACGATAGAGTGCGTGAAATTGAGGGAATGCCGACCTCTTTCTGGAGGCATTCTGGGGAATTATATCACTGCAAAAGAAATGCTCATTAGAAAAATTTGCAATTTTATGTTTTTCATCTCGTTTTCGCACACTGTATCATATTTTTAGCGAACGTTTAGTGGGTAAATGTGACACCCAATTAGCGAATAAACGCTCCTATTCCATTTCATGTTGCGAATCTCCTTCGTTTAGATTGAGTCGCGTAACAAGGTTACGCCAACCAGATGGTGCGCATCATTTCACGGCCCGGGCAAGCCTCCAGAAAGGGGTCAGAGCCGAAAGACTCCTAGCTCTACCTCCTGACCCCATTTCGGAATTTGGGCCGGGCTGAAGTGAGGAATAATGACGGGGGCTTAGATTCACTGCAAGGCTGCGTAACGAAGTTACGCCAACATGCGGGAGAGAGGCTCAATCATAGGCAATCATATCACGCTGCGTTTTGGTTCCGCCCCTCGACACAGCACATCAAAACTGCAGAAAGGGGCCAGGAGGTGTGCTGAAGTAAGAGAGACCCTCTCACTTTCAGACGTGGAGGCTTGGCCGGAGGTGATATGGTGTGTGAGCGGCATCTAGATTCTATTTTTTTTCACCGCCGACGTGATCTTTCTCCTCGCACATTTCCCTGATATTATTATACGGCGGGTATAGTTCTGGTTTACAAATTACCGGTTGACTTTCTCTCTAATGTCTAGTCGTGGAGAAATGTGAAATGCTCACTTCTCGTGACTTTTTTTAGCGTCAAAGATCATTTCACGATACTAAATTCGACCAACCTTTTACGTAGTTTGCTTATAAAGTTTGCGCAGGTGCTATCGCCCACGAAAAAAACAACGAACTTTTGACAGCTGATTTTCTCAACCCACGCAAAACAGACGATTTGTCTCACATTCCTTATCTTTTACGCGATTTCCTCACAAATTCCCTGGAAAACTGCGGATTTTAGGTCAGTTAGTACCCGTGATTGAAGTACATCGGCACTCTTCTAGTCTGAATGAGGGCTCAATTCCGTATTTTCCAGCAAGCCAGTCAGGTTTCCCTAGTGAACACCCAAATATTACGAATTCCCATCTCACCTGATCATTTCCGCCCAATTTCCGTATAAAAGGCAAGTGCTATTGTACTTTTTTCAAGTCTCTATGTGATTTTAATGACTTTTTTCCCGAATACTTGAGAGTAAACTGTGACTTCGCGCAAAAAGTTCCCACACTAATCAGTTGACTTCACCTACTCATCACTCCTCCCTAACCCCTCTCCCTAATCATTCCGCCGCTATCAATAGTAATCACTCAACCGGTGCTTCTATCAATCAACCTAAGCGCTCTAAAGAAAGAGAGGCGGCTAAAGTTGCCAACTTTCCGGGGCCGGCAAGTTGGAAACGCCGGGGCCGTCTTAAAGGATCTGTTGTCCCCCGCCCCTTCTTCTTCTCTTTCCCAATTCAGGAAGCGATTAGACGATTCGAGCTTGCTTAGAGTGGGCATAGAAGAACTACACCTGCATATTCGCGACATTTAATTATCCATTTCACAATATTTGCGTTTCTGCTTCTCGTAGATTTGACAGCTTTTTTTTCATTTGTCAACTCTTACGGTAGAGTGTGTTTCCCCCCACATGATCATCTATACCCTTTTATTCTTGTACTTTTGAATGAACAAACTTTTATCAACTTCGCTTGTGTTCGTATGAGGTTCGAGGTGGAAAACACGCTGAATGTAGCCAATAGTGAGTCAGTCAGGGGCGTTTTTTGCGCTAGAGTTGGTGGAGTAGGGGGAGGGGGAAAGAGCGAATGATAGGCACTTTGTAGTAGTGCGCAAGCGAGTTTTGCCCCGGGGGCGCGCAACGATTACTATCGCGCGCCCGCACGATTCACTGCGGTTGATAACGTCACTACCGTTACCTGCTACTCTCCTCGTTTCGCACGTTCTCTTGCTCTTCCTTCTCCATAATTATCGATTGCCTTATCAATTTGGACAACGTTTCCGATAATAGCTTGATGATGTAGTCTCTGGTTGCGATTCTAGTCATCATTTTGACCAATGATAATCGTTTTAGCGATCAAGAAATGATAGATAAGAAAAATCGTACTACAGTGATCAATGGTACGAATGATTTCGATCTGAGTGTGTTTTGCATAGATGCAGGGTTTACGTGTTTTCCCCGATTCTGCTCTATTTTTATGACGTAGTATTTATCCTTTAACACCTTTAAACCATTAATTCGTCTGTCTCTAGTATTCTCCGTACCATCATTTCTGCCCAGACACCGTCTAGTTCTCTTCTCCCGTAACGAGTTTTCCGGTCACCTCAGACACCGGGACACCCGTAAACAGGCGCGCGTTCGGAAATGCTCCCCAGACACGCCTCACTTCCAAATTATGATTTCCATCCTCCGGAATTTGGCTGGAATAGAGTCTATCTGGACGTTTAACCGAGTGATGCGCCGGGGTTGCGAGTTCAATTTCATTACTGAGAAATGCTGCCTCCCCCTCACGCAGCGCACAATTTGGCTGCTCCTGCTTAGGGTCTTATTTGTGGGAGAGAGAGAGACCAATCGCGGAAACGTTTTGGAGACGTTGTTAGACGTTTTCTTGCAGCACTTAATTATTAAAAGCGATTTTTGCGCTATTTTCAATTTTCGAATATAAAATTTGGCTAAATTTTATCGATTTATGGTGTGTTTGTCTGATGACGGTGGCTTGTTTTGGAGGGAGCCTGGGAGCTGATAATGGATGGTGCTTGAGACACACTTCGTCAAGTGTCGCTGAGGCTCATTAGTGATAGCAAGTGGCTTACAATTATGTCGAATGACAATGTTTGCAATATTTATCACGTCCCGATTTGGGGTATTGAATAGGGTTCGCCTGACAAGGAAAATGACCGCTTTTTTCCTTGGAAAGTTAAGAATGATCTTGGCAAGAAATCGATCGGTGTCATTCCTTGTTTATTCCTTGGATAAACCAAGGAATAAACAAGGAACCAAGATCTTGTTAGGGACACTTTTCAAATATAATGACAGTATCGCTCTGAACAACTTAGAAATTACTAAATGGTACTCCGCGAATCTAATTATGGTGATAGCATGATGATTTCTTCTTTTATGGGGCTAAGAATACAAAAGAAGTATTAGGAAATAAGAAGAAACGATGAAAATAAGCTCCACTAAAATTATAACTAGTTCAATCACCAGTTAAATATAATTGAAAATTTTGATCAGTTGAAATCTTCCATTTCTGATGCCAATTCCTTGCCAAGGAACAAGATCTTGAAATGATCTTCGCTATTCTTGCAAGGAGTGAGATAATTGAATTATCTCATTTCAAGGTCCCAAGACCTTGCTTGCCGGGCGAACCCTAGTATTGAATAAGATTAGATTCCACATTGTTCCACAGGCCGGTCAACCTAGGGCTTTGGAATGAGAGGGCGTGTGAAATCGAGAGGGACTCTCTTACTTTTGCACACTATTTCGCTCTAACCCTGGTACGTATGTTTGGAATCATGTGATTACGAATGGTTTCAGACTCGAGCAATGTATATCTGTGGAATGAGATGTTTTATTCGTGATTTGAGCCTTGGGTCGACGCCCTATAAATATTTCCCTATCATATCAAGTGCGCTAATTTAGAGGTATCGAATGTGCTGCTCCTCTATAGAGAGAGATCTAATCATTTGATCCCTACCCTATTTGATCGTTCGGTTCGTAGCATCATCCGAGTGCAATCTCTCTTGTCCGACCAATTTGATCTCTATGCTTCGCCTCTCCCCTTCTCTGCCCTTTGCATACTCAACCTTGTACTTTTATCTCCCCTATCAATTTATATCCTTATCTTCTCCAACTGCGCAAGTGCTCCCTTCCACTTGGCATATTATTTCCCTCGCCATATCTTTCATTATTTCTTATACAACTTAAAATCATTTAGCGCCCTGGTGTACAAAACCGTGGTTCCGTTCCCTGCGCTGTAAGAGTTTGAAAAAAATTGGTTCCGGATTTCTACATTTATTATCCACTGGAGATGTGAGTATTCAAAATGAAGAGATTCAGGCTTATTGCTTTGCCACAAAATCGATCTCCTGATATTTCGCATCCAAATATCTGTTGATGTTCTTGTTTTGCCTGGGAATATCCCGGATTTGTGTCTGAGCGCGGCTATTTCTCTCATACTAATCGTGAGAGTAAAGGGAGAGGTGTAGATCCGGGAGGAGGATCTCTATTGCTTTACTGGTCTCACTCCAAAACTCCTTATAGGGGCCGCACGAGAGAGTGTGCTAGAGTGAGAGAGCACCTCTTCATTTTCACACTCCGAACCCCTTTCTGGAGGTTGTAATAAGGTAGATGAATCTCCTTATTATGCTTTACTGGTCCCACTACAAAGTCCGCCCTCCCCTCTACATTTATCTCCCCTCCATTTTTCACTCACTTATCATTTCGTAAGATTCCGACACTACATATTCGCTAAATATGCGTTGCGAATTGATCAAGTTTGGCACTTTTACACTTTTTCCCCAGCACTGTTAAGCATCTAGAATAGTATATAACGCGTTAAAAGGGGGCTAATCAGCCATACCTATTTCGATGTTAGTCATGATTTACACTGACATTGAGTTATAGACATAGATATTGTAAATTATACCAGTGTAGTGAATCACTACTAGTGATACTCATGTAATTTCGCTATGATCTCTCCTTTAACCACAGGTTCTTTCTTCTCACAAACTCCTGAGATGCGGGACTATGTGATTTCATGTTCCACGAATCCTCTGAATATCAAAATAGTCGGCCGATTTACTCTGTCTATCTCCCGGCTCTCTCGGGTGGAATAGCGAAGCGCGCGTAATGAATTATTCGTCGCCTATTCAGAGTGTAGCCTACGAAAGGCCCCAGATTTGTATTTGGAAGAATGGGGGCGGGTCTATGGGGCGTCTATAGATACAACCGAGATAGAGAAGGGATACGCTAACGATTGCGCAAATGTAGAAAGAGATAGGCAGGCCGACGAAGTAGTACTGAAACGCTCAACTTAACGCGAATTTCTACGAATATATATTTTTTGTTGTGTTTCTCATAGGTTACACTGTTTCTAGACCGTCCACTTGGCCCTTCTCATTTCGCACGTTCCGTCAAATATGATTTTGTTATCATTACATCACCCAGTGAACACCGAAGAGTCGCGGCGACAGATAGATAGAATGCAAAAAAATTAAAGGTGCTCTCTTTCTTTTACACACTATCTCTTCGTTGACCCCTCTATGGAGATGCCATCCGCCCCTCTCGCCCCATTACGAACGTTGAGATAAGAATCGGCGTCGTGCCGTCCATTTCCTTCGAAGTAGTGGTCACCCCACATTTCCGGTCACCTCTCTCTCTCTCTCTCTCTCTCTCTCTCTCTCTCTCTCTCTCTCTCCTCGCATTAGACCCCCGCGCATCTAACTCTTCTAATTTCTGGTTCCGTAGCTTCTACGGCGTTCTCGGCTAAATGAGTTACGTCATCGCTGCGCAATATAAAATATTGAAGTCTGAAAGTTATCATTGCTAGTAGTGTGTTTCTATCGTGGATGGTACCTCTACATGTGAATATCAACATGTTCTGAGTGTATTTACACATTTTTTTGCGGATCAAAAAATTAAACTTGCGAATTCCGAGCCCCGCAATCGTTTCTAAATTGCAAAAACATGTTATTTTCATCTCTATACGTCGTTATCTCATTGATAGTGCGCTACCGGAAATTATCGTCTCGTCCCCACTCATTTGCTACTACATAATTGCCGCTCGAGTCTAGTTATTCTCTCACTTTTACACACTCTCTCGTTCCCGACCCTTTTCTGGAGGAGTGTTCGAGAATGAGTCGTCGCTCTTTTCATAGTTTATGTAATGCGCCAGTGCCGTTTCAATCGTAAATTCGCATGTGTAAACTTCCCTGGTTCACAGCTGTTTCTTCCCACATAATCCGATTTCGAAACTCCAGAAAGGGATCAGGAGCGCGAGATTATCCAAAAGATGATCCTCTCATATTCCTTGCTCGTTGTGTATCCCTTTCGGCACGCTTAGAATCATGTGGTCTCACCCACCTTACCAAATTCGAGCCTCACTCATAAACTGTGACCTACTCCTATTTTTGCGCAATGAATCACAATCGATCGATACCAACAACTCGCTTACAGTATGCCCGAGCTCGCTGCGAGAGTGCACGTCGTCGCGGGAGTCTTCTTCTCCGTATCCATCTCCGCCTCAGGTATACGGTATGACCAGTTGTCGATCGATAATTGATTTTTGTTCAGTTCTCGCCTGTGCGCTCTGGAACTTCCAGAAGCACGAGGCCAACGAAAGTTTGATCTATGCAGGTGAGAACCTGTACAATATGAATAAATAAGAAAAATAAAAGCAAAAATATGAAAATAGCCACAGGTGGGCCGGGTGCACTTACCAAATTAGAAATCTGAACTTTTCGATATTTGGAGCGTTCCCGCTCTAATTGCATTAGCGCTTGACATCACCGAGTCACAGCTTTTTACGCGTAAATTTAGCTACGTGGAAGCATTTAGCGGGGGTAGGCGGGATATTTCCGGCATCAACCCCTAATGTGTCTATGCATGTTAACTTCCTCTATTGGCCCTCCGAATAGCGTTTGTTTCATCTCAGCTAATTCGGGAAAGCTTATGTATTTCTATGCGAACACCGGCATTGAAATTTTATTCGAGTTCAAATCGGAAGTCGCAAAGCACCGGAAGTAGATTGATGATGGCATCGTTTCAGCCGCAGTGTTCAGTGGTCTCATCCTGAATATCGGCATACTCGGATGTCTGATCTACGGAGCGACTAGGAACGTACCCGGTCTCATGACGCCCTACGTCGTCTGTGGATCGATGCATCTCGTAGTCAGGTGCGTCCCACCATGATACTCGGAGTACTGTAGATACGGATGTCTATCAATACTATTGTTCTCCGAGTAATGCATGCTTTCTTCAATATACTGATGAAAAGAAATTTACGGAGAGATTACTGTAGATGGAAAATCGATAATTGCAGTGTGATCCTGACGGGATACTTCGCCGTCTGCACGATTCATGGCATTGTAATGGGCAACGATCTGGTGGAGATTTACGGTAGGGGCGCAAGCAGTGAGTGGACGCGACTGTGGTGCTCACACAAATCGTTCAGGCTTTCTCGTGTTCGCACTGCTGACGTACTTCTGGAGTTGGTCAGTGGAAGTAATTCGCGAGGAGCGTGATCGAGTCGCGAAGCTGGCCGGAAAGCACATGCCATTCATCAATGATGACTACATCTAATTCCCCCTAGATTACGATATCCCCGGGTTACGGTATCGATCTGATTGTTTGTACATGTTGCTCATTTCCTTCTCCACTCCACAAGCGAGGTCACTTACTCATAACATTTCGATAGAATATACTGTAGCTCTAGCACGTGTAATTACAGTACCATCTATAGTTGCAATAAGGGTCCGGCTGTCAAAGTTTTACGTTCCTCGTCATCGAATATTGACGAAAAGCTGTGCTAATACTGCCGAAAAAAAAATTTGTCGAATTACCGACTATCTGACAGCAATTCTTTTTTGTCGACAATACCCCAACCTTCATTTATTGTACTGTTTCCACTCAACGACAATCGGGTTCCACCTGCTGATAAATATGTTATTCCACTTTACAGCTAAAGCAAAAGAGACAGAATTGACAGAAAACTTGCTTTGAAACAAGTCTGAAATTAGAATGTGAAATAAACTCAGTAGGCGATCGGTCACGCGTATGCGAAGATACGGTGGTGGTGTGACGCCACGTGCGGGGAGATCGGGTGCGTTTTCTCACTTTGGCAACTTGCCAAGCCAGTTGAGAACTCTTAGAGTTTTCAACGTTATTAGCTTGCCCTGGGGGCATATGTTACAATTAGGCGATGAGTGCGTCACGTTCGAGAAGGGCAGCTCTCTAGCCGAGACTTTCTTCGACAATCTCAATGAGCGAGTGAGTTTTCACCCGTTTTTTCCTTGATTGCTCATCTTGCGGTGGCCAATTTCTCGGCTCTTTTTTTCATTTACCGGACCAAGGAGCACGGGGTCGGACCCTTCGTTCACCATGTCACGGTGAGAATCTAGCGGGCACCTTTGATTCATCCCCAGATGAGTTGCTTGATCCGGTAATGGAAAGAAGCACCGGTTTCTCAATTGAATGGTCCATTTTGCTTCAGATATGCACAGTACGAGGCAACGGCGCGATGGGAATCAGCGGCAAGAAGGTGCGCGCGAAGGATCCAGTCGTATCGCTGAGGTGCGTAGTCCCGATTCCGATCAATCAGCATTGATTTCACCAGTTCCCTCTTCAATTTGTTCATTCTTTAGTGCTCTTTTATCGAGCAGGGAAAATATCCATTATTTTTTTGTGTTTTTTGATAATACTCGTCCGATGTCTCGTTGAAAAAGCTTAATTGCGAGTCCACTCATCCCTGTTCTGTAGGTTTAGCTGCGCAAGGGTTGTTGGGATAGGTCAAAAGTGGGAAGGTCAGTGACAAAATCTGATGATTTTTATCAAAAAGTGGTAGGATCTGATTTGAAATCGTAACGGATTTGTGGCTAAAAGCGGGAGGGTTCTGTTGGTGGCCACATGTGCTACATGTGTGTCTGTAGCACTTCCTGTGCAAATGCTCCTCGTTTGCAGAATCAAAGACCTCGGTCGGATTCACATCATCAAATTCTCCAAGAACGACAAGTATCTCGCAGTGCAACGACACGAGAATTCGGTGGTGAGCGCGTGTTTATGTTTCATTTGTTCACTTATTTACCTTCTCTCAATAACACTGGTACTCTTCGTTCATGGAATAGAAATCGGTTGATTGTGTGCCCTATTTTATCAAATCTGGTCAGGACGCATGCAGCGACAGTCAATCTCTCAACACAGTAATAATCGACTAATTGATCCACATTTACTTGGCGATTCCTGAGCGAATACTGATCGATTGGTTACAGTATTCTCATCAAATCCGTTCAGGACATTGTTGTAATCGATGGTCACTCGCCCATTTCGTCGCACGAAGTGACGCAGACATGCAAGATGAAGACGGCTAAGATCAAGAGTGTCGAGTGGGTAACGAGTAATCAGGTGAGAGTTATGATATTATATATTATTTATTTAAAAAAGTGTATGTTAACAAAATAGTACAAATAATGTGCTTTTCTTATATAAATATTCAATTCAATTCTTTAATCGGAGGGGTGTTAAATAGCTTCGTATGAGATGTGTCGTTGATTATAGTAGTTGAGCGAACTATCTGGAATGTGGATATTTTTGTATGGCGAATGAATAGAAGAGTTACATTGGTTCTTTAAGCCTATTACAATTCAACTTAATTGCGTCATCACTAATCAATCCTTCTTTAGTTCCTGCTAATCACGACGCAAGGTCTCGAGTTGTATCAAATCGACGAGCGGAAACACTCGATCAAACTCCTCAAGACACTCAATTCCGTTCAGGACTGGAGCATCTACCATGTGAGTTCACATACCGTACTCAATTCTAGTTGTTACCGTACTCACGATGTTATCGATCCGTGAAAAACTGTTTCCACATTCCTTTCGAAGATTTCGGGAACTTTAATTTACATCATTTTGAAATCAGTTGATTTCTAAGGATGAATGTTTTTAAAACGCCGTTAAATGCTCTATTCCGGCTGATCGTATTTGGTTGGGGACATATGTAAATCAATTTCGATCATATTCGTACCGTACTCCAGTCCGCATCGTGCCTGCTCGTGCTCGCGTCGGGACCCTCGCATTCGCAACTGCAGCCCATCGTCATCAAGGGCGGCCAGTTCAATCGGCTCACCAAATTTGAAGTATGCGGAGTGCAGTAAAAAGGATAAGATTCGCGCATTAATCAAAAAAAATTTCGGGTTATGGAGTTCATGAAACACGAACATCACTGATCTTTTCCCGCTCAAATTTGCAAGCATCACAGAGGTAATTCTATTTGAGCGTGCAAAGTTGTGAATTATCTAATTCAAATTAAAATGGGTTTTGTTATCGATAGTTCAGCCAAGCGAAAAAATTCCATTATTTTTTTGCAGGATTTTCAGCTCATTCTTTGTCCAAACCGTTGATATACTGTTGTTTATCGTAAACTGATTTGTTTCGAGGTTGACTTTGGCGTCTCCAACGCGAACACGCACCTGCAGGAGCAGAACGTCAGCGTCGAGATTGTGTGAGTTGCTTTTGGTCGTATGGTGCTCCATTTGAAGGTCTTAATGATGGCGTTAAGCCGATTGTTCCTATTGACTATACGTGAAACCGCATTGCTGCTTGCTCATTGATGTATAGACATCATACATTTTCGCCCGGCCCAGATCATTTTCACACACTCTATCGCCTAGCATAAACACGTCAGATATTTCACAAACACGTCAGATTTCTATCGGAAGTTCGATAAAACACGTCAGATAGGGGGCAATTCTTACTAAACTCGACATTCTGCGTATTCCTAGATGGGTCTCGAGTCTCTTAACTGCCTGGTTCAAAAAAGTGTAAACCCAGAATCTGGGCCAACGAAAATGTATGATAGACATGGAAATGCCTCTACAGTGCTATGCTCGCATATCTTTTTGGCATATTAAAAAATACTTCTCGCTGAAATATTTTATTATTGATCGATACACCGGTGATGAAAATTATTGTACTGATTTTGTTGTTGTAATTTTTCTTTCTTTTTCGGCCTTGACAACGCAAACTCAATGGGTTCGTGCAAATTGGTTGCTGCTTACTATACGCCTGAAACGCCAAAAGTGCATGCGACGCTCAAATGTTACCGTAACCTCGCTCTTTTCTTGCAGCTACGGTCGTGTGTTCATCCGCACGCTGCGCTTCTCGCGCCGCGACTCGTCCGTCTCCGACGTCGCGCTGTACGAGATTCCCGCCGACCCAACGACGCCCGCAAAGCTGCGCTATGTCCTCGCATTGGGTGCGCGCGCGATTATTTATTTATTTGATACACCCGCGATGGGTGTGACGGCAATTAAAGAAACTATGAAGAAAATAGAAATATATACATATTATTGATTTATGTTTATTTCTGAATTATCGATTTTTCAAACTTGAAAATTTCAAGTTGAAATGTATTAGGTACACGACCGCAGTATCTGTATCCGAGTGGAGCACCAGAAGTCCTAAGCAAAAAAATACCGGTTGATTTGCCTGCGAAATCTGTGTTTTCATATCAATTCTTGGCAAGAGAGCTGCGCAGGGCAGTGTTGTGGTATCTGCACTAACAGGAAAATAAGTTCTTAACGTTTGCGAATTCCGATCATGGCACTTGGCGGGCCGATCAATGGGCACTTCTTTACTTTCGGGGGTAAGCCCCGCCCCATTCCCCTCTCGAGGAATAGGCCATGAGATCAAGAGGGGAAGGGAGGGGTGATAGTGGGGGGGGGATAGGATGTGTATTATGTGTAGCAATCTTGCTCTAGTAGAAATCATATTTTATAAATAAATAAATGCCACAATCGATTGCAGGTCTGCCGGGCATGTTCGGAGTGCACGTCATCGACTCGTTGGTCATCGTGCACTTGCAGGTATTTTTGTTGTAAAGTATTTGTTGATTTTCTATTACTGTAATTATTAGCAGTTGATGATAATGGTATGTTTCCTGAGCGTACGAAATGTTCCTGCGCTACATGACCGGGTTTGTGTATTGGCCAAAGCGATGAATGTGATCAGTAGTGGGGTGCGATAATCTGCAAAAAAAAATTGCCAAGTAATCCTTTATTTATGGCATCACCGATTGGTATCACTATCATTAGAGTATTTTCTTTATCTTTTTTTATTTTGTTTAAAAAAATTATTTAAATTTACAGCAGCAGCGGCGATCGCTCGTCTTTGACGTGGGCATCCGACCGGAGGAGGTCAACCAGTGGGCGGTATTTGAGGTGAGCGCGATAAGGTTCACGAATGTTTTGCTCGCGACCAGAGGTCAAAAAGTAAGGTAGCTTGGAAAACTCGTCGGGCAGGTTTTCGAATCTTTGATGGTCTAACGGGCAGGTTTCTACATTTCGGGGCTGTTTTCGGAGACTGTCGAGCAGGTTTCGTTTTTAGGGGTCTATTTGATCAGGCATATATTTTTCGCGCCCGCCTTCGGCGGGCACGTTTTGTTGAATTCTACTAACTTTTTGACCTATGCTCGCGACGGTGGGTGTTTCGTGCTTCCGGAAGGCCATACATTTGTATGAATTCTGGTGGTTATGATTTCACCTTCCGTTTAGACTGAAATAGAATTTTAGAAATGTAATGATTGAACCTGTGCTGCGATCTCAATTTGGTTAATGTTTATTTTATTTTGAAATATTATAAGCATAAATAATAATAATAATAATAATAATGCAGGCTGAGATGGCGCCGGCGGCGGCTCTGCTCGCGCTCACTGGCGGTGTGTCGCTGCTTTCTCCGCTCTACTCGCACAGCTGGGTCATCTTCTCACCCGATATTGGTGAGTACGGTAGTCGGAGACACGGTAGCTGGGGTACGGTAGTCGGGGGATACGGTGTACGGTAGTCGGGGATACTGTAGTCGATACGGTAGTGAACAGTATGGATGCCTCCCCCCACACAAATATTTGATCCAGTAGTTTCCCGGTTGCACTGACACCACGAAAGAACCGAATTTTGACAAGACGCGTTAATTCAGCGATGTTGCTGGTAGATAGAATAGAACTTGGTTCCAAATAAACCTTCCTAACCGGGCTCGTTGCAGCTTGTCGACGACAGCATTTTTCTCATGTATAATTGGAAATTAGGTAGATTTACAAATCCCCATGTCAGTTATCGATCCGGACGCGGGGCTCTTCTCCAGGGTGACGTTGCGGCCAGAGAAGGCGACGGAGCACATCAAGGATACGGTTGGTGTCTGGACACGATACTTATTGATGAAGGGTGATAGAAAGACGCGTGACTGTAGTCGGATTTGGAATATCGTATCCCTTTTTTTATTTGCTAACGTACGTTGGCATTAGATGGACAAATATACATATGTAACGTGAATTGCAAGATATGCTAAATCTACTGTAGAAAGGTTGATATCGATTGATTCCGTTGTGACATCTCATTGTCTTGTCTCATCAGATGACGCTCCTCCACTTCCTCCTCAATCGATCGACCGACAAGAAGGCGGCGCTGGGCGTGCTGTGCGACGCGGTGATGAAGAGGGCACTCAAGCAACGAGAGGTACGGTAGGTATACTGTAGACTACGGTAGGATTGCTGTAGGTTCTGGTAGGAATATTGCAGGTTATGGTAGGACTACTGCAGGCTGCGATAGAAGCACGGTAGTGGTGTATTTAATACTTGTGCTCCGCAACTTTTGAGCATCGGATTAGGTCAACAGCACTCTTATGAGAGTGGTTGGTGTGTCGTAGGATAGGCCATGCGCACATGGGTTCCGAAATGAGCACGAGGGTTTCCCTGTTGCAGTTATCCACCATCTTCGACCTGGTCAACGGCCGACTGGCTGCTGCAGCTGCAGCAAGGGAGGCCGCGACCAGTCCAGCCAAGCCGAGTGCTGCAGGTGAGATTTTTTTTCAAAAAAGTTGTTAATAAAAAAGGTCACAAACAACCTGAATATTATTTTCTGTTAGTTTTACATTGTTTTCACTGAAAATGTCCAGAATTATGATCCGCGAATAATAGTTCCATTTGGATGACGTCACACAATTCGTCCCATCGTTACAATCCATGGACCGATTCCGCTCATTTTTATATTGTAGTTAGTACCAATAATACTCACCAGAGCGCCCATAGAGGGAACCAGCAGTTTTGACTTTTAAGAAAATTAGCTCAACTTTTGCAAAAGCGACCACCCCGCATCGGTCGATCAGCCAGGAATGACTTCCAGCGGTTGGTAAACAAGCCTAGTCAATTATCTATCTAACATACCAAACAGTGGATTTTTATCTTCACTTTGACGATATTTATGATTTTTTCAATTTTACTACTTCTCAAAAAAGTTCCCGACTCACCAGGTTCATTTGTGTTTCACGCGAAAACCATTTTTTTTAAATTCTGAAAACACTATTCGATAGAGGGATGTGTGTAGTACATTGTGCTATGTTTTCAGCCAAATTAAAAATCATAAATTTCTATGTCCCGGCCATGCTCGAGTCTATCCCGATTCCTGTCATATCAGATTGACTGTCTTGCGTAATAGCTTAATAAATTCTTAATATATTCAGTTTTTTTATATCAATATTCAGTTCTGCATTAAGGACACGTGTTCACCTGTTACGTCACGTCATTAATAAGGAGATTAGTTGTCATCAATTGTATACTCCTCTCAGCTTATCTGAGAACAAAGTTCGTTGTCGCTCTATGTGACATCGTATTGTACGTTTTGCCGTCACTCATAGCCTCAAATTTCCACCATAATTTATCTGTAAATTGCAGGGTAAGACATTATTTATTCAATTATCTTCACATCAATTGGTGTCTTTGCAGACGCGCGGTCGCCGCTCTCTCTGCCGTCGCACACGTGGCCACTGATCACGCAGGAGGAACTGCAGAGTCACGTCCTCATTCCGGCATCGGAGCGGGAGGAGAGCGGTCGGTTGCTTTTTTTATTTTAACAATTTTTTAAAAAAAAGTTGTAAAATAGCAGTGCTGGCAACTTGTTCGTTATAATTGTGGTGTCCATAATATGTATATATATTTCCTTATGTCCTTATTTAAATTTTCGCAAGAACAAAACAAAATAGTTGCAAAACACAATTTTACAAGTTAAAAAAATCATCAAAAACAAAAATACAATTCATGAAAAATAACACCTCTATTTTGCTTATAATCACAGCATTTATGCTTCTGCAGTCAAAAATGTAAATTAATTGTTTTGGTGGTTTGGAGAGGCACCACTTTTTCAAAACTGCAGCTACCCCTTGGACAAATTAGTTTGACACGTTTTATATCGTTCTTATTCCTATCTTTCTTTCCGATTGTGCTTTCGCGTAGAGAGTTAAATGCTGTAAACAATCGATGAAATACCTCTGCTTACATAAACACGTAACTAATCTCCATTGATTGCAGCATCGAAGCGGTACCTCGGCAACGCGCAGCTAGCGTACATCCGATCGCTACGCAAGCACGCCGTGCCCGTCGACGTGAGTGTTGATTTGGCCCGAATCTTCGAATATAATAAAATGGTCCGCAGCTGAACACAGAAATGATGGGCGAGAGATCATTCGGGTTTATTTTGTTAGGAGGTATCTTGGACGCTTCCTGTTTCGTATTTGGGTAATCATGTAAAATAGTTTTAGAAATATGTTGATACAAATTTCAGCCGTACCTCAACGACTCACTCGTGGAGACGCTAGTAGCAGCGGGCGAGACGAGCAGATTGTATCAGCTCGTCAACTATCGGGTACGGTATACGATGATATCCTCGATTCTTAGGGTACGGTACTTTGAACGTACCCTAAGAATCATCTGAGCGATTATCGCCTGATATGATGAATTGATTGATTGATTGATTGTACTTTGAACACGAAAACAATAGATATAGCTGTTTATTACGGAATCAAGCTAGTTTTGTCAGTTTTCAATCGCATTGATAATGGTGAGCGACTACCCGGCGGTGGGAAGTTCCAATGAATCGGTGAAAGTGCGTCAGATTGGTGCTGTGTAATATGAGTCGGATACATGGCAATACTTGTGATGCTTAATGCTTGTTGTAATATTATTGGCAAATCAAGAAGAAGTGCGGGTTAATTCAATAGATAATTGATTAATTAATTATTTAATTATTCAAATATCAGACGATCGGCGACTCGAAGCCGCTCGCTTTCCTGCTGCTGTCGTTCGAGACGCGCTATCCGCCGCTCTTCCAGGTACTGTATTTAGCTGTGGTTATGTGCTGTATTGAACCATAGACTAAAAACGTTTGTTCCGGAAAGTCCCAAATCATGTCTGGTTTTTAAGTGTTTAGGGTGAAAATCGAAAATGATGTCTGATTTTTCAAATTTTCAGGCGCTACCGCGCCTGGATAACCTTAAATTATGCCTCATTTTTCGAAACTTCGCCTCAAAAAAGCCCAAAAGCTGTCTGGTTTTGTTCCCTAGAACGTACTTTTTGGTCTATGTATTGAACCAAAAAGTGGTATGTCATGCATTTAATTCCAAATTATTAACAGAAGCAGCCTAACACATGGCTTTCAATCGCATTTATCGTCCTACCACGTGTTTTTGAACTTGCTCGGGATAGATAGTTCATATGTGCCTGCATTTGGACTAAAGTGGAAGCGCCAGTGTAGCGTGTGTATACGGTATTCCTCCCTTATCTCCCATCCCTCATTAGTTTTAATAGGGTGTGCAGTGCATTACGCATCATGTGCATTTTTGCTGCAACATGCTAGGGAACATGTTGTTGCGAGTACGCTAGCAAAAGCTAGACAGATATTTAACCCCGTAACTATGTGCCAGCTAACCTGGGGTTTTTCGACGTTTCCCATGAGAGATGACAGAATGAATTGATACAGTTTGGAGATTCTGTCCTTCTGACCTCCGAAATATAAAGTATTCCAATGTATGTTATCAACCAATCGTTGATGGAATGTGTTCATTAGGTTCATACTAAATTTTAAATTATTTTTTAAAATTTTTATTAATTAATAATTATCCTAATTAACAGGCGGGCGTGGACATGCTGATGCGGTCGGGTTCGGCGGGCGACGAGATGGCGGAGGTGCTGCTGTCCAAGGGACATCTCGTCGAGGCACTGAGGTACGGTAGATGTGAATTACGGTAGCGAATGCTCATATCGTGTAGGCTCACGAGTACTGCAGACCGCCTACAGTAGGCAGTGCGACAGAGTACGGTAGACGGGTGGGATTGCGGTAGGAAGTGAAAATGTCGTAGGCACTACGGCAGTCTGCGGGACAGGGTACGGTAGATATGGTGAATGAATATTGCCGATAAGTGATGGTGAAATGACGTGAGCTACAAAATTATTGTATTTGATGAATAGATGAATCTGTGAAAGCAATGCGTTAGGCGAGCATGTGAAATTCCAATTTCACCAGGCTTAAAGGGACCTGGCACTGCAAAATAAGTTATTTTAATTTTAAAGAAAATTCTTTTCTGATTAGAATGCTAAAAATCGTATATTTTTACGATTTTTTTGAAAGGAGTTATGATTTTTTAAAGATACTAGCGTACCGGGCATTACTGTGTTTAGCGCACTAACACCGTAGCGCCCGGTACATCAACGCAATTTCCAAACTTTGAAAAATCATAACTCCTTTAAAAAAACGTAAAAATACGCGATTTTTTGCATTCAAATCAGAAAAGAATTTTCTTTAAAATAAAAATAACTTATTTTGCAGTGCCAGGTCGCTTTAAAGGGAGTTCGACTACTGCAGTTCGTTGCCCCATCACAACACTTTACTAATCTACAGTACTCAGAGTAGTACTGTACGCTACCACCGTACACCATCTACCGTAATCCTACCGCGCAGGTACCTTGACAATGCGACACTCTGCGATCGGCCCACTACGGTCGTGCGCATACTCGAGTCGGCAGCGGAGAGTGATCGGCCGATACGGTAGGCAGAGGGGAGCACGGTAGCGAAGCGGACTACGGTAGAAGATGTTTGAAAATAACGGTAGTCGGGGAGATGCACCATGCGCATCTGGAGGATAAGCACGGTGAAAATGACTGACATGATTTTTTTAAATTTTGAAATCATTATTAAAATAATTGCAGCCACGCCCTCCACAACTTCATGCACTACCAGAGGCGGGGCAAGAACGGTGGGAATTATTGATTGGCGCATATTTCTCTCTTTCACAAACATCAGCCTAGTGGAACCCCGTAGTCGCAGGATCTTCTGTATATTTTAAAACTTGGAATCATCGACTGCTCCCAATTTTTTTAAAATCGTAGATAGGCGTGCTAAAACACTGCGGTTCAGTAGCAAACTACACAATTATTCTAAATCTTAAGTGATTTCGGCAGTGTCAATGGATATCACTAATCGATAATCTACAGGCTGGAGCGACCATCTGCAGTCGTTCGAGAAGGAGTACCGTACCCTCTTCGGTCCCAACGAGATTGAGGAGGCGGAACGGGCCGTTGCCTTTGCTGACGCCAGTCTCGAAGTGATCGACATTTGAATTGTTCGCCTTTCCCGCCAAGAGTTTACCAGATTTTGAAAATGTAGAAATTTTGTGTAGAGGCTTTTGTTTATCGCTCGAATTGTACAGTTTCACTTTGTGAGCCCCGTTTTGCCAATATGTATGTGTAACGAGAGTTCTGGTGCTGACAACAATTGTGTATAGGAGAATGCAATATCAGAATTTGTGCGATCGATAATCAGTCGTTTCCACCATTTGAGTACAGTATGCAAGTAAGTGCCTTGGATCTTTGTGAAATTCAGTGATAAATAGTTGTGACATCAATGCGCTTGTTGTATTGCCGAGAGAGAAAGATTAGTGCAGAATTAGTGCAAGCGTTCGATGGAGAGAGCTTTAAAATACAAAGAATACGGGGGGAAAATGGCGCAAGCTGGGAAAAATCGTTGATCGGGTGCGAAAGATCAGGTCCATTCAATAGAGACTACTAAGGAAGCGGGAATAAATATGAGAAGGATAAAAGATATTGAAATATTGAGGTGAATTTGTGTTGCATTGCACTGTCATTTGCGAGTCGTTTAGAGTAATTTCAATAGAAGTGTTATTCTTCAGCATGCAAATCTTCCAATCCCATCATGGCAGCTGCGTGCTGTAAAGAATTAATTGATGATATATATTTAATTAACAATATTTGTTTTCAATAATGCGGTAGTTTTGTATTCATTCTACTACTACTTTGGAAATACTGAAAAGAGAGAAAAGTTGACTGTTTTGGTGTAAAAATCTCACTTTCGCTCTCCCTAAACTACCTTGGAGAACATTTCTTCTAATAAATTGACATACACTCGACAAGACTCGGGCGAAAAATAGGCTTTCTAGTGAGAGAGTGTATAAAATCGAGAGGGCCACTCTCACTTTTGCACACTCTCTCACCCTGATCCCTTTCTGTGGGTTTGAAATAATGTGGTACACACCTCTTCCTCCAGTTCCTCAATCGTTGCTATATGCATTTCGACCAGTAGATAGGCTAAAAGGGCTGATGCGACGAAAATCAACACGAGCATGAGAAAATTGAGGCAGTTGGACATCTGAACTCGGAAGTGTGAAATTAGAAAAATTGAAGAAAACACAAAGAAAACACATTTTGATGATATTGTAATAAGGCAAATTGGCGCGCTATGGTGAAGATCAACGGAAGAGAGATAATACTGAGAGTTTAGACTGTTTTGACTGGAGGTGCGTTCCCCCCATGAGTCATGAGAAGTGTCCCTCCAGTGAAAGCAGTCTAAACAACTAAAAAAGCAACTAAAAGTGAAAGCAGTCTTATTGTTATCTCTCTAACGGAGGTCCAATTATTGGGAGAATTTGTTGATGTTGGAAGGGCTAAATCGTTTATGAATAGAGAAGGGGCGGAACAAGTGCGCAATAAAAAGAGGAAGTTGTCGCAAAAGAACAGCAACAAAGTGAGCTCTTTATTTTCAAAGATCGCGCAGATCTGACGAGGCGATAAGCGGGAGCAACGGTGCGGAATAAAGAGTGTGTTGAAAAAAGTTTGCGTCCAAGAGAGGAGTTTACAAGATGCTAAGAATGCTCGAATAAGGTCAATCCTTTTGCATACTTTCGGTATACTAATTTTGAAACCTAATGAGATAAGTGTTTTGAAAATATTGTTGAATAGAGAAAAAATTGTGTATAATTCTTCATTGCACGTTTGGGACGATTATGAATCTTCGTTAATTAGTTTTAATTCATTTCAATATTTCATCTTCGTCTCCCAGACTCTGCGACCATTCGTCTAAGTGACGTCACAATCTCCGTCCCGATGGTTCTCGCCTCGAATTTGGTCACGTAAAAGCGCTCGAAAATGCTGAAAATGCGTTTTTTAATTACGAAAAATACCACAAAAATTAAGGAAAAAAGCACAAACTTTGCTATATCGACCCAGTTCTCCGCCGCTTCTCTCGGGCTATTCTTGATTATGTGTTTCAGCTGAAAAAAAATGATAAAAATTGATAAAGTGAATTATTGATTTTTAAATTTAAAAAATATCATACCTGCGCAATATGGTGGATCGAGAAATGCTTCAGCGCGGGTTGGAGTGCATTCGCGTAATAGTGTACCCTGATACATTTAAGCATTAGTAAAATAGGTTTTTCTAAGAGTTTAGGGATTTAGCTAACGAGTTCTCATTTTTCTCTATTTAGTTAGGGGCCGCAAGGTGATCTGCCAATGTCATGCTAAGTGGAAGAAAGCGTGTCCAAATGAACCGCTGAGGTCTCAATAACATCATACTTTTTGCCGTTTGTCGATATCTTGTCTCTGAGCCGCGCTAGGTCTTGAAAATCATTCGCGTCATTTCACAGAAAGTGTCAAGAGATCGAAAGAGGCGGAGTCTATCTGTATCTCGAAATCCTGACTGACTGTGAGAGCGAAAGAGCGTTTCTTACCCATGTTCCTCCATGGCTCAGGTGGTTGAGCACGCGCTTTATAAACAGAAGGTCGCAAGTTCAAATCCACCGGTTTGCATTTTTTTTGCTGATTTTGTAATAATCTTTAAAATCAAATGGCAATTCTGCGCATTAATGAATTTTTAATTTTTTAGCTTGGGTAGATTCAGCAAGCTAATCCACACAAATTGAGACTTGCGCAGCTGTATCGGTGAAATGGAAGTGCTCTAAACGCCTACTCTCGAGGCTTTCATTCGAGTTTTGACCTACTATATATTGGCAGAACACGGTGCGCAACACCTCACTTGTAGAGTAGATCAATAGCTCTCGAATAAGCCTTTGAACGGGGGAATTGGTTCAAAATAAAGCTTGCCATTCGATCGGGACAATTGTTCCCTCTCGTCGAGAAAGGTAGGGGGCGGAGCTTGCGCCCCCTATATTTAGTATCACAAAACACAGTTACACCAACTATGTCGACTAATTTCGAAATCGAGTTTTTACAATCTTTTCCAAAACTCACTGTGCCGGTAGATCGTAGGCGACGTAGTCCTGGACGAAATTGGCAGCTGTAATTATCGATTTTTGTTACATTTTCATAATATTCTTCGAAAACTGACGAGTTCTCTTCTCGATCTCTCCCATTATCCCATCTCTGTCGCTCGTGTGGAAAGTGTGATCGCGATTATCGAAGACCCTCTTTAACCACCTGACAAAAGTACGGTAACTCCATAAGATATTACAGTAATTAGGGCTACGGTAACTCCATAAGATATTACGGTATTTAGGTTACAGTACCTCCTGTAATCCTCCTCACTTGTAGCGTTTCCCAAGCAGAAAAGCGCACTGATGGTACGGCTTCCGTCTTAAAAAAAGAATATTTCAAACCGAGAAAAGACCAAAGATCAATATTGCTCGGACATACATGAACTCATCTGGCCGTATTTCACACGTCCTTGGTGCTCGCTTTTGATGTCATCGCAAACTTTTCTGGAATGGAAGATATCATATTGGATTTCTGCTCGATGAATATGATCAAAAAAGTTGGCCGATCCCCTGTTTTGCCGGTTTTTGTTTTGGCGATATGGCACGGTAAAATATTTTATTTTTATTTAGGACTTTTCGATTTTTCTGAGAAATATATGAGGATGGCCTAGTTTTTGCACAGGCAAAACCGGGAAATAGGTGAACATCTTCCAATTTGACCGTAACTGTACGGTACCCCTATTGTACCGTACCCCTTCCCATTCGTCCCTTCTTCTTCCTCAGAATCGTCATTGTCCTCATCATCCGTCTCTTTCTTGTGTCTGAAACGCAAGTCGATCAAATTTCATCTAATTCAATGAGTTGTTACAAATCAATGGAGTTGTTCTGACAGGTTTCAGTTTAGAAATTTCCTTAAAGGGACCAGGCAGCCAAGCAAAAATTTTTTTTTAATCAAATGATTTTCCCGTATGTTATAGTGCTATTCATGAAAATAATTAAGAAAGAATAAAATAAATTTTAAAAAAAATTTATATTTAAGAAAAAATGATTTTAAAAAATGGTATACTGTATGTCGAACTGTGAGTTTTATGTGTGAAATTGTTGTGTATACCGTATTTTGCGTGCCGCGTGTCAAATGTGCGTGCAGCATTTTGCCAAATTTCGCGCGCTTTTTTTATTTTACTTTCATCTCGTGTTGTTCACGTCGTCTTTGTGATTTTCTGTTTTATACTTGTCACTAATCGTTATTTTCAACCTTTGATAATGCAATGAACGTTCGGAACCTGTTGGGAAACGTTGTTAGTCCTGCGCGTTGTCTCATGTACGAATTCTAATTAAATAACTCCGAGGTTAAGGTTAAAGACGGCGCTAGATGCAGGATATCAAGGACTTCCTCCTCAAGGCCCGCAGAAAGGAAGCCAAGTCAGTCACCATCAAGAATAAGGATAACGTCAAGTTTTCGCACCAGCCGCTTACTGTCCACCCTTGTCATCCAGGATGCGACAAACTGACTAGTGATGGCTTCTCTCCCGGACTCAAGGTTTGGGCTCAATTATGTCTCGTTTACTTCCTGGTGTGCTTCTAAACTCGCGTTGAAGAAATTCGAGTTATTTTAGGAGCTCCTGTCGACCGACGAGTGGGAGTTGGGAGGAGAAAAAGAATTGACGAGTGGGAGTTGGGAGGAGAACTCATTCGTTCGTCCTCCTCCATAATCTCTTCTAGAAGAGATTATGGAGGAGGACGAACGAATGAGCAAGGTTAGCTGCTTATTTATTTATTTGATTTGATGATGCTATTCTTATTGTTGCTGTGTAGTCTTATTATCTTTAAGTCAGAGTTGCTCGCAAGAAAAAGTCACTCGCGAGTGCATTTCACGTTTTTTTGCCGCAAGCCGCTCGCGCCACGCCAGTTGCCACGCCCGCTCGCGCCAGTTGTAGATTTAAACCATTCACTCCATTGTTACCACCTGTTAATCCAGCCGGTCAACCACAAAACTATGGTTATTGCTACGATGTGAAAACAACATAGGCATTCGCGAGCTAATACATACGAGTGTGTTTCCGACGAGTGATTCTGAGCATGATGCTAGCGCGTGTCCGGTCAAAACGAGCAGGTCAGGGAAGACTTGGCGAGTGTCGCCCACTCGTTCTGCATGACTTCTGCATGACGTCCAGATTAGTGTTGACCGCTCGAGAAGCCTAAACAAAGCGTTTCGACTCCGTTCAGGAACCATACATGGGCTAGGGTGTAGCCAGCTACGTGCCCTCCCGCTTTTTGCCGCCGACCCCCCGATTTTGGCTCAGGACTAGAGGGTTTTGGATCAGACTCACCCGCTTTTTTACTTCAAAAAAAAGGGGTTTGTCTCCGACGCTCCCGCTTTTGACGTTCTAGCTACGATCGTTGCCCATCTATGTCAGGAACAGTTCTTTGTTAGTTGTTAATCTTCCATTGTTCTCGAACAAAGGATATTTCGAGTGGTCAACGCTAGTCCAGATCATGTCTTCAAAACAAAACGAAAATTTTTGATGTTACTTGCATTTCTGACCACTTTTTTACCAAACTTATAAAAAAATTGGCAATATGCACTGCTGAAATATGTACGCTTAAATAATTTCTGACGGAATACCTGCGAGAACTTCCCTTTTATTTCTCCCTTTTTAGGTGCACAACCTCTCGGACAAGGTGTGCGTGGGACTGGCGGGTTTCCACTTGGGCGTCAAGACCGTCCTCGACAAGATTATGTTCAGAAAGTCTGTACGAGCTCAGAGAGCACAGATGCATCAAACCCAAGGTGAACACAGTTTTGTTTTCTAAAAAAATTGTACTTTAATATTTGAATATCTGTTTTTCATATTTACTTTTCTTTATAATTGCTGCTTTTCTTGATAGCGAGGTGATTATAAACTATTCTCTATACTTTCCTCTCTACTTTTACCTTTTTTTAAAATTTTCTGTTTGGATTGTCAGGTGCTCGGGACGATCATCTCTAATCTGGCGTACCTGCACCACTTTGGTTCGTACATCACTGAGCCCCTCGTGCCCGGTCTCGATCCCGTCACGCACAAGGTCAGGGAGCGGACCCCCTAATGATCTTTTAAGTTCTGAAAATCTACCGAACGTCCGCAAACCCCTTGCGGCATACTGTAGCCCCGAACGATCGCTAACTGCACTTTTTCAACTTATTTTTTTATTTAATTTTAATTAAATTATTTATTTTAATTTAATAATGGATATTATTGTCTCTTTATAATTTCAACCATTGATTTTCGCCCTTTTTGTTTTTGAAAGAAACTTATCTAATGTGTCAGTGATGTGAACCATCGAGACTGGAAATTTTATCGATTATCGATCAATATGATCTGTAACGAAATTATCAAAGAAACGAAAAGGACTGATACAGGCCTGTAAGGGAGCATCGGTAACAATAATTGCAAATACTACAACAAAGTGAAATGAGAATTGGATCTACTCTCTACACACGAGGGCATGATTAGTGAATGGATGAGGTTTGAATTCTACTATGTAGACAACGATTTCCAGACTCCTCCCACAAATTCCCATAGATAGGATGAGAATCGGATCCATTGTAGTATCCACAGCCAATGAGAGCTCTGGGAAGGAAGGGGCGGGGCAAAAGTGCGTGGGAAAATGGCAGTGAGATAAGAGGGAGAAGCCGTTCAGATCTGTACTTTTATGGGAACAGAGGGGCGGAGCTGATATGGGTAATGCGTTCATGAGAAAAGATATTTTTCCTATTGATCGATCATCTCCGATGATAAATCTATAAAGAAAATCAATATTTCAATCCACGTTTATAACGAGTAGTCGCAATTGATGAGATCCGGAGGTTGGATCTCTTTGTTTCACTCTTGAATAGTTTCATTCGTTCAACGTTGCATTGCTTTTCCCTCGACACCCCGTAAAAGTAAACGTCCAGTAAATATTTTAAGTTCCATGGTCGTTACAGATCATATTGATCGATAATCGATAAAATTTCCAGTCTCGATGGTTCACATCACTGACACATTAGATAAGTATCTTTCAAAAACAAAAAGGGCGAAAATCAATGGTTGAAATTATAAACAGACAATAATATCCGTTATTAAATTAAAATAAATAAATAATTAAATTAAAATTAAAATTAATAAAAAAAATAAGTTGAAAAAGTGCAGTTAACGATCGTTCGGGGCTACAGTATGCCGCAAGGGGTTTACGGACGTTCGGTAGATTTTCAGAACTGATCTTTTATCTCTGTTCTATGAATTCTGATTGTATCCATCTCAGCCGTACATCTGCGCGATGGACATGATTGGCAGCATTTGCACGCCATAGGACTTCGTTGCCATTGGAACGGGCGCCGAATACCTGCTCGGAGGTTTTGAGAGTAAGTTGTCTGCTCATTGATCATTGTGGGCATTGAAGTTAGTTCGGAAAAAATAAGGTCACATGCGGTGGTCCCGGCACGACATCGCCGATACCGTAACCAAGTCTACAGCATGCCCAAATTTCAAATTGATGAAATCAACTCGGGATTTTTGCGGGAGGTAGATCTCAAGTAGTTATTAATCGGACGGCATACGGTGGTCCCGGCACGACATCGCAGGTACAGTAACCAATGCTACCGTAACTGGAGAATGAAATAGGAAAATCGGACTCGGTATTTGTCGCATGAAGTATTACTCGAGTAACAATTATTCCGACGATATACGGTGGTCTCGACACGACATGGTCGATACCGTAAGTCTACAGTATGATGAAATTTCAAATTGATCAAATCGTCTCGGGATTTTTACAAGAGGTGAACCTCGAGTAGCCTTTGCTTGGAGGGTATACCGTTTCTCCCTACCGTACAAAGGGTGTACAGAATCCCTCGTTAGGAGAGAAACTGTTGGGTGTGATCGTTGTGTGATAACAAGATAAACAGATATTAATAATAAATATTTACTTAGTTATGCACACGGATAATTGATAATAAAGAAGTGAACGAGACGGGAGAAAGAACGGTTTGGTTTTGGTGTTGGGCGGAGTATGGAACGAATATTCCGGCTTACTATTGGAGCAAGTGGAATGGATGGCTTACTTTGCTATTGGAGCGTAGATTGGAGCCGGCGGTGGTTTGGTTGGTTGGTGATGATTCCCGAATGACGGGTTTACTCCTCCACAACTTGGTTACGGGCTGCGATGGAATTGCGTAATGTACGCGATGGGATGAGGTGGAATTGTGCAACAATAATAACGGAAAAGAGACGGCGTGAAACGATAAAAGAGAAAAGTGCAGAAAAGCCGGAGCCATTCTTGACGGAATGAGAAAATGCACGTATATACGGTATAATAAGGCAAATCGTGGTGAGAGATCTTACGGAGTGAATGCACAATTTGCCGGCTCTGGTTCTGACTTTGCGGATACGGAGCAAAGCGGGATTAAAACTTGGCACGTTGCCAGCGTGTGGTGTATTTACCGGCTCCGGTTCTGATTTGGTGTATTTGGTTTTCTTTGGGTTTTTATGTATTAAATGGGTTAATTATGGTGTATTCGGTAGCGAATTAAGTGTAATTCGGTACACTCCGGGGGTCGGAGACGGAATGGAGGAATGGTTTTATGTGCCCATGGAATGGAGATGTACGAAGAAATGAACAAACAAAAGGAACGAGCAATGAAATGGTGAAGTACATGATACAGCTAATCGAACTAGATAAGCAACAAATGAGTGGGACAATCGATAACTAGCGAACAATTCCGGTAGCAGAACTCGGATCTTGATGTTTACCGGTTGCTGATCACGGTTCTTGAAATTAGGGATCGTTGGCTGGGTTCAGGGGACATTCCCAGTCGGAATGGTGGATGATGGTTCCATTGGCATCTTGACATCCTCTACCGCATTGGTCGGGACGGCATCTTGGGTTGTGACCTCTCTGAGACAGTGGACGGAAACAGGCGGGGCACCGGTCCTCATTGCGGATGATGGCCTGGCGAGATGCGATGGATGTGACCATACGGCATTCTCGAGAGAGGTGATTTGGAGATCTGCAGAAGCAGCACTTGGGTCCTGGGTTTTGGGGGTTACGGGAGTATGGATGCCCACGGGATCTCAGAGGGGATCTGTCTCTGCGACTGGGGAAGGTTCGATTGGGATGGGACGTGCTGGGGGAAGCAACGTCTCTGGAGGTGGATGGGTTATCAGACAGCAGTCCGGCTTGGGCGATCACAGAGAGATTGGATAGGGAACTGGATGAAGAGGGGGTAGTGGGTGCAGACACACTCGTGGTTTCAGGCACCTTGGGTTTGATGTGCTTGACAATGGAATCGAGTTTTTTCGCAAACTTGGCGAGCAACTCGTTTTGGGCTACAAGGAGGGTGTGGGTAGAGACCTGGGATTTCTCGAGACGAGACTGGTTCTGCACGAGGGAACTGAACTTGGCGTCGATCGTGCGGTTGATGGACTGCGTGGCGTCGGCCAGCTGCTGGGTGTAGTAGTCATCCTCAAACTCGTTGAATGGTTGAGAGGGTTGCAGTTGGGGTAGAGCCTGAGGTGGAGGAGTGAGGGGCTTGATCGGAGGGTCAGCCTCCTGGAATGACATGGATTGAATGAATGAAGTTGCTATGGAAAGTATTTACATTGTAACCCTCCCGCTTTACAGGCTGGATGAAATTGGTTTCGCCTTGGATCGAGTTGTCATGGCATGTCTGTGATTGGTATGCATGGATGGGGACTCGATCGGGGTTTCAGTCTCTTCTGCTGCATTCAACTCTAGTGGGATTAGCAGATTGATTGGTCTCTCGATGGTTCTACCGTTGTGAGATTTGAGGGTAGCGGAATTGTTGGTTACGGAGAGAATCTTAGCCATGTGCCAACTGGATCTTGGAGTAGTTCCGCTCTCATCGACGACGATAACTACTGATCCTGGTTTCGGTGTCTGGAATGTGCTTCTGCTGGTCTGCAGAGGATCTGAGCGACTATTGGAGTCTCTGAGATGAGCGATGTATTCCTTCTGCCATCTGGACCAGAAGGTTTCACCGAGTTGGATTGATCTCTTGAGGAGAGAGATTGCTTGCTTTCTGCTGGCATTCTCTTCTCCGGGTGGAATGTACTCATCGGAATCTGTGAGCAGATTGAGTGGGGTACCGAGACGGGCATTTGGCATGATTAGATCAATTGGACGGAGAACTGTATTATGGAATGCGGGTACTTCTCCTGAGGAGACGTACGATAGTGGTCTACAGTTCAGGATTCCTTCAATCTCGCAGACTACGGTATGGAATTCATCAGGTGACAGCTTGCGCTTTCCGATGGTTCTGCAGAGGGAATCCTTGATGATCTTAATCAGTCTCTCGTATGTTCCTCCTTTCCATGGGGAGTGTGCACTGGTGAAGTTCCAAGTGACACCATGGTTTGAGAGGTACGAGTTGGATTCTGATTCGTTGGCTTCACTCGAGAGTAGCGTACTCGCCATCTTCAGAGTGGTGGCTTTGTCAGATGTCATTCGAGAGGGGACTCCTCTACGAGATGAGAATCTACGGAATGCCATAATGAACGAGGATGGGAGTAGTGAATCAACGAGTTCAATGTGACTCAGTCTACTTGACATACATGTGAATAGCACAATGTACATCTTGGAATTGTTATTCGATTGGAATGGACCAGCGTAGTCAACACCAGTATGTTCGAATGGGAGACTTGGGTTCACTCGATCAGCAGGGAGAGCTGGACTCTTGGGATACGGTTACGGTCTGTTGTTTGTCTTGCGACAAGGAATGCATGAGTGGAGTACCGACTTCGTGATCTGTCTGATCCGAGGAATCCAGAATTGGGATTGTATCTGGTTGATTACGGTCTGTACTCCTGCGTGTACTGTGGAATCATGAGTATCGCGAACGATCAACCGAGCAAGAATGGAATTCTTAGTTGGTATGAAGATTGGGTTCTTGAACTCTGTACTGATATTGGAATTCTCTAATCGGGAGGTGGCTTTCCAGAGATCAGTGGATTCATCGAGGAAGATGTGGTTCTTCTTCACAACCTCATCAGAGTCGCTGACGTGTCTCTGTTGGAAGTTGCGGAGGAGAATACGGAACGCGTACTTCTTCTCTTCAGCAGTCAGATGAGTGACTGTCGAGAGTGGAATAGAAGAGAACTTGGCTCTGATTGAATCGGATTTGCACCTGTTTGCAATACGAGAGAGGAATCTCAGCACGTATGCAGTGACAGTGACTGGAACTCTGAGGGAGGAGAATGATTCGAGTTTCAGCAATGGTTCGACAGTAGGAACTTCCACTGTTGGATTGGACAGTGAGTCCAGTAGTGGTATGTGACTAGTGGGGATGGGATCATCTGGCCACAAATTGACCTTAGATCGGAGCCACTCAGGGCCGATCCACCACTGATGCATTGGATTGTTCATGTCATCGGCATTCAATCCACGGGTTGCATGGTCGGATGGATTGTCTTCACTCCGAACGTATCGGTGATCATGGCATTTGATGTTACCGAGTGACTCGAGTTTCTCTCGGATGTCACAGATGGAGTGAATTCTGTTGAACACGAAAGTGCCCAGAGACTTGGATTTCTCTTGGCGACACCAGTGAAGCACAGTTGCGGAATCGCAGTATGTGTACACATGGATCATGGACTCAGGAAATGCCTTCTTAATGGCCTCAATGGTGTACTGTAAGACGGAATGACCCATGAGGAACGCGTCCAATTCCATCTTTGGAATGGTGGACTTTCCACTTATCGGTGCGAGTCTGGTTCTCGAGATGAGCAACATGGGATCGGCGTTCTCAGTCCAGCTATACAAGCATGCAGCCATGGATGACTTGCTTGCATCGCTGAACATGACAATGTGAATGGTATTTGACGAAGACAGTTTGGAATATCGATCGACTGGGAGAGAGAACTTCTCGATCTCTGTCATCTGCGAATGGAATGTGTCAGAGATGGAATCGTCAACGGGTTCGTCCCACTTTCGATCTTCCATCCAGAGGGATTGAACGAGAAGCTTCGATGGAAGCAATAGTGGAGCGATGAGACCGAGGGGATCGTATGGAGAAGACACTGCACTCAGCATGGATCTCTTGGTCTCTTTGTCTTTCCTCGCAGACAATGGTATTTTGATCTGCAGGGTATCATCGGATGGCATCCATACTAAGCCGAGGAGTTTCTGAGTTTCTCCTGAGGCTAGGTCGGATTGCTGGATTGTATCGAGGAATGAATTGTTGTTGGATGCATAATCGCGTAGATTCATATGCATGGAATTGAATAGTTCCTTCGACTGTGGGTACAGTATCTCGGAATTATTGTCATGGTTGATGATGATGTTGTCCACGTACAGGTTCGTGGTCAACTGATGGACTAGATCGGGATCACAGTTCTTGCCGTGTTCACGGATGTGATGTGTGATCACACTGTTCAGTAGGAATACTCTGATTCACTCCGAATGGCGTGACACAGAAGCGGAAGTATCTCAGATTGGATCGACACACTGGCTTATTGAGATCTTTCACCCATAGGAATCGAAGCATGTCTCTCTGGGATTCTTGCAGTTTCACTTGCAGGAATGCTTTCTCAACATCAGCAATGATCAGAGTCTTTCGACTCCTTGCTCGGATGAGGAGTGCTGGAATTTGCTCGAGATCACTTGGACCTGGATGGATGAGATCATTCAACGAGGGCTTGTTCTTGATATGAGCGGATGCATCATATACAATTCTCAATGGAGTGGTCGGTTTATCTGGACGAAGGACTGACTGATGTGCAAGGTAGTGAGTGATACCGAGCACTGGTTCGTTTGGATTGACAATCTCAATTTGTCCTGCTTCGAGTTGATCTGCGATTATGGAATCATAGAACTCAATGTGTCCCTTGGTCTTCTGCAGACTCTTGACATTTGAGGCAAGCCGAGAGATGGCAAGCTCAAAGTTGTCTGGGATCATGGTTGCTGCTTCTGGTTTTACTGAGTACTGTACGTAGTACTCATTGTCAACTTTGACAACGGTCTCGTCGAAGTGCTGTTGTACCATGGCATCCTTGGCCTTACGGGCTTCCTTCTCGGTTGTCTCGTATATTCGGGATGCGGAATCGACAGCGAGAAAATGGCGTATGCTATCTTCTAGGGATGGATCAACGAGTGTTGTGGAAGCAGAGACATTGGTGTTCTGGATTGTATTGGATTGGCAACCGATCACGAATGGACCGACTGATGATTCGACTAGGGTGTACCCACTGGGCAGTTGGTACTTGGATGTCTGATTGAGGATTTGTTCACTGTCTGCGATACTCAGAAGAATATCATGACAGACGGGAACGGGTTTCTCGAAGTGAACTGGAATGAATGGCAGTCGCTGTTTCATTACAGCCAGATCATCACTACTGAGTGGTTGATACTGGATTGGAACGAGTAGTGGATTGTCTCTTACGATGGCTTGGATGGTCACTTTGCCATTGGTGGTCATCACATCGAATCGGACAACGTCACATGTGGTTGAATTGGATGATCGACCTTCAACTCCGACAATCGTTGTCGTTCTCCTATCGATTGGAGTGAGTTTGAGGCGATCGGAAAGTTCTCGAGTGATCATCGTGATCATCGATCCCTTGTCGAAGAGTGCGAATGCACTGAGCGAGATGCTCTGAGTGGCATTCTGGATGCACAGTGGACCGGAATAGAGACGGACTGAGGACTGTGCGGGAATCGTGGATGCAGTTGCGGAACTGCTGGATTGGAAACATACCGTCTTGTGATGTTTACCGTCGCTATTGGCGCACTTGCGAGTGCATTCCGTTGTGGAATGTTTCGCCGATAGGCAACCAATGCATAGCTTCTTCCTTTGCAAGATCTCTTTACGAGACTTCGCATCGGGAAACTTGGTGCAAGTAGCAGAGAACTCGTGTTCTCCGCAGAAAGCACACATGGGTTTGGATGGACTGGAAGCCTTAGCAGGCTTGGGCTGAAGAGAGATCTTGGGCTTCGAGGGTGCAGAGGCAGAGCTATTTGGATTGTTGCTAGCACTCGAGCTATTGATTGGATTATTGTTGGATGAGTATGCGTGCTCTACTGCGCGAATCTCTAGCTCGGAATTGATCTTCTCTTCAATGTGCATGAGCGCCTTGAGCATTGAATCTGGTTTGAACTCATGGATTACTCGGGTGTACTTGGTATGTATTCGTTGCACTACTTGGTGTATTATTGGCATGACATTGATCGACGCGTCGTCGTTGAGCGCGTATACCGTGTTGATGGTGGAACGAACGCACTTAAGCTGGTCTTCAAGCTTGGAAGACTTGGGCTTAATGGTCATCAATTGACTCATGAGCGTCGCATGTGTCAGCGTGCTACGGGCGTATTCGGATTTCAATCGATCGATGGTATGTGAAAGGAATGCGCCAGTAATCGGAATGGATTGAACGAGTTCAAGGGCATCTCCCTTGATGTTGCTCTTCAAGTAACCGAGCTTCTCTAGATCAGTCAAATCAGTGCGAGAATGGATGAGGGTTTCATATTGGCTTATGAATGATTGCCACTTGGTGATGTCGGCACCATCGAACGTCTCAATGCGCATGGGTGGGAGTGGAGGCAATGGTTTTGACTGGGGTTGCACGGTATTTGGATTAGACGATTGGTTTTTGAGAAATTCCGTGAACGTCTGCGCCAAAACTGTCGCCAAAACGGGCTGGTCGTCACCATCGGGCTTTGGGGCACCGCTGGTGTCGGCTGCTGAACCGTCCCGCGACGAAACTGTCACGGGTTCGGCGGCTGCCTTGACCATGGCATTGTGTACACTCAGTTTCGTAATAAGACTAAGGGCATCATCGAAGATCGATGTGATTTTAGCGAGGTATCTATCAATCAAAGGAGAGAGTCGTACCTGGTGGAGTGGAAGATTCGATGGGCCATCATCCTCCTCCATCTTGTCGTCTTGCAGCTTCTTCTCCTCAGCTTTCTTCTCGTTGTCGCTCATCGTGTTGATACGGTTGTCGATAGATTCCCACAATGAGCTGAAATCGGAATGAATGGACTTCAGCTCGTGCTTGGCATTAGTTGCCTGGTGATACAACTTGGTATATTCCTCAATGGTCGTGCATGTTTGCACTTGGGATATCAAGGAATCAGTGGAATCCATAGAGGTTTTGAGCTGGCGCACGAAAGAGGGGAGTTCGTCATACTTGGATTGAAACTGGGACGTCATTTTTGGAGTAGTATGACGGGGCGATGAATTTACGTATGGATGGTTCAGAATGGATGGAGTTGCCACGAAATCGTTCGCGTTTTCGGAATTTGCGGCGGTTTCGTCGCGTTTTTCGAAATGGAATGGGTTGCTGCCACGCGGGACTTGATCGGATTCAGAAAGGGAACGATGCACCATGTACAGAATCCCTCGTTAGGAGAGAAACTGTTGGGTGTGATCGTTGTGTGATAACAAGATAAACAGATATTAATAATAAATATTTACTTAGTTATGCACACGGATAATTGATAATAAAGAAGTGAACGAGACGGAAGAAAGAAAGGTTTGGTTTTGGTGTTGGGCGGAGTATGGAACGAATATTCCGGCTTACTATTGGAGCAAGTGGAAGTGGAATTTTTTCCTTCATCGTTTCTTTAATTGCCGTCACGCCCTTTGCGGGTGTATCAAATAAATAAATAAATAGAAATTGATCATATCATCTCAGGATTTTTGTAGGTGGTAGACATCGAGCAGACAATGACAGTGGGGTATACTGTATTGATTTTACCGTGTCCCGGGGTTACGGTACCGGCGATGTCGTGCCGAGAAAACTGCATGCCGTCCGATTAATTACTACTCGAGGTCTACCTCATGCAACGTATACCGGGTAAATATTCTAAATTTCGTATTTCCAGATTACGGTGTTCCAGATTCCAGAGGGTTCCAGATTAGATTATTGTGTAATAAATTGAGTTATTCATAATCAACAATTTATTCAACATTCAATATTACAGATGTCGGGACCCTTCCATATGAGGGAACTACTATGGGACGAGTGGAAATGGAGGAAAAGAATGGTGAGGCAATACATTTTTACGAAACGAAGTCGAAGTTAATGACTAACTGTATGTGTGCATGATACTAGTATTCTGCACGTTGCCCTCTACCTCTCCCCCTACCCCTTCCCCTTCCCTCTCCTCTCTTCGGACGCGGCACGTAGTCGTCATCTTCACCCATTCGGTCACCCTGCACTCCTCCTCTTCTCTTCTTCCCTCGGACTCCCTTCTTCGGACGCACTTTCTGCTCTTCTTCCCCTTCCTCCCTCTCCACTTCTTCTCCTCCCGCAGGGGTTGAGTTGGCTGCCACACCACCCCTCGCCCCTCTGCTTCCTCTCGGTCTTCCCCTCCCTCTTCCTCTTGTGGGTGGCATGATTAACACCTCTCCTTCATCCCACTCCGATCCAGATGAGAGTACCTCGATCTCCTCTACACCTCCAGCCTGCTGTGCCGACTCCTCTTCGGTCTCTACGCCCTCTCCCTCATCTCCCACAACAGTGGTCGATTCCTCATTGACTACCGTATCCACTCCCTCCTTACATCCCTTCTTCTTCGGCTCGGTCTCTTCATCTGTAGACGATGCATCGTCATCTTCATCACTGAGGACGAAGGGTCTGTGGACTGGCTCGTCATCCGAGTCGACCCCCTCTCCATACTCCCTTCCTCCCAACTCGATCGATGCGTCGCTCTCCTCTCCCTCATCATCATTCTTGTCCAGTCGCTTTCTCTGCTTCATCTCATCCTCCTCCTGATCCCTTGCTTCCATCACGAGTGCCGCTGTGAAAGCGTTGCCATCGGGCACGTTGTTCCTCTTCATCCATTCTGCCATTTTCTTCTCTCTGATGACATCGCGTATGACTGTCCATGACTGAATGCATAACATTTGTATCAGTATTGAGGGAAGTGTATGTTGAATATAGAACAAAACATAATCGTAATTGTAGTGCTAACCTGTTGTCTCCACACGTGATCGACTGCAGTCATTCGCCGTTTGACTCCTGTTGTCTCTCTTCCCTTTGCCTTCACTGCATAAGACGATTTCTCCTCTCTTGTATGCGTGAGATCAGCGTATGCGACGGTGTTGAAATGCAGAGTAGCGAGCTTGATCTTCTCATTGTAGATTGCATGACTACTGAATATGAAGTGTTATTTTTTTTTATTGATTTTCCATGCTACATATCTCCTATTTCCCCTATATCTATGCATGCATTTGATTTCACTATTAGAGAACTAACCTTGCGATACGCTTGGGAGCGTAGAGATTGACGAGAGAATTGAAGCTCTCGCAGGGGCTCGTATTCTTCTTTGGAGCCGCACGCTCGAAGGCAGCAAGCAATGACGGCTTCATGATGACGCCCTTTAGTAGTCTGAACTCTTCACTCTTTCTGTCGATCTCGTGAAGCACAGACACGGGTAGGCGCTTGTGCTTGCACTTCTTGATGCCAGTGAGGAATGGTACCTCAAATAATGTAGCATGTTACATATGCATGACGCAATTATAAATTTTTATTCCTTCTATACTGTGCATGTATATTACTAACTTTCTCAAAGTGTGCGTGTCGTCCAGTGACGTGTGCGAGAATGCTCTTCCAGTAGTTGAGGGCTCTTTGTCGGTTTCCTCCATAGCGGTAATGCACATAATAACCGTGGTTTATTATCCGTCTCCTCCAGAACTGAATATTCGGGCACTTCTTCTTCTTCGCCAACTTAATTAAATATTTCATACATATTTTATTTTGCAATTAAATAATATTTCCGTAGACACAGAATTGCGCTATTTAGTTATCGTTACTAAAAAATGGACACCTCTCTCAGGTCGTGGTTCACGCCTTTGATGATGTGCCAGAAATCCAGCAAATGCCGGATATTCTGGAATTGCGGTTCCTCGCGCACCATCTTCGAAATGCGCGCATCGTTGTCACTGACCATCGACCGAATCTAGGAAAGAATTACCCGATTGTTTTGTGTTTCAAAATCTGATCACACCTCGAACTGCTTTGCAATAACTTCCTTCAATCCCCTCTTCACTCCTTCTTTCTCCATCCTTCCTGAGATCCCCTCTGAATGTTAATCTGCTCACTAAATATAAACGAGTTATAACAATTACCTATTCCCGGCATCATCTTGTGCATGTTGACAACCCTCAGTATCAAAGAAGTGGACAAATCGATGATACTAATGGTGCAATGAGTTGCAGTGTACCCCGGCGAATCATAGCGCCCGTCGACAGCGAGATCCACTCCACGTGTCTGCATAAGGTGATACAATTTATTACATTTTATTACATTTGTTTCATTGTGAAATTCTGGATTTGCAACGCTCCCTTTTATATTAAAAATGTATAGTTCAGGTAAAATGGCCGCGCCCCCGTTGCTACCCACAAGAGAGCCCTCAACGGCAGGTAATATAGCATTCATTTTCTAGCTCGTTATCGAATTCCTTGTAGGTGGTCTCGAAACAATGGCCGAGTATATCACAATTTAAATAATGATATAAATTCGTCTTCCACTAAACATTTTACTGCTTGATTTATCGTTTTGAGCGTTGGTTCGGTTGAAAAATTATATAATTGTGAATTTATCTACATATATTTTGCAAACTTTACGTCAAGGCCGTCTTCTCTGGATTCACTCGCTGTCAGCGTAACCAGACCGAGACTGTCTATCCTGAAGCTCGACGGTGTCCACAACAAGACTGACGCCGCCTGATAGTCGGAAAATGCGTCTTCAACGTCTACAAGGCGCACAACAAGAGAAACGTGGGTGTTTTTGAGCGTTTGCACACAACACACCACCTTCCACCGAACATCTATCCCGCCTCCTACTCCTACAATACGCGCCACCGTAATAATCGTTTTGTGAGTGTTTCCGTATCGTTTATTAGCAGGACGGAATTTCCAATTATTTCCGAAGCAGAAGAGCGTACTCCAACCGAACTCATTGTCCATATATTGCGTTAAAATCTGCATTTCTGTGAACTTACCAGCGCATATTCGCTTACCCTGTCATCCCATACTATCAATTATACTACAGTATTCCTGCTGTACCCTATAGCACCATTTTACTACCGTACCCAGTAATACAATAATCTCTGCTGCAGACCCTCAACAAGTACTGCGTCGCGGACGACAAGTGCTACGACGACCAGCTGGGCCAGGAGCATTGCGACAACATCGTGGACGGTACGTTAGTGAGATCACATGGTTGATCTACCTGACTCCCGATGGACAACCACACGTTGACAAGACATTTTGGAGAGACAAAAAAAAAGAAAATACATTTAAAAAAAAATCTCTGAAAAATCATTTGAGAATATAATACTTCAGAGAATCCATCTCAAGACGTTTGGGAAAGTTTTCTTTTCAGAGGAGGATGTTTCAGAAAGTTTTCCCTAGATACAGACGTTTCTTAAAATTTTTCTGAAACGTATTTTTATGAATAAAAATTTTCTAAAGGAAAAATCTGAAACATCTGTTTCTGACTTTGAATATCCGAAACAAATTTCTCTATTAGTTTTCCCCTTTTTTCTCCGAATTGTCTTATCACCACATGACTTGACTTAGTAGGATAATGTAGCGGAGCCTAGCTACAGTACCAGAAGTGCGTTGAGTAAACACCTATGTCCTTGGTCGGATTCATGACCTTCTCCTATTTTTGAATGCACATTTAGCGTCTCTATCTCGGTCATTTCTTCCCTCTCTTATGTCTCATTCATTCTCAACCGGTAAAGGGAAGAAATGTAAGTGGGCATGCCAAGCTACTCGGGATACTATAGGCAATGTTTACCACCAATTGCGAAACGATTTAATTTTATTTTTTAAACTCAATATTTGTAAAAAATAATTTTTTTCCATTTTTCGATTGGTGGTGAGCTGTAGTGGTGAAGCTGACCTAAAGTATTCCGTAATAGTTGTCATGCTAACTTTACAAGGCCACGCCTGGCAAATGGTCATGTTTTCAGGGGTGGAGAATTGACTGATTTACTCTGCGCGCTTTTCCGATTAGTGTTTCCTAATATCTTTTCTCAGGTGCTGGCCTAGATTCTGTGCAATTCAAGCGTTCTTTTAAAACACTTATTTGATAAGGTAGTACACGTAGTTCATACAAATGAAGCTTTCTCTCACCCCTCCGACTCCCCTCACTGTTGCCTCTACTGTCTTCATATGATCTTGATAGACAATGTCAACTGCAGGAATCACCACATCCGTCAACTGGTTCCGAATCGTCCTTTCACAAGGCAGCGCAAGGCCCATTTCCTTTCCCATTGCTAGGAGGCGCTAAATTATTACTGTCTTTATCTCAGAACGTAGAAGTGGGGACTTTTTTCACTTTAGGAGACAAGCCCCGCCTCTTTCCCTTATCACCTCTATCCCCCACTATCACTCCTGCTTTCTCCTCTATCTCTTGACCTATCCCTCGTGAGGGGAAAGGGGCGGGGCTTACTCCCTAAAGTAAAGAAGTGATTAGAAGTGTTTACTCCATTGAAGGCTCAGAATTACATAACTAAGTGGTGAAACACAACTAACTGGGATAGGCAATCCTGTAGTGTAGCTTGCAGCTGTCAGCTTGAGATTCCCCTCGTAGTACTTCTCGATACTGGGCTGGGAAGTCCACTCGCAGTCCTCAGCACATAACGGGCAACTCCATTTCAGGACAATTGCGGTTCCGACGACTCTGTACGAGAGGGTGCGGCGATCGATGGGCTCAATCCCACACTGGAGACATCGTGTGAAGAGATCAAGCAAGCAAGAAGAAGCGACAAGTAGATAGGCAGGGAGACTGTTATCGACTAGACACGATACAGTCGTAGAATCACTGTCTTGACTTGAGATTGTAGTTGAAGCGTAGTCACTGATTGCTCCCTGAATAAACACATGTATAACTTATGTTCCCCCGGTATTATAATACTATGCCTTGTTTATTTATACACTTATCTTGTTGTCATATGAGTGAAGTAAATACGTTGGTTAAAAATTGTATAAAATTATTGATTTTTGTACAAGATCTACGATGTTGAGACAATTTCGTATGCATAGAAACATACCTGACTGTCAATTGCATCCTCTTGCAATGGCAGGTCCTCTACCGTACCCTCATTGCCTACTGTGGCCTCAGGCTGCAAATGAATGAGGTGTAGTCCGGTCCATGATTTGTTAAGTGATTATTATCGACTCTTCTGTCGTGCGTTTGGCCTCCTCAGGGCATTCTACTATATGATTGTTCTCTAAGAACGCTAGTGGTAAGGTACATCTTGCGAGTCTCCTCTCCCAGCATCGTCCAATGGGGCAAGCAAGTCCTTCACAATGTTCGGATTGTCATGGAAGCGGTCACAAAGTGTGTTTCCCTAATTGGGAAAAGGCGCCGAACAGCGCTTCTTGGGCGCCTTTTCCCAATTGGGAAAAGACACTCGTTGCTCGTTTGCCTTACATTCTCTGAGGCACCAGAACATTGTGCCTTGAGAGTTAGACGGAGCTAAAACAATTATAATAACAGTCAAAGAGATATTAAGTATCACGATGGTAACTACTACGTTTCCGTGCGAGGTTCAGTATTACTAGGTAAATCAATCAGACAATACATACAAGATACTCACGTCGGTAGGGAACGGATCTTCGTAATTACTGAAGTGGCGGAAGCACCAGTAAACGCGACGAGTCCCTCTTTCTTGAATGGCACGGAACTCTTCCTCCCTCACCCTCTCGTCCTCAGCAGAGAGGTTGAGACGTTTCAGCCACTCAGTCCTTTTAGCTTCCAATTTAAGGTTGGGCAAGCTGCGCACCATTGTGGACCACTGGTGACAGATGGCACACTCACGGCTGGACATCGCTTAGTAGAAACAAATGTCACGTACCTGCACAATATCCCACATAGGAATAATATAAACGAACGACGCTTCGATGAGAAATATTACAACGACCAATTCTACGACACTTTTAATGCATTCATTAGCGTAACCTACCAGCAACCTCGAAGAAACCAATTAAAGCGAGTAAAACTGGGAGTATCCCAACAAATTACAACGAAAAATAAATAAAATACAACGTTAATGCAATGAAAACCGTGGAAAGAAGTCAAACTTCGCAGAAGTGAACTAGGGTCCTCCGAGCCGCAAATTTCAAAGTAAGAGCCGGGAAAAGGTAATAATCACAGTCGGACAGTGCCTTTTGTATTACAGTATGGCTATAATTCACTGTTCGACCAAAATTAAATACGCCTTATTTTATTTATTTGCATTTTTGTCGATTTTTTTCCATTTTTTTTGCTTATATCGATTAAAAAGTGCATTTCAAGCTCTATAAAATGAAATTAAGTTGTTTTTTGACTGCCTGGTCCCTTTAAACTTTTTCCCTGCTTTTCTAAATAAATTTTCAGCAAAAAAAACTCTAAAGAAAATAACTTTGTGCTATAATTTCGTTGCATCAGCGGATGCTGAAAAGAAGAGGCACTGTCCAGTTGACGCCGTTTCATCCTGAAAAAAATGAATTTCGTATCGATGTGAAGCGGAAACTCAGCGGTGCCCGGACAATTTCTCCAGTAGCTTTTTAGCCTCATCCTGTTTCGCATTGTCCAATTCAAAGAGAGACCAAAGAGAGTCCTGAGCTTGCCGAACGACCTGAAAATCAATAATTCGATTGAAATTTGGCAGGTTGCCAAAATTCCAAATAACAAAAATACCGCAGAATTCTTCCTTCGCAAAATCACTTCGCAGGCTGCGGTCACATTTGCGTAGCCGTAAAAGGCAGCCGTGACCAGGTCGGACTCGATGTACTACAAAATCCGCAGGTTTCTAGGAATTTATGCGCGGCGCACGCCACGATCTGTGCGCGATTTCCTCCGCTCACATTTTTATCGGTGTCCGACAAGTTGTTTTTTGCTATGTTTCTGTACGTGTCGCGGTCGTAAATGACCCGATAGTAGACGACCCGCTTCGGATCGATAATCAGGGGGCGAGAGTGGATCAGGGAAATGTCGGATACTGTAGATTATCGATCGATAAATACAGGGAGAAGAGAGGTACCATTGTTCTGCATTACAATCGTCGTTTGATACGTGCCGTCGATTGAGGTTAAATGGATGGGAACGGTCCATCGAATACTGAATATATATGTCTGAACGTATTTCGCACAGGAAAATTTGATAAAATTACAAAACTGGGTAAATTTCGTATAGGTTTCATGAAATTGACTGAAGGTTGATTTTCGCGAATGGAAAGGGAATAAAATATAATAAACGAACGCGGTTTCTTGATACTTTTCATCGCCCGTTCGACGAAGGAGTCGAATTTGCCTGAAATTTTAAAAATTTCATACCAGAAACTTCACAAAATATGCCAAAAATGAGAGAAAACCATATCATCTATGCAAATTACCTTATTATCGTCATGTTGTCGACGTTTCGCACGATGAGCAATGGGAATCCGGGCTGGAATTGAAAATTATTGTAAATAAATCGGTTCGCGATTGGAGCGCCATAAATACGGTACTTTGGTGAGAAAGTCTCTAGCCATGTTTGCAGCATTTTCGCCCTCTTCTCCGCCAGCCGCCGCGACATAATCGATAAACTGGCCGAGGGACAGCGTAGAGTTGGCACGATATCGTAGCATCCTCTGTAACATTGCTCATTTTTTTCGAGTTATGGTCCCATTATCCAACCTCAATTTCCCTATCGAGCGCGCGCTTGCCGACAAAATCTCGTAGCATGTGGACGATTACTGCGCCCTGCAAAGGAATTATTAATCTACCGTACTAGTTCTCCTATCTCATTAGGGGGTCTTTGAACACAGACAAATCCGGAATCAGGGAGATGATAAAATACGAGGAGTACGGTATTTCGGAATACCGTAACCCCACCTTCGAGTATGGATTGCGGAAATTGTGGCGACTCTCTAGGAAAGTCTCGACTGGATTGTGCAAGGCGAGTGAAGTAGAGTACACGTCAGAATTCAAAGAACCGCGAAGGGATCGAAGCGAAGTGATCATTTCCTGAAATATTTTTTTTAAAACAAAATCGATATTTACTTTACCAGAAAGTGACCTACCTCAGTCCCGTCCCCTTTGGTGACTATTTCCTCGTAGTAATTAGCGAGTCCCTCATTAATCCAAACGTCGGACCACCACTCGAGCGTGATGAGATTGCCAAAGTACTGTAATCAGGGCGATTATTGCCTATGGATGACGAACATACATTTTAAAAAAGGTTCCTGAACAAATTTTCAACTTCCTGAACAAATTTTCAAAAGAGGCAGTCTTGAAACTAGGAAATTATCTAGAAAAACGAGGAAGGATGAGATTAATAAGAATTAATTTGAAATCTGATCAGTTTATGGGATTTGTTCTATAATTCTGACCACGTTTATGCGAAATCTGGCCAGTGTATTGTACGTGGGACGGAAATGTATGATGACGAAATATCCACCTCACGGCATCGAATTGGCACCATGCCAAGAGTGTCTCTCGTTGTCTGACTCCCTCGTTTGGCGCGCTCTCTCGCCATTTCTCTCTTTCTCTAACTCGTTCTCGCTGGCTCTGTGCTGTGCACCTGATGCATCATGCATTCGAATGAATTAAATGACTTGGTCAAAAATTAAACTAATTGGTCAAAAATTAAATGACTTGGTCAAAAATTAAACTACTTGGTCAAAGATGCATTCGAATGCTGTGCACCTGATGCATCATTTCGTGCACGTAAGTGTCCCTTCTATTGAGGAAGTCCGCTCCGAACGAGATATGACCCGGATTTTCCATGGCTGAAGTGTGATCGGGAAAAAATACGAAATCTGCAATTCGTTAGGTTTATATATTTTCAAATTTTGAAAAGGGCGCGAAACTCACCGAGTTTCTTGTTAATGTGGATGGCTCCGAGTATTTTCAGTGATGGGGAAACGATAGATTTGATGATTTCCATCACTTGAGGCAAAAGAGCGGAAAGTGAGACAGGAACGTGTGCAGCGACCTGCAAAAAAATCAATAATCACCCGAAATCAATCAATAATTTAAATTATAGAAATCGATCATTAGCAAGAAACCGGAAGTCCGTCAATGTCCGCTTGTAGCGAGGTGTAATCCGTCACGGAGAAAGCGTAGAGATAGGCGGACAGCGTCCATGTCGGCTCGAATACGGTAATCGATCGTCTGAAAAAAATCGATAATCCTCGAAATCCCTGGTCAGGAATGACTCACCCTTCGGGGGTTTCTTTCACGGACACAACGGGCGCGTTCGACAGAGCTTTCGTCGATTTTGGGTGCTCGATCGACAGTTTCAACGGGGCCTGAAAGGACAGTTAGTGGTCTACAAGAGATCACTGATCAGAGTTGAGTGAGCCAATTGGTCGCACGTGTGGGATCAAGTCAAAGATCAGAGATCAAAGATCACTACCTTGAATCGCGGTTCGTCAAAGCAGGGCAGCCACTTTCTCGTGTGCATAGTCTCTCCGTGAGTTGTGAGAGCGACGGAATCGGTTCCATTTTCGAGTGCATACCTGAAAAAAGGCGAAATTTCATCATAAAATAGAAAAGTTGCAATATTTCAAACATGACGTCATACCAAGTTTCGTACAGCCCAACGCTGTCTGTTGTGGCAACGCCGGACCACGAGAGCTGAAAGGTGGAAAACGTTATTTTTATCCATCAAATTCATTTCAAACGTTAGGATACTGTAGCTCGATCAGTCTGCGATCGATAAAGTCAGTTCGCGATTCACCTCGAGCACGTATTCGTGTCCGGTCTCCAGTTGCTCTACCGTAGTCACAACGAGCGATTGCTTGAGATTGTCCCTATGATGCTTGGCCACAGTAAGATTTCTCCCGTCTACCGTAATTAAGTGTGCCTGAAATCGATTTTTGCCAGGCTACACTATTTATGATGGAAGTGCCGAAATGATGAATAGTTAACCTCAGTAATGTACATTCCGAAGGCGCTCAATTCCACTGTATTGGACGGAGCTCCGACGCGCTTGAACTGAGTCAAACTTCGGCCTGAAAAGAGAGGAAATTTCAGTTTTCAATCCCAAAAAAAATTTGTTTTTTTTTGGGTTTCATAAAATATTAATCTCACCATTAAATGCAGATGATTGCCTGCCCTCGCGACCCCTGATGTTCAAATTTAGAGAGACGTCGTATAAGAGAGGAACGTCGGCCCCGGACAATCGATATTGTTCAGATCTGAAACTGTGAATCATGGAGCGATCTTTGTAATTGTATGCTTGAAACGCGCGAGACAATCTTTTCAACTTACCTTCTAACTGGCTTGCTAAAGTTGAGTGCCTTGAGCTCTTTCATGAATGATTGTTCGACGGTGGTCACTGTCTCATTCCAATCTACCGGATTTAAGAACTCGGGCAGAATCTGAAAATGATGACGTCACATTCTGAGACCCGAATAAGGCCGCTAACCAAATAGGCGGGTGATTTCCGAACGGAGTCATCGATCGATATCGATTCAGGGACACTCTTGGGAGTTGTGGTTACGGTAGTTTCAGCGATCGTCGCGGGAGTGGAATGAGTGGCGAAGCGAGTAGACGGTTTCCCAGGCATAGACACGGTTGACACTGAAATATAAAGTAAGTTCTCAATAATATCTGTTTATTTTATTATTAATTTCGGATTGAAAAATGCAAAAAAAGCGTACCGAGTAGTCCGAAAATGAGAATTGCAGTGGTTGCAACGAGTAATTCGAGTAAAAACGAGAAGAATCGAGGGGGCGGAGCTTCATCGACCACATTTTCGATACCATCCTGCAACGATTTCGTGAGATACGGTAAAACCACAGACTAATGCTATACGGATACTGTAACTGCAATGAGAACGGAAAATCATTAACGGCTTATCCGTACATGATATCGTACCTTACGGTAACAATCGATAACAGATTAATACGGTGGGAATACTGTAACAACGATGAGTACGGTAGATCGATAAGCGAGGGTAAACGTACAATTTGGAGTGGCGAGCCCATCGGTCGACCGCACTCGTCGAGTGAGAGAGGAGGAAGTGAAAGGAGGAATGAATTGACGGAGATAAATAAAGAATGGAGAACATTTGCACGTTGGAGCAGAAACAAATTTGATTGAATATTAGTGGAATATTGATAGACTTTCTATAAGAAAGGCTGCACGACATAGTTGCAAAGAGATGGTACAATTGTATTTTTATTATTTTGTAAATACAGGAATACATTGACCACAGATTTGAGACATCTGAGCCACTTCTTCGAGTCAAAGGTGGTCCCGAAATATACATCTAAAATATAGGAAAGTATAATGTTTTTGTAGAGACACATTCAGCGATGGGACTTTCTCGAATATAAAATAATTTTCTCTTGTAAGTATCGCACAGCTCTCCCATATCTCTGTTTCGAAGCGAGTTATGACATGGATCTTAAACACTCGGATATTCTACGCGCATTTAGAATATGGAGGAATAATAGGGACAGAGTCGTCGGATTTCCCGAGCGGTCTGTTTATTTCATTCTTTCTAATGGTGCGTTTAAAGAAGAATGGCAATTTTGAGTAGTGAGAATGATCATTATGAGGAGTCCGAACGATAGATAGTTTGGGGGGTCTACCTCGTTTACCCCCCCCCCCCCAACATGACCTCTCTGAAACCCTCCGAGTGATGATTCTAATCACTCAACCTGAGAGGTCGCGCGACAATAAGCGCACCGTCGCATGCTCATTCCGGTTCTCCGCATGGCTAGATCAAAGACGAGTGACATGTCAGGCGCAATTCGTTGACGGGCGCACGCAGCGCGCATGCCGATGCTGAATCGAGCATACCATCATCGTTGTCCTTCATTCACAAGGTAAGGAGTTGCGATTAGAGATGCCAGAGGAAGAGTTTTTGGACAAAGGCAGACCTCGTCAAGATGTAAATTGGGATTAACTCTTCCGGAAGACCTCAACTCTTCCGGAAGAGTTGGGAATTGAAACCAGTAAAATCACCCTCCGAAATATTTTGTTCGCTGTTAAATAAAATAGAAGCCCACACCGAGGTATCCCTATTTGATTTGAGCTGATAGTTTGGATGTCGCGGAATAAAGTCACTTTCAGACTCTCACTACTAATATAAAAGTGCTTGAAAAAAGAGAAAAAAACATTGGGAACGTGTTCAGTTAGCTCAAGGAAGATTAATTCAAGTAGGTGGCACATCTTCAGCCCCTCAATCACGTTTTATCTGTCATGCAACTAGGAGTACTGAATCATTGAGTATGAAACGAAACATGTATAGATTCCACGCAGAAATATTCCATAATGGGTTTACATGCGAAGTGCATGCCTATTTGTTGATAATTATATTTCAGAGTAGTTATATAGATACTTACTTTTTGCACGAACCATGATTATGCCCCGCTCGAGTAACCCAAAATTGCGATGGTTAAAAAATTAGCGCGCACAAAAAGTTTTTTTTGCCAATACTGATCATCGAGTTATCTCTGATGTTGCTCTCTCGCCCATGCTCGTTTAAAGGTGGTGTCCCACGAACTTTTGGTCAACTGAGTTCTCACTGTCGGGTTATGGTAATCGGTTTCCAGATAAGAGTCCCGCAAACCGCATGTTCAGCCGATAAGTTTGAACAAAGTTATTCTCGTTTGGCACTGTGCCAAACTGACCCTGAATGCAGAAATTCAAAAATGATATGGAGGGATAAGGGTGGACGAGGAGAAAGCGACCGCGTCATTGAAACAAATGAGATGAGGAATGATGGAGCAGGAGATTCGTGAAACTCCTTCTTTAATTTCGTGGTAACTTTTCTGCACCGCGCATGGTTGAAAAACTCCATAGAGCGTGCAAAATTGTGAGAGCTGATCTATTGTGTTCGTGATTTCCCAGAGTTTTAAACTCTCTCTCCAGAGGTTTCAATCTTATAAAGTGTTTTGCCGTCCATTTTACTACTCAAATTGAACTGAAGCAGGCAAATGCTAACTGAGTTCCAAAAATGTTGGGAAGATGATAGTAAACTCCTCTTACCCAACATTTGTTTGATTTTTGAGAAGCCGAAATAGCTGAAAATATCTACCACTCTCTATATTTTCTGTGGTAAAAGAAAAGTTTATTTTCTTGTTAATAGGCACTTTGATGTATTGCTGCAAATCTAGATAAATGTGTAACTCGAAAGCGTGTAATGTAATTCAATTAGATTACGAAGCGATTGCAAATGGTTTATCATTGACACTAATTTAAACATAATCAAGACTCTTGGCGAAACCTGCGAGATAGGGTTCTTGATATTGGTGACCGATTACGCACGTGGCTCCTTTCTTCAATTCTTATGAGTTTCTGGTTGTCCTCGATCTTTTCTAACCGAAAATGAATAAAACAAATATGATATAAACAAATATAAATAAATATATCTTGTAAATGTCGAACAGCTGTCTCCTATCTCGATTTTGAAGCGAGTAACGATTTTTTTCAATCTATGTTTATCATATTTGCATGAATTTTTCAACTTGAAAAGCGATTTTTGTTTGTTTTCAGTCATCGCGTCGCGTTTGAATTTGTACCTTATTACGTCACGCAAAAATATTCAGCTTATTTTTTTACGCCAGGGATTTCCGAAAATGGTGTTCAGTGTGAAATGATAAAGACGCGGGCACACTTTTCGCACTTTTGCGCGGTGTTGCTGATTAACAAATTTCTGTCTCAATCATGACCGGAAATGTCCAATTTGCATAACCAGAGGAGGTCAAAGTTCTGTTGTTTTCCTAGTATTCGAGTGTAGATCTTCAGGGAGTTGAGTACGATTATACTCAAAGAATAAAGTATGGCCGAAAACATGGCGCATCTTTTTTTGTGCTATTTGTTAATTTAGAGTATTATTTTTAACTAGCAAAATTAAAACAAATATTTGTGACATTCGCTAAAGATCGGCGGAGATGTGCACAAAATCCGTATAGCTGTTTTATTAATAATAATAGTAATATATGTTATTAGAAGAAATAAGATCAAAGATCAAATAAATAAGAGATGAAGATTCAATGTGATCCTGTCAGGTTTTCGACGACGCTCTATTGGCCGTTGTTGGCCTACTCGAAACGGAAACCGACCAAGCCAAACCCTGCTGTTTCCTCATGTGATCTTTGATCTTTGATCTTTGATCCTTGATCTTCGATGGTCCTAGTCTTCTCCCCCCAGCTTTCACGCCCCTTCTCCAATTCATTTTTATATCGACTAATTTGCCAAAGCCCCACTGTTCCTTTGATTCGTGCTAATGTGTTGTAAATACTCCCATAGATACAGAGCGAATATACGGGTATTCGCGATATTTATTGAGAAAAGAGCAATGAAGAGTGTTCGTTCGATGAGTGATCACATCATTCCACAGACAGAGGAAGTGGTGTAAGTAAGAGAGCGTGTGTAATCGAGAGGGGGTCTACCACGTCTGCACACTCTCTCACCCTGACCCCTTTCTGGAGGGTTGGAAGCATGAGTTGCAGAGTAGACTGCAGCTGAAAAAAACAATTCACCCGTTTTGACGAAGTTCTCATGTCCTGGATTACAATTTTCAAACGATATGCTCATAAAATGCACTACTGGTGTGTGTACTCTTTCTATACCTCTCGATTTGCCATGCTCTCTTGCAGACATATTCAGGAGCGGAACGATTTATTATTTGGAGGGGGGTGTTTATGAATTTATAATACGCACTTCGACTAGGTTTAGATGATTTTCATGCTTTGCATGTCTTCATAAAAGATGAGTGTCCATTCCCTCATTCACTTTCTCCCTGTCCTCTCATTCTGGGCGGTTGCTCGCTCTACGCCGTCATCTACACCCGTCATTTACCATACTTTCGACGAATACAGTGTCCCAAGGAGTGCCGTACTAGCAATGACTACCGTACTCTCTCCAATTTCCGCTATGAGTACGGTATCCTCAATGACGCTGATTCTGCTATTGGTAAGTGAAATGCTAGTCGACGTTACAGATTTCACTAGGTTACTTACCATAAGGAGGACCCTTATTAAGGACCCACGTTCCCACTTCGTATTACGGCAGATAAGGTAAAGAGAGCCAGAGTGTACCGTACTGGCGTCCCTACCGTACCACATTGTTGTTAAGTCGAATAATCCTTTGCGGATATCAAAGGATATTCCGCGCATAAGAATGCATTTTTTTCGCGAATGACCTGTAGTCGCCAATTTCATTATTCGATATAACAAAACCATTGATCACCGTATGCTAACATTGCCCGTTCGGCGTCGGTTTCGGTATTACCGACCCCCCTGGTCTCTCCTTTTCTCTCGTTATCTCCCCCTTATCAACGGTATTACCGATCTCTCGCTGAGAGAGTCGTAATACGAATGCCGAAATTGCATCCCTACCGTACCACATTACTCAATCTGATTACCGTACTCTTAGGTGCTCCCTATTGTCGTCTCCCTTCTCATGTGTGGCCATAAGAGAAAGAAAATGGAAGAGGAGGAAAGGAAGAAAAAGTTGGCAGAAGAAGAGGAAAAGAAGGGAAAGATGGAACTTGAAGAGGCTGAGAAGAAGAAGAAAATCGAACTGCAAATCAAAAGGAAACACGATGAGGTGTGGAAAAATGAGGAAAAATTAAAGTAGATTACCATCTTTCGAAAAAAAATCGAAAATCAACACCGGAATACATGCGATCAGTAATATTCTTTCTCAGGACGCATTGGACAAGTGGGAAAGCGACTACAAAAAACGAACGGTAAGATTACTAAAGACTATTATTTCAGAACGTCTGTCTGTCTGTCTGTCTGTCTGTCTGTCTGTCTGTCTGTGTGTTTGTCTGTCCGTCCGGCGGTCACGTTTTCCGCATTTTCCTTATATTTCGCTTCAAAATCGCGCTATCTTCCCAAATCCTTTTGCATATGATTCCCGACCAGAATACCTTTCAAATTTTACAAAATTTAATTAACGAAATCCATAGCCAAGTGGGTTACGAGCCAAACTTTGAATCCGAGACCCCCAGGTTCGACCCCCGCCGCGGGCAAACCTGTTGCCGCATCTTTCGCAAGTGCCGCAAGTGCTCCTGGCACGTTTCTAAGTACCGTGAAACACGTTTTCACCTGCTTTGCCGAGTTTTATCTTGAAAAATCGAAATTTTCGAACTTTCTCCAAACGCACCGATGAGTGTCGGGGATCACAGGAAATGTGTTTTGCGATGTCAGAAACGTGTCAGAACGTGTACCAACACGTTTTAACGTGGAAAATCGAAATTTTCGAAAAGTTCCCAAAATGATTCAGAGAGCGTAGATCACAGGAAAAGTGTTTTGCGATGTCAGAAACGTGTCGGAACGTGTTCTAACACGTTTTAACGTGGAAAATCGAAATTTTCGAAAAGTTTCAAAATGAGTCAGAGAGCGTAGGGGATTACAGGAAAAGCGTTATGTCGGGAAAGTGTTCGAAAACGTTCTGAACGCACTGTATCTTGCGTTTCCGTTGTGAAAGGCTCGTGAGGCTGAGAGCGATCGATCTCAGCCTCACGAGCCTTTTGCAACGGAATAAGCCAGTACTCTTTGTAGCGATTAACACTCCCCAACATAAGTCGAGCTTCAATGTAATCTGGAGCCGGCTATCATGCTCCCCCTGGACCGAACATGGAGCCGGCTATCATGCTCCCCCTGGTCCGAACTTGGAGCCGGCTGCCGAACTCCCCCCTGGACCGAACTTTGAGCCGGCTGAAAAGATCCCCCTGGGCCGAAATGTGCCCGGCAACTGAATGCCCCCCTGAACCATACTTTGAAAACGTAGTGCGCACCCTACCACAACGTAGTTTAACCTCAACACACCCTGCTAGTTAGTTTCACTGTTGACCTAAAACATCATCCGATATCCTAAACAAGTGATAATTACAGGGAGTTGGTGTGGAAGAGGAGGAAGTGTCGTGCCCGGAGCCGGATCCTTTTTCGGGTCCAGCCACTGCTTACGGACCGATTGACCACTCTGGAAAGTGCATGTGGTGCTACCGTCATGTGGGCGACAAGCATAACAAAAGTAATATTTTTTTTCGAAATTCAAATTATTAGCAACGTTGGCACCCTCATAGCCTATCTACTTGGAACCAATAAAACATTCAGAAAAAATAAGGACTGGTTTACTTTTGCGCACACGGTTTCTTCAATTTTTTTTTGTGTGCGCAAAACTCACAAAATACGAAGAAAGCGACATCTCTTTCCTGTCTTCAGTATGCTTCGCCTATCGCCGGTACAGAAAAGAGGAGATAGAGAAGAGACAAAAGTTGGAGCGAGGCGGGGATGAGTATGCATTGGCTAGGAAGAAATCAAGAATCGAACGTAGACTGAGGAGACAGCAGAATGAGGTAATCGATAGTCAACTGCTCCTACAGTATGCTCATAATACACAACGACATGCATTGTATTCCTCCTCCTCTCGAAGCATCTCAATCATTCAGAATGATGACGCAGACAACACGGAAAGCACCAAGACCAAGCCGGATGAGAAGGTGATTAAGGACCGTAACCGTGCATTAGACGTACACTAAAAGTACTGTAACGAATCATACCGTAATAATCGCTTCAAGAACAATTTTCATTAAAAAGCAGGATTCAACGATCGCCACTACTGGGACAGCGACTAAAACTAATGAGAAAAGCCGCAAGGACAATATCGACGATAAGAAAGAGGTCAGAGGAGCTAATTTTCAGAGAGAGTTTGCAATTCGGGTGATTAATTGGATTAGCTTTCTTCATTTCGCACGCTATCTACACCGGTTAGTGAGTATGGGCAATGAAGAGAGCTAATCCAAATATATAACCGAATTTCAATCACTATTTTCAGAGAGAGAGAGAGAGAGCAAACTTCATATACATGGGGATTGAAATTAGTGTTACCCTTTTGTATTCATTGAAAGCGATGGAATATTTTTGAATCCATATTGTAGACAGGATAGCCACCATTTTTGAATATTACCGTAATCCATCAGACAAATGAATCATTTCAGCAGACCAGCAAAAAGGAGGTTCTGAAATCCAAGTCAGAGAAATCCAAGCAGACAACTGGGAAATGAAGAAAAAAAATTTCTTCTCTGGAAATGAACACATTTCCCTCTGTCCGTGAATCGATCCGTTCTCGTGACCTTTGGAGCTGTTAGTGTAGAATAAACTTCTTTTTTCGTAATGCCAAATTCGTATATGAGGGGAATCGCTAAAGACTCTAGGTGGAATGTAGAAATCTTTTTGGCTTTTATTCTCGAGTCAACCTATCAAATTCATTTGGTAGAGTGAACGGCGAACTTTTCACAGTCCCGCCTCTTTCGTCCTTGTGAGGCGTGGCCTGGCGCAGTAGGCACTCGGACCCTCACTGATACGGTAGTGTCAAATTTCTCCCTCTCGACACCACCGATCTTTAAATGAGTCAGTTATCGCCCCTGTAGGATACCATGTGTAATACCGAAGTTCACCTCTTTCGAATCACGATTTTTATAAGAAGTGGACAAATTTCAGTAAAGTAAAGATGATTACTAAAAGTCGCAATACATCAGTTTCTGCCTTTCTTTATGCGTGAGGTAGAAAGCAGAAAAGCGTCCGAAGATATCTATGCCATTATTGGTCTCTGAATTTATATTAAATTTTTTTCTTCAATTTGTATTTAAGCAAATAACCAGTCTCTTACATTCCATTCAAATAGTCATTTCTTAGCAAAAGTATTCATATTTAATATTTTAATTGAATAATAATTAATTAATTAAAACAAAATGTGTATAAGTCACCAGTGATTTCGTAATCGTTGATTTCTGAATCATTTTCTGATGCTTTCTGCCAAAAATGTGCAAATGACAGGGCAAGTCGAACTTTCTTGTTATCGATCGAACACAGATTCTGGAAAAAATAATATTTCACAATTTCTTCCGAATAATCCTCATCACACCACAAGTTGTCATTAGGACCGAAATATTAAAAGCACGAGTTGATATCAACCTGTAAATCAAGTTCGCTTAATGTCAACTTTTGGGTGCAACTGTTTTTGCCGTAATATGTTTGTTTCCGCATTTTTCGTACACGCTTCCCTATTTCGACGTCACATCATTCCACAGGCCGGTCAACCATCCAGAAAGGCCTTTGGAGTGAGAGAGCCCCCCTCTCGACACCACCGATCTTTAAATGAGTCAGTTATCGCCCCTGTAGGATACCATGTGTAATACCGAAGTTCACCTCTTTCGAATCACGATTTTTATAAGAAGTGGACAAATTTCAGTAAAGTAAAGATGATTACTAAAAGTCGCAATACATCAGTTTCTGCCTTTCTTTATGCGTGAGGTAGAAAGCAGAAAAGCGTCCGAAGATATCTATGCCATTATTGGTCTCTGAATTTATATTAAATTTTTTTCTTCAATTTGTATTTAAGCAAATAACCAGTCTCTTACATTCCATTCAAATAGTCATTTCTTAGCAAAAGTATTCATATTTAATATTTTAATTGAATAATAATTAATTAATTAAAACAAAATGTGTATAAGTCACCAGTGATTTCGTAATCGTTGATTTCTGAATCATTTTCTGATGCTTTCTGCCAAAAATGTGCAAATGACAGGGCAAGTCGAACTTTCTTGTTATCGATCGAACACAGATTCTGGAAAAAATAATATTTCACAATTTCTTCCGAATAATCCTCATCACACCACAAGTTGTCATTAGGACCGAAATATTAAAAGCACGAGTTGATATCAACATGTAAATCAAGTTCGCTTAATGTCAACTTTTGGGTGCAGTTGTTTTTGCCGTAATATGTTTGTTTCCGCATTTTTCGTACACGCTTCCCTATTTCGACGTCACATCATTCCACAGGCCGGTCAACCATCCAGAAAGGCCTTTGGAGTGAGAGAGCGTGTGAAACCGAGAGGGACTCTCTCACTTTTGCATACTCTCTCTTCCTAACCCTGGTCTGTAGGTTTGGAATCATGTGGCGTGCTCTGACAAGTGGGTTGCACAATTCCCCGTGTATTCCACAGCTTGTTCAACGATATTGCCAAAAGAAACCAACTGCAACTGTCTGTGCTACAAAGAGGATGAATATGACGCCGTTTGCGTTAGGATCAACGAGGTCTCAACAGAGGTCTGGAACAGGTAAAAAATCGAAATAGCTCAAAATTTGCTCCTAGGGGTAAATTTCCGCGCTGAAGACGCTGGTGCGGTCGATTTCGCAATAGGACCCTTCCGGGCGCCCGTATGGCGCCGCGCCATTTCTGCGGAAAACGTGTTTTTAGAGTAAAAGTCTTCGGAAACTCGTCTAAATGGCCCGAAACCTAAAACATTGGATCAGAATTTGACGCTCTATCAAATGACACTAGTGTCACGTCGTGTTTGTTTTTCGTTTTCGCCAAAAAAAAGTCGATTTTTGATACAGACCGCATTGCGGAAAAAGCCAGTCACAGATTATAGAGAATTTTTTTCTGATCATTTTGATATATCGGATGATGTATTTGACCTCGTGGAAAGTAGTTTTTCTTTGCACCGCACGAATTTTACGCGCGCGGAACGCGTGTAAACACGCGGCATCCGCATGGTCGATGTAGTAGTGGCCTAGAACTTCAATCCGAAGGTCATTGGTTCGTTTCCTATCGGTTACCAAAGTTTTTTGCCGGATTTTTTTCTTCGAAATTTCACCCCCTGACAATATTGGCACTTTTTCTGAAATCTTGAAAAAGTGATTTTTTCGATGAAAAAAAAAACGGCAAAAAACTTTGGTAACCGATGGGAATCGAACCAATGACCTTCTGATTGAAGTTCTAGGCCACTACCACATCTACCATGCGGATGCCGCGTGTTTACACGCGTTCCGCGTGCGTGAAATTCGTGCGGTGCAAAGAAAAACTACTTTCCACGAGGTCAAATACATCATCCGATATATTAAAATGATCAGAAAAAAATTCTCTATAATCTGTGAGTAGCTTTTTCCGCAATGCGGCCTGTATCAAAAATCGACTTTTTGGCGAAAACGAAAAACAAACACGATGTGACACTAGTGTCATTTGATAGAGCGTCAAATTCTGATTTAGAGCATTAGGTTACGAGCCAATTAGACGAGTTTCCGAAGACTTTTACTCGAAAAACACGTTTTCCGCAGAAATGGCGCGGCGCCATACGGGCGCCCGGAAGGGTCCTATTGCGAAATCGACCGCACCAGCGTCTTCAGCGCGGAAATTTACCCCTAGGAGCAAATTTTGATTTTTTACCTGTTCCAGCGCCTTGTTGATCCTAACGCAAACGGCGTCATATACTAACAAGGGAAGACCGCATACTTAAGGTGGCGTTTCAGAACGACATATAGTGCGATCGATTGGTATTCCGAAACCATTTGGAAATCAACTTACCAAATCTGCTAAATGGCCGCGGGGCATGAGAAAAATCGAAAAAAGATTTCGCGCAATGGGGATATCGCACCATTGAAAATGCGAACGAACAACTTGCCAAGTGGTGTTGAGGTAAGGAGATGGTCTTCGGAGCAATGAGTTGGAGTTTCTGCACCATCCCGCTGCAAATCCTTTTGCTGTTTTTTTAGCGATTATTTCATTGCATTGCTATGGCGAAACATCTATTGGTAGACAATCAACACATTTACACATTATGGCTACTCTTTCGCATCTATGGTATTACAATTTTAAAATGATACGTTCATGAAATGGACTACTGGTGGTGTACTCTCTTTCTCTACCTCGGCGTGTCTCTCGTTTTGTCATGCTCCTTCGCAGCCGTAACTGTTGTTTAGGAGCGGAACGTTGTATTATTTTGGACGAGTGTTTGTGAACTCATAATATTCAACAACGAAATGATGGACACAGATGAAATTGTGGCAGCGAGGACACTTCAACATGTGATCTTCATGCATCAAGCGATCTCGCATTTGATGTCAACTCGAGAGTTCAAGCAGAACTGCGTGGGAGCCAGGAATGAAAGAGGGCGCTCATCAACGTATCCAGCCTTGAATCACCTGTATGCCAGGAAGGGTCGGAAGATGTTGGCGCAGACGGCATAACACATCATCGATATCAACTGTCAATGGATACCTATGGATGTTTCGTCACAGCAGTGCAATGAAAAAATCGCTAAAAAACAGCAAAAGGATTTGCAGCGGGAGGGGATAGAACCACAAACTCATTGCTCCGAAGACCATCTCTTTACCTCAACACCACTCGGCCAGTTGTTCCTTCACATTTTCATCGGTGTGATATCACCATTGCGCGAAACTAGCAGGGTGTGTTGAGGTTAAAATACGTTATGGTAGGGTGCGCACTACGTTTTCAAAGTATGGTTCAGGGGGTGTTCAGTTGCAGGGCACAGTTCGGTCCAGGGGGAGCTTTGCAGCCGACTCCAGGCTCGGTTCAGGGAAAACTCGATAGCAGGCTCCAAGTTCGGTCCAGGGAGAGCTCTGTAGCCGGCTCCAAATTCGGTCCAGGGGGAGCTTGATAGCCGGCTCTAGGTTACATTGAAGCTCGACTTATGTTGGGGAGTATTAATCGCTACAAAGAGTACTGGCTTATTCCGTTGCAAAAGGGTCTTTTTTCAACTTTTTTTCTATCGCTCTCAGCCTCACGAGCCTTTCACAACGGAAACGCAGGATACAATGCGTTCAGAACTTTTAGAACAATTTCAGAGACGTTTCCTGCGATTCGAAATTTTCGATTTTTCTCGTTAAAACGTGTTAGAACACGTTCAGACACGTTTGTGACATCGCAAAACACTTTTCGTCTGATCCCCTACGCTCTACGAATCATTTGGAATGTTTTCGACATTTTCGATTTTTCTCGTTAAAACGTGTTAGAACACGTTCAGACACGTTTGTGACATCGCAAAACACTTTTCGTCTGATCCCCTACGCTCTACGAATCATTTGGAATGTTTTCGACATTTTCGATTTTTCACGTTAAAAGACACGTTTCTGACATAGATAGATAGATAGATAGATATTTATACATGTTAGGACATGTTAATTGATGTAGAAAAACACGTTTTCACCTGTTTTGCCGAGTTTCGCAAAACACTTTTCGCAAAACACTTTTCCTGTGATCTCCTACGCTCTCTGAATCATTTTGGAACTTTTTGAAATTTTCGATTTTTGTCGTTAAACGTGTTTGAACACGTTCAGACACGTTTCTGACATCGCAAAACACTTTTCCTGTGATCCCCTACGCTTTCTGAATCATTTTGGAACTTTTCGAAATTTTCGATTTTTCAAGTTAAAACTCGGCAAAACAGGTGAAAACGTGTTTCACGGTACTCAAAAACGTGTTGGAACGATTTCTCGCGCTTGCGAAAAATGCGGCAAAAGTGGATACGCATATGATAGTGAAGAGAGTGTGTCGAAATCTTTCTTCGTTCCCGAGTAATTCAGCAATAAAGTTTGAACACACGGACACACAGACAGACTGACACACACACAGGCACACACACACACACAGACAGACGTTCTGAAATAATAGTCTTTAGGAATTATTTCCGGACTGATTTTTTCCATTTACGTGTCGATCAGCTTCTCCATTTTTTACAAATGTCCAAGTTACGATTTTTCAGATTTTGTCTGTCATACGTTTATTTGCTTGAATTTTTGATTCCCCCTTCACGCCATGTGCCATGTGTGCGCCATGTGTGCCTTATTCGTATCTAGCTTTTTGCTAGGCGGAGATCCAGGAGAGCAACGGGCGGTGACAGTGCGAAATGATAAGGAATCGGCTACAATTTTCGCGCACCTTTTCGCGGTCTGCCGCACACTCAAGCACACTTATGTACATAAGCGGTGCGCACAATGGCCGACCGTCGATATCTGTGCGTTTGGATGACAATCTGCGCATTTCCTTCCCTACTTTGACCGTGATAATCGCGTTATATTGTATGTTTACGAAAAATCGCTCCTCGCTTGTTTAGTTTTCACAAATATTCCTTTTAATTAAGTGTTTGATAACAGTTAACACTTAAATAGTTGTTTTACTTTTCATCCATGTACTCTAGTGGCTGAAATTAGAGCTCACATTGATTCTCACGTACTCGGAAATATATATAGTGCCTATTGATAATCGATTTTTGCGCACTTTGTGTTTCTTTAAAGTCAATACGGTGACATGCATTTTACTGCCTCTAAAACCTCTATGTAATAGTCGATTTGCGTTAAAAAAGAAGGATCCGGAAAAAAACTATAGTCATTAATCGATATGAATGAATAAAACAAGCCGGAGCAATACCAAAAATGCTTTTTCTCATTTCAGCGAATAAATAAATTGCTTCTCTTTTAAAAAAATCAACTTCTTCTCTGTAGAGCCAACTAGCAGGGTGGGTTGAGGTTAAGCTACGTTATGGTAGGGTGTGCACTACGTTTTCAAAGTATGGTTCAGGGGGACATTCAGTTGCCGGGCACATTTCGGCCCAGAGGGAACTTTGCAGCCGGCTCAAAGTTTGGTCCAGGGGGAGTTCGGCAGCCGGCTCCAAGTTCGGACCAGGGGGAGCAAGATAGCCGGCTCTAAGTTCGGTCCAGGGGACGCTCGGTAGCTGTCTCAAAGTTCGGTCCAGGGGAAGCAAGATAGCCGGCTCCAAGTTCGGTCCAGGGGGAGCTCGGGAGTCGTTTCCATGTTACATTATGATGGAGAGTGTTAATCGCTACAAAGAGTGCTGGCTTATTCCGTTGCAAAAGGCTCGTGAAGCTGAAAGCGATCGAAAAAAAAGTTGCCACTATGCCACTTCGTGGCTCCGTGGCAACTTTTTTCGATCGCTCTCAGCCTCACGAGCCTCTCACAACGGAAACGCAAGATACAGTGCGTTCAGAACGTTCCCGACATCACAAAACGCTTTTCCTGTAATCCCCTACGCTCTCTGAATCATTTTGGAATTTTTCGAAAATTCGATTTTCCACGTTAAAACGTGTTAGAATACGTTCTGACACGTTTCTGACATCGCAAAACACTTTTCCTGTGATCCCCTACGCTCTCTGAATCATTTTGGAATTTTTCGAAATTTTCGATTTTTTCACGTTAAAACGTGTTAGAATACGTTCAGACACGTTTCTGACATCGCAAAACACATTTCCTGTGATCCCCGACACTCACCGGTGCGTTTGGAGAAAGTTCGAAAATTTTGATTTTTTATGTTAAAACTCGGCAAAACAGGTAAAAACGTGTTTCACGGTACTCAAAACCGTGTTAGAACAGTTTCTGGCTCTTGCGAAAAATGTGGCAAAAGGTTTGCCCGCGGCGGGGGCGAACCTGCGTCGCTCAGATTGCTAGTCAAGCGCGTAACCCACTTGGCCATGGATTTTTTAAAAATTTTTTATTGAGCAAGTTACTCTTGTGGAGGTGCATGTGATGGCGAAGGAACTGAGTCGTAGCTCTATCCGTTGGCGAGATATTTAGCGTGACGGACGGACACACACACAGAGACAGACGTTCTGAAATAATAGTCTTTAGGAATGAACAATGTTTCAACTAATCGACGAAGTATTTTTTTTGTTCCACGAGCAGGCATCCCGAACCCGATTTCATCCAGAGTGGCTCACATCCTCTATAGCACGATTTCGACACCGTTCTGCACGGACCATCGGAGTCCCCAAGAGAAAATCAGAAAATCAGAAAATGGAATCTGTCAGAAAATGGTCAAATATTTGCCAACGTTTCGCTATTATCATTTAAAAGTTGATCAAATATTTGGCCCATCTCTTTTCAGAAATCGACGATTTACGCCATCAACGCATTTTTTTGATTTCTGATAGTTTATTTTCAAATTTTCGCTGTTTCTTGTGCAATTTATAGTTAGCAGGATGACAACGAGCTTACAATGCCATAAAGATAATATTATTAGTTATGGACGACATTTTGTAACTTCCTAATCGAAAACGTTTGATATACAGTATCACCAATAAAAAATATTATTGATTTTTCATGAAACCGTTGTGCTGACGGAAAACATCAAGAATGTCCTGTATGCAGTTTCTGATATCAAGACGATTCCACTAGGAGTGATAATCTGTAAAAATTAAATTGTAAATTAAAATTTCTTTCGAAATTTTCAGCCAAAAATTGCATAACAAAATTTTGCGGAAACTGATAAATATTTTTTCTTGAGAAATCGAAAAAAAAACTTTTTTTCCCACTAAAATGACCTAACCCTCCGGTGCCTGAAAATGGCTTAGAGCTCAGACGAATCGGATAATTTAATCATGGAGCTAGGTTAAATTGGTCGTGTAAGAATTAATTAGAAACGAAAAATTAAGTAGATGGGTTTACTCCTGGCCGAGACTAAAAATGGGCGCACCTCTAACGAGCGCGAAGTCTCCAGCTCTCCTTATTCTGTTGTCTCCAGCTGAGAGAGCATGAGAAATCATGGAGACATCACTTCTCCTAATAGTTGAAGATGCGAACACTCCAGAGCAAAGAAAGCTGGAGACTTCGCTCTGTGAGTACCTCCCACCGCTCCCGGCCGAGGGTAGCACCAACGAAACGGTACACTCCATTGGAGGGGCAGGTGCCTCGTTGCACGCCAGCCAGTGCATCTATGCACACAGTCAAGCACATTTAAGTACAAAGATAATACATAATGGCATGAAGCACAATGGTCGCCCGTGGGTTTCTTCGAAATTTCATTAGACAATCTCCCAATTTCCTTGATTTTAATAGGAAATTGTCACCGAGTTTAGAAATTGTCTCTCCTCGTTTCCCAAATCTGTCCATTCCGTATTTTATATGAATTCGAAGAAGCAATTATCTCTAAGTGTTTCAGATTCGACGTCAGATGCACATTCCCTATCGCAAAGTAGTCAATGCAGCAGAGGCGGTGAAAAGCGCTAAAAGCCGCTGTCTCACACCTCAAAAGGCAAGACCACAAGGGTAAAACAGCACCGATTTTTGACTTGACTAGTGAGTGAACGCAACTTTCGCATATTAGTTCCTTTCCATGACACAAAATGTGATTATGTAGCATATTGAATGTAGCGCATTAGCTGTGCTATTCAATTTTTTTAAATAGAAAAAAACAAAACCGAGTTTAGTGAAAATAAATAGCTCATTTTCAGATTATTTTTGCCGTCTTCACTTCTACAATTTTTTTCGTATTTCTGGTCTTTCCTTCACAAGAAGCGCTCAATCGATCGCGAAAGAAAAGTGAATTATGGCATATACTGTAAGTTAAAGAAGGAGTAACCTCAAAAATAGAATCTCAAACTAATGGTATTACTCGCTTACTTCTGTGAACGATAATAGAAATCCAAAATTTGAGAGCTCTATCTTTCTTCTGAACCGAGATACCGGCGCGCAAAGAAACTACAGTCGCTAAGGAACAATCAGGGTCAAGTGCCGATTACGGTAGAGGGGGCGTTCTCTCACGTGCGCGACTAAGCAAATCTCTCGGTCACCTTTCTCTCTCCTGTCGAATTTGCGTGCACTCTCTTCCCTCCCCTCCCTTGTCCCCCACGGGGAAGAGGGAGGGGGAGGGAAGAGAGTACATGCAAACAAGGGATTAGGGAAGGGGAGGAACAGGTGGAATCACCAAAAGTGTTACTGCGTTTAGCGGCTCACGCAGTTTGCGATGATTATCTTCAACCTTTGCTTACAGTACCCCCTTGACCGCTAAGAAAATTTCCAGTCGAGAGTCGCTGACATTCGTCCTTCTTTAATAAAAAAAGATGGAATCAATTGTTACGGAAGGCCAACTAGAATCAGGAACACAAACTTCCTGATCCTAATTAATCCGCATGAATTTTAAGAGACCTATAAAATGGACTCGTAGTGTCTCATCGACAAGGACAGGAATGTTGTGGACTCGTTTGACCCGCATCCTGGCGAACTTGCCTGCATCTGACCAATAAAATGCGTCCGAAATTGGATTCCTTAGAGTAGATGCTTCTTCAATTCGAATTACTAATGTAGCCCGCGTCATTTCATTGCCACTTTCAATGATATTCCAGCAAGCAAGACGGATTGAGAGAAGGCACAAAAGATAGATTGAATAACCCATTTGCTGATGTGACGGGGAACATTTTCGTGTACAAGTACGATCACCCACTTGCTCTGGTTAGTACGCGTTAACACATTCATTTTGTGCCATTGGTCTAAATGAGACAACTAACTCAATCAAAATCGCTCTTATGAGGGTAGGCGAGAGTTCATTTCGTCATCACTGGGTGACCTCGTCTAAGACGGTTATACAGAATGCACCATAAAACACGATTGCAGGGTTTAACATCCCATCCTGCGGTGACAAAACGAGCAGAGAATGCGAAGATTTTTATCGATTTCATTGAGAAGGGTATAACAGACCCCATACCAGGAATAGCATTAAACAATAACATGCTGGATTAATTTAAGACAATCGATTGGGGCATCTAGCCACTCGTTGGATCGCTAATAGTTCCAATTATGTCATCATCAATCTGAACAAGTCGATATCGATCGAAGCCGTGGCTGATGAAATGATTGTGCAGGAGCATTATGAAGAAGGGTGAGCCATTGATTCCATGTAACTAAAAGCGACTAAAAAAGAAAAGTTGCTGTCGTGATTACATTTTCTCGTAATACAAATGCAATCTGCATATCTAATACAATCTCTATTTCAGCAAGTTTCGTCCTTTATTCGACTGGGAATTGTTCATGAATGTCGCACCGTTCAACAAATCCACTTGGATGGACCGAACCGACATACTTCCTCTGAAACGCGAGGTTCATTGTCTTGTGCACAAATATTGTTTTTTTGTGATTTTTTGTTGGAAATTGTTAGAACGATGACATTGATAGAGACCAATCCAACTATTCATTTGTGGCTTTTTTATGCATTTGTGTTTTTGAGAGACCTCTTTTTGAGAATCCTTCACCTCAATGTTTCATCGCCCATTTAAGATGGACGTTGCATTCGTTACGGACGCAGATTCCTCAGCTACCACTGCAGAAATTCCTCGTGTGGACTGCGACGGGGATTGTGGTGAGTTCATAGGTCAAATAAAAAATATTTGAAATGCATAATTATGAAGGAATGTATTCCGTTGCTTTCTCCTTACCGCTAAGAACATATCTGGACGGGAACGGGGATATATGTTCTTCTTGAAAAGAACTTGACTTTGACTCACTGCAATTACAGTGTCATCCCTCATCACAACTTCCTTCTGCCTCCTTCTACCTTCACCGACCTTCCAGCATCGGCTGATTTCGTCATTGAGAGCCGGATGCATTCCCGTACTGTTGTCACGAAGTCAACCAATGCCATTTCAAGGTTAATTTCAATTTTATTTCACTGCTTGAAAAAGTGGATTTAAGAAAATGCGACTCGTTTATCGACATATCGTATACAACTTTTAAGAAAATTAAAAATGCCCGACGCTTTCTAGATTTATCCAACATAATTTCTACAAAAGTATTTTTTCTGAAAAAAAATTGCCTAACTCTCGTTTAGATACTCTCGACTGGAAGCTGGCTGCAATCCACTTCAAATTCGAGGTGATTGAAGAAATTCCCGAAGCACTGAAATCGATTAGCGAAGGGACCATTCTGGAGCTGAGAAGGAGAGGGCGGATATTCCTGGCTCGAATCGATGACGTGCAAGGTGTGTTTGTGACGTTTTCTTGTCGCGCAAATCATGTATGGCTTTTTTCATGATTTTTGCGAAAGCGTGTACCATGTTGGACTATCCAAATTCCATTATTTCTAATAATCCATCATTTTGCTTTAATTTAAAAAAGGATGATACCTTTCTTTGAATACCAAAACAAGGAGCAGCTGGGCAACCGAAAAACAGCATTCGCCAATAAGTAATGGGTTAAAACCTCATATTGATCAGCTCTATCCAAATCTCTGATCGCCGCCATATCCGAAAGATTCCAAGTCGGCCTTCCTCTATTTCCACAGGTTGGTCCACAAACACAAAATATGTGTAATAGATTTTTGTTGGGGAAGGTCTAACAATTTCAGGTTCCAGCCCATCTCATTTTCCCGAATGCTGATGTTGAAAATGCTACGCTTGCTTCGCCGCAGATCACTTCCAAATCAGCAGTATCCCAAATGAAGGCTTCCACTATGGTAAGCACAAAACCATTAGGAGCCAGTGCAGATTGAGGCAGACAGATATGTAGAGAGTGCGTAAACTGTATCCAAATGGGGGATTATCTCACAACAAAGTCAACTTTCGCATTTTCCCGCCAGAATGTCGGAAGTGAGTGCAAATAACTGAATACACAATTAGTAAAAGCAGCTCATATTATTGGGAGATGTTCTGTTAATCGTTTGCCTATTTCCGTTCAGTACTCTTCCGAACGATGGAATAGCGGGCGAGATCTTACGCTCACTCCCCGTACACTGCACGACGTTCCGTGGATGTTCCGTGAGGCATCAGAGAAGGCAATCGATGAGCAGTTCACAGGCATAGTTTCCCTTTTTTTTCGCGCTCCGGTTTGGAAAACATTTGTTTTAGTGATTGTTTCTGCCTACAACCGAGATGATGGAGTGAAGAGGATGATCGAACGATTAAGAGGATGTCCTCATCTCAACAAGGTTGCGCAATCCATCGCTCTGGTCCTCTTCTACACCTTATACAATGACGATATTAATATATATTTAATTATGAAATATTAGAATTGTTTCAAAATCGATAAATAGTAAAATTGAAGGTGATTATTCTCTGGAATATTCGAGATCGGTTGCCAAATGGAACCCGGCCGCAGACTAATGTACCCGTAGAGTAAGTTATATTCTTTATTTTTAGTTATTAACCATATCAATATAGACATATTACATGCATTTATGGCACACGTGCGGAAATGGTGAACACGAGAAAAATAGCTGTAAACAAGGGCATGACAATGGAAAAAAAACTGAGCATATTACGAAAATAGGGAAGTCAAGAGGAGGTCTTTTTAAAATGTTATAATTTCATCGATCAGTGATGCTACAAATGTACACCATCCAGATTCATCCTCTCCGAAAAGAACGTTCCGAACAGTCGATTCCTGCCGTACGATCGAATTCAGACAGAGGTATGTTCATTACCTTCAAGTGATCCTTGCGTAGACAACTATTTAACTTTGATATGCGACGAGAATGTTACTTCCTGTGGTTACAAAGGGCGAGAGATTTCGCCGGAAAGAGAGGCTCACGAACGTTTCCGGTGGTAAACAATGAAAGTGCACCTTATTATCATTGTGGTATGATCCTTTCATCTTGTAACAGTTATAATTGCAGGCAGTGGTTTCCATGAAAGATGACATGGATCTTAAACACTCGGATATTCTTCGCGCATTTAGAATATGGAGGAATAATAGGGACAGTGTGGTTGGATTTCCTGAGCGGTATGTTTATTTCATTCTTTGTAATAGTGCGTTTATTGAAAAATGACAGTTCTGAGTGGTCAGAATTATCATTATGAGGAGTCAGAATGATAGTTTGGGGTCTACCTCGTCTGACCCCCCCCCCCCCCCGAGCGATCATTCCGACGACCACTCAACCTGAATTGTCAGGTGACAATAAACGCACCAAACATGGCGATTTTGGCTCTCCGACAGGCTAGATCAAAGACGGGTGACATATCAGGCGCAATTGGGGCGCACGCGACGTGTATGGCGATGCTGAATTGAGCATCCCATCAACGGTATCCTTCATTCACAAGGTAAGACGGGGAGTTGAAAGTTATCTTTTATCCGAATATTTATGTACGTGTTGACGCGCAATTGCGTCGTACGATAAACACAATAAAATAAAAACATAAATTCGTGTTTATCTAAATGGTATGAAACATGCTCAAAGAAGAGATGACGTTGAAACCGAGCAACCAATTAAGTATTTCAACGAGAAAGTATTCTTAATTTTCTTTTAATATTACAAAATAAATTCAGGAGTTTCTCTTCGAATACACCTACAATCTGCATCCGGCCATTGCCGAGTACGTCGAGAGTCACAGGAATTGTGAGGTGAACCTGTCGAAAGAAAAATAAAAACAAAATTAAAATTGCGAGAAGGAGGAAGAACATAGTGAAAGATGACATATTTCCTGACCTATTCTCTGAGGATTAAATAAATGATTTTATTTTGATTTTATTTCGTATTTCTAACAATACGAAGAGGATTGACTGCATGAGAATGCTGAATGCCATTTATGGATACTGCCCCATACTGTGAGCACATTAATTATATAAATATGAACCTCCTTAGAGAGGATAACGCGATCGGTTTAGGGTGCAAACTTATAGTTCCAAGTAATATTTTCGCCATTATAGGCTCACGCAAGAAAACGCCTAACCGTAAGGACAACGTGTGAAAGGAGTTTAGGGATGCCGGATATCCTGTTTGATCTCGATTGTTATGAAATCTGTGAAAGTTAAGAATGTAGTTAAATGCATATATACGTTTTTGCACCGCCCTTAAAAGAGACTAAATATTATTATTGTTGTTGTTATATTCAAAATCCGCAATGTCTATTGATGTTATCCGACGGAAGTAACATATACAAATTGCTACCTTTCTGTATGCTCTGGCATCAAGGCATCGGAAAGGTAGCATCATGGAAATAAACTTTGGAACTCGGGCAAACTGTTAACCAAAATATATCCGGCCGCGTATTTTACTCAACGGCGCTGAATTTGTGCGATAATGCGTCATTTGACTGTTTGCGCACACGGCCACACAATCACTTCAACGAAAAGTATTTTTACGCGAACCACGATTACGCCCCGCTCGAGTAAGCGAGAGTTGCGATCGGAAGTGGAAGAGTGCTCACCACTGTTCAAATATTCTTGGTCAATATTGAGCATTTACCCGAGTTATCTATGAACTTCATATCTTATCCATTCTCGTTTCTTTTTGGCCTGACTTTGATGCACTGCGCACGGTTAAACAACTAAATTGAGAGAGAGCTGATCTATTGTCTTCGTGCTTTTCCTGTGTTTTGAATTCACGCTTTGCTCTAAAGTGTTCTTGCCGACCGCTTCGCTCCTGACTGTTGGGAAACTGATAGCAAAAATCTCTTATCCAAAATTTGTTTGACTTTTGAGAAACCGAAATAGCTGGAAATGACTACAAATTATTTTATTTTTTGTGCGGGGCAGGCAATCGCTCTCGATTTCCTTCTCCTTCGTTGTGTATGACTAGCGGACACAGATCAATGGTTAATTCAGACCGCGCTTCTTTTCAAAAAAAACGCCCCGCTCCTCTTCTCTTTATTTCACCAGAGCCTTTGGCCCCTGTGACTGCTCGTACATCAATGTGAATTGAGAGAGATATTTCCAAGACGAGAGTACAAAGTATTTGATACCGGGTAGCATAGATTGTTTAATTTCGCATTGTCTCTATTGCACTGTCACGTTTTACTGGCACAACATTACAAAAGAGCTTTTTCAGAGCATTTTTTCGAATATCCCCCATCGTGAATCGATAATTTTCAATCGGAAAACATGGTAGTGACCGAGACGCACCGTGTCTTGGCCCGATACCTAAACATGCGAAAAGATAGCGACTGGAGCGACCGTCTGCACTACGTGTACACACCCAGTCTATTGCTGGCGCTGTCCGTGCTTATCAGGTTATTATAATTTACTTATCATATTCGGTTACTATTATCATTTTGGAAAACAATTTTTCTAGATCCATTACGAGTTTTATAATCCTTCGAATTCTTAAGAGAAATGGATTAACAATATAAAATACAAAATGATTTCACAGTTGGAAGCAGTTTAGAGGGCGACCGACAGAATGCATGTTTCCGACCTCATTTACCGCCAAATGGGAACAGGTAATATCTCCTTACCTTTACAAATTGTTTTCAAAATACTAACTGATTTTATAAGTTGGTTGGTTCTGTGTATAGTCAAGAGAGATGAGAGTAGATCAATCGATTTATGAGGACGTTTCGTAATAACAATACGCGGTGGTTATTCTCAAAGATCCCACATAAATTAATCTATCTCCCCGTTTCTCTCATGCTGGTCACACAAAGAACCAACCAAGTAAATTATCACTAGGAACCAAGTCTCAAAGAACATCCATATTAAGCACGCGATTTGGAAGTCTACAATAAATAATTTTAATAACATTTTGCAGTACGCTGAGAACAAGTGCTGGGCGCAGAACTCATATTTCGTACCGCCTAGTGCACAGAGCAAATATATGCTCGCAGAAATCAGGTATGGCATTTAAAAAAATTCTTCTATTTATATTCATTGCTCGATCAATTATCCAGAAAAAAGTAATCGAGAAAATGTTGCAAAAACATTAATTTTTTCGTATCAGAATCGAAAGTTCATCGAAACAATTCATTCTTTGAAAAAGCGGCAAAAAGGAATACAATTCGAGGGGAATTTTTATAAACGACCCTTATAATCCGTCAGAAGTTCGCGAACTTTTCACGCATCTTTTCTTGCTCGTTTTAGGCTATTTTCTTTATAATTTGCGTTTGGTCATTAGAGACGCATAAGAAACTATTAATGCCGAAGAAATTAACCAAAAATATAAACTAGGGAATTATAATTCTAAGAGGTGCGGCTATAGCCGCACCTCTTAGAAGGTCGCGGAATTCTGCGAGTTGTTTTCACGCAGCTAGACAGTGACGAGAGAGCACGCGGAACGAGGAAAGGGAAAAGTAAGCAATGTTGTTGTTGTATTTCTGTGCTCTCTCTGTTTACGTGCTCTCTCGTCACTGTCTAGCTCGCGGAAAACAACTCGCAGAATTCCGCGACCTTCTAAGAGGCGCGGCTAATTCCCTAGTTTATATTTTTTTGTTAACTTCTTCGGCATTAGTAGTTTCTTATGCGTCTCTAATGACCTAACATAAATTATATGGAGAATAGCCTAAAACGAGCAAGAAAAGATGCGTGAAAAGTTCGCGAACTTCTGACGGATTATAAGGGTCGAAAGTTTGAAAACGCGTCCGAATATGTTCACTACGCACAGTCAACATAACGATGAAGGAAGAGACAGAGAGTGTAAATACACACAGAAAAAAAGTCTTATCAGATACTTTCTGACAGGATCGATATACAGTAGCGGTCAAAAGTCTTCGGACACTTTTTCTTTTTCTTAAAACTTTTGAACACGAAGAGGTTTTCATCTGATAATGGTGGGGTCGTATGTGAAATCCATTGGAGAATATGATGTCACTATTGGGGCTTTGCGAAATTTACCAATTATTGCGTAGTAATGACGCAATCAATGCATACTTTTTTGAATGGGCATTATTCTTACCTGGAATTTTTGCTGCTCCCCTAACTTTCAGAGTATTGAGACATGCCCTCGATCTACCCATAAAATTTTTTTCAAGTTGCTGCGGTGTCGGCTGCAGCCATGCTGCAAAATTGGCTGCAGCCATGCTGCAAAATCGAGGTCGAAAAATCGTATCTCGCCTTTTAGACATCGCACAGACACGATCAAAGTATCAAAATGATCGCCATCATGCCTGCGGATGATCCTGCGAATATGGTCGCGGTAAGCCACCATTTGCCCTCAGGGCACGAAAAAATCACTTTTTCGCATATTGTGGTCTGACGAGGGGGAAGTCTATAGGACGTGCTCTAAAGATCTGGTTTGGGCGTGGATTCTGTTGAGAATCTATGGGAGAACCGATTCCTAGCTGTAATAAGCGTTTCGATTGGTTTCCTGCCCGCGGCGATCGATTTCCGGAAGGACACTGGCTTGGCCACGCCCATTTTCTGCCCGTTGTCAACGATTAGACTTTTGAGCGTATCTCAGCACTGAGCGAACGGACAAGGCTGGCATACCCATCAATGGAATCAGCGTGGCCGGCTCTATAATCTCATTCACAAATTGCATCATCACTATGCAATATTTCATCATCCGTAGGCAATACTTCTATTTTTTGTGTATTATTTGCGGTAAGTCAACGGAAAAATATGGATGAGGTGCAAATAAAAAAAATTGATCTTTCCACCACTCAAATGAGCAAATTACGTCATCAATATGCAATATATTAGCTCTTTCTGAATTATTGCCTAAGGATGATGAAATATTGCATAGTGATGATGCAATTTGTGAATGAGATTATAGAGCCGGCCACGCTGATTCCAGGTATGCCAGCCTTGTCCGTTCGCTCAGTGCTGAGATACGCTCAAAAGTCTAATCGTTGCCAACGGGCAGAAAATGGGCGTGGCCAAACCAGTGTCCTTCCGGAAATCGATCGCCGCGGGCAGGAAACCAATCGAAATGCTTATTGCAGCTAGGAATCGGTTCTCCCATAGATTCTCAACAGAATCCACGCCCAAACCAGATCTTTAGAGCACGTCCTATAGACTTCCCCCTCGTCAGACCACAATAATGCGAAAAAGTGACTTTTTCGTGCCCTGAGGGCAAATGGTGGTTTACCGCGACCATATTCGCAGGATCATCCGCAGGCATAATGGCGATCATTTTGATGCTTTGATCGTGTCAGTGCGATGTCTAAAAGGCGAGATATGGATTTCCGACCTCGATTTTGCAGCGTTGCTGCAGCCAAGTAGAGGCACCGCAGCAACTTGAAAAAAATTTTGTGGGTAGACCGAGGGCATGTCTCAACACTCTGAAAGTTAGGGAGCAGGAAAAATTCCATGTAAGAATAATGCCCATTCAAAAATGTATGCATTGATTGCGTCATTACTACGCAATAATTGGTAAATTTCGCAAAGCCCCAATAGTGACATCATATTCTCCAATGGATTTCACATACGACCCCACCATTATCAGATGACAACCTCTTCGTGTTAAAAGTTTTAAGAAAAAGAAAAAGTGTCCGAAGACTTTTGACCGCTACTGTAGGTCCGTACTAGCGAATAATACGCCCATTCTGAAAAGTTGTCCTGAAGGTAAACTTCATGCGTAGAATCCGAAAATCGAACTTTCAATGAGCTCCGCTCAAACCCGACTCAGATATGTTTCAAAATTTATGAAAAATTCAAATTTTCAATTTTTGTCAGGAAAACAGGAAACGCTCAAATAGCTATATTTTCTAAAAGAAGAAGTCAAGATGACCATTTTTAAAGTTATAAGCTTTCGGCTACCTCGTAGCTGGAAAAAGTTACGGCAAGTCAAATACTTCAAACTTTTTTCTAAAAAAAAGTTCCACCACGGCGACACTTTTAATTACATTTTCGGAATCTGCATGCAAAGACGTTTAGACAAAAGTAAACCCATATGAGAGGAATCACGAGAGACTCGACCACTTCGGCCATGGCCAGGACGTAGAATTCATGATTTTTAATTTGGCTGAAAATATTTCCTAAGGTATTTCAACACCTCCTCTATCGATTGGCGTTGACAGAATTTAAAAAAAAAATTTCGCAACCGCGTGAAACATATCCAAACCAAAAAAGAGTCTTCGGATTTTTCCGCCGAGAGGTCAAAGTTTGAGAAATCATAACTCGGTTCAAAATAAAAGTAGAGAATGGCGGTTTTGTTTGTTAGATTGAGAAAAGACTTGGCTACAGCCACAACTGTCTCAACTCATTCCTGGCTGGCTAAGTGGTGCGAAGCTGTCGGTTTCATAAAAAACGTTATAAATCGCTGTAAAATTAAAACCAATCTTAGGTTCTTTGTTTGTTAGAACGTGTAGCTTGGTTGCTCACCATAACCCAAAAGAGGGCCAAATCGGATCTTCCGTGGCAATCGCGCTCTACCGAACTTTTTTTTGAAAAACTTTTTTATGTCATTGTCACAAACAGTCTCATTTGCAGTGCAAATAATCATAAACAATATAAAAACACCATACAAGTTGTTTTAGGATACTTTTAAAGCGAAATTTTTGAGAGAAAAAAAATCGAAAAATTTCAGGGCTGAATTTCACTTTTGAAGAAACTGTACTTTACAAGGTCCTATTGTATAATATTGTTGTTATAATCATGAGAGATGATGCTCGGGAGAATATTTTTGCAGATACATGCAGATACTAAAATCGTTATCGCGTTTCCAACACTCTTCGTGTGATGGTCGATTTCATTTTTTACACCGCTCGCCATACCCTTGGAAGTTCCCTTATCATGCAAAGAGCAGTCGGAAAATGGAAAGTGAGTCCCTATCTATTCATTGTAGGCTGATACAACAACTATATTTTCAATATTTGTCTGAGAGCGCGTGCTCAGCTTTCTCAAAGAGCAAATATTGTATTTTGCGAAAATACGTGCACTTTTTCACACATATCTCAAAAATCTGGATCTCTACCGAATCCCGGTGCAGGTCAAATTGTTCAGAGACTATCGTTGAATCATTTTGTTGTTGGTGGTCAAATTTTTGAACAAAAAAAATAAATTCTGAGGATTTCTGAAACGTTTCGAGCGAAATATTGCCCCCATTCATTTTCATATACCTCAACAAGAACTATGAAACTAATAACTTTAACTTATGAAAAAAAAAATTTTTTTGGAAAAATTGCCCCCAAAACCAACAACAAAAAAATTTGAACCCCGGGTCATGGTCCAAAAATAACTTTTCACCGTGGTCATGGTGAAAGTGAAGTATTTTTCCAAAAAATTTTTTTTTCATAAGTTTAAGTTATTAGTTTCATAGTTCTTGTTGAGGTATATGAGAATGAATGTGGGCAATATTTCGCTCGAAACGTTTCAGAAATCCTCAGAATTTATTTATTTTGTTCAAAATTGGACCAATTTTGAGTATTCGATTTTTTATGACATCATATCATTCATAGATTTGTATACAACCAACAACAAAATGATTCAATGATACTCTCTGAACAATTTGACTTGCGTCAGGATTCGGTAGAGATCCTGATTTCTGAGATATGTGTGAAAAAGTGGATGTATTTTCGAAAAATAAGATATTTGCTCTTTGAGGAGGCTGACCACGCGCTCTCAGACAAATATTGAAAATATAGTTGTTGTAGCTGCCCACAATGAATAGATAGGGACTCACTTTCAATATTCCGACTGCTCTTTGCATGGTAAGGGAACTTCGAAGGGTATGGCGAGCGGTGTAAAAAATGAAATTGACCATCACACGAAGAGTGTTGGAAACGCGATAACGATTTTAGTATCTGCATGTATCTGCAAAATCTTCTCCCGGGCATCATCTCTCATGATTATAACAACAATATTATATAATAAGACCTTGTAAAGTACAGTATCTTCAAAAGTAAAATGCAGCCCTGAAATTTTTCGAATTTTTTTCTCTCAAAAATTTCGCTTTAAAAGTATCCTAAAACAACTTGTATGGTGTTTTTATATTGTTTATGATTATTTACACTGCAAATGAGACTGTTTGTGACAATAGCAAAAAAAAATTAGAGCGCAATTGCCACGCAAGATCCGATTTGGCCCTCTTTTGGGTTATGGTGAGCAACCAAGCTACACGTTCTAACAAACAAAGAACCTAAGATTGGTTTTAATTTTACAGCGATTTATAACGTTTTTTATGAAACCGACCGCTTCGCACCACTTAGCCAGCCAGGAATGATTTGAGACAGTTGTGGCTGTAGCCAAGTCTTTTCTCAATCTAACAAACAAAACCGCCATTCTCTACCTTTATTTTGAACCGAGTTATGATTTCTCAAACCCCTCGGCTGAAAAATCCGAAGACTCCAGGTTTGGATAAGTTTCACGCAATTGCGAAATTTTTTATCAAAATTCTGTCAACGCCAATCGATAGAGGAGGTGTTGAAATACCATAGGAAAAATTTTCAGCTAAATAAAAAATCATGAATTTCTACGTCCTGGCCATGGTCGAGTCTCTCGCGATTCCTCTCATATATTGATATTTCATGAAAAGAATTGATGATAATTTCATCTTTTCGAACAATTCCTTTTCTATTACAGTGCTCTATCACACTCACGCGAGAGATATCAACAGTATCCAGGTATGCAGGTTACCAATAAAAAAGATACATGAGTTTAAAATTGAAAAAAAAATATTACGAAGAATTCTTGTTTTTCATCGTTGATCTGCATATTTTGGTAAGAAGAACGCTCGCATTCTATCTCAAAAGCGGTAAATAAGCAAGATATTAATTAAATAATAAACTAAATGTACAAACTTGGTATTCTGAGGAAATATTTGTGAAAATATATAAAAAAAAAAAAGAAATTTAGAAATTTGTTTTTTTAATAAAATAATTTTTTTTTTAATTTTCGACCAAATTATCTTGGAAATAATTTATTATTTATTCAGATATCGAAAAACACATGTTAGTAATCATTAACAGCAGACGAAACATTTATACTGTCGTTTTCGTTACACACTACACGATGAATGGAAAAAAAGCTGAATGTAACTGTTATTGATGCCTAACTTGTGTTGTTCGACATCTAGATAAAAAAAAAGTATTTCCAGGACGATTTGGTCGACACAATTCAAAGAAATTTGTTTTTATAAAAAAATACGAATTTCGAAATTTCTTAATTTTTCACTTAAACAAAAAATACAAAAATATTTCCTCAGAATACCAAGTTTGTACATTTAGTTTATTATTTAATTGATATCTTGCTTATTTACCGCTTTTGAGATAGAAAGCGAGCGTTCTTCTTACCAAAATATGCAGATAAACGATGAAAAACAAGAATTCTTCGTAATATTTTTTTTTCAATTTTAAACTCATGTATCATTTTTATTGGTAACCTGCATACCTGGATACTGTTGATATCGCTCGCGTGAGTGTGATAGAACACTATAATAGACAAGGAATTGTTCGAAAAGATAAATTATCATCAATTTTTTCATGAAATATCAATATATGGGTTTACTTTTGTCTAAACGACTAGGGTCCGCCCCGAAACACTTAACGCAAAAAATATTTCTATACCAGTTTTGTATGCAGATTCCGAAAATGTAATAAAAAGTGTCGCCGTAAAAAGTGTCGCCAAGTATTTGACTTACCGTAACTTTTTCCAGCTACGAGGTAGCCGAAAGCTTTGTTCTGACTCTTTCAATGATTCTTTCAATCTTTGACTTTTCGCTTTGCAAGAAAGGGAGAATCGCATATGAGTGTGCGTTAGATGCATGTTGGATTGTTTATTGCCATTTCATTGAACATATAAAAGCCGCCCATGCATTCCTGCTGGGGGCTCGTAGCGCACTGAATAAACTATTGTATCCTACTGAGAGAAACCTACAGCGGTCAGAATATGGCGACCATGGTAGCTCAGTGAGGTGCAGTAAGTTATTCAAGTGTTCTGGCTACACCGTGACAGCAGAGAATTTGTCTCTGGCTGAATTTCCCCCACTCGTGACACCAGAGTGTTGACCTCTGAGTGAAACAGTTACGCTGTGTAACTGAATTGATTTTTCCGTGAACTATTGTTGCGTTTAATTGTGTTTTTTTCGCGATGATTTCTCGCAATTCTCATGACTATAATACTGGAGTTGTCCTTCGTGAAACTTCTCCGCGAAGATCCCAGATCTCTAATGACTGTGATGAAGTACCTTCATCAATTAATTATTCAAACGGACCGATTCCGTCTAATTACTTAAACGGGCCAATTCCGTCTAACTATTCGAGAAAGGTGCAACGCACTGATTCTCTTAATTCACCGCAATTCGTTCGTGAATTCCTTAATCTACCTAACGATCCCAAAGCACATTCAGACCAATCACTCGTTTCAGTAGACAGCAATTCCAGGAATGATTTCATTCGACTACCGAAGATACAAATACAACAGTTCCACGGTGGCATTACTCAGTGGTTTGAATTTTGGGAAACATTCGAAACATTTATTCGCAAAACTCACATGAGCGAGGTTCTAAAGTTTACCTATCTCCGCTCTTTCTTACGTGGGGAGGCTCTTCTTGTAATTTCCGGGATTAATCTAACGGAATTAAATTATTCAATCGCTATTCAATTGCTTCATGACAGATATGGGAACACTAAAATTATTGCAACGAGGCTTCGCCGAGAACTTCTCAATCTACCGACGTGCGAGAAAGTCGACAGTAAGCTTATTGATTTCTATTACAATGCAATCAAGATTTTCCGACAGCTAGAAAACTTAAAACAGAAACCAGATAACTTCGAATTTGGTTTCCTCATTGAGCAAAAGCTACCGAGAGAAGTAATATCTGAAATTTATTCAGATAGGAAAGGTGATATTTCAGCTAAAGAACTATTATTCCGTCTTCAAAACATAGTTGAGCGCACGATACTCGTGGATGAAATAGTTGATTCACGTACTAAGTGCAGCAAGGCTCACTCAATTATTCAAATTAACCATGCTAAGATTCAGGCTAATCATGGAAAAAATCGCAACAGTTTCTCATGTCATCTCTGCGGTAAACGAGGTCATGAAAAATTGCATGAAGTTCCGAGACATTGGTGACAAATACAATCGATTGTTAGAAAAGAAACGGTGCATTAGAAGTTTTGGAAATCACAATAGCGAGGAGTGTAGAAGTCATAGTAAGTGTTCGGAATGTGGGAAAGATCATAACTCGATATTCTGCTTCATCCTATCAGATTCTTTATAGACCGTCCAATATTCCTCCTTCCGAGGAGCAAACTTCAGCCTCGATGAGGAACGCCAACCTCGACGTCGACTCCACCATCCATTTGAGTTGTATAGGTTTCCGTTTTGTGTGTTTGTTTGTTAGGACTAAAAGAGAATTTGCATACGCATGCTAGACAATTACTCATGTGTCAATTACTTCGTCTTCTTTGGGACCCCTCATCTCTCAACTTTTTGAATCAAGCTTCCAGTATTCTCTCATCTACACCAAAAGCCAATCAACGAAGTTCAATCTGCAGTCAAGCCGATCATTCAATTCTCACTCTACGTTCAAGAACAGCAATTTATTCATCGTAATAACCCAGAACTTTGACTTTTCGCTTTGCAAGAAAGGGAGAATCGCATATGAGTGTGCGTTAGATGCATGTTGGATTGTTTATTGCCATTTCATTGAACATATAAAAGCCGCCCATGCATTCCTGCTGGGGGCTCGTAGCGCACTGAATAAACTATTGTATCCTACTGAGAGAACCCTACAGCGGTCAGAATAAGCTTATAACTTGAAAAATGGTCATCTTGACTTCTTCTTTTAGAAAATATGGCTATTTGAGCGTTTCCTGTTTTCCTGACAAAAATTGAAAATTTGAATTTTTCATAAATTTTGAAACATATCTGAGCCGGGTTTGAGCAGAGCTCATTGAAAGTTCGATTTTCGGATTCTACGCATGAAGTTTACTCTTGGGGTAACTTTTCAGCATAGGCGTATTATTCGCTAGTACGGACCCTTCAGCGAGAATCTCAATCCTGTCAGAAAGTGTCTGTTATATGAGGCCCATGACCTTTTCAAAAGTCTTATATAGTCTTATAAGACTTTTGAAAAGGTCATCATGGGCCTCATATAAGACTTTTTTTCTGTGTGTACGAGTGCGGTTTATTTTTTTAAATCATAATTTTGTTGAGGGAGAGTCAACACCGTCAGTTCTCATACTACCAGTGGGTTCCCGTCCTTCTTCTCCTTCAGGTAAAAACAATATGATTGGCCATTATTTAATTGATTAATTTGACCAATTCAGGCACTTTGTTTTCGGGCTCCTTCTCTGCTGTGGAAATACTTATCGAGCTACGCAGGTTTTGTTTTGCGAGGAAAAAAATTGAAAGAGAATTTTTGAGGAATTCGAATTAATGAAACCGCCAACATTGCTGTGGACTCGGAAAATATTCAAGAGAAAACGAGAAAGCAAGTGAGACGAATACTAAAGATTGTAATTGAATAAGTGCCGACCATTTCCTATTATTAAACCCGACGTGATATAATCCTTAGATTTACCGGATGGCTGTGTGATCAAATCGAACGAAATTCTTTAAAAAAGAAAAAAAATCGATATTACAGAATATTGATCGCCTCTCCCTCCACTTTCACAGTGCACTTCAACGCAACAGAGTATTTTTTAAATACTTTTTTTGGATTAAACAAAATGATTACATGACCAAATTCATTTGTTAATGCCATAATTTTGAGGGCAATTTCATCGCTGCCGCTTATCTCTTTACAAAGTTGATTTATCTGCTGAACGTCCTCACGCAACTTCGCCTTCTCAACGGGTACGCAATTCTTTCTAGAGTTTGAAATTCGGGTAAATAATTGAATTAGCACTCCTCATTTCACACACTCTCTCACCGGTCGATTGATGAGAGAGTGTGTGAAATGAAGAGTGCTAATTCAATTATTTACCCGAATTTCAAACTCTAATTCTTTCTACTTGTTAATAGTGCACAGATTTGCGTACACAACGTATAATGAAACAAGAAAATGACGAGTCACGAAAAGGATCAACCCCTCGCTGTTTGATAGACTGCGGCAAAGTAAAATGGCGTTTGACATTTCACACCCTGCCTCTCATTTATGTTGGTTTCGAATTATGAGATAGTCGAACATTCTAATTGATGTCGATTACAGATTTGTGCGCACTACAAGCTGGTTCGGTATTGGAGTTATTTTGGACTTATTGAGCGACGTCGGATGGGAGACGAGTGGATTGTTCCCACGAATTGTCATCTGCGATGTTGAGGTCACATTACAAATACGATTCGAAGTAGATGAAAAATATAAAAGTACTCAACTTTTTCAAGAAAGTGAGAAATGTGGACGAAAAGTGTCCGAAAAATCAGTCTGTGGCATTTGTTTTTATTCAAAAGTCTACCTGATTTTAGAGTTGAGCAAGCGTGCAATGATTGTGACATTCATGTACATATATGTATTCTAGTACACCAGAAGGGGTAATGTGTGAAATGGACAGGCAACTTTCTTAAAGGGACCTGGGACCGCAAATGAAGTGAATTTCAGATTAAAGAAAATTTTCTTCCCATTCGAATGCAAAAAATCGCATATTTTTACGATTTTATAAAAATTAGTTATGAAATTTCAAAGGTCCCGTTTCGGGCTGGAATGACCCGGCACTACTGTGTATAGCGGGTAAACATACAGTAGCGGACAACAGTTTACGGGCACTTTTTCTTTTTGATATAACTTTAGAACTCCAAAAAGGTTTGACGCGACATGGTGGGAAATCCATTGGAGATTACGATGCAACTATTTGGGTATTGCGAAATCTTTCAGTTATTGTGTCGTGATGACGCAATCGATGCACACTTTTTTGAAGTGCCATTATTCTTACATGGATTTTTTCCAGCTCACCTAACTTTTAGGATGTTGAGACATGCCTGCGGTCTACCTATAAAAAAATTTCAAGTTGCTGCGGTGCCGCTACTTGGCTGCAGCCAAGCTGCAAAATGAAGACCGGAAAACCATATCTCGCCTTTTAGACATCGCCCAGACCCGACCAATGCACTAAAATGATCGCCATCATGATTACCGATGATCCTGAGAATATGGTCGCCGTAGGTCACAATTTGCCCTCAGGGCACGAAAAAATCACTTTTTCGCATTATTGTGGTCTGACGAAGGGGAAGTCTATAGGACGTGCTCTAAAGATCTGGTTTGGGCGTGGATTCGGTTGATAATCTATGGGAGAACCGATTCCTAGCTGCAATAAGCGTTTCGATTGGATTCCTGCCTGCGGCGATAGATTTTCGGAAGGACACTGGTGTGACCACGCCCATTTTCTGCCCGTTAGCAAGGATCTAACTTTTGAGTGTATCTCGGTGCTGAGTTAACGGAGAAGGCTGGAAGACCCATCAACGGAGTGGGTGGCTCTATAAACTCATTCGCAAAATTTCATCATCACTATGCAATATTGCATCATCCTTATGCAACATTCCTATTTTTTGCGTTTTCTTAGCGGTTAGTCAAGGAAAAATGGTGGAATCAATTCCAATCAATAAAATTTGTTATTTCCGCCACTCTAGAGCACAAATTACGTCATTAATATGCGATATTTTATAGTTCTGAGGATTATTGCATTAGGATGATGCAATATTGCATAGTGATGATGAAATTTTGTTAATGAGATTATAGAGCCAGCCACGCTGATTCCATTGATATGTCTGCCAGCCTCTTGCTTTAACTGTGAGCCGAGATACGTACAAAAGTCTGATCGTAGCCGAGGGCAGAAAGGCGTGGCCAAACCAGTGTCCTTCCGAAAATCTATCGCCGCAGGCAGGAATCCAATCGAAACGCTTATTGCAGCTAGGAATCGGTTCTCCCATAGATTATCAACCGAATCCACGCCCAAACCAGATCTTCAGAGCACGTCCTATAGACTTCCCCTTCGTCAGACCACAATAATGCGAAAAAGTGATTTTTTCGTGCCCTGAGGGCAAATTGTGTCCTACCGCGACCATATTCTCAGGATCATCGGTAATCATGATGGCGATCATTTTAGTGCATTGGTCGGGTCTGGGCGATGTCTAAAAGGCGAGGTATGGTTTTCCGGTCTTCATTTTGCAGCTTGGCTGCAGCCAAGTAGCGGCACCGCAGCAACTTGAATTTTTTTTTATAGGTAGACCGCAGGCATGTCTCAACACCCTAAAAGTTAGGTGAGCTGGAAAAAATCCATGTAAGAATAATGGCACTTCAAAAAAGTGTGCATCGATTGCGTCATTACGACGCAATAACTGAAAGATTTCGCAATACCCAAATAGTTGCATCGAAATCTCCAATGGATTTCGCATAAGACCCCACCATGTCGCATCAAACCTTTTTGGAGTTCTAAAGTTATATCAAAAAGAAAAAGTGCCCGTAAACTTTTGTCGCTTTAGGTCATCCCAGCCAGCTTTAGGTCATCCCAGCCGAAAATGAGATCTTTGAAAATTCTTAACTAATTTTAAAAAAATAGTAAAAATATGCGATTTTTTTGCATTCGAATCAGAAGAAACTTCTCTTTAATCTGAAATTCACTTCATATGCAGTCCCAGGTCTCTATAATGCCGTACTCTGGAGGATATACATAATGTAGAACTGTGAATTTGCAATTGCAGATCCGTAAATTGGCTGGTATCGACAGATACTCATTCGAGTGTATTCTATCCATTAGCACACTGATGGAGAAGAGTTTCGTGATACTTTGGGCATGGTGAGTGTTGATGATATCGCCATTATTGAGTCCCCTCTAAGTGTTGGCCAGCCAGGCTGAGGGGCTTAACACTTAGCCCGGTTTGGTGGGTCTTAAGCTCTAAGGGAGTGAAAGAAGTAGTTTTTTAAAGTTTTTGTTCATTCCACTTTACTTTTTTAGTGAGTGCACTTTGAAATTGCTGTTGATATTGTAAACAATTTCATGATAAGCTCGCTATTACACTTGAAGCGAGAATTCTATACATGCTCAGGTACTTTGTTCTGCTCGTCTCCTCCATTGTCTCAATCATTTCGTGGCTCATTACAATGGTATTTCCGAGTTTCTCGAGAAGGTTCGTGGCGTTCAACTAGTAAATAGTTCATCGATTGCGATTGCATAGTGATGACGCAATGTCCTTCTCAGATTCGTCTCTCAGCATCTCGAGTTGTCCTCACTGGACGGTTACCTGTCAACAGGTGATGAGGCGCAAAAGATCAAAGATCAAACTACATCAGCGTTTACAGATAAGGACAAGGACGTCGCCCGGTTTGTCCATTCCTACCTCCGTCGCGACGGTGTGTTCGCACTGCGTATGCTGTCGTCGCATGCCGGAGTGAGTGTTGATCTCTTTGTGGTTTGATCACTTCCGGCTTTGTGTACTTTAATCTTTGATCCTTGAACGTCTCATATTCCCAGGCCCTGTTCACAACGGATCTCACGAGCGCGCTCTTCCGCGCTTTCCATGAGGAGAAGGTAACTGAATGTCGATACGAATATTGTGCGGCGAGGTTCGGCAATGTTCAAAACAGTGCACAAAACCAAGAATATAAAGCTGATAAAGTTTCATTGCCATTGCCGGCTAAAACCGACAAGTGCCTTAATGCTTTTAAAAAAATAACAAATTACAACATTTTGCAGTCCAATGGATATTTCTGTGAACGATCACTCGAGAATGGGGAAAACGCATGCAATAACAAGGATACGGCATACACGGATATCGGAGGTCTGTTTCTTCATCCACATCTCATCCTCATTATTTTGCATGTAAAAAATAATTTTGTTCGTGAGAAAATGATGCCCTGGAAGCCCTTCATTTATGAAAAAAAATTTCTTTGCTTGATCGCTGTTAGATTTAAGAATAGGAACATTTGATTTTACATTTAATTTTTTTCTGTTAGATCTTACATCTGCCCACAGGTATAACATGAAATGTATGCGAAATGCATAAACGTTATATAATTATATTTTCGGAATTGTAAACTTTATATTTCCGAAGAGTGAGCAACGATATCATCTTAATGGCTTATCAGTAGTTGTATCTGATCGTCCGATTACCTCAGATCAATCGATTGATTCTCTTCTCCCTCCGATTCCGCACGACGAAGAAACATCGACTGCTCGTAAATGATTGATACAGTGATAATCAAAAGAATTTCATTATCCTAACTTGCTTACACTATTACCCTATTACTTGATACACTATTACCACGAATGCCACACACATATTATCTGCTTGTTCCGTAAATTGCATATTTAAATGTTTATTACAATCATTCTTTATCTGTATTCTTATTTTGTAATGCATTTGTATCTAATTCCGTTATTGCTAACTCCATGAAAAAACTGCAAAAGAAGAGATAAACGGCGTGTTTGCTAGATCTGTGCATCTGTGCCGAGTCTGTACATAAATGCGCGATATATCGGCGAGAGATCAGCCTGGTCACACACACACACTGAATGCGTTGCCTTTGTCGTTGCGGCATCGTGCGGAACAACATCGCACAGTTCGCGAGATCTGTATAGAGATGAATCGACCCATCTCAAGCCTCCAGAAAGGGGATAGAGTAATCAAAGGCCTTGTGAAGTCGACGCATCCAAGGTAGGGAGGCGTACTCGTGAGTCCTTTCAGCGAACTGCTTGATGGCGTACAGATAGGTCGAGAGTACCAAACTATTTCCTGAAACCGGTCTGGGTTAGTGACTTTGATTCATCGATGTCGTTTAGATTGCTCTCCGGGGGGATGGCTGAAACAGGTGCTAAAGTACATCAGCTGCAGTAGTTTTCATGAAAGAAAAGTCACGTTTTTCGTTGCCGAGCGTGTTAAACAGAAATTTCTCATAGCTTGTGTAGCCTCGTTAGTGCAAGGTACTAACAGTCTAAATTATTTTGTCTTCCTTTTCCACACCCACTACGAGTGTCGTAATATGAATTCTCATTCTACGTATTGTGTATTTCTCCTGATCAGTCTTTTAGTAAAAAAAGAATTATTTTCGTAGAATCAATTTCCGTCACTTTCGAGGGATTTAGAAATTACTGATTACCACTTTTTATTTATTTATATTTTTCATAATACACAAAGGGTGTGGCAGCAATTTAAAAAAACGATGAAGAATAAAATCTAAATATTTGCAATGTAGGTAGGGGAGGGGAGATGCAGGGAAATACGATTAACTATTTCCGGGTGCATGAAAGGCCTCCTTCTCCCTTTGCCCGCTTTCGCGTATGAATGTGAAATGTAGCCAGAAATTGCATGCTTACCGCTACATAAAAGGATTGGTTTTGGCTTATGGGTACACATTTCGCACGGATTGAAAGAAAAATCGCGCACTTGCCTACGGATATCTAATAAGCGGTGTCGATCTATAATACATCCTCTCCCTATTCCTCAAACAACATCAGCTCCAATTTCCCTAACTTTTGTATGGATTGCTTTCGGCTTCCTTTATTTCTCGCGATATTTTTTTATTCGTTACCACTTCTCAATTAAGACCACAGTGAAAATTATTAATCGATTTCACTTTCTCAACTCTAAATAGCATAACCTTTTCAGAATTAAATAAGTCTCTGAAGAACCGAACGTTAAAACTTTCGGACAACCAATAAAATGTCAAGCGATGGAGCGGTAAGTTACTGCTTTCCGAATACGTTTCTCGTTACCATGAGTGAATGATATCCAGAAATAGTGCCAAGAACAGGAGGCGTGAAGAGGTTTCAGAGAACTTACAAACTTTCAGAGGTGTTTGGACGATTTTCCACCGGAGATCTTCAACCGCGTTCTTTCCCACACCGAATCGTCCTGTCGACTGATTCTTCGTGCATGCAACAAATCATTGGAAGAAGCGGTGGCCGAGAGTGACCTCGTCCCCTCTAATTCTGAGATGAGAATAGAAAGGGTGAGTGTAAAAAAAGTATTTTAGTCCGAGACATTACGATAAACTGGCTCGTATAACATGTGGAAGAGGGGAATAAATGGCTTACTCAAGTAAGAAGTAGTAGACGTTACAAAAATTTTGGGAAGGCACTGCTTATGCGGCGCAAATTTTATTGCCCATTACCTCGGTGCATACTGTTTTTTACAAGAACTCTAGATTTCGCTATTTTTGGAAATATTATTTCCAGAATGCGGAGTTCTGCACGGTCGAACTGGATAACGGACTGAAAATGTCGGGAGGGCCGACGATGTTGGCCGAATTCATTCGAATCCGGAAACGTCTTTTCAAAAGGGCCATTCTGGAAAACATCTTTTTACGAATAGTTAGTTGCCAAAAAAATATAAACGAGTCAGTGGATGAAGAAACCGTGGGAAAAGGCACGGCATTCCGGGGAAAATTCTAAATTTTAATTCGTTGTGGGGCCATTGCCCATTTAATTGCTATTTTCGCCCTCACTAACGTCTCAATTTTAACACTAAGCAGAATTCCGTGAAAAGAATAAGAGAACGTGAAAAGAATATGGATTTTGTGATAATCAATCGCTTAAAGGGACCAGGCAGCCTCCAAAAACAGATTTTTAATTTTCATTATTTTTTATTCAACTTTTCTCACTATTATCTAATGGAGAATGCAGAAAAAATTGCATTTTTAGCATTTTTTTTACAATTAGTTATTTTAATTTGAAATTAGACTCTGGAACGGTGCGTCGCCTATTTACCAAAAGACTTTTTTTTAAATTGCTCTGATGATTTCATATTTTTGCAAAAAAACAGGATTGTAGAGGTTTTGACCACTGCCGGACTGAATTAACTCAATCACATTCCCTCAAAATAGCTGGTTTTGGAGATATTAATTGTGGTGTAGTCGCCACCGTAATCCGCTGTACTGAAAAAACGAAACTTTGGAACTTCATAACTAATTTTAAAAAAAATCGCAAAAATATGCGGTTTTTAGCATTCTTCCAGGAACAGGATTTTCTTTTATTTAAAAAATAACTAATTTTTGACTGCCTGGTCCCTTTAACGTTGAAGTCAGATTTGGACGAAGAGGCTGAGAAACGAATCGTTTCCCTTCTCGTTAACTGCAAGTTCAACCAACTTACCTACACCATATATCCCGGCGACCGCACTGAAAGGTGAGCCAGATTAAACAAAAAAATGATTGAATCGAATCGCATGCAGTACTATCATAAGTACTATCTTAGGGAAAACAGTCCACAGGGAGTATAGTGCGTACACGATTTTCAGGTTGCACGCTTTCCTCGAACGTTTCAAATCGAAAAAGATCGTAATTGTTCTACATCGTTCGCTCACGGAACGATCGACTCTGCTCTCGTTTCGTCGACCCGTCGAATTCCGCGTGTTCGGGAATATATTCGATGGCTACCAATATGCGAACGTGTTAGAGAACCCGGTCACGGAAGAAATTGTTATGCAAAGTATGGATATCGTCAAGGTTACACTTCTTTTTCTTTTCTTCTTTTCATCTACTCAAAATCTAGTTGATAGGAAAGTACTGATTATATGATAGTGCACTGAGAAAAAATCACTAGGATCAGGACACCAAGTAAAGATCTTGCTACTACGAATAAGAGATATGGTGACTGTTTTCTGAGTGTACATTTAGCGGCTGCTTGATGCGTTGGATGACGAGCTATTGCTGGAACTCGCTCGAAGGGGACACTCATTGCCCGACCTGCCCATGTCCTCTAAGTCGCCCGACACTCTAATCAGTTTGAACGAGGTCAGCTATATCAAAAACACCGTGTCATACATCCCTTGCGAACCGAAGTGCTGGTCAATTTCGTCATAGGAGAAATAAGTAATTAATTTGAAGTCATATGTATAACGTTATTCTCTGTAATATTTGCATTAAGTAGATTGTCGCCACGTCTTCCCTCTCTCGGCAATTTGTTGTGGACGTTAATCGCGACATTCGAGATCGATTCCTGCATAAGATAGGACTGCGCAGAACCGAGAAGGGCTTGGTCCACGAAGAGACTCCCCACGCAGATGTTAGTTCCTCCACTTATAGGAAATGATTGTGTCTGTTTGTCTGTCTGTCTGTCTGTATGTTTTTTTTGTTGCAGCGTGACAGACATTTTTTCATTTTCGCCATAAATCGCTTCAAATTCGCGCAATCTTCCCAGAACCTTTTGCATATGATAACTGCTCAGAAAACCTTTCAAAATTTTAATATAAAAATCCGCTAATTTCATAGCCAAGTGGATAACGCATCAGACTTTGAATCCGAGACCCCCAGGTTCGACCCCCGCCGCGGGCAAATCTTTTGCCGCATTTTTCGCAAGTGCCAGAAGTGGTCCTAACATGTTTTTGAACAACGTGAAACACGTTTCCACCTGTTTTGCCGAGTTTTAACGTGAAAAACGAAAATTTCGAAAAGTGTCCAATTGATGCGCAGAGCGTAGGGGATCACAGGAAAAGTGTTTTGCGATGTCAGAAACGTGTCTGAACGTGTTCTAACACGTTTTAACGTGAAAAACCGAAAATTTCGAAAAGTGTCCAATTGATGAGCAGAGCGTAGGGGATCACAGGAAAAGTGTTTTGCGATGTCAGAAACGTGTCTGGACTTGTTCTAACATGTTTTAACGTGGAAAATTGAAAATCTCAAAAAGTTCCCAAATGAACCGGGGAGCGTGGAGAACCGCGGGAAAAGTGTTTTGCGATGTCAGAAACGTGTTCGAACAGGCCATTGAAATCAACATACGGTATCCTGCGTTTCCGTTGAGAAAGGCTCGTCAGGCTGAGAGCGATCGAAAAAAGTTGCCACGGAGCCACGACGTGGCGTAGTGGCAACTTTTTTTCGATCGCTCTCAGCCTCACGAGCCTTTTGCAACGGAATAAGCCAGTGCTCTTTCTAGCGATTAAGATTCCCCAACATCTTAAGCTCTCCCTGGACCGTACTTGGAGCCGGCTACCGAGGTCCCCCTGGACCGTACCTGAAGCAAGCTACCGAGGTCCCCCTGGACCGTACCTGAAGCAAGCTACCGAGGTCCCCCTGGACCGTACCTGAAGCAAGCTACCGAATTCCCCCTGGACCGTACCTGAAGCAAGCTACCGAGGTCCCCCTGGACCGAACCTGCAGAACTATGCATAGAGCGTAGTGTACGCATAGAGCGTAGTGTATTTAACCTCAACACATCCCTGCCTGTTTATTATTCTTTATCATGAGAGAACTGAAACTTGTCAACTCAAACCACGTTGTAGTATAATTAGAAAAGGGTAAATCAATCTGTGAGTTAATTTTACAGGTCGCATCTTTCCAGAAACGGATGAAATTTTAAAAAAATGTGGCCTAACTTTTGCAGGTGTCTGTGCGGAATACATTTGACGAGACGGGTGGATGGACGGGTTACTACGAACTCTTGTATGGGGGCTTTAGTTGGCGGGAGCGGCCCGCCTTAGTCGCGACAAAGATTCGTCTCATCATCGCAAATAATGTCTGTCGCGAGATGCAGATTCAAGAGCTGAGGAGTACCGTAATTGGAGATCATCGATCGAATACTGCTGCAGTACCGTCCAGCGCAAAGAGATCCAAAATGTGCGCCATCCTTTGAGACCTGCTCTATTGAATGAAGATGATTCACATTTCACATTGTCCATGAGCAAATAAACAATTCACGCTGAATTACACTATACCAAGTCAATTTCGTAATTTTTTTGGGCGAAACATAATGTTTTTTGTGTCTGTGGGTTCTAATGCTGTGCAGATGCTATTGTGATGAGAAAATGTTCAACGTATAACGTAAATGAGCCATACACTACCTGCCCAGCTGGATCAAGTACTGTTCAATAGTTGTATCGGCACTTTACAAAAAAACAATACGAATGGACATGTCACAACGGTGCAGTAGCATTGAGCAACAATTTTCTATCCGCAAGAGATGAGACATTGTAGAAGAAAAGACCGAAATCAGTGGTGTCGATCAACGTCAGTGATGCAACTATAGAATAGATCGTCGGAAAGGTGGCCATTGCAAAGATAATAAGGAATTCCGCGAAATTTACGCGGGTCGTCTGAAATAGTATTGGATAATGTCCCTTTTTATCACTGCTCTATCGACTTATTGAGAGAGAAAATACAAAATCACCATGGAATTTCTCCTGTTTGGCAGTTGGCAACCTGGGCACTGTCCCTCATAGCAGGTATACGTGCCTTTTTCAATGATGATCACAAGGAAGCCAATTATATATATCTGCGATGGTTTATAAATTCCTGAGGCTTCATTTCGCACACTCTCTGCACCTGTCAGCGGAGTGTGCGATATGAATTTATAGCAATACGTTGATTGCGGTCCATTCTTTAAAAATGCAGTTACCCAAAAGGGTGATGTATTTTCACCGTAAAACCGTTTCCAAATTATAAAATAAAAATAAAAATATATTTGTACCACCAACTGGAAGGAGACCAGCAAGAATCGAAGAGCGTCGTAGGCTGCACCCACGTTCACTGCACACACAAAAATCAAGTCAGTCAGCCAATCAATCAATGTTTATCATGTGAGACGTTAACGGCAGGTGAAGATGGTTTCAGGTTGGGATTGTTCTTCTCACAGAGACTGTCAGTAAGGACGGATCGGCTGGGGTCGGTAGAGGATCGGAATTCTTCCCATTAACACAAAACAATGGACACAGGGATCACACTTGAAAGGAGACTGTTTTGTGTACCCGGACCGTCCTCATCCACGCATTTATTAAAATTAATACTTTGGTTTTTTTCTGTATGTGAGAAAAAGGAACGGGGTGGCGACTGAAACTTAATTCTAAAGACGAAAATTATAAAAAAGAAAAAAAATAGCATTCGATCTCTCGATATATTCGATATATTCGATATATTCGAGATTCGATATAATCGAATTCGATACGAAGTTTTAAAAATCTGCTTTTGCAAATATTTTCTTGTCCATGTCTCACCTGTTTCAATTTCTTTTGCCGCTTTCTTCATGAATATCTCGTAAGCAATTGAGAGAAGAAAAAGCTCGATCACGAGAATAACCTCTATGAGCCCGTTTGCGTAAGAGTCGGACAAACGTCAACAGGCGTCCGTACAGCAAAAAAAGTGATGGTCTGAGATAATACCTGTTTTCGACACACTTCGATCGGTTAGAAAGACTGGCAGAATTTCATGATATGCAAATTTGATTGGAGATCAATATGGAGCTCTGAAGATTCGACTTATTATCGGTTCATTGAGAATAACTCAATAACCAGTTGTCGAAATAAAAATATCCAAAGAAGGACTCTAGTTGAATTTGTGAGAGGAACATCACTGTGTATTTCAATTTTCGAAAATGCCTTACATTTCGGAAATTCATTTAATATAAAAATCATAACCAAAAAGAGATAGCTGAAACTTTCACAGTATCTCGAGCGTACATTAGGTGATCCATGGTATTTTTCTGGTAGTACAAAACCTCCTGCAAAGGGAGTTATGATTTTTTGAATGTCGAAATATGAGGGTGAGAATCCAAATTCGAGAGTAAATTGCCCGATTTGCATGAATTAGCCGCCTCATTTCTCATTTTCAGACACCGCGCGGGCTCGGGGATTAGAAATGAAAGGGTGATTTGATGCAAATTGGGCAATTTACTCTCGAATTTGGATTCTCACCCTCATATTTCGACATTCAAAAAATCATAACTCCCTTTGCAGGAGGTTTTGTGCTACCAGAAAAATACCATGGATCACCTAAGGTACGCTCGAGATACTGTGAAAGTTTCAGCTATCTCTTTTTGGTTATGATTTTTATATTAAATGAATTTCCGAAATGTAAGGCATTTTCGAAAATTGAAATACACAGTGATGTTCCTCTCACAAATTCAACTAGAGTCCTTCTTTGGATATTTTTATTTCGACAACTTGTTATTGAGTTATTCTCAATGAACCGATAATAAGTCGAATCTTCAGAGCTCCATATTGATCTCCAATCAAATTTGCATATTATGAAATTCTGCCAGACTTTTTAACCCATCGAAGTGTTTCGAAAACAGGTATTATCTCAGACAATCACTTTTTTGCTGTACCGAGCTTTGTCTGACTCTTACGCAAACGGGCTCCTATGGCAATGCAACGCTTTGACAATTTCTGCAAAAATACCCTTTTTAAGAATATAAAAGCATGGTGTTCTTTGAAGCGGAACTTAGCATGCTAACATTGTTAAACCTTACAATTAGTGGGAAAAAGGCAACTGCGTTGCAGACAAACAGGAGGTAAAACAATAAAAATAATAGTAAAAATAAACTCGCCTGCTGCTTAAATCTCGTTCTCATGGCGTTGGCAGTGGTGGAGGCGGAGATGAAAGCAAAGACACCACCTCCATATCTGGATAATAATAATAATAATAATATTTATCATGCTAGGCGGTTACATCAAGCGTTACATATATATCTTTTTGTTTGAAATTCGGGGTACCCGGAAAAGGTTGAACATAATTTCAAACCCGACTTGTAGTATCAACAATAAAAAAAGCCGCTGGATGGACGAACGGCTCTGGCATATTTTTCCCTTTTTTTCACGGTGTCACAACGAACTGGTATACCAAAAATACCAGAACCAGGGTGGGAAATGATACGATTTTGACTTATTTTTTAGTTATACCTGTACATGCCGAAACAGTAGTCGCCGTCGATAACAACATCCCTCATAACTGAATTAGATAACAAAAAATTAAATAATTTTAATTAATAATATTTATTAATCGCTAATATACTATAGAAGTCATGCTTTTGATAGTCTAGCAATGATTAGCAATGTGTTGTGTAAAAGAAGAGGAAGAAGTACTGAATTATCTTCTGAAGTGTAAGTAACGTACCACTGCCCGTCGATTCTCTCTCTCCAATACATCGGTCCCTGGTTGCCAAGCCAATCTCACGAAAGAGAGAGAGAGAGAGAGAGAGAGAGAGAGAGAGACTTTTGATGAGGTTTCACGTGTTTACTCTAACGATGTTGAATGCGCCCCGTGCTCTCTAGAAATCTTACGCTTTCCCACTCTTTCTATGCTTAGTAATCATACCGGCATTTGCTCGGAGCTCTTTTTCCCAGCGCCATGAATTCAATTTCACTCAGTACTTGCAAAGGAGAAGAGGCAAACAACAAAGATAATATTAAAAACAATTTATCAAGAAGCAATAATCGTATTTTGAAAAATTAATAAATATTATTCAAAATATTCAATAATACAGATATTTGATAATCAATCAAATTACATCATGTTCAAGTACGCTCGCAACCACAATCATATGGAAATGAGGTTTTTTTTTATTAAAAAAAGGGGGAAATATTGAGCATTCATTATGTGATCTACTCGTTGAGTAAAGCTTGTTCTGGTAGATGAGCCAGCTCAGTTGGTCTTCTAAATGCGATCACGTCCTTCCCATAGCTAGTGCTTTCGAAGCTGCCTTTGATTCCGTAGTATGCCAGCTCTCTCATAATCGCTTCCCAGGTGAATTTCTTGATGCCGAAATATGCCGAATGCCGAATGCCGAATTTCTTGATGCCGAAGCCATTTGATTGCATAGTTATGACGACACCGGCAGAATTGCTCTGAAGAAACTTCTCCTCCTCGCACATTTGGAAGCACTCAAGGATGAAGTCATCTGAACAATAAATTTTGTAAATATAATAAAGTAAATATAATAAAAATATAAATAAATATAATTCATATTAATACCCTTAATCCAATTTACATATATCCTCAGAAAAAATAGAGAAAAGGTATGTGTTTTACTTACATAGATAATCATACGCGCAGGTATTCAAAAACCATTCGATTTTCGTAATCTTGTGGCCTTCAACCATTCGAAGAATTTTGGCCCTGAGAAGTTACATATTTGTTTTTTTTTCCATTTGCAAGTGAACATTTTTGGAGAATTCAAAATTTCTATGATATTATATTCAACTTGCCAATTTTAAGTTTCACAATAAATTGATAACCGCTCTCACCTGCTCTTAAAATTACACTGATTCTCATGCACTTTTAGTTCTTCAATATGCACATTTCGCAAGTGCTGTCGAATGAAATCGATCGGTCGTCCCTTCATATTGGTCAATTCCACTGTTTTCACACTGGAACAGCGCAGAAAAGCCGATCTCAACTCACGAAAGAACCTCAATAATAGGACTTTTTTTGCACCAATGATCAATTTTTGATCGGCTAATAGTATATTATGAGTAGTCAGAGAAATGCCGCTCAAGGAAAATACGACCTCTAATTTACGGCATGGATAAAAACAGCACTGCACTAACAATAAGTGCGAATATTAGGGGGCGAGATAATGGTGTTGTGAAATAGTTCTCATCCGACCTAGCGCGGAAAAATAAAATCAATTGCTTAGCTGACAAGGGAAGGGCAAAAGTCACCGGAGATCGATCTGAATTTGAACTATATGGGATAGTAGGTACCCCTAAGACATGCTCAGACCCGATGTCAAAAGTTCCGATTTTGAACTTTTATTACCTTTATTTCACAATATTATTTTACGTGCGATTTTCCCCGCCGCGACTCGCACGTATTCCCTACAGAAACAGCGCGGGACTTACATAAGCCCGTGTAGTCTAGTCGGTAAGACGTCGGACTAGCAATCGAGGGGCCGCTGGTTCGATCCCCCTTTTGTGCAACTAATTTTGCCAATTTTTTTATCATTTCTACTTTACATTTTATTTGTGAAATTGTCGGATTCCATCGTTGTTATTGTCACTTTCGATAGTTTTCGTTGAAATCTGTAAAAATCAGAAGATAAAACAATCATCGGGAAGATGGAGACAATTCTGTGTCTTCAATATTCGGTCAATGCAACTACTTTTGAAACGATGGAAACCGACAATCTCACAAACAAAATGTAAAGTAGAAATGGTTAAAAAATTGGCAAAATAAGTTGCACAAAAAGGGGACCGAACCGGCGGCCTATCGTTTGTTAGGCCGACGTCTTACCGACTAGACTACAAGGGCTGGTGCAAGTCTCGAGCTGTTTCTGTAGGGAATACGTGCGAGTCGCGGCGGGGAAAATCGCACGTAAAATAATATTGTGAAATAAAGGTAATAAAAGTTCAAAATCGGAACTTTTGACATCGGGTCTGAGCATGTATTAGGGGTACCTACTATCCCATATAGTTCAAATTCAGATCGATCTCCGGTGACTTTTGCCCCTCCCTTGTGAGTGACATACCCTGGTTTGTTCTGCAGCTTAGTGTGCGCTCTCTTCGCCTTCCACCTTCCGTACGCATCGTGCGCCACCGCTATAGCCGCGACGACCGCAAGAAACGCCCAGACGCGCACGTTGCGCAACCAGATGGCGCACGCTGCGAGAAAGACCAAGAGTGCGGGCAGCCGCTTCCACTCTGCATACGCGTACGGCGTCTTGCGCGGATAGATCAAGAACGTCTGACGAACTGCCGCGACGTTTGGCTTCTATAAAAGGTAATGGTAAAGGTGTTCTCTCAAGCAAGCTACCACGCTAGATGGGGCAAGCCGGTAACACTGCTGCAACTTAGGATTACGTAACCCAAAATTTCGTTTAGGACACGCTGTCTTTTGCAATCATAGTTGCTACCGATTTACTGCCCCCGCGTAGGTGGATAACTACCGGAAAAGGAGGAACAGAATCAATCTACCTCCGCAGAGTTACTCTCATCTTTCGTCCACTTTCCAATAGCGCCTTCAAAGTACTTCCAATCGTCGGTATTCACTTCCAGTTCAACAGTCACTGCGGGCAAAGGTTGCGCGTCCGAACACCGAGAGGTGAAGCTGGAAAGAAAATTTTGAATATAAAAAATATGAAAAGAGAATTCGCATCAGATCTCTCTTTACAAACAAATGTGCCCAATGAAAAGAAAAACGCACAGGTTTTATTAAATTTGTTTTAAATTTTACAAAGAGTCAAGCAAATTTTTCAAAAATGCATTCCATTGAGGTTAGCAAGGATTTGGTAGCATATTTTAGCCCTGCTATTTCCCATTCCACTGAACATTCACAATTGATCAATATACATTATATTACGATCGCGTGAGGATACTCTGACATCTTTCGGTTCTAACATCCGCTGTGTCAATGCACCACTAGTCGTTCACAACATAATATTCACTATTGTAGAAAACGAACCCCGCTCGAAGACTCGTAATAGGCGGCAATCCATTTCTCGTGTTGAGAAATTCCACCGTAAGCTCGTTCCACGACCGACAAACCTACAATTTTGAATATTTAGAGAAGTTCCACAAATATTATCGAAAACATGTCTGCATCAAGTTACTAAGTTACCCTTTTTAATGTATTATTTTGTAATTCTCACCATTCGCATGATTTCCGGTTTCCAATGGTCTCCTTCCATTCGGAGGATTCTCCTGATGACGTCAGGCGGCATATCCGCTAGACCAATCTCGTCTCGATTCCGGGACATCAACTATCACTGAACAAATGTTATAATATCAATTTAAACAGCGAACTAATTCTTAAGAAAAATATTAACATCCTTGGACGCCACAAAAGGCAGACAATGTGAAAGCGTGTGCTCATGCAGAAAAAAAACAACTAAAAATGACACTGTGTCTTTAGAAACACCGAGGACACGTTATGTATGATAGATCATTCGATCAAGTCAAAGATCTATACATATATATATATATATATATATATATATGTATATATATATACATATATATATATATATTTATGCGTGTTCAATGGAAACGTGGTTACAAATAGAAAGAGAAAACGAATAGAGCATAACAGAGTGAGATCATGAAAGGTCGGGGGTGTGGGGGTCGCTCATACAGGGAAACTGATTTGAATACCGGGTTTTGAGAAAAGCCGAGCCGCTCTGGGAAAGAAACTATTGTGTCTATAGTTCGCATGAGAGCCAGCATTTGCAAAATTTATTCCATTTCGTGTGTAATAATAACTGAAATAATGTGGTTTGAGTTTAGAGATTTTGTGTTTTGTCCTATCAGAAGATTCATGTCTGTCTTCAAGTCTATCGCTTCTCTACGCTTTTCTAATTTGTCTAATACTAATTTCCTATTCCTATCCGCTACTTTAAGGATCCTTTCCCGTGTCATATTGTAGCAACGCGTGAAAAGTCGACGAGTAAAATAATTCTGGACTTTTTCGAGTACCTTTTTGTTTTGGATCATGTAGGGGTTAAAGAAGGAGTGTCAGCTAAATATCTCGGCACGATTACCCTGAGGGAGGGAGGTGAAATACTGTAAGAACATGAAATACTGTACAACAAATTCGACACGAGTAAGACAGTTGACTGCCAGATTTGTTTAATCGCGCACTCTCGCGCGACACTTGAACCTGATTTCCCTGAGCACTGTAGCTTCTTTGCACGCGCGTATTTCGCTTCGGAGAAAAGATAGAACTTCCAAATTTTGGATTTCTATTATCCCTCACAGGGGTAAGCGATTAATATCACAAACTCCACATCCTATTTTTGCTGACACTCCTTCTTTAAACACAGTGGACGCACTTTCTAGGATGGGTCTTATGTATATCGAGTAGGCTTTCACGAGGATTTCAACATTTTTCTATAAAAGTAACGAGGACCAAATAAAATAATCACTTTTCAATTTATACACATCACAAATTCGTAGCTACACTACAAGATATTTTACAAGATATAGATATTTTCGAAGCATAATAGGTAATACGTGTGAACGCGAACGAATAATGATAGAAAATTAAGAAAGCGCGCCAAGTTATGACGCCGGTTCAATCGACGCCAATTAACGCCAGAGTCGATGCCGTTTGTTGTTATATTATGCTAGACAAACAAGGTTTGTTGACGTATTATGCTTTACTGCGAACTATTTATTTACTGAAAAATATTTATTATGCTTCGAAGAAGAGATGTAGGGGAGCTCTGACCTAGCATAGCCATGTGATTGATTGAGCAGTATAAGTATAATTCGGCACACATCACGCAAACACAGCGGTCTCTTTTTGTCTCTTTTTGTTGCTTTTTCATGTAGTCAGAAAAATATTACGCCATTAGATACAATTACTGCAGTGTAAAATGATTGCTAAAGAAAAAGAAAGGAAATACAACATGTATGACAACAATTTATGAAGCAAAAAGAGCAGATACCTTGCGGGCATTCGTTGTAATACCATATCCTATGCAAATTAGGACAATGTGATTCATTTGATATGAGGTTACATCACTGTATAAATCATTTAGGGGCATTTCGAGTTTTCCAACATTTCGTGTCGCGAAGTCGGAAGGAGAAGAAGAGAATCATGCGATTGATCTGAGATGATTATACGATCAGGAGGAACATTCGAATATTACCAAATAACGGGATTCAGATGACATCGCCGCTCACTAACCTATACTATATATAATTCGGAAAATACACTTATCAGTGCGTTCGCGTAAGAACCGCATAAAATGTTCTCAAATCTGTACAGCAAAAAGTGACTAGGTGAGTATTTCACATATTCTGATAGCTATTGGTATGGTCAATCATTTTCCGTTTAGCCCGTGACCTGAAATGTCAAATTTGCATAATTACAGTAGGTCAAAGTTCAGCTGTTTTCACAGTTTTTCGAGTGTAGCTCTTCAGAGAGTTGAGTTACGGTTTTAGTCAAAGAACAAAGAATGGCCGCCAAAGCATGGCGCATCTTACTGTATCATTTGTTTATTCAAATTTTAATTTTTAATTATTTCCGGAAAATTTGTACTCACATGGGAATGACCTGAACTCACATTTCCCGATCTTTTCAAAAATTTTATGGTAGATTCAGCATAAAATTCTAACCATAAAACTATTTTCAAAAGTTGCGGAATGTTTTTTTTTGAAATTTCGTCATCCATAACAAAATTAATAAATAATAAATAAATAAGCAAAATTTGAAACCCAAAATGAATATCTCGATTGAGATATACAGTCTACGACTTTTGAAGTCGAATGCTGCAGTAAAATGTTTAAATAATTTATTTTTTTCGAAAATTATGAAAATTAATAACTATTATTTAAAAAAAACATTTCGCAACTTTTGAAAATAGTTTCATGGTTAGAATTGTATGCTGAATCTACCATAATTTTTTTATAAAGATTGGGAAATGTGAGTTCAGGTCATTCCCATGTCATATTTCTCGAATACCAGGCCGAATCCAATCGCCATTTTTCGATATATTGTACTTCTGAACATGGTCTATCCAATGATCACAGTCACATGGTGTATTGAGGGCGGGCATAGGTCGAAATTCTCAATACAAAATTATCAGAAATGCACGAAAAACCCTCATTTCGCCCTTATTTCATTTGTTAGACGCGAAAGGAGCGGTCTACAATTCGCACAATTCTCATTTTACACCGCGCAGTTCGCGTCGAATGAGAGGAATGATGGTGAAATGAGGGTGAAATGAGGGGTTTTCGTGCATTTCTTATAATTTTGCATTGAGAATTTCGACCTATGCCCGCCCTCAATACACCATGTAACTGTGATAATCGGATAGACCATGTTCAAAAGTACAACATATCGAAAAATGGCGATTGGATTCGGCCTAGTTTTCGAGAATTTTCCGGAAATAATTAAAAATTAAAATTTGAATAAACAAATGACACAGTAAGATGCGCCATGCTTTGGCGGCCATTCTTTGTTCTTTGACTAAAGCCGTAACTCAACTCCCTGAAGAGCTACACTCGAAAAACTGTGAAAACAGCTGAACTTAGACCTACTGTAGTTATGCAAATTTGACATTTCAGGTCATAAGCTAAACGGAAAATGGTGAACCATACCAATAGCTATCAGGATATGTGAAATACTCACCTTGTCACTTTTTGCTGTACTGCAGGTGTTGCGATTCTTACGCGAACGCACTGTTATATCATGTTTCTGTATTTCGCATATTCTTTATACTTTCGTAGGTGAGAAAATGTGAGAGATGTGGAAAATAACTAAGTAAATAGTCGCATGCCGACATCTAATTGCGATATTGCAAACACAATTTGTTTTTGTATACAAAGCATAGAGATGTGGATAATGAAACCGACCTCCACCATCCTTGAATGCCGTATCGCTGTTTTGGCATGCGTTTACCCCATTCTCGCGTGATCGTTCACAATCAAGATCATTGTACTGCAAAATGTTCTTATTTAGTAACAGAATATGTAAATTTAGATGTTGACATACTTTCTCCTTCTCCATGCCATAGAAATCGCGGAAGAGCGCGCTAGTGAGATCCGCTGTGAACAGGGCCTGATATTGGATAATATGAAATATTATGCGAAAACAGTTTGAAAATTTATTGAAATAATCCATAATAGAAGATATCAAAAGTGACGATCAGTGTTTCGGCCCTTGGTCAAGAGGCTGACCCTAGGATCAAAGATCACACTATACGAAATAGCAAGTGAGCAAATTACAAAGATCATCTCACTCCGGCGTGTGACGACAGCATGCGCAGTGCGAAGACCCCATCGCGACGGAGGTAGGAATGGACAAACCGGGCGACGTCCTTGTCCTTATCTGTAAACATAGCTTGATCTTTGATCTTTTGCGCGTCATCACCTGTTTCGCGGCAACTGTCCAGCGAGGACAACTCGAGATGCTGAGAGACGAATCTGAGAAGATCATTGCGTCATCACTATGCAATCATTATCTGCGAAATATTTCCTAGTGATGATTGAGCTCCACCAACCTTCTCGAGAAACTCGGAAATACCATTGAAATGAGCCACGAAATGATTGAGACAATGGAGGAGACGAGCAGAACAAAGTACTTGCGCATGTCGAATTATCGATTTAATTGTAATAGCAACTGCACATTTTTTGTTGTTGTAAACAATTACAGCTATTTCGAAGTGTGCAACAAGTAAAGTGTACTCACTAAATGTTTCGCAACTACTGACTGTTTCGCTCCCTTATAATACCCACTAAACCGGTCCGACAAGTGCATAGCGCCGATATTCCAAAATACAGTACAATGCAATACAATACAATACAGTACAATATTTATCAGTGTCACTTTAGGGGCGCTGCTCAAGATGGTGTTTCGTATTGGTTTCGTTTCGTATTCGTATTGTTCTAAAAAAGTCAACGCTTTTTGGGGTATCAATAATGGTTATGTTTTCCATGCTCACCAGGCCCACAGGATCACGAAACTCTTCTCCATCAGTGTGCTTATGGATAGAATGCACTCGAATGTGTGTCTATTGATACTGCCCAAATTACGGATCTGCAAAAGCAAATTTGCAGTTCTACATTATGAATATTTTCCAGAGTGCGAAGTTGACTCTTCATTTCGCACATTCTATAAACTCCCGTCTGGTGTGCAACAATTTGCGGATGAAGGACGTTACATGCTTACTTTAGAATAATGTTCTTCAGCAATACTTTACAGATCAGACAATGTCACACACAGCTGTGCTTTCCTCCGACACTTTTATTCTCGCGTTCTCGCAAAAGAGGCCGAACTTCCTAACGTTCACCTAATTTGAATCGTATTTTTAAAGCTTAACCTGGATATCGCACTTGACAATACGCGGGAATAATCCACTCGTTTCCCATCCGATACCGCTAAACAGGTCCCAGATGACTCCAATACCGAACCAGCTCGTGGCTCGCACAAATCTGCAATGAATGCGAGCCTTTCGCATGAAAGTAGATGAAGGGAGTACCGAATACCAACTGATTTTTTACTGCACGTTTGGAGCAGTCATATTGCAACTTTAAGAGACCATCCACGAGAAGCCGGACATACCCCACGGATGTCTTTTTTGCAACCTATGCCAATAACTTGGTGGTGAAATCAGCATCACGAGTGCTGATATTTGGCCAAGTAATTAAGGTTCTGGGTCCCGCCCCGAAAAGTTACAGTAACCCCACCTTCCGATATCGATTTTTTTGAAATTTTAAAAAGTAGGTTTTTATAGGTTTTCTAGGTATATTTTGTGAAAAAAATGCGAATAAAACCACTTTGGAAGCGATCTGACAACGATAAAGGGTCGAAATTTCAATTTGCAACTGTTTTTTGACCGTCCTGGAAAAAAATTGCCCATCTATTGACAACGATTTTGCGATTTTTAGAATCCTCATCAAAAACCGTATAAAGGAAAAAATTGTTTGAATCCGAACTGTATCGCCGATACTCGTAAACTTGGTCTAAACGTTCGGATATTAGCGGACCTTGGCGCGTGTCTGGCGATATTTCTGATCACGATTGCGAAATATCACGTGTATCAAGTGATATATTATTTGTCTACGATGCCGAGAACATGACTGACATGATTGTTTCATCACCAGGTGAAAAAAATTTCAACATTTTTTTCGACCATTAACCCGGGTTCATGGAAATTTAGCGAAAACTTTTTTTCGCAAAAGTTGTTGTACCTGCTTGAAATGTGTTCATTACATGAAATTTAATATGTCTGCACCGAATTTGACTATAAAAGTGTTAGAGATAATGTGTTTGTATTGAATTTTACTTTGTGGTTTTATTTCGTAGGCAGCATCATGAGAGTCAAATATTGGAATTTTTATAGTCAAATTCGGTGCAGGCATATTAAATTTCATGTAATGAACACATTTCAAGCAGGTACAACCACTTTTGAGAAAAAAAGTTTTCGCGAAATTTCCATGAACCCGGGTTCATGGTCGAAAAAATGTTGAATTTTTTTCACCTGGTGATGAAACAATCATGTCAGTCATTTTCTCGGCATATCACTTGATACACGTGATATTTCGCAATCGTGATCAGAAATATCGCCAGACACGCGCCAAGGTCCGCTAATATCCGAACGTTTAGACCAAGTTTACGAGTATCGGCGATACAGTTCGGATTCAAACAAATATTTTCCTTTATACGGTTTTTGATGAGGATTCTAAAAATCGCAAAATCGTTGTCAATAGATGGGCAATTTTTTTCCAGGACGGTTAAAAAAACAGTTAAAAATTGAAATTTCGACCCTTCATCGTTGTCAGATCGCTTCCAAAGTGGTTTTATTCGCATTTTTTTCGCAGAATATACCTAGAAAACCTATAAAAACCTACTTTTTAAAATTTCAAAAAAATCGATATCGGAAGGTGGGGTTACTGTAACTTTTCGGCAAAACCCTTAATTACTTGGCCAAATATCAGCACTCGTGATGCTGACTTCACCACCAAGTTATTGGCATAGGTTGCAAAAAAGACATCCGTCGATTTTCTCCCAGCACCCCGGCCTCTCGTGGATGGTCTCTTAAAATGAAACGTTACTGAAATGGACTACTAGTATAAGGGTGTCCGGAAAGTTTTCGCACTTTTTCGAAGAAACAAATTTTTTTTGTTGAATTTCTCCGACAAATCACGGCAGCAATAAATCATTGTATGTTCTTTTTCTGCTCACGACTTTCTCCAATAGAACGGACATAGTGATAATTCCTCTCCTTTAGAAATACAGGGTTTGCTAGTCAATTTATACCTCGAAGTCGGGTTATATATATATATATTGTGCAGTTCAAAAACTTAGCAGTCTCCGCCCACTCTGGCGATACGGTCGTTAGCGCGAATTAGTCCATGTTTCGGAACATTATATTCCCTACTGAGGCAGACATCTTCTCTAATATTATTTCATTCTTCTTTCATAAAACGTGCTTTCTACTGCTATTGAAAGCGCATAATTAGATCACGGAAATATTGATATGGCGTGTTAGAGTTTCGCCGACTTTTTGCACAGTAGTTTCGTTATTATCGGAACGGAAAATTTACGCACAATATATATATATTCCTTAATCGTTGAATCCACAAATAAACAAATCCTTTTTACAACCTGGCTTCTACGTTGATATAACAGTGTATTTTGAAAGTGGCGGGAAAGACGATCGACAATCTGTAATATCGATTGGAATATTCCCTTAGTTCATATAAACATATATGCAGCTCATGTATGACTAATATGGAATTTATTTTAACGGAAATTTTTAATTTCATCTCTCGGGCTCACTTTATTTCTCCTATTCCCTTCCACGTTTTCCGATTCCATAGCAGCCGCGGCAAATTCATTTATTCGAATTCCTCAATTTTAATTAATTTATTTTTAAAGTTTTGTGCAAAACAGACCCGCGTGGTTCGAGAAATATTTCCACAGCAAAGAAGGAGCCCGAAAACAAAGTGCCTGTAATTACCATAATATTATTTTTACTCAATTAATGATATTGAGTTAACCTGGATGATTAGAAAGACGGGCACCCACTCGTAATTTGTTTCCTGGCGGTCTTGCCTTTTCCTCAACACAATTATTACAAGTTCGCAAACACTCTTCCGAGATATTAAAACGTTCCGCTGATAAATAGCAGAAAAGTTACGGTGAGAGTGCACGCGGAAATGAGAGAATCAGACAGTAAACAACACACCACAGGTAGTCCTTCAAGTGTAACGTAGTTTTTTTAATTTTGTAATACAAGTTCCAGAATGTGAAGCTGTTCACCGGAATTTAAACCACAAACGCCACTCCACTTCGTATTCGCACTCGTCCACTTTGTATGGGATAGAATGTGTTTCGATGAACCCCTTGATGGTATACTGGTACGCGCACATTTTACGGCTCTCGAAAAAAATTAGCCACTTCATTTTTAAATCAAACTGTTGAATTTTTTTTTAAAGGAATCCGGCATCGAAAAATAAGTAATTTTTATTTTAAAAATAAGAAAATCCTAAGAATAACTGTGAAAACCGCATATTTTTACGATTTTTTATAAATTAATTATGAATTTTCAAAGATTGCAGAATTGAGGTATACGGTAGGTCTCGCATCCGCATACTTACGCTGTTTAGCAGCTGTAGAATCTCAAGGGATGATGCTGTAATATTTGTGCGTTTATTTCTTCTGATTCGTCCTCACGGATACTCGCCATAGTCGAATCAATTTTGAAAACACTTACTTTCACTTTGCTAAGGCCTATTTAAAATTTTGCAGCCGATAAACAGCGTAACTATTGTGGATGCAGGAGCTACAGTACCTTTGAAAGACGATTTTTTGAAAATTCATAATCAATTTCAAAAAAATCGTAAAAATATGCGGTTTTTACAGATGTTCTTAGAATTTTCAGCTCTTTTGAATAAAAATAGAATTAAACGGATACAAAATTATGATTTTTGGCTGCAAACTCCCTTTAAATATAAAGAACAAAATATACCTGGTCTGATCAAATGACCATTCTCTCTGTGAATATGAGTTCTGCTCCCAGCACTTGTTCTGAGCGTACTGAAAAAAAATACTAATCTCACAGCACCACTTGCAAGAAATATTTGACGCTGAAATATATATGCACTGGAAATCCCGTGCTTTCTCTCTTCCACATTTAAAAAATTATTCGATACTTTTTTACAATTTTTAAAGGAGGACAAACCTCTCGCCAGTTGGGCGTAAATTGGACCGGAAACAGGCATTGCACCGGCCGGCCTTCAAACTTCTTCCAACTGCAGAATTATTATTTTTTGTTAATTTTGACATTTCTAAATCCCTTTTTTCCTGGACTTGAAGGTTTTAAAAAAGGTCATTCGGTTGACCATGGGCAAGTTCAAGCACCCTCACAACCTTCAACAATCTTCAAAGGTATTTTCGGATGATGGTAATTTAAATTAATAAAAGAAAAAATATTTAATACCTGATGATTACTGAGAGAACTATCAGTAAAATAGGTGTGCAGACGTAGTGCAGACGGTCGATCCAGTCGTTATCTTTGCGACAACTAAGGTATCGGGACAACGCGCGATACGTGTCGGTCACTACCATGTTTATCCACTGAAACTTATTTATCCACTGAAACGAATAAACCTTTGTTATTTGCGAATTACAAAGGTTATTCGCGAATAGGAATATTCCAAATAACAACACTACTGGATATTCGTAAAAATGCCCTGTAAAAATAGTGGTGCACAATGCACATTTCTGAAAAAAAAAACTATGCAAATATTTTTCACTGGATTTGCTCGAGACTCAGCCACCTTTGCTATTTTGTTTTTGTCGTGTGATTGCGAACATGTAGAAAAAAAAGGTTACTCAAATATTATAAATATAAGTGGTGTTGTTCTACCGTATTATCCCGTTCCGCGCGTAGCCAAAGAGGACAATTTGGTGAAACAACAGAAAGGCGCACACCACTTTTTTTGTTTTCGTATTTTTGCCTAATTCAAGAATTAATTCCAAAATCCAAATTGAAAAGGTGGCACAGGGCATCATGGGCTATCGATTGAGCTCACACGTGTAGTTTAACTCTTCCATCTGTTTACACCGAATTCAGAACCGTAATGAGAGCGTAACCGGAGCCGTGAAAAATATATTTTCTGTGTTTTAACTGAATGGTCTTTTTCGATGTTCGTATATTTTTATAATTGTAATATATATTTTCACGAAACCAGCTGCGGGGAACTCCGAGAGCGGTCAGAACGAGCCGTATGTGACTCAATACGGTATGTTCAGGGAATTGAGAAAGAGGACAAGAGGGCGTGCAGATTAGAGAGAGGAGAGAGAAAGAGAGAAAGGAAGGAGGTGGACGACTCGTCTCCCCCTGAGGTCAACTCTCTTCCCTTCTCCGTCTCGCCCCTCTCATCCACCGTATGTACTCTCTCATTCTACTCCCCGGACAAACGGATTTCTCTGATGGCCTTCGGTCTTTCCCGCAGCTAATTTCGTTGAAATCAATATTCCTTTTCTTCCTACGTGTTCGCACAAAAAAAGAAGAAAAAATATCCAAAATGGCTGAGTTTCGCGCAAATCCAGTGTGAAAATCGTTTTCACAGTTTTCTTAAATGTACATTGTGAACTGGGACCACTATAAAACGTCACGTAGCGCATGATTCCAAACCTACAGACCAGGGTTAGAGCGAGATAGTGTACAAAAGTGAGAGAGTCCCTCTCGATTTCACACGCTCTCTCACTCCAAAGGCCTTTCTGGAAGGTTGACCGGCCTGTGAGAGTCGACGTGTTTGGCCTGCGAGAGTCGACGTGTTTGAAAAGTATATAGTGTGGTCTGAATTGACCATTGAACGAAGGACATTTAGCGCCCGAAAATTGAGAACGATCGCGAGAGTGGTATTACAAACTTACAAAAAAAAAATACTACGTTCCACTTCGAGCACTACCTGTGGTGTGCTTAATGTATGATTCTCTCGCTTTCGCGTGCACTCTCATTCTCGTTTCTATTGTTTATCAGCGGAACGTTTTAATATCTCGGACGAGTGTTTGTGAATTTGTAATAGTTATTTCCAGCTATTTCGGTTTCTCAAAAGTAAATCAAATGTTGGCTAAGAGATGTTTGCTATCACAACACATCTTCTCAACACATTTTTGGAGCACAGTTAGCATCCACATGATTGCAAACCTACAGACCAGAGTTAGGACGAGAGAGCATGCAAAAGTGAGAGAGTCCCTCTCGATTTCACACGCTCTCTCACTCCAAAGGCCTTTCTGGAAGGTTGACCGGCCTGTGGAATGATATGCATTGGTCTGCCTGCTTCAGTTCAATTTTTGTAGTAAAATTGTCGGCTAGAACACTTTATAAGATTGAAACGCCTAGAGAGAGTTTAAAACTCTGAGAAAGCAAGAAAAATAGATCGGCTCTCACAATTGTGTACGGTCTTTAGATTTTTTAAACTCTACACATGATTCCAAACCTACATACCAGGGTTAGAACGAGAGGGTGTGCAAAAGTGAGAGAGTCCCTCTCCATTTCACACGCACTCTCATTCCAAAGGCCTTCTCTAAGGTTGACCGGCTTGCGTGCCAGCGCAGTGCATACAAGTCAGGACGAAAATAAACGAGCATGGGCGAGAGAGCAATATCAGCCGTGATACTAAAATGAGCTCATTCGCTATGTAAATGCGTTGAAACTCTCTCGCCTTCTTTTGTTGGCAAATGAACTCAGTTTAGTACCACGGCATAGATAACTCTAGCAAGCGATCCGTATTGACCTTGAACAGATGCGCGCATCGCAATTGTGGTTACTCGGGCGGGCGTAATCGTGGTTCGCGTAAGTAGCGCTAGAGTGATCGTGTGTAGGTTGGTCTCGTGAGAAACAATTTCGAGATCTCGAAATTCAAGTCAAGAAGTTCCCATTGAACTTGGACGCGGAATGAAAATATATTCAGATTCGCCTTGTTTCAAAATCTTCAATCTCCAAAATCAACTGCGCATCAATCATAAATAAGTTTAAAAAGAAATGAATCTCGAAATGCAAATTCTATTGCTCTTTTCTCAGTAGGCGAACTCAAATCGAAAACTATCAAATGATTTTTTTTAAATTTTGATTTTCGCACAAATTCAGCACCTGTTCCTTCGAGTGAAATACGCGTCTCACTTCCGGATATAATTCGGTAACCCGGTTACCATAGTTCAAAAGATCATCTCTGATCCGAAAAGCTACCTTTCGGCAGCGCTCTTTTCCATGGGGGTAATCTGTATATGAAGCCGTTTGCCTAAAAATCGAGCTAGGCTCGGTACAGTCAAAAAAGGTCAAGTCTTTGAAACTGCGTGATTTGGGGTTATCGATGGTGCCGATGATGATAGGCATATTCCTATTCATTTTCCACGTGGAGCCACCGTTGGCTTCAGACGACGTTGCGTCGAAATTGCCTTTTCTCAAATTATCATATTCAGTATCGTTATTCAGTAGTACATCTATCGCTGAGCACGGATACCGCACGTGTTTTCCAAAAATTATTGGGTTCGGGCCGTCTCACTTCTCGCACTCTGGAACATTGACGCTCAAATATGCGCTATGTGAGATGACGTGGAATGGTCTCAATGAAGACGGCATCGACGCAGTCTGCACTCACAAAACGAACTACTTATTCGCATGCATGAAGATTACTTACCTACAAGTAATACATTTCTTCCATTTAAGTAATTATTTACTTCTATTTAAGTAATACATCTTCATGCAAGCGAGTTAGTAATTAATTAGTTACCTGGAAGTAATCATTATTGTATGCCAGATGTACTAGGTATTGCCTTGTGATAGCATTGTATTTCTATCAAACATTCGACTTAGAAAATGATAAAATGAGAAAATTGAAATGATTTCCCGTTCGCATTTCTCCTTGTTCTTAAGGTCCCTACTTTTTATAATTATGTCGAACAAAAAAAACATTAGAATATTGATTTAGTTGCAATATAAAAATGCTCGGAAATGAATTGTTTACCATTCGTTTCTTGCAATCTATCTTCCTATGCCTTTGCAAAGGAATCATCAGCGTTAATTGCTACCCGATGCTCGCATTGTAATACTCCTATTTCTCGCTTCTGCCTTTAAATTCTGCCACGTCCCAATGGATTTCTCGAGTTCAACAAATCACCAACCCACTCGTCTTCCCTCACCCCAACCTTTCCCTAACTTCCCTCACTTCCACACTCAATTTTTCATAAGTCGACTCTTTGTTGCGCGCCTCGTGAGCTCACACTGCGTCTTTGGCAGCTGAATGCCGTTTTTCGACGTTTCGAGAGAGAGAGAGAGATCAAAAGGTGCTTGCGCCCTGAGGCAATTTAGATTGAAACGCGCGCGTGTTCCACCATTTGTCTCTCGTTTCGAAAATTGCGATTGCGGACGCATGGGAGGAGAAAAAGAAAATTGGAATGGGCGGAAAATTGAGCGACACGAGGCGTCAAAGTCGAATAGCAGTGTCTTTCCTCTTGGGAACCGGGGTGCATTCTGTTGTTCTGGACCCACGCACATCACTGCCAGTCACTTCACAGCCCGGTCGGTCAAACATCCAGAAATAGGTCTTTTATCTTAAATCTTAATTCTCCAGTGGGCGATTTTGAGCGGGATATGGATATTACATTTATAAAATGATACGATCATACCAAAAAGCCAAAAGTCATCATACCTTCCGTTGTTTACCATACAGGAACATTGGCGACCCTCTCGCTTTTGCGTGCTCTCTCGTCTCGGTAAACACAGGAAGTCCCCAGTTCGACATTTTGTTTGATCGTATCATTTTATAAATGTAATATACTATCTTCACGTTATGACAGATTCTTCGGATCTGGATCGAGCAGAACGAGAGCGAGCGTGTAAAAGAGAGCTCAGAGGGAAATAAGTCTACGACTATAGACTTCTGGGCGGCCGTGCGACGACTTCAAAAGTCTAATCGACTCCCCTCTATTAGACTTTGAAGTCGTCCCTGGCCAGCTTAGACTTATGAAGTCGTAGACTTATTTCCCTGTGAGAGATAGATTTCAGTTGGAATGATGTGCTTTACCCTTGGATGTCAATCAAGCTGTTTGCGGAAATTCAGTAAATTTTCTTGCCTGGGAGTCACGTGCGAACTGTGAAAAAAACACGAGAAATTCAATTAAAGCTGTCGACGACATTTGTTTTTTTCAAGTTACAGCTTCGCTTCCGTGTTTAAAAAATGTTCTGGTCTTGTTACCAATGAAAATTTGACTCATTTATGCATATTATAAGTACTACTTCCTAATTAAGTGTGTGAAATGAACCGGGTTTCCGAGGGGGAAGTCTAATCAGAAAATAATAGAATAATAGTCATGTGATTCATTGTCAAAAGCGAAACTACGCAAAAAGATTGGAATAGTGTGAAGTAGTGGAAAAAGGATTGTTCTCTGATCTTCACAGGTGTTCACTTAACAACACACGCAGTTCATAAATTCCACTAGTTTGATCTCGTCAACAATTTTCGAGTCCGCGATAATTTCCTCCCCCACTCCCTCACAAGACTCTCTCATGGTTTCTGAATTATTCACACCGTCGTTTCATGGGGGCTCACCCACATGCTTTCTTTCTCTTCATCCCTGCCGACTTGGCATGAAAGTGCGAAGTCTCCCTCCCTTCCCCAACTCTCCTACTTAACTACCCAATTAAGACTTGGACCAAACTTGGACTATCTTTTTTTATTATATTATTTACCGTTCTTGCTGTTGCACCTTTCGCGTGTGTATCAAATAAATAAAAATTTGGGAAATGATTTTTTATCTCTTTACATTTCTGGGATACAGAAAATAGTGAGAAAAAAACTACACTGCCCACGCCTTTCACACTAATACTTCTCACGATTTTCGCAATCCAATATTTTCCACCCTTCCGCTCATTAGCAGCCCCATTGAGTTACACTGAATGCGGAAGATAACGAGTCGAGTTAGAGCCCTTGTATCGGGGTGCTTGAAAGAGACCAAAGACCATAGACGACTTTCGAAAACGAAATCATTTTCAACAGAGTGCGAAATGTGAGACCACGAACTCTTCATTTTGCACACTATCTCCCCCATCGACCGGTGAAGATGTACGAAATGAAGGTTTTCTTCTCATTTCTAGTAGCAGCTGCAATTTTGAGCAAATGCGAATCAGGCTTTTGGCTGATGTTTTGCGCTTGTCTGATGTTCTCCATTTGAAAAGTGCATACAATCCATGCTGTGAGCGCTACAATATTTTCACTCAACTATTATATCCACGGCGGACTACAGTGGACAAGCTTTTCCCCCGCAGAATTTATCACCCATTTTTAGCCGAAATTAGCGCCGATTCTGTGGTGCTGCTGTGGCTAAAAATACGGCTTCAGCGCGTAAACAAAGTCTTGCGCTTTTGTAGTACAACTCATGACACGGCGAGACGCCACCTGCCACGCCGAGACAGTCGACGATTGCACGTACACACCCTAATTTATAATGGATTCCATATTTCCTGGCTGAAATGAGAGGAACTTTACTTGAAAAACAACCAGGAACGAGATTGATGTGCGCTATCCATTGAGGGTATAGGTAGAGATTAGAGTGCGAAATGTGAGACCACGCTATCTTCATTTCGCACACTCTCTCGTCTATTGAGCGGTCGTCTATCAGTGTGCGAAATGAAGAGTGCGTGGTCTCACATTTCGCACTCTACTAGAGATGGTTGAATCATTGACCAAAACTATTTAAATTAGTCTTTCGAATGGTAAAAAAAACTTTCGATGACCTCTGTTCTCAAATCAAGTCAGATGTAGTGCATTCCTCTGGCTAGCGTCGTTGTTTCGAATGCCCTGTCTCCAGTTTCATTGTCCACTCCACTACCATTAAAACATATCCGAGAATGCTTGAAATTTGATGTTGAACAGATTTCATTTCGCGCACTCTCGTGTCCTAAATCCGATAAAACGAGTGAGCGAAATGAAGAGGTTTCGACTGACATTTGATATTTGCTCGGAACCAGCTTTAATCGTGCTCATGTGTATCTAGCCCCTTGCTTCCTCACTTTTTTTGCTTTCCCACTGACGCACATGATTCGGGATTTCGAGCAATGGTCTGACCCTCTCTATTCTGCATGCTCTCTCGCGCTGTCTGATCGATGATAGAGCATTTAGAATGAGGAGAGTCTCGTCGTTACTCGGGATTTCATCTCATCACGTGCGAAGAAAACCTTGCAAGGTAGGCTATTTCTGACAGAAACTCGTTAGTAATACTCTATTTTCTGGTCTTCCGTAGGGGGTTTCTTTCCGCTTCTCACGCATATTTCTAACTCTTTTGATCACAATTTTGAGTGGTGTCTCGAGTGTGTTATGGAGTACGGAAAGGCGCAAACTTCCTTGATACTTGTAATGACATTCGAGCTATTACTGGAGATAAGAAGAAGAAATCCATGAGTGTCAAGCATTCAGTGAGCCCATCCAAATATAGCCGACCTTATATCTCGTATAGAGTTGTTCGCCCCTCCTTTTCAAGTGCTTCGATCGTAGGAAATCCTGAATTAGCATTTTGTAATGGTGCGGAAATGACGAATCCGTGCCTACCTCGAGAGGTATTAAATCTTATTTTAAGATTATTTAGATATTACATTTATAAAAAGATACGATCATACCAAAAAGCCGAATAACGAACTTCCGTTGTTTACCATAGCAACCCTCTCGCTTTTGCGTGCTCTCTCGTCTCGGTAAACACAGGAAGTCCCCAGTTCGACATTTTGTTTGATCGTATCATTTTATAAATGTAATAATGCCCTTTTCCTAGACGAGCTAACATAAGCATCTGATAATTTTGTGGTGTTAGTTTTCGGAAAAAGGAAATGGAAAAAGGCCAAGATTTGAATTCCCGCAATTTCCTATCTCAGTTCCCCGTGGAGCAATCAACTCAAAACTTCGAATATAACATTTTTCGACCCTTTTACACCTATAAACGAAGTTTCGGCAATCGGTGGCAATCGGCAACGATCGGTGGAATCGGAAGATGGTCGATTGGACACCAAGAGGGAAGCGAAAGAGAGGAAGACCCGCTAAGAGATGGAGAGTCGACTTCGTCAACGCTGCCGGTCCTCTGTTCATGCAACTCGCAAGACACGATCACAGGCAATGGAGAACTATCATGGCAACCCAGCTGAATTAACACCCTCACCCAGCTGATAAAGTTGATTAAATGTAATGTAAAAACGAAGTTTTGAGTCGATTGCTCCACGGGGAACTGAGATAAGAAATTGCGGGAATTCAAATCTTAGCCTTTTTCCATTCCCTTTTTCCGAAAACTAACACCACATTAGAGTTTGAAATTCGAGTTAATAATTGAATTAGCACTCCTCATTTCACACACTCTCTCACCGGTCGATTGATGAGACAGTGTGTGAAATGAAGAGTGCTAATTCAATTAGTTACCCGAATTTCAAACTCTACTGATAATCATGTCTAAAGGATATTCCACTGCTAGAGCCGTGTGTATACAATGAAGTACGCACGAATTGCTGCGATCTCATTTACTTCTCTTCTCTGCGGCGATTTTTATTGAAATATTTTCTTATTCCGACTGCCGAATGGTTCGGTAAGTATACCCATCAGCGACAACAAACACAACTTTTTATTTGAAATTCGGTTTATACAAATTGTATCTTAGAGCAAGCATCGGCTCTTTTTGTTGTTGATGCCACGAGGAGATTCTGAGAACAAATCAGCTTGTTTGACCAGTTCCTACTTGTCTTTGTGCCCATTCCACACGTAGGTCATTAATCATGCACGCAATCCGCGTCCCCCACAGCAATTCATCTCTGTCAGAAAACTAGAATCACCCTGCCAGACAAAGGATTACCTGGCCAAACAACGGTAGACATCATTAGCGATAACGAAGCACCCCACGCCCTTTATGCATTTAGAATGGATACAAATTTTACGGCTTTTACACCGAAGCCTCTTATCACCGAGGCTAATCGAATCAGGGCGAAAAGTGTCATGATTCTTCGAAAACAAGCGCAAAAACTAATTGGATTCGGTCCTTACACTTGATTACATCCCGTGACAGTGTAGTCGCCTTTTCCTCCTTTATGATTCGTAAACTAGTGGGCGGAGTCAGGGCTCCGCCCATTTCTTTCAGCTTTGAGCAGCCTCAATCTCAGCGCAAGTCTCTAAGCTCGTTTGGCGAGAGAAGCGTTTGACATTTATTCCTTAGTTATTGCGGGTTTCAATATCCTCAGTGTTTACAGAGTTTGATCTGATGACATTTCATGTAAAGACCAGGCGGTCTCTCTTTTCACACTATGCACATGAAACTTCCTCGCCCCTCACACTTCGACCACTTTCCCGTTTCGAAACTGCAATGCTCCATGTTTGTAGCTTTCCGGCGCGCATTTTCATGCATTTCTACCGCCTGGGGGCTACTCTTTCACTCCACAAGTAGCGTGTGAAATGGCCCAGCATCAAAAGCTACGCGAATTGGCGCCCAGAGTCTCGCTTATCTCGCGTTTTTATAGCTTTCTCAACAAAAATACGCCTTTCTACGCAGATACTTCGCCTTCCATTTTCACATGAAATTTCGTTGCGCGGGGGATATTTTTTCTTCGAAGTTTCCCATTCCCGCCAGTGTGAAATTTTCCCGCCTTCAGATATGAAATCGTGCGCGATCGTACTTCTCTCCACCATCGCACTTGGAACCGCACAGGTGAGTGCGATAATAAAATCAGTTGTCGATTGAGCGGTTACCGTAACCTGCAATCATTTGACGATTGGAACTACAGTATCCTTTCAGATGACTTTCTCGGACGGATGGGAAAAGAGACAGCAGCATGTGGACGCCAGCCGGCCCTACCACTACGCTCATCAGAAGGTCGGGTTTTTAATTGCCGTCAAAATATTATGACAAAAATTCTTACCAAATAATTACGGAAAAAACCTACTGAAATGCAATATTTTGTCAATATTTTCCAAAAATGCGTGGAAATCGTTTTTCTTTTCAAAATGAGGATGCAAAATGGATGTGATTCCTTTGTCTGATCCTAAGAATTAACGAAATAATTCGAAATTCGACCGAACCACGATATCGTTTTCGTAGCATTGAACATTCTCAAATGCAGTGCGAGTGTGCATCATCAGGGCAAAATTCAGCCTGATGATGCATACCACAGCATCCAGTTGGCACTATGCCAAGAACGTCTCTCGTTGTCTGACCCTCTCCTTTGGCGTGCTCTCTTGTCATGTCTCTCTTTCTCTAACTCGTTCTCGCAATACTTATGCATTCGAGTTTCGAAAAGTTGAAAGTCTGAAAACGAAGTTCACGATGCGCGCGCAATGCCCTTTCACTCAATGGGGGAAAATGGGTAAGGGGAAGTTGGCGAAGTGGGGACGCTACACGTGAATTCACTTTTCATAATTGTTGAACCGAACCATCCAGACGGAAGCGGAAGAGTGTGGGAAAAATCAATTAAATTCAGATTTATTGCTATGATTTGCTAGTCTAGGTCTAGATCAAGTCCGTAACGTCATAAGAACTGATCAAGATGAGCCGTTTTTTTATTCAGATCATCAATCTGATAACTGCGGCATGGTCAATCATCATATCCCAGTGTTGACAGTACGCTCAAAACTTACTGAAGGAGCTAAAAAAAGGAGGAAGTAGTTATGTACAGTCACAAATATTCTGTGAAATCATGAGAAAACTGGTTAAACAAAATGTAATATTGTGAAAAATATCCCAACTTTTCTCGAATTGATACAATCAGGGCGTACACACCATTAATGAGTTCAGTGGTTCTTTAACTTTGACTGTTTTCGAGTTGAGCTAAATTATATACTTGATAACTCGAACACAATGCAATTACATTTTCTGTTTTCCCATTACACTTCGAAATTAAAAATAGATACATTTAATGGGTACTTAATGCTATTAATATCGTGAAGAACGATTTTTTTAAGTGGAATAGTTGAGAGACCACAAAATTTCTCTCCGTCTATTTCTCTGAGAATCAACGGGATCCAAGTTCATGAGTGCACCCAGTAAAGTCACTTTACTAAAGTGGATACAAATGAATTATTTGTCACCAAAACTGCACTAATAACACGGAAGCGAGCGGGAGTCAATCAACTAATAATACATTCCTGATCTCATTATTTTTCTCCCGACGAGGCTTCCTCTAATTTTCATCCGCGGGATGCGACTTCCTATGCGAGGGTGGTGGAGCAATTAAGAAATATTTTTTTGATTGTCCTTAATTAGTTATTGTTAATTAATTTTAATTAATTAGGTCGCTCGGTCGGGCGGCCATGCTTTTAAGGAGGAGGAGGAGGTGGCAGAGACGCACGAGCAGCAAGCGGATGAACCCGCAAAGCGTGAGATTTATTATTTATTTATTTAGTTATCTTTATTCATTTAATGAATAATACGATTTACCGTCATAGATCAAATGGCTAATTACCAAAAAGTCCAAAATGTTGCCAGATTTAACGGGTTATTCATTCTGAAGACATTGCGACCATGAAATTTTGTCTGATTTTCTACGAAATGTTGTTCCTGGTTGTTCTTTTTGGCCTATTTCCCACAATTATTTCGGGTGATGCTACTATGCTCACAGTTGATGAGTCAATTTATTATCTTTTTGTACACGTAATCGTCACTTATAAAACGTGTGCAAACAATCTATTTCGAAATTATTATTCGCAGAATCTCGAAAACAATTAACAAGTTGACTCACTTCTCGTTGACTGGTTGAGTTTAACGTCAACTGATCATCTAGTTGGGTTAAACAGTTGTCTTATTTTGATTTCTTAAATGACTACGATTTGTCGGTGAGCTCGTGCAAAACGAAACACGTTCTTATTCAGAGAGATCGATTAGCCTAAAATTTCGCCTGCAATGGCGATACACATTTTTGACAAATTGGTACATTTATATTTATAGATAGTGCAGTTCAACTCATCGTTTAAGGACAATAATACTAATTTAAAATTATTATTATTATTATTATTATTACTACTTATAGAGTCCGATGTAAATTTGATCTCGACCTGCATGGAAGACTACATGTCGGGCGTGCGAGAGCTACACGCTGCCATGATGGTTCGTTTTATTTTTAAATATAAATTTATATATATAAGGTAAAAATTAACACTAGCCCATTGCCCGCCTCCGGCTCCACTCCCAACCACATACAGTGGGAGGAAGAGTGAGAGAGGATCTCTGACATTAATTATAACACTGATGCAATTGCTGCATGATCGCTCACTATTTCGAATACGCAGAACGCATTATCAAAATTTATGTCTGGTATTCTTAAAAATCGAATAGAATTATTCGCATCGTTTCCGGTGCGAACTGTGGTCGAAACCGGAAGGAGACCGGAAATGAGCGCTTTCACCAGCGGTTTTTCCTTCATTTGTGTTCACAAGCCGCAGACATCGCAACGTTAGCGGAAAAAAAACTTAGTTCACGTTTCCGGGCTTTCTGGAAGCGCTGTGCAGCTCAGGCGGAAGTAGTGGAGAAATCGCATGATGATTACATCATCAGTGCTAATCTCTAATGCTCAAGAGAGCAATTTCACGAGCAAATTTATATTAAAGACGGGGGTTTTCCTAAGATTTCCCGAGCAAAACCAGAGTCGATAGATTCGCCGAATTCATGAAACATGCGTGCGCTTGACGTGACCTGAATCGCGTAGAGCTAGCTCGAGGCGAAATTATTTTCAATTTCCAAAATTAATAAATAATTAACTAATTAATATTTAATTGCAGGAGCTCTACACCCGATTCCAGACATGTGAGAACGCGCTGGCCAATCCTCTTATGCCGAATGCAAAACAGGAGAAATCGCCACGCTTCTGATCTCTGGCCAATATCTCCACTAGAACTGTTTTGATCTACTCTCTAATCCCCCTCGCGAATATTTACACAATTTCAGAAAACAAGTATAAAGTCGCAGTGAAACAGTATGAATGCTGAAAACTCCCCCATTTTTTCATGCATTTGTCTATTGTGAAGTAGAGTTTAAAAAACGAGCCTGAATCCCTTCATCTATCTCGCTAACAAATCAGTAACGAGAGTGTGCGAAAAAAAAGGTCCGGACGTCTTTTTAAAACTCTACTCTGGAGAGTGGAAAGATGTGCTCCTGTTGTTCCCGACTAATCCACTAGCGAGCCTTGACTCCTTCACTCACTTCAAATCTCGAAATAACAACACGAATTTCGCACACAAGACAACTAGGCTCCTCAGACCTCTCATAGCCTCTTGACTCTAGAGATCATTCCACACCCTCTCACAATTTATACTCATGATTTCATGCCTCCAGAAAGGGGGTAGAGCCGAGAGAATAGGAAAGTGAGGCACTCCCTCTCAGTTTTACGCACTATCTCAATCACAAACCCTTTCTGGAGCTCTGAAATGTAGTTCCCCACCCTCTCCCCCAGCTTCTAGTCGTTATTCCATTTGCAACCCGGGAATAAAGTCGCTTCGATTGTTTGTATTTTTCTTCAATCTCCATTGATAAAATATTCGGGAATTGAGAAAGAACTATGGTGAGAACAAACAAACAAACAACGTTGAAATACCTGCAGGGAACGGGGAGTTGTGGAAATAAGTTGGTGTGTTGTTTGGTCAGCTTTACTATCGCCCGTAGTTGCAAAGTGTGTGTGTGAAAACTTCCCCTTTGTTCTCGGCGATAAAAAGGATCGGCAACTTCCTGGTTGATTTGTTTCTTGCGAGAATTCCGATCTGGAAATATGCAGCGCCTATGTGTCGCCAGCCTGCTGCTGCAGCTGCTGCATCTGCTGCAACCTGCCGCAGCCCTGTGTAGCAGCGGCATCGCCCGTTAGTTTATTTATTGATTTATTTATTTCCCCCGAAACTCCTTTCTTCGGAACAGTGAATAAAACATTGGGAGCATGTGTCCGAGAATACTCGCAGCCCCACATCATAAATGCTTCTGCTAAAGCTATTCACATAGTTGTTGCAACGCGCCATGAAAGAGAGTGAGAGAGTGCACGAAAGGGAGAGATTCCAGAGAGCACCCTCTCGCATTTGCACACTCTCTAGCTTTCTAGTCTAGAGGTGAGGAATGATGCGGCCAGCACGCAACTAGTCTTGCAATTTTCTCAAAAGCCGCCTTATTTCTTTTGCAAGCGTTATTCCTTCCTAGAAACTAGGCATTGCGGGGAAAATCTAGAGGGGAAAAGGAAAATCTAGAACTTTTAAAAATGCATCCAAATCGCTTCGAATAATCTCTATAAAAGGGAATGAAATGATAATGAAACTAAAGGAAAATCTATGGTTTTTTATCTCATCCTTATTAGTGATGCCACAGCCATTAAAATTTTGGATGTTTATAAGTCCGATTTTAAATGAAATTCTGATTAAAATAAATCAACGAATAAAGTTGTATTGCAGCGTGCGGAGACGATCCGATCATTGCATGCGGCGCGGGATTTACGTGCGAGCCCTCGCCATTTCCCGAACCACTTTTCATTGGATGTTGCATAGAAGTGAGTTTTTGGACACGCCGTATTCTACTGTTCCGGTATACTGTATTTCGGCTATCGAAAACTGAAGATTTATTTTCGTTGAACTTTAATATTCAATATAATTTGAGACTAAACGTAGACGAATATTTGTGAGGAAAATTTTTTTAAAGAAATATTAAAATATTTTTTTAAAAATGTTTATATATTCATTCTGTCACAGACTCCCACTGTTCCGCCGAGCAACAACGACCCGGGTAGCCCGACCGTCCCGGCTGATCCACAGAACCCAGTGACTGGGGCAGGGAGGAGTACCACACCCATCATTCGCACTCGGACGCCTGTCACTATCCCGAGTGAGAATTGATTAATCCTATTCTGCCACACAAAATGGGAATAATGGAGTGCTCTAGGGGCAATTGGAGGACAGAAATGTCGGGATTCTATTTCATATAAAAATACCGATATCAAATATTTTCAGCTTGCATAAACGCAATAAGCGACGAATTTTGTGTACAAAACAAGCGATTGTGCACGGAGCAGCACTACTTCACACTGATGTCGCAGCAGTGTGGAGGTAGTTTAAAAAATTATTAATTAAAATGTAATCAGAATTAAAGTCTGGATGCAATGGTGTTCCGAAAAAAGTCATATCTCTCTCACTGACATTTCGTGAACGTTTAATTTTAAAGTTATAATAAAATAAAAGTTTCTCAGCAACTTGTGGATGTGGACAGCTCAGCCATACCACTCCATTCCCAGGCCACGGGCGTGAGTTTTTCCTTTTTTAATTCCGTATTTCTTTCGAAAATTCCAATAATCCACTAATGGGCGCTTTCAATTAATAGTTCCGATTAAGAATCTCTGAAAAGTGTGAGAAACACATACAAAGTGATGTGAAGGTGTGTGCCTTGCGAAAGGTGGCTGCACAGAGAATGAATACACTGAGATGAGACACCCAGTGTATGGTTCACTCAATATTGAGTGTATTCGCGCGTCGAGAGAGTGTGCGAAAACGAGAGATTTGTAAGTTTATTATACACTAGGTGTCATATCTCAGTATAGGATACACTCGATAGTAAGTATATTCATTCTGGGTGTACATCTTCTTCTCGGCCCCCTCCCTTTGCCAGGGATTCTCTCTTCTCATTCGCTATTTTGACTTGCCGTTGGACTTTGGTTACACTGTAGGCTTTCTGATTTAGGGCTCCCCATCCTGTTATAGCTCAATAGTAAGTATATTCATTCTGGGAGTACGCAATTCTGCACGATTTGCAGCAGGTCCGACCGTTGCGACAACCACGACAGCTGCGACCCGACGATCGCCTATACCAATGCGCTGCGTCGACCTGATTAACCCGATTACTGGAATGCGAGTTTCCAAATTTCTACCGTACTCTTTGGATGCATCGTTCTCGTAAACCGCAATACAAGCGTACTGCAATTGTGAGCGTGAGTACAAAAATAAACCCTCTCAATTTTACACGCTCTCTCACTCCAAACCACTTTCAGTAATATTGACCGGCATGTGGATTGATGTGAAGCAGTAGTTCGCCCTTTCGTTGGGCATGTAGTTCGTACTAGAGTGCGCAATGTGAGACGGACTCTTCATTTCGCACACTCTCTCACCAACCGACCGGTCGAGAGAGTGTGTGAAATGAAGAGACCGTGGTCTCACATTGCGTACTCTAGTTCTTACCATTGTTAGAACGCGCATGACGTACAAACTTTGCGAGACACCTATATTTTAACTGATTTTTTTCCAGTTCCGATTGTCCTAATTCCGCCCATCTATGCGACGATCACGTCTACTACAATTTCATGACGCAACAGTGCCCAAAAACTTGCGGACGGTCGGTGCATGTGCATTATTTTGTATTATATATATATTTTTTAAATTTTCATTTTCAGTTGCCATGCCGGACGATGATCGCCTCCCACAACAATTTCCGATCTGTTTGCAGCGCCGATAAATAATAACCAATTAATAATATGCATATTTATCGACATTTCAATGTGAAAATCTGCGAGAATGAATAGTAACAAGTCGAGCATTGGGAGAAATTGGGAGCCGGGGAAAAGACACGGTATGAATACGTGTGTGTGGTTGGTGCGGAATCACAGAATGTGCAACGTGATGATTGAGGGCGCGCGGGTACGGTATGATTATTGATTATTGATGTATTTCCTTCAATTTACTGACTATGTTAGGTGCAAGGCGTTCCTGACTGATCATGTACGTAGAAAAAGGACAGAGTGAAAATCGCAAAAAAAGATCAAAGATCAAAGATCATAGAACAATGGATATGTGCTGCGAACACAAAACGAAGAAGAAAACACACAACAAGGTATACTGTAGTTCACGGGGATTACTGTACTCAAGATGCGAAAAGGACTACTCGTACTATCACAATACGTGTTTGTTTGTTTTTGGTGCGGAACAGAATCTACGAGATCATGGACAAATGAAGGGACGATAGCGAATCACAATGGCGGAGTGTACGGTACTGGACGGGGATACTGTGGTCGGGGAAGATACTCTGCGGGTTACGGTAGCGGGGTCAGGCGACATCGCTGTCGAAGGACCGCATTAGTGGAGTGGTTACGGTAGGCGCCCGGCGATCGATCGACGTGTAGCGAGGCAGTGTACCGGTGTACTGTAGGGAGTGCGGGGAAGAGAGCGAGTTGGATACGCCGCCGTTGGAACCTGCAAAATAGTCAGTTGGCGATCTACCGATTACCGTATACTGATTCCCGTATTCTTGACAATGTTATTTCCTCAGCAGATTAATTAATTCTATGAGATCGTGTTTCGTAATGACTGGAGAGATACGCGAGTGCAAGCAAATAAGATGGGCAGGATTTTTTTTCTATTTGAGGGCTTGAGTGTTACAAAAAGGCAGAGCAAAATGGAGCTTTTCGTATTTACAAAATGAGCCATACCAAAGTAATTGATATGGAAACATGAGGAAGAGTTGACTTCGAATGATCGAAAATGTATCTAGGAGTATTTTACCAGCTTTTAAATCAGAAAAATATTCACATTCTTCCGATTTACAGCCAACTCTTCCGGAAGAGTCTGCATTTTTCATCCAGTCCTAGTTTTCATAGGAAGAGTTGATCAAATATTGTGAATCCTTAGGTCTAGTGTACATGGATATGTTCTAAACCACATATTAGACGATGTCAGATCAACTCTTCCTCACATTTGAATCTGATTTGCATAATAGGGCTCATAATCGCGGAAATAATGGTCTTCCTTTGTCATCCCTAATAATAAATCGCACCGTTTGCCTCTCCGTTGCCGACTGTCGGCGGTTCGCGCGCGCTCACGCTGCCGTTCATCACAGGCGTGACGCAACCTTGCGGCACGGCAAGCCGCGCGGCTACCGTATCCTGAAAATCAATATTTTTCTCGCGCACTCTATCACATTTTATTTTTTTAATGAATACAAAGGATCACCTCCGACTCGAGCGCAGCACTTTCAAATATCCCTTGAAACATAACCTCCACGCAACCCACCTGCCTCCGTTATTTGTTGTGTAACGAACTACATGGAAAAACGGAGTGCGGGGAACTTTCTAAATATTAGTATTATCTCACTTGTGAATATGGTGCACTGTTCTGTCGTTGGTAGCTGAAAGTGGGGGCGGAGGGAGAACCGGCCAGGGGGTTCTGCTGGCCCATCAACGGATCCTCCGAGTCCTGAGAAAAATTTATATTTATATTTTATTAAAAAAATAAATTTTATTCAAATATTCATTGAAACCAAAAAGTGCTCTAACACGCTAATGTGGGTAAAAATTGCTATAGGTTTTTTCAACTCATAATAATAATAATAGTCCAAAAATTAATATCTTTGCGAGACCGAAATGAAGCATGTAAAAAATCAATGCTGTGGGAAATTAACAATTTCCCCATTCTACTGGTGCTGAATGTGCTGCACGTGCTGCAAACGTAGCCAGTCGTACCTGTCGCGAGCATGACGTCATCGTGGGCAGCGCGTAGTGGGCGTGGCCTAGCGGCTGCTGCTGCTGCGTCTGCTGCAGCGTCGCTTGTAGCTCGACGATCTTCTGCGTCAGCAGATCCACCTGCAACAGTTATTGCGTCATCACTAGGCAATCGCCGTATTTTACTTCCAATTTCTCTTATGCCAACTGCCCTACGTATCAAAGTGGCTTACAAGCTGTTAGTTGTTAGCTGTTAATGGTATTTCGTGATTACTTTACAATTGCTGCACCAAAAAGGCGTCAGTACGACATAATCGAGTGCAATTGCGTCATCACTATGCAATCTCACCTGAGAGATGAAGTGGTCCTGCGTGCGATGCATCTCCCACAGCGTCTCGTGCATGTCCGAGTGCAACTATAAAATTAATTTTTTTTTCATTTTATATTAAATAATTTCTAAATTTAATGACGAAAATGCGAATGCCCAGTAGAGAAAGCAAAATCGCCCTGAATTCAAAACCAGGAATGAATCGGGTATTGAAAGTGGCTACAACGGCAGATCAAAAGTTGGCTTAAAACTCTGGGAACAAATTGTATTTTGAGCGGATCCGCAGATGTCCAAAAATCTCACCTTCCCCACATCCAAGAGTGTGTTGCCCTTCTCTTGCAGTTTTCTTTGGTCCCATTTGATGCGACGAAATTCGTTGATCGAATGAAGGAAGCGACGCTGCGAATTTAATTAATTATTAAATTAATTAACTATTATCATGATGACAATCCTAGATCCCCTCTTGTTTCTGTACGGTTTTTGGGGTGAGAGTGGGCGAGAGATGTAGCACTAAAATTACTAATAATTATAATAATAAAAGGGAAATAATATTAAAATATTTAATTACTTGATGGTGTCTTAGCCGCATGTCATCGCCCTTCTGCAGCATCTTCTTGTACTTGTGGATGAACCTCAAAGATCAAACTATAAAGATACAAATCAAACTACAAAATATAAAATTGCAAACGCACACTACATTCGTCAACTCTCATATAACAAACATGAGAGGTCCAACCAACTAAAACATGAGAGAACAAACTACAAAGATCAAAGATCAAACTACTCGCTCACCATGTCTCCTGCAGCACACTGGCAGCAGCATTCTTCCGTTGATTAGTCAGTTTTGAATCGGCCATAAAGTTGTTCACGTGCTTCTCGGCGCGACTGAATTATGCATATATTTTCGAAAATATTTTAAATTATTTTCAAAAATAATTATGTAAATTTACCTCAATTCGAGCTTGCGTGAGATGACGGCAATGAGGGCGGAGGAGACGCCAGCGCCCTGCAATTTAATTTAATTATTTGCAAATTTGAATTTAAATTATTTTAGATTGCATGTTAACCGAGCCATGGTGCAAATCTATTCCATGTGCAATACAAGTGAATTATATGGTCAAAACTCTAGATAATAAGTATGACTGTATCGCTCCCGTGGCGTCAAACAGTCCCTCTAATGCTGCGCAAATTTCATGGGGTTCAGGGTGAACTGCACATCAGCTTTATGCACCCTTTCATAACTTTTTTCCAAGTGAAGCTACAACTTCCAAACTTGATACACGGATTGCAAGCCACGTTTGGAACATTTTCCCTTTTTATTGGAGAGATTTCGTCCAGTTTGAGCTGAGTTACACGAGTTTTCCACCCTCAGAGGGTGCACATGCACCCCTGAAATTTGCACAGCATAAGTTTGAGAAATCATTTTCACATCAGTTTTGAAGGATTTTCTCAAGAAGCAATCTAATTGTAGCCATTTTCTCGTGTGAAATTCTATCGTGTCAAAGCTTGAAAAGTGCCGGAAATTGTAGATGTCAGATTGAGTTTCTTTTCCGTTCCGAAATTTGCCGCTTATATTTTACCACTAACCACAGTAAGTATGGACTAAGTAAATACTACTGTAGCGCTACCGTACCACTATGCCTGTAGCGATCGATAGCGTCCTGCCACAGTACGTGTTCGGCACGATGTCACCGTATCCAATCGACATGAACGTCACCTGAATACATTTAATTGATTTTACTGATTCCAAAAATCGATATTACCATGATGAACCACATCGAGTTGAGGTAGTAGTGCTCCGAGTCCAGCTCGCCATCGTACCTAAATTACAGGTTTACGGTAATGTTGTGTGATAAATTAGGAAACGTCTAGTCAAAAATTCAACAAGGTTAGGCAAATTAGTAAATGTCGTACCGCTCGCACTGCGTGAACATCCAGCTCATGCACATCCAGTATGAGACGGTGAAGACAACGAGTACCTGCAGATATCAAAGGTCAATGTGCACTGACATCTAACCGTCAAAGGATCCAAAAAGGATTGAGAGAACAAAACAAATAGGTGCTCTACTTTTATCTCTCTTTTCCTTGCTCAAGGATTGGAATCTTTTGTCTGGACTCCGCTAAATAGAGATTTATTCTTGAAATCTCACCCTAAGGGGATGGTCGGCCATCATGGTCTTGATGACGAAGCGGAAGTCCATCGAAATTCGGTTGAGCGCGGCGATTGATCGAGTAGCGGCATCCTGCAAAACATTAGTTCCGATGCCGGGAATCGAACCCGGGCCTTGCGGGTGAGAGCCGCAAATCATAACCACTAGACTACATCGGATGATGGGGTCAGCGTCTCAAAGCTTGATACTCGACCAACCTGGAACTGCTTCGAGTGCAGCACCATGAATCGGCAGAGCAGGTAGGAGCGCAGGAACATGGGCACCGCAAGCAGAGCATCAACCTGTTACAGAAATTTTAATTTAAAAAAACTTTCGAGGAAAATTTGTTAAAAGTCACGAAGATTAGCATTTTTTTTAATTTGGGGCTGATTTTTAAGTTTTCCCTTTAGAAAAATCAAAGATCAACTCACTGGAACGGGCAGCATCTTGACCTGTCGCGTGGTCGAGTCGATGTGTGGCCAGTGTATGCTGCCTGTGCCTACAATTTACCATAGCGTTTCACAGTGATCGCGTAATAGATACGTTTTGAGAGATATTGCATAGTGATGACGTAATTGATTAAGCTTCGTTGTGAAATATATTGCCTATTGATGACGCAACAAGTCTCACCTGGCAAGGGACAGATTGCGCATACGAGTATCTCCAAACATAATTTGACCACTCGCTCCAAACTCACAGCCACCCTCCAATCGTCCGCTCCCGAATCTATCAACGCTATTTTGACCTGAAATTGCATAATTAATCAATAATTAAGTCAGTCTTCGATAAAACGGGATCGTGCGGCTACCGTACCTCTATCGAGTGGTACTGTATGAGGCAGCAGATGAGCAGGATAGTGGCGATGACGCAGGAGGCGCGCAGCGCCAGCGAAACAGGGTGGTCCTGCAGCGAGGCGCGATTTGGTAAAACGCAGAAAGCAGGCGCACCACGGATTTTGCGATTCTGTTCAAATTTCGACGCTACCTTGCCGATGCCGGTGTGGCTGCCGAGCGCCGTCAACTCGGCGTCGATAATGATGAAGATGAGGCCGGCGATGGCTAACAACAAGGACAGATCGCAAACCTGCAAGAAAGTTAGTCATCGATTGACCAGGATTGTGCGCCTACCGTAATTTTCGTAAACTAGCACTACACGCTAACGTATGGCAATAAATCTCCCCCATTCAGTGTCCGCTTTTTGCTAGTCGTTCTTTGCAGTGATCATCTTTATATATCTTCTCTACTTCTTCTTCTTTTCTCTCTCTCTCTCCTCCCTCCCCCCCCCCGATTCCCTCTCTCAGCCTTTTCCCATTTCTCCCACTTGAATCAATATCGCTTTCTCGCCGCTCACAGGTGTTCATAATTGTATCTATCCGGGAGAAATGAGATAAGATGAAGAAGCAAGGAAATCTCTCTCTCTCTCTTTCTCTCTCTCTCCACTCCTGATTTCTTCTCTATCGCAATAATGCAATTGAGCGCGGGCGCCTGGCAACGGTACGCTGGGAAAACCATACAAAGGTGGCAACACAAAATTCGAACAAAAATATGTTACTCAAAATATCAGTTATGAGAGAAAAGAAATCTTGATTTTTTTATACATGCATGTCGATTATATCTTTAAAAACCTATTATAAACTAACTTTATTCCTCGTGACAAATAGTTGTTTCCGTTGCCGACATCGCATCTTGGCCGTGGAGTCACTGAAATTTAAATTTAATTAAATTAAAAATAAATTTTTAAAATTATATTTTAAACTTGAAAGTGCCTGCTTTTCAGGTTTTCTGCTCGCTGTGGACCGGAAGTTTCGTGTTTTACGGTTGAATGCGCGTGTGAAAATGTGCATTTTCTTCGACCTTTGTAGTCAATGACGCGAGAGCAAAAGAACACCGACTTCGAGCTATTTTCGATTTTTAAAAATCTATTTTAGAAAAAAATCAGGAAAACGAGAGGTACTTTCGACCTCCCTTCAATTTCCAGCACAAATTATAAGAGTATACAAGACCACGTGACCGGGCGTTTTATTGAAGCCCAACAATGGATTTTTCAAGTGAGGGAGGGAGGCAGAGCGCCCTAAACGTTTTCGCATGTCGAAATGCGCCCTATTACGTCTGCGATGTGTGCTAACTCGATTTGGGGGGAACCGATATTCAATAAACATGATATGCGGAAGCCGACACTTTTTCCGTGCGTTTTCGTGCATAATGATAAGATTTCAGGGAAACGGCCACGTAGTGTGTTTTGTGTCACAAGAGGTGCTCTTCGGCGCCATTTACCAATTGGGAAAAGACACTAGTTTATCGTTTGCCTTACAATCCTTGGGGCACCAGAACATTGTGCGTGCGTTTCTCCTTGCATTCCCACATACCAAACATTAATAACTTGGAAGTTCCCAGTAAAGATTCAGGCTTCAAGTGGCCAAATATTCGCCATCTTGCTACAAAATCATACGAGGAGAAAGAATATATAGAGGCCCTAAGTATTTACTCCCTTACCCGCCTGAGCGCACGCTCACGAGTCTCGAGTAATGGTCTAACCCTCTCAATTCTGCGCGCTCTCTCGCGCTCTCTGATCGATGAGAGATCATGTGGAATGAGGAGAGTGTGATCATTACTCACGAGTCTCTTATTATTTGGCCAATATTGAATGCGCAAGGCAACGAAGCAAATCAGCACGCGGCGTAAAAACGGAAACGGTTTGAATCTTCAACTAACGAATCACTTCCTGCTCTATTTTTCCGCGAAATTTCACATAAACTTACATCTTATTAAACCAATATCCGTACGGCATTATTTCCCGGTTGTATCGACACGCGCGTCGATACAGCGGCGAGAGACTAAATTGCGGCTCCGGCTCCGGCGGCGAGAGATTTCCCGGGAAACCGAATAAATAGGGAGAAAAGATATCTGACGACGGCTACGCAGTCGCGACTACGACTGCATGTGATAGGGGATATCGTGGGAGCCGGGAGCCGGGAGGAGTGCCGGGGAATAGGAGGCGAGTGAGCCGCTTTATAGAACGGCGCAGACTGCTGATGCAATTCACACACACACAGGAAATGAGGAGGAGGTGGAGTCACGGGGATTTCGTCCCCACCCCAAGCCCAAGCCACTCCATCATTCTATTTGCCCTATATTTCTTGAGAGAGAGAGAGAGAGAGAGAGAGAGAAGCAGAAAGGTTGGTAAAAGCAATGTTCGCAGCGATCGGCTCAAGTTCAAGTCTGGTGCAGACAGGGGGCACAAACAACGCGACCTTACTTCCTAGCACGACTTTTAACGGCAACTCGATTACGGTAGGGTACTGTAGTAGGTTATGGTAGGTTACGGTAGGGTACTGTAGCGACCACCTGCTTGGCGCGTGGAGGTACCCGTAGATGAAGCGGGGCATGAGCGCCATCGGCAGCCGCCGAATCAGCGGCATCTCTGGGGAGTACGGTAGTTGCATGGTTACGGTAGGCACGAATACGGTAGTCTCGAGGGCGGTTTACGCGTGGTGAACGTTCACATAACATATGAGAAAATGAGGGAAGGTGTGGGGCACATTGTGGCAAGGACTGGTTCTCGAGGCATTTTACGTCATCTTGAGTGGGAATATAGAAGGTAAGGCGGATAGAATCGGTGAAAAGGGCTGCCAGAGGGTACAAAGCGCCATCCCTTGGGGCACAATAAAATGTGAGTGTCAAGAAAAGCGAGTAAAACGTGTGAAACGTGTGAAAGGTGAGAGACAAAAAGGGGGCGAGGAGGAGTGTTTGGTGAACCGTGAGATACTCTGCGGCAGCGGAATCTACCAGCGGTGAGCAGTTCAAACCAACATCTGGGAGAGAGAGAGAGAGAGAGAGAGAGAGAGAGAAAACATATGCGAATTGGGCGCGCTCATATCGTGAAACAATTGTCGTCCGCCGCGGGACGGCGCAGTCGTAAATTATTGATTGGCCGTCTCGGGTCCCCCGTGCGCGGGTTTATTGGTTATGTGAGTGTATTGCGAGGTCCCCTCATTACTCATCAGGATAGCGAGATTCTCAGAGCGGGAAATCTCCAACCTTCCTTACTCTGGAGACATTGTCTCCAGCAGAGAGAGCATGTAAAATCGGGAGAGCGGACCGGTCAGCCTTACAGAAAGGGGTTTGTAGTGAGAGAGCGTGTAAAATGGAGAGAGGCTCTCTCACTTTTGCGAACTTTCTCACCATGGCCCCTTTCTGTAGGTTTGGAATCATGTGGTAGGAAGGTATAGCCGTCCAAGAACAAGAAGTAGCGTTAAGCTAAATGGATAAAACAGCGAACGTGTCTAGGTAGAGACGGGAAAAGTGATTATTATGAATGCCCCCGTCGGAAAACTGGCTTCTCTCCTTAAAATTGCGCGCGCATCTGGTTCTGATTATCTATAACTCGCGCTATTTCCATGAATTCCACGCGCGTTCCGCATCCAAATTGCGCCAAAGTTAGTTCAGTTAAAGAAGTACAGTAGAGTGCTACAGTACCACGACTACACTCACAAAACGAATTACTTATTCGCACGCATGAAGTTTAAATTGCTTGCCTACAAGTAATTAATTGAACTGATTATTTACTACGAAAGTAATCATATCTTCATGCATGCGAGTTAGTAATTAATTACCTCCCAGGAAGTAATAATTTTTGTGAGTGCGCTCAGCTAGGATACGATTACGAATTTCCGTTTGTGAGTGGAAAAAATGTAAATAATTGGAAAAATCTTAGGAAACTCATTCCAAAAAAATCAGACAAATAATTTCGTTGGTTCATAAGCGGTGATTCGAAAACGTAGAGGAGAGAGGGTGAAGTTCCGTGATTAGGAGAAGTTGTATTGACTAGAGTCGATATCCAACACATCCAGAATGAATACACTTACTATTGAGTGTATCCTACACTGAGATAGGACACCAAGTGTATGATAAACTTACAAATCTCTCGTTTTCGCACGCTCTCTCGACGCGCGAATACACTTAATATTGAGTGTATCATACACAGGGTGTCCTTTCTCAGTGTATTCATTCTCTGTGCAGTAAACATAAGGCATACGTGCGAATTGTTGCCAATTCCGGGTAATTGTACATTAATTTCGCACACTTTTTACAAAGTTATAAAAAACAGTGAGAAATGAGGAGAGCAGGACCCGGATGTCGTTGTCAACTGAAGCGAAATGCGAAAATGACGAGTAAAAAAGGGGTGCGAAGACTTGTCGAGAAGAAGGAACATGTGATGAGAACCTCTTCTTCTCCCTACTCCTTTTTTCGGTTTCGAGAGGGGGGCTTTAAAGGGTGGAGTGGTGTAGACCGGGGGACTTATGAGTGGATGAGGGGAGGGAGGAAAGACTTAAGGAGAGAGAGAGAGAGAGAGACCGGAAACGGAAGAAGAACGGAAAGTTGTGAGAGGGGGGAAAGAACGAATGATGGTTAATCATCAGTGGTCTGGAAAGATTGGATTCGCCCTAATGAACGTAAACTTCAAGTTCAAAAAACAATACAAAGAGTTTAACAGAATTTTGTTTATTAGAATAAATACGGAAAATAACTTTTAAAAAAACTAATGTGCCCATGGGCTCTGGCCAGTTCGAGGGCTTATTCATCATAATAGAAAGCGTTTTTGTTAAGAAAATGTGCGAAAGTAGGGGATCCGAACTATTTTTTAACCTCTAAAAAGAAACGCAATCGGGTGGCTACGTGTGATTTGGCTGCTTTTTTGTGCATATTTCTGGAACCTGAACCGGGATGAGCCGCGTAAACAGCTCAAATACATATCAAGTGATGAGCTTCTTTTTCTCCCGGCTACGAAACCCTAAAGGCAATAACAACTAATTGCCGTGGCGAACCCCTAGACGGGGAGGCATATGGGAGGATACTGAATAGGGAGAGAGATGCTCATTCGGAGAGCCGGCAATTGTGCAGCAGACCTATTTCCCGGCCCTGGTTCCGGCGAGATTTATGGCTGAATAAGGTGGATGAGAAGAGCACTACACAATGAAAGAGAGAAAGCGGTAAGATGGAAAAGAGAGAATCTAGAGAAATTGAATCAGGAAAACATGTAATCAGGTAAAGTTTCAAAAAAAACGAGTCCACACCTCCTCATTTCGCACACTCTCTCGCCCAATGACAAAGAGTGAAGATAGTGTATGAAATGAAGAGATTCGGACTCGTTTTTAAAACTCTAAGATCAGGTGCTAGCATAACACATTTCGACCGGAATTGGCGACGGGAATCGGAATGCACTCGTTTAATTAATGATCCTTAATTAAGGCAGGCCCTTAATTAAGGCTCCCTAATGACCCGAGAAAGGGGAAACCTCGAGAAAAGGGGGGAATGGGAATCACTAATGTTTCTTTCTCTCTAGAGGACCTGTCAAGAATGTTTGAGAGGACCAGGAAGAGGGTGTGGAGATTTAGCTAGAGACGGGGAGAGAGAGAGAGAGAGAGAGAGAGAGAGAGAGAGAGATAAGGTTGACGTGTGATCTGTGAGAGCGGGGCTCGTTGTGTGATGTAAAGAAGCAGCATAGAGAGAAGCGGACCGAACTCTTGACTCTATTCGCTCCCTTACTCAATTCTATTCTAGAAAATCACGCTTCTGCACAGCAAAACATACTTGAAATTTGAAAATTCGAATCCCTACAGCTTCCCTTTTTCATAACCTTTCGGGAGTGCGCGAAATGAATGCGTAAAATAATAGTTATTAAAACGTATCCTCACAGTGAAAATTCTCGTTTTATGGCTCCTAAAGGACGTTTGTATGTTTTGGCCCGGTTTGACATTTACACGCATACTTTAAAAAATACAAGACAATGTTTATGTTCGGATCTCAAGTCTAATGCGATCCGAACATAATTTAAAAAAATAAAATTGTATCTCGTGATTGCAACATAATAACCTCTTCTCGGGCCAAATATAAAAGACGTAATTATGTTCGCATTGTATATAGCATGCATACATACATTTAGTATGTTTTAGATAGAAAATGTTTTTTTCGTACGCCACAAGGGTGTGCCAACATTTACATACATTGTCTAATAAAAGACGAAAAAATATTATTATAGAGAGCCAGCGGAGACGGGGTGACGCACAGAGAATGAATATACTAACATTAAGATGAGACACCAAGTATATGATATACTCAATATTGAGTATATTCGCGCGTCGAGAGAGTGTGCGAAAACGAGAGATTTGTAAGTATATCAGATACTCGGTGTCACATCTCAGTATAGGGTATACTCAACAGTAAGTATGTTCATTATGGGTGCGGGGGGAGGGTTTCTGATATATAAGGAAGGCAAGGGAACAAATTCGGGTCGTCGTACCCTTGAGCCTACACATTTCTCTCATATACGAGAAGAAGCACTATCGAGAAAAGATTCATCACTTTTCACATGCGCCGCAGTCGTGTGTGCTTATAAGCCGTTTTCGGCTTTGCTTTGCTTTCTCGGGCCCCTGCCGCCGGCTCTAAATTACACTAGGCCCCGCCCCCCGGTGATGATATCACTTTGGAGCTCGTAAATACCCCCGGGTTGAGCTGAAAAGCGCGTGAGAAATTCGAGTCAACGAGTCTCTCTCTCTCCCTTTTCGAGTCAAGTCTCTCTCTTTCTCTCTCTCTTTGGGCAAACAAGTCTCTCTCTCGGGTTGATCTACTCGACTTGGGAGTCTCAATTCCACCTGCAAATTCGTGCAAATGCTATAGCGGAAGTGGGTAAAGGCTAAAAGAGTAAACCTCGAGATATCACGGTTGATATCAGGAAATAAAGTAGTAATAGTAGCAAAATCGAGTTATCGCTCACTATCGGCGCAAGCAATTTATTTCGCCGACGACATATGAAAGCTCGCGCAAGTCATGAGGAAGCAACAAACGTTTTCAAAAAACAATTTCAAGTCTATTCATTTGACACACTGAATTTCTGCGCACCGACCGACGAAGAGAGCTTGCGAAATTAGCGAAATTTCTAATTAAGACGAGCGAAAATAAAAAAATGGCGTGAATATGTGTATCGGATTCGGTCTACCGCTACAAAAATATGTTTTCTGTTAAAGTCACACACAATTTTCGCGCAAAGTTTTGCAGAAAAACAACGAAACCCGGGCTTTCCGCGGTTGCCTTTCTGGCAAACACAAGTTCAATATAGGAAGAGGGGGAAGAACCCCGCCTTCTCCTGCCTCCTCAAGCCTCTCCCCTATTCAAGCAGCAAGAACAGTAATTGTGGCCGCGTGGGAATCACCCAGCGACTGGCGCATCTAAGTAGAGTGCGAGATGTGAGACCACGGTATCTTCATTTCACACACTCTCTAGACCGGTCTATAGGCGAGAGAGTGTGTGAAATGAAGAGACCGTGGTCTCACATTTCGCACTCTACATCTAAGGCGATGTTATTTCAGCCTGTTCCAGAATCCATCGAGGAAAGGTCAGAATGGGTCCTGCGCGGACTTTTCGAGATGCTAATTCCTCCCCGCTTTCCGATGTCCTAATTTCTTCGCTCTCTCACTGTGATCTTGTCTTTCAACTGCGCCCCGGAAATTGCATGCATTCTAGAGCGCCGTGCAAATTCGAGATCGCCTATTTGCAGATAAACGAGAGAGAGAGAGAGCAAAGCAATTTAAACGACGACGTTAAAGGTGGTAACGAGCCCCGCAAGGCAATGAATGCATTGCAACAAATTCCGACAGGATGGATCGAGCCGGGTTTTAGGTGCCACTATTTGCGCGCGCTAAAACCCGGTCATGCATGTGGAATTGTGCGCTTGCGTGGCGGTAGATCAACGGATCTCGGGCGCTATACATTACCCTACTCGAGTCTACTGAGAGGGACCTAACACATACATGAAACTGGATGGGATACAGTAAGAAGAAGCGGCTCAACTAGGGGGTCTACCGTATGCATTAAACATCGGAGAACAGAAGGTGTTGTGCTGGGTCAAACTTGTGCTTCGCGCTCGTGTTTTGTGCGAAATGATGATGCGCCCTTCACAGACATGAGCAGGGACTAAAGTGAAGTAGAGTGAGAGAGAGAACCGACCAGGACTTGATGGCACCACTGGGAGTTGCGGAGATGGCCAGTGTGTGTGTGTGTGTGAGGACGAATTAGTGAGTCCGGACAATTGCAGAGATCCGGTTGTGGTGATAAGAAGACTTTGTGAAACGCGGATGAGACGGGTTGGGGGGAAAGAGCTGGTGTTGGATCACGGGGAATATTATCTGAATAGTCACGCGAGCACGCACGCCTTTTCTAGGATGGTATGGGGGATGGTATGCATAGTGAAGGGGCGCAGTGTATAAGCGATTGCGACAACACGGCATACACAGAAATGGTCACTGGTCTACGATCACATGGGTCCCAAGAATCCTCCTTAGAGGGGTCGAGAACCTCTCACCCATTTCTGGGTGGTAATGAGCCCAGGATATGCTCACAGGGAAATATGTCTACGAAGGCATTGGCTTGCATCTCCCATTATTTAATCCATAAGGGAATTTACCGTATACATTAGGCATAAAAAAATACAGATAACTTTTGGTCAAACTTAAGCTGAAGAAATAGGCCACCAAGGGACGACTTGAAGTAAGAGTCTGGGCGCCTCGATCAGACTCTTAACATCGTCGAAACCCATAGACATTTAATATCATCGTTCGAGAGAGCCTAGACTTATGCCGATTCGTAGACATATTTACGTATGTGGAGGACCACGGAGAGTAATAGACTCTCCTCATTTTACAAGCTCTCTCATCGGTCAGACAGCGCGAGAGAGCATGCAGAATTGAGAGGGTCAGACCATCACCACGGAACAAGTAAAACGAAGTCAGATTGCCCCTCCCGCGACACTAAAAGACGTGTGTTTGGCCGGGATGAATCGGTTCTCCGAACGAGAGAGGACAGCAGGGCCTTTGAACCCCGACGTGTGTTTCCATCGTTTCTTTAGCCCAGTTATTTCTCGACTTCCGGAGTCTGCGTGAATTGAGTCACATGCACACAAGTTTTCCACCGTCTTCTGGATGTTTCCCAAAGCCTCATACTATGGTATTTATTTCGAGGCTGGATCTCGGTATATTTCCATCCTGGAATCAGGCAGGGATACTACCCTGGAAATTATTCCGAGATCCCGGTATCGATAATGGGAAAGCGCGCATTGGAGATAAATCCCAGAGTGTAACTCTGGGTGAAACATAAAACACCCGTTGTATAATAACAAAAGGAGTGAATAATAATCAAGCCGCCGTCTAAAGCGTCTGAGATAGTGAACACAAGGCAGCAAAAAGTAATGTTCTGACTCTCTCAATTCTGCACGCTCTCTCATCGGTCAGACTGTGTGAGAGAGCATGCGAAATGGAGAGAGCAAGATACTTGTTCGCAGCAAGACATTGAATATGACTCGGACGCAAGCCATTTGTTAATTGTTTACGGTGCAAACCGCCTCTCTTATTTTTGAACGGTTCTAACAGAATATTCATTGAGAAGGAAAAGATGTGACTCTTCGAGTAGAATCTCTTCATTCCGTACAGTATTCACATCATTCCACAGGCCGGCCAATCTTCCAGAAAGGCCTTTGGAGTGAGAGAGCGTGTGAAATCGAGAGGGACTCTCTCACTTTTGCATACTCTCTCGTCCTAACCCTGGTCTGTAGGTTTGGAATCATGTGTATTTTCACACACATCGTTCCACAGAACGGGGCAACCATACCGAAAGGGGCTGGGAAAGTGAGAGTGTGTAAAATTCAGAGAGACTTCGAAAAGCTTCCCTTTCTGTATAGGTTTTGAATCATGTGCGCCGGCATAGTAAAGAGATAATGCGAAGTAAATAACAAAAATATAAAAAAATCACATTTTACAGTTTAAAACTTATTTAACTTGTAGTACACTTGAAATAGCTATAGATATTGCAACTAAATTCAACTCTGTCTTCTACTTCTTCCCTCTCTTTGTTTCTTCCCTTCGTCATTTGACTCTTCTGCACACTCACAAACTGACGTGGGCTCTAATTGTTCCTCGAGGCACCACGACATTTCAGGTGGCACAAATAGGCAAAAAAATGAGTCCGAATCTCTTCATTTTGCACACTCTCTCGTCGACCAACCGTCTTTCAGGGCGTGAAAGGAAGAGATCCGTCCTCGTTTTTAAAGGGAGTTTGCAGCCAAAAAATCATAATTTTATATTCGTTTAATTCTATTTTTATTCAAAAGAGCTGAAAAATCTAAGAACATCTGTGAAAGCCGCATATTTTTACGATTTTTTTGAAATTAATTACGAATTTTCAAAAAAAAATCGTGTTTCAAAGGTACTGTAGCTCCTGCATCCACAATACTTACGCTGTTTAGCAGCTGCAAAATTTCAAATAGGCCTTAGCAAAGTGAAAGTAAGTGTTTTCAAAATTGATTCGACTATTGCGAGTATCCGTGAGGACGAATTAGAAGAAAGCAACGCAAAAATATTACAGCATCATCCCTTTTGAGATTCTACAGCCGCTAAACAGCGTAAGTATGCGAGACCTACCGTATACCTCAATTCTGCAATCTTTGTAAAATTCATAATTAATTTATAAAAAATCTAAAAAATATGCGGTTTTCACAGTTATTCTTAGGATTTTCTTGTTTTTAAAATAAAAATTACTTATTTTTCGATGCCGGATCTTTTTTTCTATTTTTAATCTATTAAATCTATTTTTTTTAATCTATTAAGAACAAGCAACCGACCTGGGTTCTAATTGCTGTACTTGTTCTAATAGACGGTTTTTAAAAATATTTTTTTTAAATCTCACCTCGAAATGGTGATGCCGTACCGACTCCGGCGCCGCGTTATCGCCTTGGCACAGCTCGAATTGTTGCGTTCCCGAGAGGGGTCCTGAAATTTACAAATTAAAATTGTTATTTACTTAAGTATTATAAACTAATTAATCAAAAACATTAATTATTGATTTTCGAAATTAATTAACCTTTCCATGCTCGACGTCGAAGCGAACGCCGCCGTTGACCACCTTCTCGTCTGCAAATATATTAAAATAAATAAAATATATTAAAATAAATAAAATATATTAAAATAAATAAAATATATTAAAATAATTAAATAAACGTATAATATTTTTTTAAAAAAATTATCTGATGCAGAAAAAAATGCCACCAGAAAAAAAATCAAACGCGCACTCAATGTCTCCTGATCCCCTTATTAATGTATTGAAAGGCCTGTGTATGTAGTTTCGCGAATTTTCAGTGAAAATCCACCTTCCCTGATTGCTGCTATTGATTCCTTTTGCGCGCTAATTGAGCCGGATATGTTGTGTGCGCATGATGTGGATGTGAAGAAGCCCTATTCGGGTACGACGGCTTGAACCACATCACTTTCAGTTCAAAATATTGTGGCTCAAATTTGATTTGATTTGCGTGGCGAGCAGAACTCAGAATCATCAGAGTCCCGAGAAAAGAGTTAAATGCGACCAGCAATATACTGTGCAGAATTATCAGTGCTGGAGAGTTTTCTAATTTGTTCAACTCGTATTCTCTTTTCGCAGGTCTGACGACGAGGTAGCGAAAAAATTTTAAAAAAATCGGAATCTTTGTTTTAAAATCTGGTGCGGTGATTCCACTCAAGACTCTCATCATCACTACTTCACATCACCATACACCACCCAAAATCCTCCAAAGCCGATTTCGAGGTGAAATGGTGTGGGAAAGTGATAGCACCATTTCGTCTAGACTCTTCGCCATTTTCCCACAGCTCACTTCGCTATTTCCAGGAAGTTTGGAGAGGAGAAAATGCGCAGCTCATCTCGCATGCGTACATCACTTCCGAGACTACTAGTGCGTTTGTGCATATATAAATCGCCGGAACATGATTACCCTCCTCCAGAAAGGGGTCAGGAGCGGGAGTGTATTCACAGATGGGAGAGCCCTCTGACCCCTTTCTGGAGGCCTTGGCAGAGATCTTGAATGGTGTTAGTCTTCCGCTGACAGAGCATCCACACCTTCTTAGATTACACACAATCGGAAATCCCCCGAATTATTCATTAAGGCAACACACACGAGACAACCAACCATTACATATTTTCATCGCCCGGCAACACTCCAGAAAGGGGTTAGGAGCGAGAGAGCGTGTGAAATCGAGAGAGACCCTCCCACGTTTGCACACTATCTCGCTCTGTCTTTGATGGAACCATGTGGCATGTGCTGCCCCACTCGATTGCTGCTTACAAATCATCAAAACACGGGGGAAAGCGACCGGAATTTCCTCGTTGTCCCATCGTTTTTGCATACTGAGCAGAGACTCTTTTTGAAGGGACGCTCTAGTTCCTCGTTTCCCTCCTTCGCCCCACGCGACGAAAACCACATGCAAACCGTCTCCAGAAAGGGGTGGGGAGCGAGACTCTTAAAACTTTTAGAGTTTTAGGAACTCTTATATTTTGAGGGTCGCGCCTACCCCCGGGACGATTGATTGAGAGTTTTTAGCCTGCATTCCCTCGTTGATTTGTTGAGGTTGGCAATCATGTGAGACTTGATGCCGCGAGCGGCAAAAAAGGTGTGAGGCTTCGGGGAGAAAGATGAGAAGAAGCGTGCGGTGTTTGACTAAAGTGGCATCCGCGAGACATATTTCCCGTTAGAAATGTGCGAAATGGCGTCGTCTCTACGCAGGTTAGGTGGGAAAAGTGGGGGAGGCACCGAAATAGTGCATGACACGTCAGAAATGGTCAGAAATTCGTCTGAAAGGCATGTAAAATATATTAAAACCCAAGCGTATGCAAAACGAAGCGAACCGGGATGATTTTTATTTAAATAAAGACTCTAGGCTGATTTGTGGTTGACTACGTAGAAAAAAATTAAATTGCGCTGTTTCACACAATCACGGCGACAAATTCATGTTTGAGTTTGAAATTCGGGTGAATAATTGAATTAGACCTCTTCATTTCACACACTCTCTCGCCAATCGACCGGCGAGAGAGTGTGTGAAATGAAGAGTGCTAATTCAAATATTTACCCGAATTTCAAACTCTACAAATTCATCGTACGAGTGAAATGCGAGGGAAAATAAGAAGCAAATTGATACTGCGCCCAGACAACAAATATAACGTGTACATGTAGTAGGCGCAGTAGAGCAAAGCATGAAAGGAGGCGAAAAATCAGGTATATGCCCTACCGAACTACCGCAACCAACCATCAAGTCCTATTGAAAAGGCTATCGACAGCTGTTCTGAGAAGGTCAGGGACCCGAGGAAATGAATGACTAAAACACGGCGCTAATCGTGTTTGATGTTTAGCGCAACGCGCGCGCAAATTGTCGCTTTCTCACCTCCCGTGAGAGAGAGCGAGAGCCGATGTCGGTGGTGCTAAGTGTGTTTCACAAATTGCCAAGAGACGCAAGAACGATTATCAGCGCCACTTTTCCGTCGTCACTGGCCATGGGAATGTAAGTGATAAACTCACTACTCACCACTATTCAAAAATCAATCGACTATTTAGAGACACTGAAAGTGTGTAAATTCGAACGGAAGGGCCAATTAGGAAAGGTCGTTGCTGCCGGACGCACGCGCTGCACGCAAATTACCGTAGCAGACTCACACTCGATTTGCACGAGCACCTTCTGGCGGATGGCGTCGACGCGCCGGCGCACGCTCTCGCGCGAGCTACTGTACGACGGCAGGTATCGATCGAAGAGCCCTTCGGCGCTACTGTAGGGATAGTTTCTTCGATCGACAACTGACTTTCATGCATACCTGAATCGGCGACTTTGCTGCGGGCGGACCATCTTGATGGCGCCCAACTCGCCGACTACGATATCGTGGAATGTGGAGTTCTTTCTCTTAGTGAGCGGACGGAGACAATCGTGGTCGGAGGAGGAAGAGGAGGACGACGCCGGCAGCATCACAATGGGCGGCGCCGGACCCGGCAGCGAGGCGCCCTGGCGCGCCAGCGGCGCGCGCTTGGCGCCAGCGCACGGCGCCACGCGCATCCGCAGCGAGGCACGCGCACTGCGCGCCTGTGGCGGTGGCGCGGCGCAGGCGCCGGCGCGCCGCTGCTGCAGCGACCGGCGGTGCTCGAGGGACGACTCGGGCGTCGTGGTGGCGCCCGGGGGGAGAGAAGAGATGAGGAAAGTGGGGCGAGGGAGGAGGAGGGCGGGGACTTCGAAGCTTGCCCCGAGTTGAGAGAGAAGGAGTAGGGAACGAAGTGGGGAGAGAGAGAGAGAGCGAGAGAAAGAGTGATAAGAGGTATACTAGCTGCATGTGTGCGTAAGTCTTGGCGAGAGAGTAGGAGGCAGACTGCGTTATATTAAAGTTCGGCGACTTCGCGTGCGGATTCAGCCTGAATTTCCCCCTACAAAGGCTTCACTAATTTTTCTCGTCAACACTTTTCCGAAGTCCTTGGCGCCAAATTAAAGCTCCATAAAGGGCCAATCAGCCCATCTCACTCCTGACCCCTTGCTGGAGGTGCGGAATGACGCATCCACTGTGGTGTATATTCTCGTCATTGTTGAGTCTCTGAAGACGGAAAAAAGAGAAGTTCCCATCGGGACTCCGATTTCCGCACTGCGATATTTCTTCCTCCTCTTCTGATTTTTCTCCCCATTTTCCTCATTTCTCATCTCTCAAGGGAGGGGGACTCGAGTGTACGGTTTCTCCCTCTCTTCCTTCGAAAACGCTAATCCGACGATATCGGGTCCCGAGTTACGGTAGCGCGGCTCCTAATCTTTCACAGCAGCAAACCGTCAATATTATCGAGGTCTCACTGATCCCAATCGTCCCAAATCCGCTCCGGGTCCCGCGGTACCGTGGGACACTCCAGAGATAGAAAGACTAGATGCGGTCAAGAATCAGCAGTAAAACACCAGAAACCTCGGTCAGTCTTATATCCTCTTCCGAATTGCATTAGTCACAATCTGGCTTTGGGAGGGAGGAAGTTTAGAAAGGATGAAATAGGAAGCGACTTGGGAGAAGAGAAGCAAACGTGTGTCCAAGAGGGCAAAAAGTGGACAATTCGTCAAGTTGGATTTCAAAAGTTGGAAGATGGTTGTATGATAAGCGTGGCGAATTGGAAGAAAATGAGAATGAGATTGATGGAAAAGTAGATGGATGAGTGCAACCTTTGAATGGCTTCCTACGGCTTTTCCCGGGCAAATTGTATCTTATTCAGAACTGGAGTCGCTTAGTCTTTCTAAAGTCGTTTCTGAGACGGCCAAGGAATGAAAGACAAACTTGTTGTAAAATCATGAGCGCGCCGCTATATTATGCCATGTTACGGCGGCGCATAACAGAAACCACCTGTGAATTGATTTTTTCTCCACTGACTATGCCGGAACCCACATGATTCCGAACCTTCAGTATGAGGTCAGAAGCGAGATAGACTTTCTCTAGCTCCCGACCCCTTTCTGGAGATTTAGCGTGGGAGTAAAACCCGGAAGTCCGTATTGCAGGTGGCCATTTTCAATGGGCAATTTTGAGCCGCGACTTGTGTTTTGAGCATTTCGCCTCTGTGGGCGGAACATATTTCGAAGCGAAGTGAGAGAAAGCTTGTTTCAAATGGCTGAGTTCCAACATCATTCACTGGGGCCAGCATCCACAAAGACGTCAGTGGCGAGAGATTGCGCGAATATGAGAGAGCGTCTCTCTTGCACTCATTCACTCTCTCGCCATGACCCCTTTGTGGTGGTTTAGAACCATGCGGGTCGTGCAGTGCCAAGCCCAGACGACGAGAGAGCGCGGAAAGCGTAGAGAGCGTGTACTTTTCGAAATCTACCTGAATTGCCTAGTGAGTGGTGCGATTTCTGACCGTAGTGCAACAAGCAATCAGCGCAGAGTGCACTGGACGCCCGGTGTATTGTGCCTTTCTCACTTTGCCACACATCACAACTAGACGGTCACACACACTCGTGAAATGAGAAGGTGTAGGGATTTCGAGGCAGAAGTCGAAAGTATCAAATGTCTCACGAATTTGCCACTGTAATCCGGAATAGTATTCTCAAAATTCACGATTTCATAAATAAAGTTTCTTCAAGAGCCGGTGTCTGACGCATAGACATACACGGTATCATTCGGGGCAGCGGCGGCCAGAATCTTCGAATTCGAGGCGACTGGGTCAAGGGTGTGGGAACTAAACTGCCATACTGTCACTATTTATCATAATTCACTTGTAGTACACTGAATAATCTATAAATATTGTAACCTAAATCCATTGACTCTACTTCCACCACACCTTAATCTTTCCCAGCAGTTCGAGACTGTGGCTAAGCTCGTATTTAGTTCCCAAAGCTCTTTGACGTCGATAGAAAAGCCAGACTTCTCAGTTCCCACACCCCTGAGAAAGGTGAGCGAGCGCGCCGCGCACTTGTATCGCGCACCCCTCTGTGAAAAGTAGTTTGCTGTTAGATATTTGTGCGCGGCAGCGCGCAGTTGCAAATCTCACCAGTCTTGGCGTCCAATACAGCTTGTTCCTCCTCCGAGCACACGTTAGGCGACGAGTCTCTGAATTTTAATAAAAATATTTTTAATAATTTAAATAATAGAATTCTTAATATTTTGAATTCTTCCGTGACATTTTCCCAGGGCACTTTAAGGTTGCAGGAACTAGTAGTTCGCTTTCTGGAAGCATAATCGAGTGGGTGAAATGGAAAAAAAATCGATTTGCAGTGTGCGGTGACATGAGACAGGTGGAAACTGCGCTAATCGTAATTATAATATGAGCTTTCATGGTATATGTGCTGTAGAAGCCAAACAGGAAAATCATTCAGTTTCCTACCGCCAGGATAACGATTAGCAATGAGAGATTGTGAGAAAGTTTGAAAGAGAAGAAAAAATCATAATTTGTTCATTTCTATTTCTTCAAAAGTCTCTAGACAATTTATTGGGCTCTGGAGTCTAAAGAATTCCCGGAACACTAACTAGCCCAATCAATTGTGAGCATTTTGCGTGTTTTGTAGCATCAAAACAGCCTTGGAATCGGCACTGGAAATGGCCAAATTTGCTAAAGTGCGCGCGCCGAACTAAGGAGCCGCTAATTAATTTTCGAAAAGGACCGGAAATAGATTTCGAAGGCTAAGAAATAGCGAAAAAAAAATTTTTTTATATTTTACCTGCGCGGTGCCAGTCGAGCAGTGAGCAGCGACCGAAACTGATTAGAGTAGCCGGAGACGCGCAGAATGTCCGAGGACACCTGCAAATAGACACGGTTATCGATTGAAATTCGACATAAAACCCGGTCCCCGACAATACCCGGCTCCGACGCCGAACCCGCGTTTTTGCTGTGGAAGAAAGCCGATGCGTCGGAATCATGATGACTATCATTTGTGAACTCGGCGATTTTCGAAATTTCAACACCACTCTCGAATGATGAGTTTCACGTCCGGCCAAAACATTTCCGCCCCCAGACACCAATGATTTCACTATCTTTACCCACACAACTACCGAGACAGGAAATGGAAATCACGTTTGCGCGCCCAGGCGAACTACCGTACTCAGCGGCATCACATCCATGCAATGGTGGACTATTTAAAGCCTCGAGATTTTTGATAATGAAAATTTTTGATAATTTTTGATAATTTTTGATTTTTGATACGGATTGGAGAAAAACTCAACCTGTCATTCCAAGTTACTTGGAACATTTAAAAAAATTTTAATTTTAATTTTAAATCGAGAAAAATGTTCGTAAACACTATAAGAAAATTGTGATGAAGCATGATCAATTTTGATAGGGAAAAGCTGACGTTTCGCCTGTGGCCCCGTCGTTTCTTGCGTCTCCTCAACCAAGAGAGGGGTGGCGGCAGGGGAGAAGCGAGCAGTCGGGGCATATATGCCCGAGACACGGTAACTAATCGATATCGTAGTCGACTAGAGGAGAGAAAGCGACTACCGACTGCGTGAAAAGACACACACCTTGAGGTAATAACAAGTAGGGGGGGAGAGGTAAATCAGCCGTATAAGAGACTGTTTACAGTTGTCAACTTGATTGGATCGCCATATACGCGCTAATGAGTTGGAAACGCGTGGTGAAGAAAAGAACACAAGAAGCTCGTTATTTTTATAACAAAAATAACTTTTTTTTGGAAGCATCAAAATTTTAACTACAGCTATATTTTTTTCGAAATTTCAAACCAAAGAAATCCACAAAAATAATTGTCAAAAATCCGAAATTCGCAATATCGTAGAACATAGAGAACAAGTTAATTTCGCCTAGCTAACGTTAATTGCGCTATAGAGACAACGCGGATCTACGCAACGAATGAGTACACTGACACATCATTCCACACGCCGGTCAACATTACAGAAAGGCCTTTGAAGTGAGAGAGCATGTGAAATTGAGAGGGACTCTCTCACTTTTGCACACTCTCTGGATCTAACCCTGGTCTGTAGGTTTGGAATCATGTGGCTGAGATAGGGCATCTAGTGTATGATAAGTGTATGATATAGTAAGTGTATTCATTCTGGGTGTAGAAAAAAGATGGAATCCTTCGAAAACATACGATGGAGAATCGTCGAACACTGGCGAAAGTTGGTGGTCGCTCCATGGAAGAACTGGACAACTTTTCCGAAGGCACATTGCTGCTGCGCTTGCGTCGCATGCTCATCGATCTATGATCTTTGATCTTTGATCTTAAGCCGCCATTAGAAGGTATCGCAACTAAGACAGTAGTAGTAGTAGACTGGAGCTTACTACTCGATAACTTGCAGGCTGCTTTTACGGGAAATTCACTTTCCCAGCGCCTGGTTTTTCCCGTGTCTCAGGCCGACTTTTGCCCGGCTCCCGGCGCCCTCCTCGTTCCGCACGCTCTCTCGCCCGCCAAAGCCACCTTTCCACTCCCACTTTTCGCCGAATTCGAAGCGAAACATTGCAGCTGCACCTAGTCAGTTTCATGCGTAGGGGTGCCACCTCTGATCCTCTCCATTTTGCGTGATCTCTAGCGCTGTCTGACCGGCGAGAGATCGTGAGGAATCGAGAGAGTGTGTCGGATCGTTACTCAATCACATTGCCAGACAGCGCGCGCAAATCGAATGAGATACGGCGCGGCGTCATTTGAAAGTCAGTGTAGAAAATCACCCGAAATCACGCGGTTCAAGCATCTGCACCACCCCCCACATCATTCCACAGACCGGTCAACCATCCAGAAAGGCCTTTGGAGTGAGAGAGTGTGTGAGAATGAGAGAGACCCTCTCACTTTTGCACACTCTCTCGTTCCAGCCCTGGTCTGTATGTTTGGAATCATGTGCCAATTTTACCCGATTTCTAACGAATAGAGCGCAAGCAAATCTGACTGCTTAATCTGACAGAGACATGATCGTAAATGTAATAGAATTTATAAACATAATAGAATGGCAGTTTGAAAAATTCGTGAAAGAACATTTTCGAGAAAAAATAAATGTCCGGCTTAAAATAAATGTTGAAGCGCATAGTTAGGGCTTTTTGGGTCAACCAATAATTTTTTTCTCAAACAAAAATCATCATTTATTTCTTAGTACACTCAGAGAAAAATTACTTGGTCGCATGCATGAAGTAATTAATTACTTCTGTGGAAACAGGCTAGAACACCGATCGAAGTAATTGATTACTTCAAACACAGTTATAGTGTATTTCCACAGAAGTAATTAATTACTTGATGCATGCGACGACAAAGTGATTTTTCTCTGGGTGTACCGAAAACATGCTGGCCGCGCGGTCTCTCCTGGGCGTTGGCAGTCGGGTCACGATCGATTTCCTCTTAGGCATTGTCCTTCGGCGTGCCAATTCCGAGTCTTGCCCCGGCACGAACAAATGATTGTCCATGTTACTAGTAAGTAGTAAGTTAGTAATGGTATTTGTAAAATTGATAATGAACAATCGATAAATGATGGAGATCCAGGTGAAAAAAGAGCCGAATTAAAGGTTCAGTGAAACATTGAGCAGATGTACAGAAATAATGGAAGAAGCGCGTGGAAAAGGCGGGGAAATAAATATGTAATACAAATAAAAAAAATTATTATAAATAATGAATATTAGCCATTGAAGAATGATAATGAACGAGAAGAGACTGGACTATAGAGCTCGCGAAAGTACTCATTATTTTGTCATCAGAAAAGTTCAGGGCATAATACGATAATATGAAAATGGTTTTGATATTTCTAAAGTAATTCATCGAGATATAATATCCTATACGCTTCCAGATTGTAATTGTGCTTGTTAATGAATTTTGTAAATAAATACAATTGGTGCGCGATACAAAAAAATATAGCAAAAGCTCTGGTCACTACAAGTAATGGGGACCAGAAGTTATGGGTAAGCAACTAGCTTGGTATCTGATAACAGAATGATTTGCCACTTGATGTAAACATCACAAGTCGTATGGTGCAAAACACCAACATGCAATCGAAACAACCCATGTATTCCCACATTAGTATTCCAGAAAGAGGTAGGGTGCGAGAAAAAAGAGAAAGACACTAACACTTTTACACAATATCTCGCTGATGACTGGGCGTGCTTAACCCCTTTATGGAGGTTTGAAATGGCGGAGGAATAGTACGATTTGCTCTCGTTCAAAAGAATAAGACACAAAATTCGTAATATATGACACAAAATAATTGAACGCGTGATCTCTGGCAAAATATGATAATAATTAAAATAATAATGAAGCTTTGCGTCTGTCTGGAAAAGTCCCAGGGAGTAACTGCTCAAATTTTCCCAGGGGTTGGCAATGAGTGCAAGGTAAAATCCCAATAACTCAAAATATATACACACTAGGCACATCACAAATTCAGAAAGAGCTCGCTCAACAGTACCTAGCAAATATATTGCCTGTGAATAGAAAGATTCTGGTCAGACTTTTAGAAGAATAAAGAAATGCCGTTTTTTTTTGTCTTCAAGCTGTCAAAATCAGGACGATGGATAACATGTACAGATGAAATTCTACTCCCCAACGATTCGTTCTTTAAAATCCTATTTTTTCTTCTTTAAATAAATTGTTCTGAAGTGTTCTTCGCGTAATTAAATATAATAACAATACATAATTATAGCCAAAATTTAAAAAAAAAACAGAGATCTAAAAGGAGTTAAAGCCGCATAAGATTGCCATCCTCCAGAAAGGGATCATGAACGAGAGAGAGTGTGAAAGTGAGAGACTCCCTCATACACTCTGCCTTGCTGCTTACGACTTTCTGGAGGTTTTACGGGACAACGATATGGGTGCTAGTCAGATTGCGCACGCAGATACCGGCTATCTGGAGCCGGGGAAAAGTCATTGAGGGCCGCTTTTTGCGCTCTTCTCAACTGCCGGACATTTACGAGCGCACAGGGGAAGGACGATCGAAATTGGGCATCGAGGAAGACATTCGGGCGCGTGTGATGAGAGAGCGTGCGAAATGGAGAGAGTTAGAGAGGAAAAGGCGTGAAAACGGGACGAATTGTGTGGAGAAAGGAGGAAACAATCGAGATGATTCGATTTAGACGGCGGAAAAAAGGGGGAAAGGCGCAACTTTGTGTGTGGAGTCTAGAGCACAATAAGGAAGCTCGAGTGAAGTTGAAATTTAAAATTCAAATCTCCTCATTTCGCGCGTTTTTTTAAACAATAGAGGGAGGGACATGTCAAACTTCGCACTGAACTTTGAATTTCCGGCGGGAAAGGGAAAATTGGGAGAGTGGCAAACCGAATTTAGGCGTGCCCTGCGAATGATTTCATCCAGAGAAAGAAAAATAAAGCATGTGACATTGCTGTAACAGGAACTACTACAGAAAACCACTGCGCGATCTAGGAAGAGAGGGATAGGAGGGAGAGAGAGAGAGAGAGAGAGAGAGAGAGAGAGAGAGAGAGAGGCCTGGGAAAGCATCAGACTCGCTCTCCCGGATGGAGAGAAAAACAGTGTGCGAATGCCAACTTTTGCGCGATATCTAATGTCATGCGCGTTTTGAAGATTGTTAATCTTTTAAGATCCCCTTTGTAAAACATCAAGTAAAAATCACAGTTCGATTTCGTTAAGTACTAATTCAACTTGTTAAAAATTAATAATCAATATTGTACTAATTTTATAACTTATACTGAATGTGAGTAGACACAATTAGAAAGGCGCAATGAACCGCGCATTTCGAGGAAGCGCTAGTGGATCTTAGAATGGATTAAACGAATTCTCTCTCTCTCTCTTTTGGAATAAAATGAGAAAAGAGGACAACACAGAGCACAAGCTATTCTATTATTAGATGCTGTCATCTATGCGGTCCAACCCTCTCATATTCGAAAGACTACGGATTCATAAGAGTTAAATACGGTGCGACAAAATTTGCCCGACCTTGACTTCATAAAGGCCAGTCAGAGCCAAATCAGACTGTCAGGTTCAAAATAGAGATCATTTAACAACAGGAGGCGTGAAATTGAGGCGAAACCCGAGTTATTACATATATAAACTGATACGATCAAGCAAAATGTCGAACTGGGGACTTCCTGTGTTTACCGAGACGAGAGAGCACGCAAAAGAGAGAGGGTCGTCAATGTTCCTGTATGGTAAACAACGCAAGTTCGTTATTCGGCTTTTTGGTATGATCGTATCATTTTATAAATGTAATAGAAACAGCTGAATTCGCTCGTCTAAAGGTTTTCTCTTTGAGAATTAGAATCACGTCCTACTCTAAATTCGGTCACCTTCCACGCAACTTGTATTTTCACGTTTACTTCAAAAATAATTTGGGGAACCGTAAAACTATCTTGATTTTTTCGGAGAAATTGGGTAAAACTATTCAGGAGCGAAAAAAAGAGTCTCGCTGTCGATTTCATTTCACACACTTAGAGGGGGTGCAAAACAGAAGACGCCAGCGATGAGACACCAAAATGAGAGGGGAATTCGAATATCGGCGGATGGGAGAAAGTACGGAGTCTCATAACACGCGTGCGGCCCTATTCATTTTGAAGTGCTTGGTGCTTCACATCATTCCACAGACCGGTCAACCTTCCAGAAAGGCCTTTGGAGTGAGAGAGCGTGTGAAATTGAGAGGGACTCTCTCACTTTTGCACACTCTCTCGCTCTAACCCTGGTCTGTAGGTTTGGAATCATGTGTGCTTCATTGAGCGCCGTTGTGTGGTCCATTTCAGAATGACGGAATCTATTCTTTTGATACTCTCTAAAATCGAATGGTTGAGGCGAAATACAAAATATTGAAAATAATAGATTCCCTTTCCTTACCGAAAACGATAAGGAATGTGACATAAATAATTTACCTCAATTTGCCCAATCCTCAAGACGCGGAATAAACAAAGAATGATTGATACGAGGTCAATTGGCACATGATTCCAAACCTACAGACAAGGGTTAGAGCGAGAGAGTATGCTAAAGTGAGAGAGTCCCTCTCGATTTCACACGCTCTCTCACTCCAAAGGCCTTTCTGTAAGGTTGACCGGTCAGTGGAATAATGTGTTGGTGAAGAATGAGGGCAAAAAGCGCGGAAATCCGCCACGAATCTATCGCAATAACGGGAAGCAGTCGTCATAGGGAATCTCATGAGAGAGAGCGAGAGAGAGCGACGCGCAATATTGACGAGATCTTATATGAGAGATGGATCAAGGAAGTTATTAGTAGATAAAGGGCAAAGATAGCGCGAAAATGTGAGACCAGGATCTCCTCGTTTCGCACACTCTCCAATAAACCGAACGGTCAAGAGAGTGCGCAAAATGAGGAAATTGTGGTCTCGCATTTCGCACTCTAGAGCTTGACTGATGCGCTATAGGGACGTGATGGAAAACAGGGGTTATCAATAGACTTCTTATAGATAGAACCCGCTCGAAACTGAGACCAAAACCGGGAGGAAAGGGATATAAATAAGAGGAATTCCGACCATAGACAAAATCAACTTTGTGCCACTCCAGCCCCATAACACCTAACGAGGTTTTCTATGCGCTCAGGAGAGAGGAATGGGTATGTTCGGCAACAAATAGGTTGGTTTAGGCAGATGAAAGAGTAAAAAAGTCTAATTTCGCACGCTCTATCGTCGTCGATAAAAAGAGCGTGCGAAATTAAAAGAGATCTTGACTCTTTTTTTTAAATTTGATGTTGATTGCATAAGGATCGGTTCAAGATACGACATGAATTGCGAATTGATTGCGCGGGAAAAATATTTTGAGAAGCGCACGCAATCTTGCAAAACAAGGGCTGTGAATGGAAGCAATTTCGAGAAGGAACTTTTTTAAGGATCGTGCGATGGGCGTGACGTGATTGCCGAAACCTCCAGGATGAGGCCAAAAAATTCCCTATCTCCCTTTCTAGAGGTTTGACCGTACTGTGGTTCTATGCTGTGAACCGCCTCTAAAGAGCAAGGAAAAACTGTTGGCGATACGATAAAAATTGCAATGGCAGGCCTTTTCTCGTTCCTAATCGCAAATGGAAATCTCGGAATGCCTAAAATACTCTCGAATTACAGCCCTTTCCGGCCCAATTAGCCACTGCGTTTTTCTCCGATTTCAGGAGCGCTTAGAGACAAATCACTCACCGCGCGGCTAGAAAGGGCAACGCGCGCTCAGGAAATTGGCGGAAATAGCCCGCTACAAGATACGGTAGGAAATGTTTGTTTCCCAGCGCGAATTTGAACACGGAAACGGAAGTGTCTGGCAGGTGCTACACTAGAGTTACGAGATATTAAAAAACACAACTTTTGTAGGTAAAATGGAGTTTACGCTCTGCTGAAAACTGTCTCCATAAAAAAGTTCGACAAATCAGTTTCACCCATGCTTTTTTATATTCCTGACAGCTTTAATCACGAAACGTTTGAAGAAAAAAAACTACTCGTACCCCGCAGATAAAATGATCCTTGGCCAAATGTTCGAAGTGCTCTCGGATTTCGCAAACTTCCTGTGCTCATTCGTCAATATTCGACGATGAAAATAATTGTGGAAATTTGAGTCCCGTTTCGCACTTAAAAACTTGAGCTGATTGTATGAGTGACTCCCGTCAGTACGATGGCTGACAACTTCCGTCATTCATTTTCGCACTTTTCGACGGAAACATGAGCAGAAAAACACATTTTTGCGGGTTCGGCGTCGGAATTTTGGGGAAAAAAGGAAAAGTTGGTAACCAGTAATAACCCTATTCGCGAATGGCACAGGTTATTCGCGATTAGAATTATTCCATTTATCAACAGTAGTGAATATGCGCTCTCTTGGCTCACAGCACAGTAAAACACCCCCGATGTCCATCTATTTCCCTCACATGTAATAATGCAATATGGAATAAGTGTAAATGAGATAAATTAAATTAAATTTAAAGTTTTTAAAAAACCATTTTCGCGGGTTCCGTGTCGGAATTTCGAAAATAGACGAAATTAAGTAAATATGCACCTGCGCGATGGGATTGTTGTTCATCCTGCTACCGAACTCGCCCCGTCCGCCCTCGTTCTCTTCCCTGAAAATCATATGTATTTTTAAAAAAATGAAAAGTGTCTACAGCAAACGCATCAAAATTTCTGAATTTTAATATAATTTTAAAATCGACAAAAATTAATATATAATCCGTACCGAATGGCGGCGTTGAGGTCGCAACTGCGTCCATGGCGTCTATCGAGCGTCGAGGAGATTCCACTGCAAATATATATTTAAATATATAAATATTTTTAAACAAAGATTATTAAAATTTCTACATGAACAACCACTCACTTCCCGCGTGTTTTCTCTCATTTTTCACTATTTCTCCAGAGATTTTACGTATGTGCATTTTGCTGCATGAACCACTCACTTCCCACGTGTTTTGTCTTAGTTTTTCACTATTTTCGAGGGATTTTCCCGATTTTCGGCGAAATTTCGGTCATTTTGCTGTGTACTTTTGCATCTGCAGCTGCAGCCGCACGAGCTCCGGTCGCAGATGGTAGTGCAGCACGGAGTCGGAGTACTTGGGCATGCGACGCATCGAGCGAGGCCGCGACTGACGACTCATCTCTCTCCCGACGCGCCCCCACCGACTACGGTAACGCGGATACGGTAACTGATGGGAAACGGTTGCTTCTGGGATATGGTTGCGGACAGGATACGGTAAAATATGGTATACGGTAACTGATAGGATACGGTAACTGAAGGAATACGGTAACTGATGGGATATGGTTGCCGATAGGATACGGTAAAATATGGGATACGGTAACGCGGAGACGGTAACTGACGGAATACGGTAGTCGTTTATCGATCGGTGCAGGCTCGGAACGTTGAGGCAATTGCGTGGTAGCACACGAAATTGGAGAGGACAGGCGTGATTAGGAAAAAAAGAGTAGGAGGAAAAAGAGCTCAAAATACAGAACTAGAGACATAAAGAGAAGATGTAAGCGAAGAGTGTGATTCGAGAATTTTAAAAACTTCTTCCTTGCCACGATTCAGTCAATAATAATTTATCATTCTCTCCCTTATGAGGGTAAACGCTGTTCTGCTTTATCGGTTTATTGATCTATTCCGAAATGGTGCATTCTTAGGAAGAAACGAACGCAAATGCTTTACGGCTTGCTGAGTATATTCAATTACGAAAATAAAATTTCTCTCGCACACAGAGACGGTAAAAAGCACGGCAAAATTCATCTGCAGCTATATTCCCTTTTGTAGTTTCCATATGTTGTGCGACTAGTACAGAACGAGGGCTTCAGTCGGGTCTAAAACAAATTCCATCTAGGCAAGAATTGCGAAAAGCAGGGAGGCAATTGACTAGTCTAAAGATTGCTCCACTAGATGAGAGAAAACGAAGACATTTTGTTCAGCGCAACACACAACAAACGCTTTTCGAGGAAGAGACGAAATTGACACCACGCCTCTTCTGTTTCCAGCGAGCATTTCAAGCAGCAATATTCACGCGGAGTGGCACCGAGCAAGTGTCTGGCCCTCTTCATTCCACATGTTCTCTCTAAGCGTCTGACCGATGAGAGAGCGTGTAAAATGGAGAGGGCCTGACTACTACTCGTGGCACCACTCGATTCTGCAACACGAATGCAATACAAAACAATGCGAAACAAATAAGCAAAGCAGCTTCGCTTCCACATCCCGATAAAAAAGAAAATGTATGTCATATATGGCACCTGAACTGCGTTTATATGCCATGCATAACATACAATATGTAAAATATCAGATACAAGCGCAGTTCAGGATCCATATATGACATACATTTGTCTGAGTGTAGCAAAGGTTGCTCGAGCGAAATTTGACACGTAAGAAAGGAAAATGCGCGCGGTTTCGCCGATTTTCTCACGCGGAATGAGTGGCGCTTCGTGCGCGCGCAGATGGAATAGCGTGCGTGCACGATTGGGAGATTTCGTCGAGAAAACACAGCTTCCGACAAGGCCGCAGAGCGCAAATGCCATACCATGAATAGGGAATCGAGAGGATTCGCGCAAATTCTAGAGTTCGAACACATCTGAAGCAAAGCGCACTCAATTATTCCATCAAATTTCCTCCGAGCAGAAGTATTAAATCTCACCGAATTCGCGCGTGTTTATCTATTTTTCTCAATTGCACGGCAGTTACATCGTCTGTTCCCAGACGCGGAATTAGAGGGGGGGGAGAGAACCAGCACAACATTGAGAGGAACGCCCTCTTTGTTCCTCTCTCTCAATTCATTGCATGTCCGAAATTGAAACGACAGATGGATTGAGAGGATTGAGAAAGAGCGGCAGCAAACATTGTTCCAGAAGGAAGTCGAACAGAGAACATGCGAAACAAGAGAGCATTCAGAGAAGAAATGACGGAAATGAAGAAAATGAGAATCCACTGTGCAAGTTCGGCATTTTTATTACGACCTTTTGCGGCGAGAGATCGGTCTCCGGAGTTTCAACGCACGATGTGCGCGCGATTTCCACTACTAGTTTCGCGTCATGCAAAACGAGTAGCGGAAATGTCGCGCGCGTCGTGTGGAAATCGTGTGCTCTGTTGAAGGTCTTGAACGGAAATTACGGTTTCAAGATCAGGCCCGCGCGCGACGTGTGGAAATCTCGCGGTGCATCATGTGAAAATCGCGCGCACATCGTGCATTGAAACTCCGGAGGTATTGCGGCGGATAAGGCAAAGAGAGTAGAGAGAAAGAACAGCCGGCACCGAACCGACATCCTCACAGTGCACAGCCAAAATTGAAAGCGAATGATTTGGGGCAGGCGCGCTACATGGGAGATGAAAGGAGGGAGGCCTGAGGCTAATTGTGTTTAGGCCCACCCCGGTACGGTGGTCTGGTGAGGAAAAACACATCTAAATGCGGATAAATGCCCGACAACGTCCATTGCAACTACTGGATAATCATGCAGTTTACAAATATTTCATTTTCATTTTTTAAAGCTTAAAAGCCGATTCATTTTAAGACAACGCAAATTCAGCGAAGACGGCATTTGCTTTAAATGTCCAACAATAAGCGTAAGCTATGTCGGGAATTCATCGCAACTACAGCCCCGAATCATGCTCGGATCTCTCGGTCTTTATAGCACACGGACGGGTATCCAAGGAGACCCGCAACATTGCGGATCCCTCGTGTGTCCAACTAATGTCTTTCTGTGGGAGCCCTCGTTGATCTCAGGGAGCTCGCAGGATTCCCAACCTACAGAGGAGAGTCCGGAGCAATGGTCTGACCCTCTCAATTCTGCATTCCGCCCCATCACAATTTTGTAGATCGGTCTGTGCAATTACGTGAGCTACTACAAAGATTGCTAGTCCGCACACGATTATTAGTCTCCAGAGAGGTCCATGGGAAAGTCCGAAAGAGAGTATCCTTTTAGATGCCTTATCTTGACTTTGAACGGCCTTTAGCATGATTCGTATGGGAAACAGGGCATGGAATACGCAAAAGGAGCAGCACAACACCCCTCGCAGAGCTAATCATCAAAAGTGGCCGTGACAATGTGTGAGAGCAGCATTTACGCTCGACCAGCTCTTCAAGTGGGTTTTCGGGCAGTGAAAAAGTGTACGGCGAGGAGCTTCCGGTCTCTCTCTCTTTTTCTCCCTCTCTCTCCCTCCCACGATATCGCCCCGCTTTCATCTCCGCTCACAATCAGAAGCAGTTATGATGGTCGTCAAGCCAATTGCATATTATTACAATAAAGATGAGATGTGCATGATATGAGAGATGAGGTGTGATGATGGTAGTCACGTCATTACACCGTCTCAAAACCTGGAACTCTGCCAGAAATGCTAGTGGAGTCCTAGTGGAAGGCTACTACGAAAATGACCAGGATTCCACTAGGAATTCTGAACAAGAGAAGGGGTATTACAAATTTATAAACACTCGCCCAAAATATTAAAACGTTCCGCTGATAAACAGTAGGAACGAGTACGAGAGAACAAGTGAAAACGAGAGAAGCAGACAGTAATTACACCACAGGTAGTACTTGAAGTGGAATGTAGTATTTTAAGTTTGTAATAAGGCGATAGAGATCGTGCGCAGGATGGATGCACTCTCTCTCTCTTTTTTTTCCTTTTTCGATGACAGTGGTAGCTAAGGATACATCTTAGTGGATATAGTGTCAGCGCTCGTCTTTATTTCTTCCCGGTGGGCTTCAAACAAGAGGGAGGACATACTTTACGAGCAAATACTGAGCCGATCCGCTGATAAACAACAGAAATGACGGCACGAGAGCACGTACGCGAGAGAGAGACAACACACCACAGATCGTTCGTGAACTAGTAAGTCATTATGAATCCACGACTGAATCCACGACATTATGAATCATGTCAGTGCAATGATGTGTACTTCGAATATTGCAACAATATACTAGTACTAGGGGTAGCACAATACCAATACTAGTATTTGTACTAGTGCTAGAATACCACTATTTCGAAGTGCAATTAATAGCAGGTGATGCACATGATGAATACTTGACACATCTCACTAGGCCTAATGGGGGAAACGCAATTCCACTCGAACAAATAGCCGCACTCTATGATTATCTAGATCATAGCTCTCGAATAAGTCCTCATTTGTCAATTTTGGTGAAGTATTCAGATTGTGCAACACTCGGACGAGTTATGTTTGTTTTGGTATCACCAAAGAGTGGGCGGAGCTTGCGGTCCCAGACTATATCCTCTTCCTATACTCATCCCTTGTCCTATCTGCATCTAGAACAGGAATGTCCGAATAGTCGAGGAAAATACGCGAAGGAGATCGGAGGAAGTAAAAGAAGACGAACTGCCTCTAATAATTCCGATCAGCGTGACACACATTAATGAAGTCATGGCGGGGGTGTAAAGTGGGCAGTGACTGAGCCAACACACGCGAGTAACATCATGAGGATGGCGTTGAGCTGCGAATTCAAAAGAAGGTCTTTAGAATCAGGACTGTGTGTGGCCATATTAGATATGCATCAAAAGAAATGGCGACTCACAGGCAAACTGGGCATGAAACGAGGTAAATAATTGTATAAGATCAAGTTGTTTCAAATACTCTCATCAGTTGATATGTTCACTACGTGTTCTGGTGCTAGTGAATCCCCCAGAGCCGAGCACTGGCTCAGCGATATTTCCAACCACAGACAATCAGAGACCAGCGAATGAAAGGCTGGTCTCTGATTTTGCACTTCGAAACTTTGCGAAGTAGTGAAATGTACATATATGTACATATGAATATATGATATATATATATATATATATATGAATATATATGAGTACATGATGTAAATATGAAATGTACACATATATACATATGTAATCAGCCCGGAATCCAATGATGCCTATCATAAATCTCCAATAAAATCAACGAGACGTAAGTTAGCGCAACAGAAAATAATGGCGTCTGGAGGAATGCCTACACTGACTTCGCTCGATCTGACGTGGTATTGTCTGGAGCTCTTCTCTCTCTCTCTCTCTCTCTCTCTCGCTCTCTCTCCAACATCCAACGTGGTCCTTCCCTCTATTCACCGTGTCTCAGGAGTTGAACAACAAGCAGTGAGAGACGAAAAGACGAGAATAAAGTGGGGAAAGTTAAGAAAACTGATCGGAATTTCAGGGAGGGAGAGAAAAGAGAGAGAGAGAGAGAGAGAGAGAGAGAGAGAGAATCAGAAAAATGAGAGGTGATTGATCAGTGACCACTCGCGCTTCGACGTGTTGACACTGGTCTCACTTAGAAGATGATCGAACGAAGCTGAAAGAGAGAGCAAAAGAAAAATGAAGCGCCCTTGAAACACTAGGGTAAAGTTCTATAAAATATATACATGAGCTAAACAAGTGGAATTATGTGCATAGCTCCCTAGGTGCATTCTCCAGAAGATTATCTTCAGTAAATATCAGAAGGTTTACTTCCGCTCACATATCTACATCTAACATGGAAAATGATGACATAGAATGCTCTGGGGAAAGAAGAAACAAGAGTGTAGGCTCTCTCAATGCCTTTGTAGAGAGACCGCGTTTGATAAATGGGGCGAGATCTCTTTCTTTCTCCCTCTCTCTCAACTCAGCTCTGTATAAGCGATGACTACCGGTGTCAGAATCTGCCTTCAGACGCCGGAATACCATGCAATACAGAACTCACTAACGGTATTCTCGCACGCAACCACGCAAGGAGCGAGATATGCAGCCAAAAATAAGTGAAAAGACCATAGACGCTTAACGCTGGACCGAAGAAAAAACATGCGCTGACAGATGCTGCACAGACGTAAAGCTGTCTCTGTGGGAAGTGCAATTCTGGAAAATCCTGCGAGGCGGAGCGTCCAACTGTCGTGAATATAAGAAAGTCGATCATATAGCGAGAGAGAGAGAGAGAAAGAGAGAGAAAGAGTGAGTAAGACAGATGGAGAGCCCTTGACGCGTTGGATAAAGATAATGAGCTGAAACGCGTCCGCGACATCGAAACTCTAATAAGGCTTCGCGCTGTATCTGACCTATTCCCGTCCCCAGTGCACTTTTAAGTGTTGCGATACTACTAGTTCCATAATAGGGATCGTGCGCTTTCGTGATAACGCTAAAGATGACGAATGTATGGACTTCAACAAGTTGCATCGATACAAAATGTCTACTTCTCATGGACATATATAGGATATATGGCTCGCTTTTTGTGTAGTAAGAAGCAGGAAGTATGAGTACTGTCCACGGGATAATGAGATTACTGGGCGGAGAGATGTTCGAGTGCCAGAATGTTCTGAGTCGTCCCGCTTCTCGTTTATGATGTCGCGCCGGGCAAAAACGGGAACATTCTGAGTAAGCCCAAATCGGAAGTTCTCTGAGGTACTCTGGCTCAGGCAGACATCAATAAAGCGAGCTAGTAATATCATCGTACTGAGCCTTCAAAGTACAAATGGTCGGCTAGACCCGGAATGGGTATGGGGGGAATTCGAGTTTCCCTTCCAATAGAGCAATAAGGAACGGCTGGTGGATGACGTCACAAGGGAACGGCTGGTGGATGACGTCACAAGGAGAAATTAAGACGATATCAGGATGCAACCTAACAATCCACTGAAAGCAATTTTTCCAGGAGAACGGTTCTCCCAGGTTTCATTTGTTAGAGAACGGTTAGGAATAGTTTGCGCATAAAACATGTAATATCTAAGATGGCATGACTAGAAAAAATCTAGAAAAGAGGCATCTAATTATCTTCCCTGTCACAGAAATGAGTTGCTGCTTACACATCTCTGGTAAAACCAACTAATAGACAGCGGATGCATTAGCAAAGTGGCGTGATCGATAATGATGCATGATTCATAACATTTGGAGAGAGTGGGGGAAACAATTTAAACGAGCGCGACAAGTCCTCTTACAAGGAGGGGCAACAGTCACCGGAGTCCGATCTGAAGTTGACCTATATGGGATATAGAGTACCACAAAGGTAGTCCGGTTGTCAAAAGTTCCGATTTTAAAACTTCGAATATGTATAGTTCAAGATATAATTTTGCGTGCTGAAAAGCATCGGTATTGACGTTCTTTTATTGAAATTCTTTTAGAATCTCCGAAACAATACAGAAATTGATGATTTGATTGGTGCACGTTTTAGATCATTGAGAAATTATTATTTCGGATTACCAAACGGAAACTGCAAAATGGACCATCAGCAAAGCAGCTACTCAGAGCAGGAAGTCTCCTACTTTCCTTACCAGAAAGATGTTGTCTCCCGCTAAGAGAGCATGGAAATGTTAGAGATCATTTCTTGATATCTCTCGGCCGCGCACTCCATTTTATATGCTCTCTCAGCATGAGTCGACTTTGAAAAGTAAGTAACTGTTCAACTAGTTGCGTAATAGGGAAATCGACCGATTTTGCTAGAAAGTGTGCGCGAAATGAGGAGTGTGTGGAGAAAAGCAACTAGTTGCATCGTTACTTTTGAATCTCTATTCCAGAGTATGGGAGGTACGAGAGTTCCCGCGCTGTGTAAACACCGTAATCGATAATAGCGTCTGAGTCATGAAATCAGATGGGATGGAAAACCAATTTCAACAAGCTCCGGAAGACTGCTGCCCTTGAGATTGGCTATTTCCGCTATAGCGAAGCCTCGTTTTCTCAAAATCGAAATAGGCTAGATGATTGACATGGCAACAAGCCATCATTTAAACAAACGTAGAAATTTGGAAGGGAAACCGGAAACATAGGGAAACAATGTTTTATAAGATGAATATATCAGATGACAAGATACATATATTATAAGATCGTATTTAAATCATAATAATTGTTGCAACATGCAAGCATTACTATTTCTTTCTGATTGAATGAGATCTGAAAGCACCTACCAACGTCAAACTATTGGAGGAAACAAAAGTGAACATTGAGAAGGCCCTATAAGTAGCCATAAAGACATAAGAAAGTGGTCATAAAGAGTCATAACGAAAGGGTGATTAATATCAAATCAAGCATATCTATAGCGGATACGCGGTCTACTTTCGGGGGCCCGAGAGAGGGTAGAGATTGGTCGTCTCTCTTTCGTGCCTGCATGCAGGTATATTGAGTGGCATCCGAATTATTCATTCTCCGCTGGCTCGGGAGAAAGAAAGAGAAGCGGAAGAGCGGGAAATTATTATTATGGTATATTTTTAGTCTTTGTTTGCTGGGAAGAAAGCGATTTTTGTGCGAAACACGAGGTATCGGGGGAATTTCGGTAGAAAACAGTGGTGATTATCTTTGAATAACGAGGAAGTGAGGGGTGAATATCGCATAACAATGGGGAAGGGAGAGACGTGTTGCTTATCGCGAGAATAATGGTCAGACCCTCTCTATTATACATGCTCTCTAATCGGTCAGACGGAGAGAGAGAGCATGTGAAATGGAGAGAGTCAGATACTCGCTCTATCGCGAGACTTCCAATAGAATGAGAAGCCACTCGTTCTCAATGGCGCCTTCCTCATTCGTCTAGAGTAAGCGAGAGAGCGTGTGAAATGGAGAGACGCAGAGATAACAGAAACAATGAAAATGTGTCCCTGGAGAGAAGAAGTGATTGCGAATAAATGAAATTGAAAGCAGCAAGTTCAGAATACAAAACAGCAAAAAAGAGTGGATTGAAAAGCACAAAATATCTCATGAATGATTCAAAAGATGCCTTCCTAGAGAGGAAATATCCAAGAGCGACGTCAAATGAATTGTCTAGAGATCCGTTTGGCCTAGGATGTTGTACAGCTATTTGGCGTAGTACAATATTAAGCGTACACAGCTTTGTCAAGAGACCTTTGTTGTGTTCGTACACTAATAAGTCATGCATCGCCCAAAACCATTTGTGTGTGTGTACTTTTGTGTACCGCATGAAACCATTATTATTGTTGTTGTTACAGGAACTTTGCCTACCGTACACTCATCGATCACTGCAATTGCTTAGTGTACTATAACATGAAACGAAGGGATCTTTGGCATGTGTACTAACTAGTGTTGTTAGATCGAATTAATTGGCTCGCGAATGGCAAAGGCTACCCGCGAATAGTTCATAATTAATCGCGAATAAAATTATTCGATCCAACACGATACCATCAAATATACGATATCCTCAAACCCGGGTTCTTAATCCATCATTGCCATATCAGGAGGATGACTAATAACTGTGACGTGCTACTGCGATTACGCAACTAATGAAAATCTAAATGAGAGAGTTGTGCGGGGGTCAGGGTAGAAAACAACTGTGACTTGTGTTTGGCGTGGTTGCCCACTGGATCCCACCGAGAGGCTACGTCATTATTGCATCATTCCAAACATACAGACCAGGGTTGGGACGAGAGAGTGTGCAAAAGTGATAGAGTCCCTCTCGATTTCACACGCTCTCTCACTCCAAAGGCCTTTCTGTAAGGTTGACCGGTCTGTGGAATGATGTGTTATTGCATCATGTCAGATGTCATTGACTGTTGTTCTCGGGGTGTTGCCCCACACCGGCCGCAAGTCATATAGTTTGTTATTACAATTTTAAAATTATACGATCATGAAATGGACCACAAGTGCGTCTTTGTATACCTCGCCGCGTCCCTCGCTTGATCATGATCTCTCGCAGTCATACCTGTCGGTTAGGAGCGGAAAGTTGTATTCTTTTGGACGAGTGCATGTAAAGCCTCCGATAATACGGATTATTGCTTTACTAACCAGAGAACGGCAAGGATAAAAGAAAACTGAAGAAAAAACTCTGTTTTACTATTTTTTTATTATTCCTCACTCCCGCATGATCATAAATAGGTTTCGGGCGCCAAAATTGCATCCGCCAAAAAAACGCACAATATGCCTGTTTTAAAATGCACGCCGCAAGTCACAACATTCACGTTCTTTGTTGGCCTGGCCAGTCGCTCTGACAAAGCCTCATGTTCCCTCTCTTTCCACACCAGAATCTAGAGAGAGAGAGAGAGAGAGAGCGGCGAAACAATGGAATGCCCTCAGGGCACGGGGCCGATATTACCGATTTGCGTCCTCAAAAGACGGCCGAAATCGAAAAGAGCGCGTAATTTCGAAGCCACTCCAAAGGCCAGAATGACTCTCTGCTTGTGTACGAAATGAGAATGGGACTGACGGGGTCAGCGACATCGAAATGCGGCGTCAAATGAGGAAGAGGAAAAAACGCAAATATGATGCAACAAAAAAAGGACAACCAACCAAACAAATAACTTACTCATAGATGGACGTCATTTTTATCACATCGTAAGGGGTCAGCTGATCATTCCAAATAATATTTTGAAGGTGCTTATAATGACTATTATGTGCTACCATTAAACAATCTCTCATTTCCTGAGTCTTATAAGATGAGCATCCGAAAATCAGAAAAAATCGAGAAAAAAAACTAAAAACATACGCATCCGAAAGTCGCGATTCGTAGTTTGCTGTGAGTGCGTGCTTATTTTCCATGTGCGCGCAAGTTCTCAAGACAAATTCAACATGTGGATCGTGGGAATTGGCGGATTTCACGTTGTCTTTCGAATGCATTCTTTGAGGGCAGAATTAGAGTTTGAAATTCGGGTAAATAATTGAATTAGCACTCTTCATTTCACACACTCTCTCACCAATCGACCGGTGAGAGAGTATGTGAAATGAAGAGTGCTAATTCAATTATTTACCTGAATTTCAAACTCTAGGCAGAATGCTGCAGCTTTGCGGGGCTAACTTTTGACGATTTTAGTCATAATTTAGCAACAATTCGTCAAAAAAAGGTTAAAACGTTCCGCTCGTAAACATCGGAAATGGCTGCGAGAGGGCATGGCACAACAAGAGACACGTCGAGGTACAGTAAGACAGCACACTCACGAACAGTTCAGAAACGTGTCATTGTAAAATTGCAATAGCCCAACCTAGAAGACTCTCTTACAATGAATTAGTCGAATTGAGCACCGCGTATTCAGGCTTCAGTGATTCTACAATAGCGCAATTATTATGTATGAGATTGCGCATTAAATGAACAAGAAAAACGTTGTTTCAATGCTCCACCCCGATTATCAGCCGAGCGCAGTGAAGAAGCGGCCATTTATTTTCCAGGTAAAGTCGATATTTTTAGAAATCATTTTGTATTTAGCATTCAGGATGGTAGCACGCACGGTCACAACCTTAGCAAAGATCGAAGATCAGAGATCAAAGATCAAAGTACAAAACCGGCTCACATGTACGACGGCGACACCCTCATGAGCGCCTTTCGCTCCTGCTCCTCTTCGCCCTCCCTGCAATACGGTATCACTCGATACCGTAATCTGGTGACGCGCTCGGTTACGGTATTACAATACCGTAAACTTTTGTGCGCGCACGACACTCACCTCGGCACCGCAGCGTACAGTACTTGCATCGTATGTGTGCGTGCGTGCGTCGTGCAGGCGAGCTTTCCAATTTGTCGCACAGCCCTACACTACGGGATGAGGGAAAGTGACGCGACGACGAGAGGCGGAGATTGCGGGCGTGTTTGAGGAGAGGACGGAAAGGAGAAGGCAGGAGAGAGAGAGAGAGAGACGGCAGACGACGTCGCGTTGTGTTGCTCCTTTCCTGCTGCCGCTGCCTCACACCACAGCAATCCCCCCAAACACTCGCTTTTAGGTCAGGCAAGCGAAGCCTAAGCGCCGCCCGGCGTAGAATCGGAGAAAAGGTGCACATAATGGAGCCACCGAAGTGAGAGAGAGAACGAGAGAGAGAGAGAGACCGAGCCTTAAACGGCAGCGCAAATCGGACGGAAATGAACGAAACGCTTGAACGGTGCAGAAAAAGTTGAGAAAAGTGGAGAGGAAATTGGCCTCGGGCCAAAAGTTGTAAGATCCAAAGAGATACGATAGTGATCGAACCAATTCTGAACAAGCGAGGGAGGTTTCTCTTGGTGCGAAAATTTTTTTAACCCCTTTTGTTCTCTGACGCTTTAGTCGAGAAACAATGCGTTGTTAGAGAGGTGATGTGAGAAATCACCTAGGCGACATGGGGGATCACATGATTCCAAACCTACAGACCAGGGTTAGAGCGAGAGAGTGTACAAAAGTGAGAGAGTCCCTCTCGATTTCACACGCTCTCTCACTCCAAAGGCCTTTCTGGAAGATTGACCGGCCTGTGGAATGATGTGGGATGATCATGAAAGAGAGGAGAAATGAGGATGAGAGAGGACAGGGAATAACAACCTTTGTCGCTACTCCCTTGCTTCCGAGTACATTTCTAGATTGCCTTTGCTTTCTTTGTTTCCTTTGTGCATCAAATGGCTCTATTTCGCAGGCAGGTGCCTTTCGCAGCGCACATTCCGCAGCTCCTCTTTTCCAGAAATCGTGCGAAAGCGGAAATCGCGTAGTGTGTGTGTGTGTGCATGTGATGCGCGCTGATTTTCAATGGGATGAAAATCGGGGCGCGAAGAGATAGTTCCGTTCTGTCATTTGCAGTCGTGCCGAAAACAGCCCCCCCCCCTCGGAAAGTCACCAAAAGGCTACGAAAATATACTCCCCGGACCCATCTCGCCTGGTCCCCGATCTAGAAATAGTCCAAATACTATTTTAATACTTTAAAAAATATATATTTATGAAACAACAATTTTCTGGAGGAAGTTTTGACACACGAAACCTATCTAGGAAAACGCAGCAGGTTGAGATTACCTTAATTCACATTTCAAGTTTATTTGTACACTGTGCCGGATTAAGAAACAAATGAAAAAGTTGCATTTTGCGGAAAACAGCGAATTTCGTGATTTGTGCGACTTTCTCAGTAGAACAGGAGCAACTTCTCCACAACATTCGAAACAGAGTCAGCGAGAACGAGTTAGAGAAAGAGAGACATGAGAGCGCGGCGAGAGAGCGCGCCAAACGAGAGAGTCAGACAAGGAGAGACACTCTTGGCATGATGCCAACTCGATGCTGTGTTCTCACGCTCCCGGTTGTTACTCTCATTCAATTTCTCACGTGGGAAGAGTGGGTTCAACACTCGGATTTCAAGTTGAGACATGGAATTTCGAAGAAAGTTTTTTTTGCATTTTTACAACAACAAAAAAAACTAACCTCATCATTGAGCCACGCAGCAACGGGGATGCCATCGAGACCGTGTGGCCCTGTAATGATTTTATTTGAAACTACAAACTACAAACTTCAAGGAAAAGCTCCAGAAAGGGGTCAGCAGCGAACAAAAAAATGTGAATAATCGTGAGAGACTCTCTCAACTTCGCGCATCATCATTCTACTCTTTGGAAACTCTAGATAATTGTTAATTAGCACCAAATTGAAAAAAAACGATAATTGACGCTTAGGAGCACCAAAAAAAATAATTGCCATTATTTTGGTTTGCGTAATTAATAAAAAAACAATTTAATAAATCACCTTTGTAAGCACTCCGCGCCCTCCGTTCTGCATCATAGCCAGTGGTGAAGTGCTACAAATTATATAAATTTTGATTTTTAATTTTTTTCTGAATTTTCAGCAATTTTATTCTTCAAATTATTACAACTCTTGAGAACTATCACAGAACGGTCATGAAACAGGAGATCTCTTTTAGGAAACCGCAAAAATGGAACAAATGAATGTCAGAATCCTCAGAATCGTGTGACACCGAATCCCCTGGTCCCTCGTCTATTTAGGCATTCAGCCCCGTTGTCTTCAAACACTCTTCCACTCGTCTATCTTATATATATAGACGAAAGACAGTGTCAACACACGCGCCAATATAAGATGAAAGCACACGTCATGCAATTTTTGGCCAACCTTTGTGGCGGGAGGCATTAATTATTCAAATGTTGGCATGATGCCAGACAGCGCAAACCTGGACTTGAACGACGAGGACGGAAGGTAGCTGAGTGAGGTGGAGAGAGTACCGCCTGCAAATTTGAATATTGATCGAAATTTAAATTAATGGTTAATTATTGATTTAGTTCTGATTGATTGATTAGAAAAAAAAGAACGCAGGAAACCTCAAACTCACCTTTCATTACTTTCATTCGGTTAACCATGGACACAGCGTTCTGGCATATGCTAAATGAGGCAGAGAGTTCGCGAGTGCGAAAATGGCTTGGCAATTGGCGATGGTCTCACCACGAATTCTCTCTTGGCATTTTGCCCAGAACGCCGCGATGGAGACAAAGTTTTAATGATTAATATACTGATGATGCTTTGCCGTTTCATCTATCCTTACGCAATACAAACACGGGTAACTCTAGCTCAAATTTGGGCAACGGGAAGGTCACCATTGGGAAATTTGAGAAGGATTATTTAGCGTTTAGGGATCGGGAAAGTGATGATTCCATAATCAATCGAAGGTTACATCGTTGTCAACTGAATACGATAGCACATGATTCCAAACCTACAGATCAGGGCTAGAGCGAGAGACCGTGCAAAAGTGAGAGAGTCCCTCTCGATTTCACACGCTCTCTCACTCGAAAGGCCTTTTTGTAAGGTCGACCGGTCGGTGGAATGGTGTGGATAGCACATGTTCGACATCTCCAGAAAGGGACCAGGGTGTTGTAAGACTACTCCCATGGCGATAGGACCACTAGAATCCGAGTTATAGCAACTACGTGTGTAAGGGTGACAAGGGGGGGTTTTTTTTAACCAAGCACCCGACTCCTTTCGGGAGGTTTTGCTGGTGGAATGATGTGGGGCAGGCTGTTTTCAGTTACCTCAATTACCTCACAACACGCGATGCGCCGTTAATGCGTGGGGGTCAGGCGCGCACTACGGAAATTACTCCAGACGCTCCGTTGGAGGGGGGAAAGAGTAATGGTCTGGACCTCTCAATTCTGCATGCTCTCTTGCGCTGTCTGATCGACGAGAGAGCATGCAGAATCAGGAGAGTCTGATCAATACTCGGTGAAGAACAAAGTCGCATAGGAGCGCAAACATTGACAAAGATCACGTTTCCAAACTCGTTCTTCTTCTTTCGGTCATAAGAACGTCCAAACTGAATTGCTAATGCGCACGGCGAAATTTGAGCCGGAAGTGGGGGTTGAAATGCCAAAATTCGGGCGCGTTTCGAGACCAAAAGCCCGCCTCGGGCAATCAGGACTGGAAAGGAATGGCTTCGAAATGCGAAATCACCGCGGTTTTCAAAGAGCGCCCAAAGGCAGACGAAGCAATCTCGATAGGAGCTTTTCTCCGTCCTTCGAATGAGCCCCTCTAGTGTCTTTCCCCCCCCCCTCCATCTCCTCCTATTGCCTCTTGGAGAATAGGAGCATTCCACCTTCCCCCTTCTTCTTCGCATTATTGGCAGCCATATAGAGTCCATTCGTCTTGCCTGCCAGCATATTTCCCCGGCCAAGATATAGACAACCCTTGTGACATTTGTGGGCCGCCGTCTAACCTCCAGAAAGGGGTCAGCGGAGCTCCGCCCCCTTTGTGGAGGTCTGGAGTGAGGTGGTGCACTGGCCTATTCGAGCAATAAACCACTAGTCAGCGAGGAAGTTAATTTGCGCAAGAACACGATGTAGTTCGAGTTCGTTTGCATAGAAAATGAGAATGATCTCATTTTAGTGCCGACGCTGGCGAGTTTTTGGGAAAGTCACTGGAGAATAGAAAAGAGAGGGAAGAAAACAAATAAACAAATGGAAACGGTTGATTGTGGCATAATTATGTGGAGAAGGCAAGCAACATAAAAGAAGGAAATTTGAAATATGTTTCTTGGGGGGTATTTTGAGTTTTGAATTTTGAAAGTGAGTGATTGTTCAAGCGCTCGGTAACCATACACAATTTCCAATTCGATTTGAACTTCGCATATAGCAAATTTGGTGAGCACTCTAAACAGGAGCTGTTGCATCACGATTCTTTTTTGCAGGTGAGTAGTTCATATTTTCTGCACTACGCACTGAAATGCGCTCTGCGACCCATTTAGACGTGACATGCTCTACAGTAACCGATTACTTTTCTTCTCTTTAGGACCTTGCTATCACTAAGTGATTGCTTGCCGTACCATCCAACTGCTGTGGTTGCTGCAGTCTGTTCTGTGCTGCAGCTGCAGCACATGGGTGCTCTCCATCAGCCGAGTTGACCGTGAGCAGGTGCCACTGCTGCCGGCGGCCATACGGACGATACATGTGTGCTGCAGTCGCTAACCGCCGTAAGTCTGGTGCGCGCGCAACGAGCGGAACGCGAATTCGAGTGGAACGAAAAAAAGGCGGATACAGGCTGTGTGGTGAATAGTGGATGGTATGGCGAGAGAGAGAGAGAGAGAGAGAGGATTTTGTAAGCTCACGCATACATTAAAGAAGTATGCGGAGAGGAAAATACGACGGAAATATCTCTCGTTTTGATCTTCATTGAGCAAAGAGAGAGAGCACGGGCAATTTTTGTTGCATTTTCCTCTGAAATTGTAATTAAAGGCCAAAACAGCCATGGAAAACGACGAAATCTATCGTAGACAGAAGACACCTAGAAGAAGAAAAATGTCAATGGGCGCGTGAGAATTGCCAACCGATATTCGGTATCGAAATAGTGGTGAGAAAATTCCAGACTATATTATTTCCTCTCCGTTACTATCTCGCTGAATTGCACAGCACTACTTAAATCCAGCCAGACAAAGGGAAATGGCATATCGCTACCGCCAGAAAATATGCTACCCTTGTCTAGTGAGAAATGAATAATGCAAGAATAGTATAATCATCTTCAGTAGGAAGTGAGAGAGAGAGACCTCGGGCCCAACTGAAAAAGCCACACGCGAAGAAGGAGGAAGAAGAGATGGGCACAGGAGGGAGGGGACAATGAGTTTACGCTGTCGAACAGGGAAGTCAATACTCAGAGGAAGTCGACGACTCTGGACTTCTGGAGTGCGACAACTTCTAAAATCCAAACGCCTCGCTCCCCTGCGCCTATTAGACTTTGAAGTCGTCGCTGGCCTACTTGGATTTATGGATTCGTAGATTAATTTCCCCGTGAGTAGCGTCACTTTACAGCAGTTCATATTCGAATGTTTTTAGGGCACGATCAACTTTAAAATTATTTTTTAAAAAAAACTCGGCGCGAAATTTGTGGCAGTTTTGATGCTCACTGACAGGGCCGAAAGAAAACATGGCGTATTTTCTGAAGGGGCGGGCTTAGCGGGCGGGAGGGTGGCATCATGCAGGCTTAGCGCATGTTTTGGAAGGCGACTGAGAGACAAGAAATGCGGAGAGAGAGAGAGGCCGTAAGAGCTGAATCGAGTGGATCCGCAGGAAAGTTGGGTGAATAATTGAATCGGACACTTTAACTTCAAACATAAATCGAATTGGATCGCAGCGAGTATGCGGAACTACGAGATCTGATCATATTATTCTTTTTTTTTTTTATTTTCACTCGAAGTGGGGTACAGGGAACGAAGAAAAACTAGTGAAATGTGAGAGCTGTGTAACTTTGCGTGCTCTCTCTCCGTCTCGCTATTTCTATTGCATGAAAAAACAGCTAACGAGTTTGCACTATCTTTCGCCGCGAAATAGGCTCTACAGTCGTTTGCATCCTGGCGCACAGCATTCGAAACTGGGTCGGCGAGAACGAGTTAGAGAAAGAGATGGGCGGCGAGAGAGCGCACCAAACGAGAGGGTCAGACAACGAGAGACCTTCTTGGCATGGTGCCAACTAGATGCTGTGTGGCGATGTGAACAGTCGTGGTGTGAACACATACGCTGTAAAATTGAATTTTCGCGAAGAATCGAACTGATTGCCGGAGAATTTCACGTGCTTGTGATCTAACGCCAGACCAGACGGGGCACTCCGCACTTCCGGAAAACCTTGTGGCGAGGCTTTATGACAAGTTCATGAAATGACAAAGTTGAAGGTTATTTCTTCAGTTGGTCAATGCTGGACGCTATGCAATCGTGTGAATCCAAGGCCGGGCACTAGGCAAAATATACTTATACACAGAGAAAAATGTATAAATCCATCCTCATCATACATGAAAATATATGAAAAAAATGTATTATATGTTATTTCATTATATATTTTTATTTCATGTATGTAGTATTATATATTTAGTATTATATGTATTATGTAGTATTATATGTATGTAGTATTATATATTTCATGTATACGAAGGGGCTTTTTTATACATTTTACTCTGTGTGTATAATTTGCTGCTCACGTGTGGTGCGCCGTAAATGTGCGGCTTCAAGGTATCTAGAGCAAATATAGAACGCAAAAAAGGAAAAAAACGGATAACACGGCATGTATTTTCAGTTTGGATCCCTTTATAATCATCATTTCCGGACTCTAATCATTCAGAGATCTAGGGAAAAAATATGAAAATGGTTAGAGCGATTTTTGGCGTCTCCTTAGAATAGGTCTAGACGTGAGAATTGAGAAGAGCAACTGCCGAGAGCTAAAAACACTCTATAGGCAAGACAGTGTGAGGGTGGAGTCTAGAAATGTGAGACCACGGTCTCTTCCTTTCCCACACTCTCTCGTCCATTGAGCAGTGACCGTTGTCTGACATTTGGCACTCCACTGGAGTCACTCGAATATGCGGCAGTTGGTTTCAATGCATAGATGATTGCATCATGACAATGTAATTTCTCGTCCCAAGCTAGGCGAGCAACAAAACGATGCTCATACATGTCTGAGCTCGTGAGCATCGTACCACAGTGCATATGACATGTCTTGACAAATATAAGAGTCCACACAAGTACAGTAAACGCAGCGAATTAAAGAACAAATGGAAGCCTGTTTTCGGCGCTCTCTCGATATAATAAACTTTGTAAAGTCTAGACAATAAAATATATGGTTCTCGGAGGTTTACTTCACCAAACGGTGTCATTTTCTATCTTGTGGTTACGAGACGATAGGGCGCGCACAGAAAATTGTGAAAGTCTGTTTGAAGTCTATAACTTTGCAGCCAGGGAGGAAGAGGAAGAGAGAGTAACTAAGCGCTGTTACTATTGCGGGCTTTTCCCTATTAGTCTCGGGCGACCTGTCAAATGCAAAAGTGTCCACGGGACACTATGAAAGCGCAGTGGGACAAGACTGATGAGACTCTCTATTTCACACGCTCTCTCGCCTGTCGGTCAAGAAAGAAGCATCATTCATTGTGCACTGCAGAAATGTGTTGAGAATGAGCGGCAGTTATGAATATTAGAACCGCTCTCGCACCGCGTTCTAGGGCAAATGTCAACACGTATTTCGTGGATAGATCACGGCCCATTTTATGAAAGCAAATTTGCTAGGAAAACGGTTCTCCCAATGATCTGTTATGCTGTATTCATTGTTTTTTTTGCTTTTTTACACTGAAGCCAATATTAGAGAACAGTGACAATGAGGCGAGAGAGTGTGCATAACTATGACGTCGAAGAATCGTTATCCAACAAACGAACCGTTAGAGAACCGTTCTCCTGGCAAATTAACACTCTGTGCATTTTCGCAGTGTATAAATTCCTGTCCTAATTGCAACAGGCTCGTAACATATTTCAAAAGACGTGATATATCGTCTCTCGAGTAAAAAGTTCTACAGAAAGTGCAGCGAGGATATTTTCACTGTGAGAAAGTGACGAGTTCTCACAGGAAAGTGAAGACCTAGACCGAAGTGAGAAAAATAGTCGGCGAAAGTTAGAGAAAGGGAGAGATGACGAGAGAGTGCGCGGAACGAGAGAGGCAGACAACGAGAGACAGTTCTTGGCATGGTGCCAACTAGATGCTGTGAAAAAAAGAGGGGGCGAAAAAGGGGAGAATCTAGAAGGAAAGTGGGCAGAAAATAGACGGTAATGAGGTTGACCGGAGCAATCGGAGACCGAAATAAGATGATGGAAGGCATAACAATTAAAAGTTGTCTCTGGCCTCTCTCACTTTCGCACACTCTCTCGTACATTTCGTGGTAATTGGGCATTTTGCTATGAGGGAGATGAAAGTTGGAAGGAATAAGGGTAGAAATAAGAGGTGTGGCGAACTAACGCGCTTCTGTTGTGGTTAATTGTAATTTTCCTTGCAAAAAGATGAAAATACAGCGGAGAATGAGGGCAAATCGATTAATGGCAACATGATCAGAACACGAAAAAATATGAAATATTTTTAGCACACCTTTTGGTACATTTGTCCAGAAATTGTGTGTAGCCAGAGACTGTACGATAATGAGAGAGGCATTATCTTTGCTTATCGGGAGATTTTTAGGATCATTGATGGATTTGAATTCACCGCCTTCCGAGACACATCATTCCACAGGCCGGTCAACCATCCAGAAAGGCCTTTGGAGTGAGAGAGCGTGTGAAATCGAGAGGGACTCTCTCACTTTTGCGTGCTCTCTCGTCCCAACCCTGGTCTGTAGGTTTGGAATCATGTGGAGAGTGTCCTCTTCCCCTCTCATTTAATCGTGCTTGCAACATGCGATAATAGGGTGATTCGGGTGTTGATTGGTCGTTTAAATGAGTCAAAGTGAGGAGATCAAGATACTCAATGAGCGTCATTTGTTGGTGATCTCTGGGAGCCCTCTCTCTGTATCTCTCTCTCTCTCTCTCTCCCTCTCTCTCTCTGGGTCCCCATCAGATGTTTTCCAAAGCAGTGCCATCCATCAAAACACACGAGATCGATCATTGGGAAACATCGCGGATTTCGATCGGCGTAGTAAAACAAAAACAAATTTCTTTCGAGTCTCCACAAATGGGTAAGTCAGATTCCCCCTGAGAGATTCCCTATTGACCCTCTTCTGGAATCTGACCAAGCCGTGGACAGAAAATAGCCGGAGGGAAACCCATTACATAAGCGACAATAATAAACGACCGGCGTAAATATGCGTATTGAGAAAGGGCAGCAGTGATATGATATCATTCTCCCATAATACTTTGAAAGGTCGTCTGTCTGTCTTTCGTTCCGCTTTTAGTGGAATTCTACCTGCTCTTTCATAGGTCAGACAGCGCGCGAGAGAGCATGCAGAATTGAGAGGGTCAGACTCGTTTTCGGGCTCTTTTCCCGTCGTGACCACCGTCACAAACAAGCAATTTCTAATAATATGATTACACCTTTGTTATTCGTGGGGGGGAGAAAGAGGGGCAAACGAGAGTCCACGACACACATGTGAGAGCGGGGCATTCAATAACAGTCGAGTGGATGTTAGGGTCATTAGGCCTACGTATACTTACACTTAAGCTTAATCGCTAACGCACAGGGATTAGGGCGTATGCGTCGGCGGGTTGCTGTTCTGGTCTGGGGTTTCTCGTGAGGCTTACGCTAATATTTGCAGACCCGCAAACTGATCCGGAAAAGCGCGAAAAAATCATCTTCTTCCCACATCATGACTGGGATAAGAACGCTAATGCGCAGCCTATAAAAAGACTACCTCGATTTCAAGGAATATTTCAGTCTGTAGATTTTGTTGAAACGCAGCCATAAATAGCAGCTCTAAATAAGCTACCCTGATTTTCAGGGATATTTGAATCTTGGCATGCTGCCAAGTTGACGGTAAGTACAGAAACACTTACTGTAAGCCAGAAGGGACTCGTTGGGTCGTTTTCTGTCGTTAACTTCGATTGCCGGTATTGGCTGGAGCGAATTTCGCTTCGAACTGTTGCAGGAAACGGGCTGCGATGGCGGAAGTTGCAGCTGCAAAATTTTAAATTTCGCAAATTTAAAAAAAAAACGAATTTACACGCTCGCCTACTTGAGGGCTACTTCGTTATTGCGGCTTCCCCGCACGGCACAGTATTTTTCTAAAACTGCAAACTACAGTTTACAGAGGTCCGAGAACTTGTATTGAAGAAGACGTTTTTGAGGAGAACAAGTGGTAATGATAACGTCTCTCTCACTTTTGAGCAATCTCTCGCTCTGATCCCTTTCTGGAGGTTTGACTGAGTGACGGAACTATTTGTGGCGCTTGCGTGCCACTCAGTCATCATAGGGTATTCATAGGGCGTGTTTACAGGGTAAAACCAGCCATCAAGCAGTCAGCATGATGCTTGTAATGCAAAAACCGACGGGGCGGTCGGAATCGGGAAAATATGGTTTTGGAGAGATGGGAAAAAGTGGGGGGATGCTGCTCGAAAGGCCCCAGTGTAATGGCGCGGAATCAAGCGATGGGCAGCAGTGCACTCAGTGTGTGCGTGCTATCACATCAATCCAAAGCCCGGTGTTACTTCCAGAAAATGGGGCACACACAGAATGAATTCACTCAAATGAGATACCTAGTGCATGATACACTCAATATTAAGTGTATTCGTTATGGGGGGAGGGGCAGAAGCGACCGGGCTTTCACACAATCTCTCCCTCCTGACCCCTTTCTGGAGGCATTATGGATTTTTTATCCGTTTGACATATTGAACTGTTAAAGCACACCAAAATTTGAAATAAGTGAAAAAATGGGGGTAATTAGTGATTATAATTGTGAAATAGCTGATAAAAATTGTAAAAATAGTGAAACAAATATGGAAATTAGTGATTAAAATTTTAAAATTAATTAATACATTAATTTAAAATGATTACAAAAGGGTCCTCCTCGTCAAACATCCTTCCGTAGCTGCCGTGGTGATTCTGGCGCACTCGCATCATACGATCCATGGAGGTTACGGTAGCCGTTTTACCGATTTACGTTCAGTTATCGATCACCATCCACACCTGAATCCATTTAATAAAACGTTCCGCGGCTAAACACGCTTCCGGGAGAGCATGGTAAAGCGAGATACACGGCGATGAAAAGACAGTGCACACAAGAGCGATCCATTTCATCAACGCATCATTTTTAATTGTAATAATAGACCGGAATATTGAGCATCAACGTACGAAACAATTCTTAGTGAGTGGAGAGGAGCAACGAGGAAAACGACGAAACGAGTGATAGATGATTGGGCAAGATGCAATTTGTTTGGAGGAGAGAGAGGAGGAGAGGATTCAGGGGAGAGGAGTGCATGTTCTGCAAGAGTAAAACACACACTTCCCCAACTATGAAAAACGAAAAGGCAAGCGACACGCCGAGGCATAGACTCTACTATAATTACTATAGAGTACTATAGGGCTTCCTTTAAGAGTAGCCCATTTCATCAAATTATGATCTAAAAATTGTAACAATTGAACCTTCTTTGTCAGGAAAATTCCTCAAATAGTATAGTGAATTTTTGGAAGAGACGTGAGCAAAAGGAGCCGAAAAAAAAGAAAGAAGAGAAGAAAAAATGTCGCGAAATTCGAGCAAGGGTGATTTGACAAGGAACCGAATGTCAAGAAAGCGGTCAACTGTTGAGCTCTTGCCTTTGAAACGTGACGGTGTAACTAGGTGCTTTTATACGCTAACTTCTCATTTCTTGCCTCTCTCTCTCGAAATCGATCGATTTCTGTACCACAAACGTTAGTTTACAAGAGCTAGTTTTGAGGGACTTTGAAGGCATCTGAAAACTCTGGGTGACACGAACCGAAAAGCTCTGCACATAGGCTACTTTTTAAATCATTTTCCCGGAAGTCGGACATTTTTTTCCTAAATATCTCGAATTCGTGGGCGAAAAGAGCGCGTGATAGAGTGCGAGTTCAATATCTATTACACCCCACCCTTCCCCTCTCCCGATTGATGACTCGGTTTGTCATACTTTCAAGCCGCATTTCACGGCGTTTCTGAATTGATTTTCAATTTATTCAAATCCGAAAACTATTTATAGGTCCTCAGTTCATGCAGACGCGATCGCACGCAATGGACAACTATCATGGCAGCTCAGCACAGCATTTCGAGAGCGGCCACATGCCAGACAACGAGAGAAAAAGCGAGAGACAACAGCGCTCTGAAGAGACGCGCGCGTTGCGGTCGCGTTGCGTGCTCATTTTCTCCCCGTTCAAATTCAAATTCTGGAATTGTGCCAAAAAAGTGTGTGGCCGCCTCGCTGTACACCTGAATCGCTGTGCTCAGCTGAATTGACTCCCTCATCGAGCGGATAAAGTTGATTTTAATGTAATGTAATATAAAAGGTAACTAAATTATCCACACTGCGCGTAAATATGCAAAAAGAAAGGCGTTACAAAGTTACATTTCGTTGAGAACCGTTTTCAACCTCCTCATTCGACATACTATTTATCTCGTTTCGATGCATCATGAGAACGCGTGGGATGAAGAGGTTGCAGAATCGTTCTCAAAAGGGAACTTCCGGATCAAAACACAAGAGAAATTCAAAGTGATTTGAAGAGCAATCAGTGTGTGAAACGCATCAACGTGGCAAATTGGCGGAGAGAGAGAGAGAGAGAGAGAAACGACAGGCGTCATTTTTGTTCACAAAGATCCGTCTTCCCTGCCCTCAAGATCAGTGAGAGAGAGAAAGTAAGAAAAAAGAAGAGATGATCATTGAGTGATCACGCCTCAATTTCTGACGGAGATCAAGCGGATCATATAAAACAATCCCTCCATAAAGGGGTCAGGGCAAGAGAGTGTGCGAAAGTGAGACAGTCCCTTTCGATGTACAAGTTCACACGGAATGTAATGATAGCACATTAAAAAAATTTTTATTATTGTTGTGGAAACTGAAGATTAGTATGTAAACACAGAGAAAAATATAGAATTCCAGCCCCTTAAAATGTTTAGAAAATATATTACATGTTATACACTTGTTATGCATTTTGATGCATGAATAGGCTGTATTTATGCATTTTTCTCTGAGTGTAGAGCACGGCGTTTTGGCGGGAACAATTTTGAACGGCTCTTGTAAATTCCCATCGAGAGAATCAGGGGATTGGCAAAACGCCAATACACAGGCTCTCTCACTTTCTCTCCTTTCTCGCTGACCCCTTCCCATGACTCTCTTTCGATCTACCTTTCTCCTACACCCCCTGTAAAATGCCGCGTAGAGCAACATTTCTTAAGGATTTAGAAAACGGGCCCAAAACAATTCAATTCTCACACTCTTTTATCAAGCGGCCTGTAAAGATAATCCCAGTATTACAAATTTACAAACACTCGTCCGAAATATTAAAACGTTCCTCTGATAAACGGCAGAAACGAGGGCGAGAGAGCATGCAAAAGCGAGAGAAGCAGACAGTAAGCACACCACAGGTAGTAGTTGAAGTGGAACGTAGTATTATAAATTTGTAATAACGAATATTTTAAAATCAATCTACAAGCGCAGCGCAAATTCAGAATCGCAATAAAATACTGAAGCGAAAAAAAAACTAGAGAAACCCCGCACTTTCCGTTTTCCCATGACCATTTTTCGTGGGTCTCTCCGGAACGAGGGTGGTTTTAGTGCGTTTTCAGTAATCACAGAAGCGAAGCCAGAAGAGAGCAAAACAGGCGAAAAGGACATGTGAAATGGAAAGAAGAGTAATCTACGCAAAATGTACGGTAAGCAAAGTACGAATGGTCGCGGTCCCCTCATTTCACACTCTCTTCACCTGAACGAAAGAAATGGTGAAATGGAGTATCACTTTTCACAATTCAGCGCTCAGTGGTAGACCTTGTAAAGCAACGGCTCAACGATTTATGGAAATCGACCGATTTCGTGCGAGAGTGTGAGGAGAAAAGCAACTAGTTGCATCGTTACTTTTCAGAGATTACTGACATTAGTGCTAGCGGAGGAAATGAATAGAAAGAGAATAGTTCACTCCAGTAGAAAGTTCATTTAGAATAATTTCACACGTGTACTTTTCGCTTGTTTTGCGCACTTCTTGTGAAAATGCACCAAAGAACCGGTGATATTTTAAGAGAGCGCTCCGAAGTACGACAAGTGTCCTGAAAAGGCGATGATCCGTCAAGAAAACGGAGTAATGGTCTGACCCTCTCAATTCTGCATGCTCTCTCGTGCTGTCTGATCGATGAGAGAGCGTGCAGAATGAGGAGAGTCTGATCATTACTCAGAAAACGAGAAGAAAGCGCTCAATCCTGGCATTTTGAGTTGGTAATACGCTGTTGTGCTCTAGTGAACGCGACATAGCAAAGCTATAGTGCCTACAATATGATAATCGCACGGATACAATATGATCAGCGAGCGTCAAGATACAGAAAGCAAGATACAGTGTTGATCGATACTGTAAGTAGGGTTAACCTGTTAACAAGATGGATTTGACAAATTGATGGTTTGGTGTTGAGACATGCTTGCACAGAGTCTGGTCAACATATTCCTAACTAGACTTTTAAATATAGCGGATTAAAGGGAAATCAACCACGGAAAATTTTCACGGAAAAGGGTGCGCAAAATGAGAAGTATGCTGAGAAAAGCAACTATTTTAATTTTCAAAATCTGTTCATGCTCCTTGACTCTACTTAGAAAAAAAGTCAATAGGATCAAGGGAAAAAGTTCACTTACAGTTTCCTATAAGTGACATGTCTCTTATTTCTAGTGACTTTCACTAACAAGTAAGTGGACATTTTCATACGGTGTCCTAGAGACTTTCTTCTCAGAGTAGGCGAAATGCAGGGGAGGTCAATCTCACTCTTAAGTAGACTGCAATACGGAAATGACAGCAAACTGCCTCTACTGCTGAGCGTCCTCTCCATTTCTGACTCTATTTGTCCGTCCCCCTTTTATAGTCCTCTCTCTCTCTCTCTCTCTCTCTCTCTCTCTCCCCATCTCTCTCCCTGCTTTCTCTAATCCTCTTTTGCACGTTTCACGTCTGAGCCAGCGAGTGTCCATTGCAGTTTGAAATTCGAGCAAATAATTAGATTAGATATCCCTATTCTCCGGTCGGGCGGTCATAGTGACCCTGATTTTCACAACAACGAAAAGTGGCCTATTGCTTAGTATTGCATGGTCTACCAAGCTGGCGCAATGTTGATTTTTTTATAAACGTGGTAGGTTTCTTGTGCAGGTGGTTCTGCGTTTCACAGTCGGCTCATTTCATTAAATCACAACAGTTTTGCGCAAATTGATTACCGTAATTGCAAGGCTTGCACACCTATTCATGCAAATTGGAACGGATAGCCTATGCAAGAGCGAAATATTTGAGTAGATTGCTAGGAACACCAAGCAATCTTTAACAGCCAGGGAAGCCCCTCAAGTTCCTGCATTTGCTGTATTGTTCTGGTCTATATAGAGAAATACATAGGATATATACAAAAATAGGGTGCTGACAATGGGAGCCAAATAAGCATAAACTGCACGGGAATGCGCAAGACCCCGAACGACGGGACTCATAGGCGAACAAATTGCATCATTCAACGTTGTAAACATGCCTATTCTCTAGTAGCCGCCGACGGGTGGTATACCATAATTAGTCATAATTATAATTTATTATAATTAGTCGGCCCGAGCGGCGCAACGTATTGAAATGACCACGGGAATCGAACGCGGAGCAAATTCACATGATTCCAAACGTGCAGACTATCTAGGGTTAGAGTGAGAGAGTACACAAAAGTGAGAGAGTCCCTGTCGATTTCCCACGCTCTCTCACTTCAAAGGCCTTTCTGGATGGTTGACCGGCCTGTATGAATTGGGCCGAGAGACATGCAAAACATGAATGGTTTGCAAGTCATCGTAATTTAATTCGCGGCCTAATCACCACTGATACAATAATTTGCAGATTAGCAAAAATAAGTAAATTCGTATTATTCGAAGAAAACAACTTGTGGTCGATTTCGCAAGGACAATATATCTCACATAAAGATCAGCATGCATTCAAACCATCCACCCGCATGATCCATACTGAGAAACGGTTCTGATTCCGATTATTCGAAAGGAGAATGAAATAGAGAAACGGGGAAAATGAATGTGGAAGAGGTGAAATTGACCACAATAGGACGCAAAAGAGGAAATGTCCTCTGAAGTGGACTCGAAATGAGACAAGAACAAGCATTTGAGAGTCAATCAGTGTAAAGTGACGATAACGCGTGACCTCAAGCTTCCAGAGTGGGATAGATACTGCTCTGAGAGAGAAAAATATCACTAGGGTCAGGACACCAAGTAAAAATGTTCACTTCGTCTCCTCATCCTAGTGGTTGTTTTCTGATAGCGTGGAAAGAAAGCAACAGATACACACAGAGAAAATGTATGTCATATATGGCTCCTGAACTGCGTTTGTATGTCATATATAACATACAGTATGTTATATATAACATACAGGTAAAAGGTAAAGGTGTTCCATGTCAAGCGATTTTACAGTAGAAAGCTACCACGCTAGATGGGGCAAGACGGTAAGCCAGCTGCAACGTGGGATTACGTAACCCAAGCTTTCCCAAGGCATCTAGGGCACGTTACCTTTTTTTTCTACCAATTTACCGCCCCGAGGTGGATGGAAGGCTTGGTTGGCCTGGGCGGGGATCGAACTCGTGACCCTTCGAATGACTAGCAGTTGCTTACACCACTCGGCCATCCCGCCCCAAACACCGCCCCAAACATACAGTATGTTATATATAACATACAAGCGCAGTTTAGGGGCCATATAAAACATACATTTCTCTGAGTGCATGGAAAGGACTAGAGAAAAATCTTTCGCTGTAAGAAATGATGTGGCGATCTCTATTCAAAAAGTGAACACAAAATTCAGCGGCGACGCGTGTTTTCTCGCGCATCCACAAGAAAGAAAGAAGAAAAAATTAGATTGAGTCGTCGAACTTCGAGCGATGACAGGCAGGAGACAGCATGTGTATTTCAGTGTGCGTTTTTATCTCGCGAAAACACGTCAAAATGGCCGTTCTGGTGTGCTCGCCATTTCCACGTTCTGAAAAGATCGATGGGGAATGAGAATTCGACAGATCCGGGTTCAAAAGACCCACGTTTACGTGCGAAGGAACAAGAAAACAAGCTGAAAATACACTAAAGTGCACCAAATCGAAGTCAACACAAAAAAAGCTCAGGAATGTTGGCAGCAACAACGTATCAAAACTAACGATTCTCGAGAAAGAAACATCAACACCTTAAAAATAAAGAATCTCTGACTCTTATCAACCGTATTACATATTTCACTCCCCAACTACCGTTATAGATACGAACACCGAACCGGTATCTCTGTCGGAAAATGTAAATTGAGAGAGGAGGGATAAGTGTGAGGTGAAATCAGTTAGCGATAGAACACTGGGGCTGTTGACAGGGAAGCAAGTTGAGCATTTCCGTAACAATACGCGACAATCAAGTTGTAGCCGTAGATTGAACGGGGGTTGATTGGATGGAGCAGGTGGGTTTCCTGGTGTATTCTATAGAACAGACATATTACTCGTTATTTCTTACATCCCTGCACTCTCGGATCTATGCGCACCTCTCCAGACCTCGACACTCTCTGGTCCTTATTCCAGGCGTCCCGGTCTATCCTGCATTTCCAGCACCAAATCGGGGACCCACTTGGGAAAGATAACAACAGAAGGAGAGGGGGAACGGGACTGCGGGGCAAGATTCCTGCACATCATTCCACAGACCGGTCAACCTTAGAGAAAGGCCTTTGGAGTGAGAGAGTGTGTGAAATCGAGAGAGACCCTCTCACTTTTGCACACTCTCTCGCTCCAACCCTGGTCTGTAGGTTTGGAATCATGGTGGCTAACACCGATACAATTGGATAGAGCAGCTGCAGTGGCGGCGGATAATTTGTCGCTGCGACAAAGTCATTGGTATCTTATTGCATGTGCTAACTGACCATGCCAATGATCAGTTCCGAGACCAAACTACACACACTAGAGAACAAGGAAAAGGGGTGGGGGCGAAAGGCCGCATTTCTGACTTCCCTATGAAAAGGTAATCAAGAAGTTAGCGGGAACAAAAATGTGACTATTCCCTTGGGAGCGCCTAACCCTATTACGGTGTTTTTACCTACAAAAAACAATGGTGATGTAAAGGGAAGTGGAACGGGGAAGAAAAGTACAGAGCTGGTTGTTTCCCCCTGAGCATGTTTCGCTCCTGATAGCTCCTGGAAATGGGTTACTCGAGGAGATTGGGAAATAATATAAAAATATAATATAAAATGAGATTTTTAAAAAAAGGAGTTCGAGAATAAACTCTTTTCAGTCACGTATTCCAGGTTATATTTCCGTTAGCGAACATTTTAATTCTTAAATAAAATATTGTTCATTTTGTTATAAAAATCGTTTAAAGAAAATTGGTTACCAGAGACAACTCACAAAACTATACAGTGTCTGTAAAAAAAAGTCTTTGAACGAAAACAATTTTAATTCAAATAGAAAAAAATTAATTTAAATACAAAAGATATTGTGTAAGGGCAATATTGATGCTATTATTTTAAAATTCTGGACCAAAGGACCATTACGGGCCACATTCACACATTTTACTCATTGATGAATGGAAAAAGTTCATCGAACCGCGGTCAACGAAACATGACGGATGACATGAATTAATGCCAGATGTGATGGCTCAGATGGTCAAACGGGGGTCGGAAGCGAGAGAGTGTGTGAAAGTGCGAGAGTCCTCTCACTTTCTCTATCGCTCATGACCCCTTTCTGGAGGGTTGCAATTAGGTGAGTCAACAAGACTCGTAGAACAGAACTTTGTTGATCGAAAATCAAGCAAGCCCTAGGGGGCGTTAAATCGGCAGTTACTTCAAAAACGAAAAGGATATGTGCCCGCAAAGTTTGCCTGTGGGCGCCTGGTAGCGAGCAATCGAGTGTGTTCTCACAAAACAGTCACTAAAATCGGAACACAAGGTGTGCATGTTCATTTAAGAAAAAAGGCAAAATTGTTTTAAACGTGTTTACCCCACTTTGTGTTCCGTTCCTTTTTTGAAATAGTTTTTCAAGAGCTTACTTTCTCTCATTTTCGTCGATCAGAGACCCAAGCACTCAGACATTCATCAATCGTATGCATACAACAACCACATGATTCCAAACAGACAGACCAGGGTTGGAGCGAGAGAGTGTGCAAAAGTGAGAGGGTCTCTCTCGATTTCACACACTCTCTCACTCCAAAGGTCTTTCTGTAAGGTTGACCGGCGTGTGGAACGATGTACAACTCGCACTCTCAGAGATGGCGAAAAGTACGCGCTTTGTCGGGGATAACAAGAAAAAGTGATGTGCGAAGACAATGTTTGAATAGTGCAGCGAGATTGAATGAGAAGGTACACTCAGAGAAAAAGCATGGGAGTTAGCAAATGAATTACTTACTTTTTACTCTGAGAAAAAAGTCACGGCGGATCAGGACACAAAGTGAAAATGTTCACTTACCTGTAAGTGAAAGTCACTAGAAATAAGAGACATTTCACTTACCGGTAAGTGAACATTTTCACTTTGTGACCTGCTCCTAGTGACTTTTTTCTGAGTGTAGCATAGAGAGCATGGGAAATGAGGGGAGCGTAAGTAATTTATTTATTTATTTTAAGTAATTTTTCTCTGAGTGTAAGAAGCTGAGAAACTAAGAAAGTCATAAGCGAGTACGTGGGTGGCCGTCAGCGAGCCTCTCCTCTCAGCGGGAAATAAGTCTACAACTCTGGATTTTGGGCTGTCGTGCGACGACTTTCAAAGTCTAAACAACTCGCTCCCCTGCGCCGATTAGACTTTGAAGTCGTCGCTGGCCAGCGTAGACTTGAAGTTGTAGACTTATTTCCCGAGTGTCACTTGTGAAACCATGAGATGCGCCGAGGTATCGGAAGAAAGCACACGCATAAGCAGTTCATTTCATGAACAGATCATTGTAAAATAGTAAAATATGTACGGTTGTTTCGCAATTTCCAAAAATGTGGATGCGATCATCTGGCATCTGTCTGCGAAATGACTCAAATCGGGGATCCATTTCGCCTTCGCGATTTACGACCGTCGCCGCTCAATAAAAGTGTGTACTGGCGTCGCAAGAAATCACTCTCCTCATTTCACACTCTCTCTCACCCGTCTGACCGACGAGAGAGTGTGCGAAATGAGGAGAGTGATTTCTTGCGAAGCCATCCCTAGTGTGTACTGGCTGAGGGATGGGAGGGGAGATCAGAGAGATGAGATCGGACTTTGAATGATGAAGAGATTGTCCCGCATACCCACTATCGACAAAATTAGTCAGAGAAAATCGGCAGGGAAAATAGGGCGAAATGAATAAAAATAAATAGAGAAAGATATTTTGGGGGAAGATAAGTGGTTATGTTAGAGAGAAGAAAGTAAGATTTTGGGAAATAAAAAAAAATGATTCATGGATCAAAATCTTGCGAACTTTCAGCAATCTCAGTGAACTTCATCAGAGTGAATGGAAGAAAATAAGTGAAAAAGGGGAAAACTGAAAATGGGGAAAATGAATTGAATAAGATTATACTAGAGACTACTACTGTACACAAGGAATAACACAACTACCCGGTTTTCAAAGTCTAGACGGGGGTTGAAAATGGCGCATATTCCAAGAAATATTGTAAAGCAGGACGAGTTTTTGCCTGAACACTGCTAGCAGAATGCGTCAGATATTAAGTTGTGGAAGCAAATTTAATAAAGTAGCTCCAGCGCTTGCTGTTCTAATGTAATTGCTCGTTGAATTTCAAGTCAAATCGGGTAGGCTTCGCGTTCAGAGAAGGAGAAGGCGGGAAAGTCTAGACTGTGCTCTCTAGTCTACAAAACATGGCACGTTGCCAAAATAGCGCTGCGCATTTTCGGCAAAACAAACACAAACAAGGAAGTCATCGCCGAAAAAAGCGGCGGTGTGAAATTTAACGAGTGCCACTACGTACTTTGCACGATTACGATGCAATCTACATAATAGATTCCGCCGCCAGCGAGTCAAGCCTAAGTGGGACCAAATGGATAAGGGCGGTTTCGGGTTTCACTCTGACGCTATCAACCGGACCCGGAACCCACTAGAGGCGCTGCAATTTGGGTAAGTGTTCTTAATCGTGCAGCGTTTTGCTGAAGTGCGGGAGCAATGAAGGAATCAAATTCTTGCATTTACCCAGGGTCAAAGACAACGAACCCCTACCCCCGACCACAGTCGAAATTACCCATCTAAACTGGGAAAATAATCCTGACCTGAAACAACATCATCACCAGACGTGATAATTATGTAAAGTCAACGAAAGTCGGTGGGGTTGGAGGAAAGGGAACTAGCAGTCAGGGCTCTTTGAAGATGTTAATGAAGATAGAAGCGTCACTCAGTAGAGTGCGAAATGTGAGACCACGCTCTCTTCATTTCACGCACTCTCTCGACCGGTCGATAGGCGAGAGTGTGTGTGAAATGAAGAGACCGTGGTCTCACATCTCGCACTCTATCACTCAGACGCCACGTTCGAATGGGCAATGAACTCTCTTATCTCCCCTCCTATGGTGACCATGAACCCGCTTCCAAAGATCAAGTGTAATTTTGGAGCTTTTGCAAGGATATTGTACACAATCGAAAGAATCTTGAGCTTAAAAGCGCTTGTGCTGAAATGGTCAAAACACGAATCGTTTCGCGTCGATGACGGTGCGAAATTCATCGGAGGATGAGGAATGCGCGCACTTTTCCCGTCGTGTTTTCACAGAGAGAGAGAGAGAGAGAGAGAGAGAGAGAGAGAGTGGGATCGAAAATGGATATTCGTGTCATAGACAACACTTCGCACAGCGTCTTGGTGTGGGAGACGACTTAGCGTATCTAAAACCTTAACAAAAGTTAAACGAAAGAAGCACATGTGTATCACGAGCACTCAGAGAAAAGTGCAATTCTTATGTCTCGAGACGAATTTAGTTTTGGCTCGGCACTAGCCAAATATATCAGTCCCGGTGTTGACATTTGATTATCTAAAGAATTGGTAGACTGTTAGCGCTCCACTTTCATACGCAGAACATAGATGTGTTGGTGCTTTCAGAGAATGGTTAATTAACAATAATGATTATGATAGCACGAAACACGCCCATTGGGGCTCATGAGCCGTTGGTGATCACTTCATTTTTCTATCCCATACGATATATATATATATATATATATATATATATATATATATATATATATATATATATATATATATATATATATTTGCAGATATTTCGATCTATTTTCGTAAATGTCAGTGGGACAGAAAGGCACGTGCACGTCACGGCAGCAGCGTGTATTGCCATCCTGATAACAAGCGCCTCCAGAAAGGGGTCAGGCGCGCAAGAGAGTGTGCGCCATCGAGAGACAACGGCATTCTGGGCAAAATGTCAAAAGTCGCGGTGAGACCATCGCCAATGCACTCGCACTGTCTAACTGCCTGCCTCAACTTTCATAGACTCGCAAGAATGCAGTGAGGTGTTCTCCCTTCCTGGGCGTTTGACATCATGTGATTGACCACAAGAACTGCGCGCCTCCAGAAATGGGTCAGGCCGAAGAGAAAGAGTGTGTGTAAAATTGAGAGACGTTCTCTTTTCCTGGAGGTTGGCGGTTTGCAATCGGTCAGACAGTGAGAGAGAGAGCATGTGAAATGGGGAGAGCCAGACACTTTCTCTGCAATTTCCTGACAACAAGAAAACGGTTGCTGCTGCAGCGTAAAAACGGTTGGCGGCGTCACGTGTGCATGCAATTGGGTAACTATCTCTCATCGGTCAGACAGTGAGAGAGAGCATGTGAAATGGAGAGTGCCAGACACTTGCTCTGCAATTCCCTAGAGAAATCAGCTGAGATTTCCACCCCCCCCCAGAACTCAGAACTATGAAACGGGACCATATTGTTGGCGAGTTTTCCTCTAACTGTGGTAGGTTAACTCTAACTCTAGTTAGTACCTACTCTAGGCTTACTCAAATTAGTTTCAATTTAAGCTAACTGAAAGCCTGCATAACGTTAAAAGCCCATAACAGATGCACAGAACCATTTCCAGACGTGAAAAGAATATCACATTGCAATTCTCTATCAAACAAACGATCTTAAAAAGTTATGCTTACAAATAGAGTTTGAATTTAGAAAGAGCCCGAAGGACGGTACGACGCGATGTCTGCGTCGGAAATAGGCATCCGGTGAGACGGAAAGAGAGAGAGAGAGAGAGAGAGAGAGAGAGAGAGATCCACAACAAATTAGACGGCGGGTGAACGACGCGACGACGGGGCGAAAACAGCTCAGATTCAGATTAGCGCGCAAGTCAGTTACGAGTCGATTACTGAAGGATAAGAGATGATGGGATGGAAATAAGGCTTCGCTAATTTGCAGAAAAACTGCATCACTTTCGGCGAATGGTAGATATATATATATATATATATATATATATATATATATATATATATATGCAAACAGATCTTTCTCGTTTCTAAAATAATTTCTTTCAGGCAACTTTTTGCAAGAGGGATAAATAATTAATGAATTATTAGTACCGCAATTATCATTTTTTCGGAAATGCTGACACATATTTCTAGGCGGGGACCTGGTATGAAATTAAAATATTAGAGCGAAAATCGGTGCATGTTTCCAGTTTGAAATGAGGTAGACCATGCCATCACTTAGTCATTCTTTTATCTTCTATTATATAAATATAAATATCAAGATATTCTCAGTTTCTATGACTAAATGCTTTGAGTATTGCGCTTGCCCACACGCATTTCGCTTTTTGGTGTAATTTTGGGTGCACAAGAAGTGGGCGGACGTTGTGGACCCTATCAATGGAAATGAGGAAAACAAGGGGATGCAAAAGAAAACAAGATATAGAGAATGATAAAGTCGTCGGCATGGAGATATACTGATATTATCTTGTATTCCGTGATATTGCTGAGATGTCAAGAAATAATTGGGTGATCTCAGGAAAACACATGTTTTTTGCTCCTACTGTACCACATATAACATAGCGTTCCAAACCTACATCAGACATTTGAAAAAAAAATTATATTCATTGTGCACACTCCTGGCCCGTTCCACATGATTCCAAACATACAGACCAGGGTTGGAGCGAGAGAGTATGCTAAATTGAGAGAGTCCCTCTCGATTTCACACGCTCTCTCACTCCAAAGGCCTTTCTGGAAGGTTGACCGGTCTGTGGAATGATGTGGTTCTGGAAGTTTAACATGGCTGTGGAATGATATTATATGTGGCAGCAATAGTAAAAACTGCTTCCTGGTTCAGTCAAAATTTCACTTGTCTTGGAGCCTAATATCGTTTGGGAAAGTGAAAATTGAACTGAACTCAAATCCTTTGTCCATTTTGCATGGAAATCAGGGAAATGCTGCTAACCAACTATCGAAAGCGCAGAGCGTTACGGTAGCTATTTTGGTTATCGAAAACTGGAATCGTCTAGGGATCGGAAATATTATTTGTACCACAGGAAAGCATCTCGACGAAGCATTTTTGTACAGAAAAGGTGCACTATCGGGCGTTCCTCGAATAATAACTACATACAATATTCCTATTCTCCATACACCTTTTGTATCGTTGTTATGGAAAGGGGGGGGGGTGGGTGGAAGCAAGTTTAGGAAGAGCGAGAACCAACTAACGATAAGCGCGCGAAACATGCATACCTACAGCATAGTAGACAATGTCATTTGTAGTATAACAGAAATACTATTAAAAACTGCTGTGCAATGTGGACAAAAACCGCGAATTCCTCATGACATTTGTGCCAATACGAGTCGATTGGCCAATTTTCCACTGCATTTCGTCGGAGAGCGGTAGATTTGATGCTGCCATAGAGTGCGAGTGAGAGTCCATTTGCGAAATTGACTGGTGGGGGCGAAATTGACCACCAGTCATAGATCGAAAGGAACGTAAAAAATGACGAAGCCAACCCGCATTTTCAGATTTTTCGATTAAAAAAATGAAAACCCAACCCGCATTTTCGGTTTTTCAAGCCCATATTTGAAAACCCAGCCCACATTTTCGTGTTTTCATGCGCATTTTTGAAAAACCAACCCGCATTTTCGACTTGCCGCAACGCACCCTTTCGACCTATGCCACCAGTGGACCAAGTACATGATTCCAAACAAATACAGAAAGGGTCATCACGAGAGAGTGTGCGAAAGTGAGAGAGTCCCTCTCGATTTCACACGCTCTCTCATTTTAAGCCCCATCTGTGTGACTGTGGGATGATGTGGCACGGCATTCTGGCGAATCTATGCAAATTGAGGCAGAAAGTTAAAGAGTGGGAAATAATGGCCGATAGTCTCAAATGATTTTAAGTTTTTGGAATTTTGTTTACAGATCATAAATATAAGTGATTTCGGAAAATCTTTGAACTCTTAAGCACTGAAAAATAAACATAGAAAAACGCCACGCAAAAAATGCGCTGAATCCGGAGTCGTGCCGAAATTTCAGCGCTTCATCGCGGCCTAAATGCAATTATTATTGAATAGAGCAAACAGACGGAATTGAGAGAAGAAAGAGAGAGAGAGAGAGAGAGAGAGAGAGACCCTTCCAATTGAAGTGGATGAGAAATGATGATGATGAGAGATGCGGAAAATGGGGCGACGTCGGTCTTTGTTCGGCGTTTATGTATAGTCTCATGCGGGGCTCTTACAGTTTTGTTAGAATCCCATTCGCCATTCAAAGAAGAAGCATACAAATTCACAAGAACTCGTCCGAAATAATAAAACGGTCCGCTGCTAAACAGCAGAAATACCGGTGAGAGAGCACGCGAATACGAGAGGTACAGGGAGAGAGAATACACATGATTCCAAACCTACAGACCAGGGTTAGGACGAGAGAGTGTGAAAAAGTGAGAGAGTCCCTCTCGATTTCACACGCTCTCTCACTCCAAAGCCCTTTCTGGAAGGTTGAGCGGCATGTGGAATGATGTGAATACGCACATTACAGTAGTCCATGACGAATTTACTTTCAAATTTGCAGCAAATTTCTTAGTGATGACGCAATGATCGCAAACTACGAGCACATTTAGTTTATTTCTGGTGCGGGGATGGAGAGTCCCGTGAGACCGATAGTGGTGTACTAACGGCGAAACACGAATGCACGAGATATCTAGGCAGCGAGAGAGAGATTGAGAGAGAGAGAATGGGGCGGAAAGTGACGCTTTGTTCTTATGTGAATAGAGTCATATTTGTTGTCGCTGCTCTCTGTAGCTGTTTCCAATGGCGTCTCGCTTTTTTCTGAAATATGAGATCCGGGAGCCGCGGCCGGACATTGGCACAAAATAGGAATATTTGAGAACAATGTACAATGAGTTGAAAAAAAATGGAGTTGTGGCTGGCTACACATCATTCCACAGGCCGGTCAACCTTCCAGAAAGGCCTTTAGAGTGAGAGAGCGTGCGAAATCGAGAGGGACTCTCTCACTTTTGCACACTCTCTCGTCCTAACCCTGGTCTGTAGGTTTGGAATTATGTGGCTAGTGGTGAGAACTAGGCGTGAATTCAGAAAACGAATGACTCTGTTCACGGGGGCTCAAAGGCGGATAAAAAAGCGGTCCGCGAATAAGCTGCACTTACTACGGTATAATGCTTGATGTAGTCCACAATTTTCTTCGCAATACCGTAGTGAGCGATGGAAATTTTACGCATTGCGCTCGTGACCATTATCTGTTCATTTCTCTTGTAGAGGATCTGAATTTTTGAGCCCCCGTGCTGTTGTCGCTTTAATGATTAAACGGTTTGAGTCGGCCATCAATTGAAGAAAACGCAGTTATGCAGCAGGATGCATAATTTCGAGAATACCTACGAAATTAGGCCGTAAAAGAGTTAGTTAACGATTCACGGTTGCAAAACACGTGGTGGTGGTGGTGGTGGTGTACTGTACAGCCGTCGGTGTGCGGGAGTAATGGACGACGAAAATTTTCTGACAGGGGGAGAGATACCATTTCGCTCTACTAACAATAAAAGATAGAAATATTCGAAAGGAAGGGGGAATTTTGATGGCATTCTAGGAAATGTCGTTCAAAATGGCGAAAAACTTTTATTGTGCTTTGCAAGGGCAGAATCTTGGATAAGCGGGAGCAAAATCTCGCGCCCTGACCCCTTTTTGGAGGGCTTTACGTGGTACACAGAGCGCAAATTTGCTAGGAGAACGGTTCTCCAAGGTTTCATTTGTTAGAAAACGATTCTCCACCCTCCTCCTTCCACGCACTCTCTCGTCTCGGACAGCAAACGAGAGAGCGTGTGGAAGGAGGAGGGTGGAGAATCGTTTTCTAACAAATGAAACCTTGGAGAACCGTTCTCCTATCAAATTTTCTTTCAGTCTATGAGGAATGAGGAGGGGCGCTTAGTCATCGCATTTGACAACACTCCGAGAGATGAACCCGGGGGATAAACGAGAGGCGTAGCTCGTCCCCAATATTCACAAACAACAATGGGATGAGAGAGAGAGATAATTGCTCCGTATGATGCTTGAAATGAGAGAAAGAGGGTGAGAAGACGGAAATATGCCTGGTCCTCAACGATGGCCTGCTAATGCGTTCACATCCCACATCATTCCACATGCCGGTCAATCTTCCTGAAAGGCCTTTGGAGTGAGAGAGCGTGTGAAATCGAGAGGGACTCTCTCACTTTAGCATACTCTCTCGCTCTAACCCTGGGCTGTAGGTTTGGAATCATGTGATCTAGGAGGGTTCAGACGCGATAGAATGTGGGGGGGACGAAAACAGGGGGGAAAACAAGCAATAAGTACTCAGAGCGCGAAGTCTCCAGCTTTCCTTACTCTGGAGTGTTCAATTCTCCTAATAATGAGAGACTTGATGTCTCCATCTCTCAATGTCGCATGCTCTCTCAGCTGGAGACAACATCTCCAGAGTAAGGAAAGTTGGAGACTTCGCGCTCTGTGTACTGAAAATTTGCACAATTAAAACAAAATGTGTTCATTAATGTGCAAAAAGTCGGCCAGGGGCATGCGGAAAAATCTTCAATGATGTGCAGAGTAGTGGCCAAACTAGGTGTGTGAGACCTACCGTGCGAAAACACATGTAAAATAGAGAGAAAAGCCAACTTGCAAAGGTACAAAAAGCTCCAGAAACGTATGAAAATGCGACCAGGAATAACCACGTTAACGCACCAACTTTTTATTTTTCCCACGCGACTACTGACTGCGAAAAGTGACCCTGCACACTCGGGTTTCACATTTCCAACATAAGTCTCCGAACAGATTACTTTCCAGCGTGGAGATTGAATCTCCAACCTCCCACATTGTATTCACATCTCTTTATCCCAGTATTGACATATTTGTAGCATTAGGTGGAGCTGAAAAACGGTGAGAAAGAAATACAGATCACATAAGCAGGACACATGCTTCCAAACCGACAGACAGGGGTTAGGGCGAGAGAGTATGCAAAAGTGAGAGAGACCCTCTTGATTCTACACACTCTCTCACTCCAAATCCCTTTCTGTAAGGTTTACCGGCCTGTGGAATGATGTGAGGATACAAAAAAAGTGTGCTACAGAGGATTAATAACTCACAACAAATGAAGAAATGATCAAAAATAAAATTACTGTGCTTTAAAAATGAAGTTCCCTCTCTCTCGTCCCTCTCTTGGCCATACATAGAAGAATCAAGTTAATTCAACAATGACGAGAATAACGGAGTACAACCTACTGCTTTAAATGGCATTTTCGGTCGTTTTCGCGGTATCATCTTACCCTGTGGTGCTCTGCCAATGTACACTGCCGTAATGTGTTGATGCACCGACGGTACATTCGGTACTCGAGTACCGTTTGCGCCACCTTAATGTTAGTTCACTGTATACGAGTCGAGCCACCGAACTGTGAACCTCTAACACACTGAAAATACATCCGTAACATACCGGGAATAGGCGTGAAAACATCCGAGAAAGGTTTGTCCATCGGACCGGAAGGCCTCACACACAATTTCCACGAGCATCACTTTGTCCTATTCAATAAAATATTAACTCGGAGGTTCATCATTCTCATCACAGCACATGCCACATGATCTACAGGAAGGGGACAGGACGAAAGAGTGTGCAAAAGTGAAAGAGTTCCCCTCGATTGTACGCGCTCTCCCCTTTCTGTAGGATTGATCGTTAATGTAATTGCCTGTTCCGCTTCCAAACGATCTTCAGCAATTGTCAGAAAAAGAAGCACACTTTAAAAACAGAAATTGATTCGGCCATTAGATTCCATTAGACTCACCTGTACTACTTAATATCTCACCTTATATATATATATTTATGCGAATTCACATGGAAAAACGCGGTTACAATGACAGGGTACGTACACCTTGCAAACGCTTGAAATTCTCTCACTGGTTTCACAATATTTCGAAACCCACCCCGGAAGGCCGCGAGAGAGAGCGAGTGCGCGCAAATGTCATAGCGTTTTCCGCGTCACTAACACCCGTGAGCCTCGTTAGCTCAGTTGGTAGAGCGTCAGACTTTTAATCTGAATGTCAGGGGTTCGAGCCCCCTACGAGGCTAAACTTTTGCAATATTTTTAGCTTTATGAAAAACATAGTAAACTGCTTTCAGAATCTGCTAACCATGAAATTCTCTGCTTAGCTATATCTACTTTTCGATATAGATGTATTCTCCCCCAAAACAAACATCAATACGTACGCAGCGCTTTATCTGGCGAGATTTCAACAACAAAACAACGGTAGGTCATCGAACTATTTTCACAACGAGAGAAACATCAATACTTTACTGTCAACACTTAGCAAGGAAAAATAAATGAAAAAGAAGAAACAGAACCAGGCCGACTACAGATAGCATCAAAGATCATCGGAGTGCAGAATGTGGGGACGGAACGATACGATAGATTGGTTGGTGGTGTGGTGCGGTGCGGTGGTGAAGTCGGCGTGGAGACGTTTCCCAATCGTCGCTCACTCAATGATCATCTGCACGGGCGTGTGGACGAGCACCTCGTGAACATCTGAATGGTCAATGATAATTCGTCGAACAAGAATTGCGCATCGTCTTATGTCCGCCTTTCGAAACACAAAACTGCAGTTTTTTGTCACTTGAATTTTGGAGTCGCGCCCTACTTCATCTTTGCATCTCTACTCCCAGCTGGAACGCAATCGAAACGTTGAAGAAGACAAATATTATGTCTCCAAAATTAGGCAAAAAGGAGCGCGTAATCGGGCAGCAATCGGCTATGATCAATACAAATAATACCAATAGTATTATATAATATTAAAACCACTGACTGTTGAATGACAGCTTCTCGTCAATGTTCCTGCTCCTAATGGTGCTGTCGTGGTTGGCAATGAAGAGCACAGCTCCGCCCTCCCTCTGCTCCCATCCAAACGACTTGCAGTACTCGGCAATCTTCTGGTCTGCAAGGCAATACTCACGCAATTAGGAAAATTAGAATATGTAGTATTGCTAGAGCAAAGGTAAAGTTACTACCGGAATCAAGAGATGTTAACGTCGACTAGCGACTACTCTGCCGGGGCTCACCGATAAGGCCGGTTCGCTAACTAGATCTACGTATCCCCTGCTGACCAGGCTTCTGGGGCACGTTACCTTCCGCAATCAAAGTTGCTACTAATTTTGCCGCCACGAAGGGGATGGAAGGCATGGTGAACCTGGGCTGGGATCACCAAGCCTTTGCTGGATATTTAAAATTGACACAGAGTTAAAATGTCAATTTTAAATATCCAGCACATTTTAAATATCACTCACCATTGGCACCGCCGAGCAGTCGGACGAGCTGCGGGCGCTCGATGCACTGGAACGTCGTCGAGATGACCTTGCACGCGACTGCAACCAGAGTATATCGGTATTGCGTCAAGACTAGGCAATCCATCACACACAAGAAACTGCACCACTCACAGATGCGGACTGCCTCCTCGAAGCCGGCAATCTGCTTGATCAGCTTGCCCACCTCGGCCGGCTGCTTGAACCTGCGCAACATACGATATACGTAGAGCATACGGTAAGTGATTACGGTAACGCTGGCGTTGGTAAGGAACCAATACCGTAATAAGTCAGTTCTCGATTACAACCACTACAGACTCACTTGTCGTCGGCGGTGTACTCGCCCTTGATCAGCTTCCAGAAGACGGGGAAGTCGCACGACTCGAGGACGGAACCGAGCGCGAGTACGAGACGAAGCTCCTGATCGAAGGTAATATACAATGATAAGGTAGCAACTTCGTGAAAAAAATTCCAAACATCAGTCTTCTTTCGTTATTTTTTTATTGTCCAAAAGATTGAGTATGAGCGCTCACTGCGCACCTCACACTCGAGCGCATTTTGTCACCCGCTTGAACCCATAAAGTACGTATTCTCGTTTACTTTCAAAATCGTATATCAGCTGTCTAGTCAAAATCACTTTTCTCACGATAACAACTGCGATACTAGTAATATTAACATTATTTTAATATGTTACAGTTAATAACTCACAGCCGTATTGATTCTGTTCGCGTCGATGAGGCACTTGGCGAGCGCAAAGTCGGCGCCCGGCAGGACGGTGAGCGTCTTGAGCAGGATGAGACGGACCGTCGTCTCGTCGTACCTGCGAGAAGAGGGCGGAGATAAAGGACGGGTGAAACGATTAAGTGCAAGGAGGATAAAATAAACAAGGAACAGGGGGCGAAAGAATTTGACAAAAAAAAAGGTCAAGATTTTTTGCTAAAAAAAGGTCAAGATTTAAAATAATATTCGGATAATGAGGATTGCATTTTTTTTTTCAAATTAAATGCCGGAAATGCTCTCACTTGTCGGGGTTGAGCTGGTAGAGCTTGAGGGTCGTCAGCGCGATGTCGCGACAGTATCTACATGAATAATGATTAATCAATCGATACACATTCCCTTCCACGTTAGACATCCCGGTGAATAATCAATAATACCCCCCGAATCAGGGGGCCCTGATACCGAACCTGTTCTCGTTGGCCATGGCGGCGATGCACTGCTGCAGCTCCATCACGTTCTCCGGGTTGTATCTGGATTGCATTTATTGATTATTATTTATCTATCTATAATCGATAACTGATTATAGAAATTATCGTCTGCTATATAATCTGCTAGGAGATTAATGTCGTAGCCTGGCGAATTAAACTACCAAAAAAAATGTTTATAAAAATCAAGAACGTCCTACTCGTTAAATGTGCAGTCTACTGTTCGAATTCGTTGAAAGCTTTTACATCTTTAACAAAAGAAGCATTACCCAACCTGTTCACACCCTGAATGTGCTCGTCGAGCGAAGCCTTGAGACCGTCAAACTGACCCATCTTGTAGTATTTCTGCAATTGATCGATAATTCGTGATACAGTACCCGAACGACCACCTCCGGTGTCCAATCTGACCGCACATCTGCAGCAACAGAGATAGCTCGCAACCTGGTCACGAACCAGATAATTCACAATCCAGCATAATAATTAAAAACAAATGTTTTTATACCACAAATCCTTGCATAATCACAGTGACACTGCTCAAACAAGTAAGCAAAATTCCCCCAGAAACATTACAAAACAAGGCGGCGATAGCTGGCTGATAAGGCAGAAAGAGCAAGTGATCAGCACGAGAAGTGAACAATTGAAAAAAAACGAGGAATACTGTAGAATACGCCCACCTAGCCAAAGCATAATTTGAAAACAGGAAATTTGTAAACGGATAACATGGTTGTTGCCACTCGAAATATAAGGGGTGTTATCACAGTAGATCATCTCACATCTTATCTGGAGCTGAGTAATTATGAAGGGGGGGGGAATCGACAGAGGTAAGGCTATAAGGGTGTAATTGCAACTATGTCTTTTTAGCATGCACTTGGTGTATCGTCTCTCACTAAATCAATAAATAGCGTAAATAATATATATTCTGTGCTGTGTAAGCGCTATACATCTCTGTATAATCTTCAGGTAAAACTCTCTACGTCAAAGAGCGGCTATTTACATAATCTATACAATACGAAAAACCGTCACACTCAGAGATACCGTAGTATCGTCTACCAATCGATATTTGATCTATCTCCCTACAGCAGCTGCTTGCCAAACTCTTGCAGGTCCGGAGGCAGGAGGGCCCTGAAAAAGCAGAATTTTGCTGGGTGGCAGGCCGATTCAGGTTTCAATCAGTAGCCAAAGAAATAGTGATAACCAATATATATCAGTGTTCGTCCAAACATTGATGGTGCCACAATATTTTTGAACAAGCAGGTAAATTTCTGATGAACGGCCATGCCTTCCGCGCGAAACTCACTTGAACAGGTTGTCGAATATCTTGAGCGCGTTGGGCAACGTGGAGGGAATGGAGCGGGACAGCCACACGTGCTGGAACTGCGCGCGGATCTCGAGCAGACTGCAATTATTGACTCGAAGTAAATTTCCTTTTTTTAATGTCTGTCACATCCCAATCACTCATGTCAGGCTGGGAGATGTGAACTGAAAACACGACAGTGAAACAACACATCGGAAGTTCTAGTTTCCGATCGACACCAAACACTCTAAAAATGATAATTCTAGAAAATTAGGCCACAATATCCCACTAACCTACCGTAACCCACGCCAACAGTACCTGTTCGCCAGATCCGTCCTGATGGCGAGCGGCAGGTGGCCGACGCCCACGCGACCAGGCGAGTACGGAATGCCCGTGTCGCTCCTGCAATGCAGATATTGCATTTATACAATTATGCGATCAAAGGAGATGATGTGAAATCGCGACATCACACAAACGTGACAGCCGCCAACGCTACTATTTGGTAATCAAAGGAAGCCCGTTATTTGACTTTTGTTATTTGACGATCTTATCATTCTATAAATGTAGCTAGTTATTGATAACGTAAAGTTCCAAACAAGTCAAGTCGCAGTGACTGAACGACAGAGCACTTTGACTAAACATCTTCACGAAACCCCGATCATACGTGGGCACGAGGGGGCAGGGGCACTGTGCAAATTTGGGTCGGGGTTTCCGGGGGCCCTGTGCAAAAGTGAAAATGAGATGGATACTAGAGAAAATCGAAAAAACATGCCTATTCGAAGGTTCACATTTTTTCGGGGGCACTCGCGATATACTATACTGAATCGGAGGCATTGTGCAAAAAGGCTCGGAAAAATGCCGCCCACGTATGACCCCGATCCGCCTTGAGGGGAGCACCGGGCAAAGCCAAGAAAAATCGGTCGAACAACCAAACCTAATAGATCCATGGCGCCAATCAAAACATCAATATTTAATCCACTGTTACCGTACCTCTTCCTATCGGCCTCGTGGAGCGCGCCGTTGTTGTTGGACATGTACGAGCCTCCGTGGACACAAAGCGACTGGCCGATTCTGAAAGGAAAATTATCACACATTTCTACCGTAACAGAATAACCGTATCCCTCCTTGCTCAAATCCAATCGATAATTGGCACTATACAATACCTGCTTGCGAGGACAAGCAGCTCCGTGACGAGCTTGATCTCGGCGAGTACGAGTGCCAGCTCAAAGTTGTAGGGCAGGAGGCGACGCGCGTCGTCCAGCGCCTTCAGTGATCGACGCAGCTCGATGCGCGCCTTCTGCAAAATTGCCTCATTTGTATTATTAATATATTGCCAACTTTTATTAAAGCTACAGTTATTTAACTAATTACATTTGTACAGCTATTTAAAATAAAAGTGCGTCCTTGATTGCATATCCCTTTTTGACACAATGACGAGAAAATCTTCATTTGGACTCCTCCAGTTTCTAGCAATCGTCACAGCGCAAATCATCCTAGTGCGTCCTCAGATTTTAAACATTTTGCTTTTTGTCTAGTTTTCATGCATCACCCAGTTAGATCGCCGTTTCGCGCGCACCTTGAATATAACTGGCGTGAGGCGGTCGAGCGCCAGATTCTCCGGATTGAGTATGATCTCGACAAAGACGGAAATGGGCGGCAACGAGGAGGAGGGATAAGGAGCAGCAGTGAGAAGAGGCAGGGTGGACGTCGATCGCTTCGATGCCGCCACTGTAATCGATAGTACCAATTGGATACGGTATCTAGCAGAGTACGGTAACGCAGTGGCAAAATTGCGTTTTGCCGCGAAAAGTAAGATTCCAGGAAAAGCCAAGTTTCAGACGCTTCAAATAACGGGTAGAAAACAGAGGAGGCTACTTATACAGTTGAATATTGTATCCAAAAAAATAGAATTCAAATAAAACTGACATGGCGGGGACACGGCGACGGCCGAGGGCGAGACGGACAGCGCCGCTGCAGTCGACGCCAGCTGCAACAAGGACGGAGATAATAACAGGAATAATTCCAAGCAGAACCGATGAAGGTCGCTTGTGCGCGTTTCCCCGCACAATGATACTCAACTTCTATGTGGTGTAAGCAGTTAGTGACCATCCATCGATGCATACAAAATAAGCTTCACACCAGTCACGTCACCACCCGCTACTTTCCCGCTTCACCGTCCTCCCTAATACCCTCTCATGACAAAAACCCTCACATCAAAGTCGCCAGCGTCCTGCCCGGGGCGCCAGGTGCCGCACGAGAAGCGCGTCAGCTGGTGCTCGACGCGGCCGAGCGTCGACGCCTGCTCGAACAGCGCCACCATGTCACTGCAACACCAATTAACATTAATTAATTAGTAAAAAATAAAACCATTAGTAAAAATAATCAATAAGTGCGCACTGACCCGTCCAGCAGCACGTGGTGGGCGGTGATGCGCGGGAGGAGGAAGGCGAATCGACGCATGTCCACCGAGCAGTTCCAGCCCACGCCCACTGCAGCCAGTAGAGGGACGTACGAGAGGGAGGGAGGAACAATCTCGCAGCCCGTTGACAACTCGCACACCATCGTGCCTGCAAGTAGCTACTTTTGGTCTAACTATAACCTCATTGCAATTATTATCGATTAGTACATAACTTAATAAATATATTATTAACGGGGGGAAGAGAATGAAAGAATGGAAATGGAATGAAATGAAATTCATGAAAAAAATTATTTCTCGTACAATCTTTAACAATTAGTAGCATATCTGAATCACAGAATCGTCTGGATCCTGTTGAAATAAATGATTGAATGAGACTGATGACATTCACGTTTCAAGGAATACATTTGTTGATAAAAGTTGCGCTATCACCGATATCCTCTTTGTTCGAGTCGTTATATTCGCATCCCCCCTCTCTTTCACAACATCATAGCCCATTCCTGTCGGCTACCGTACTCTATCAATCAATATTCACCGACAACGGTACTCTTCTCGCCCAGCTTCGCCGCCAGTAGCGCCTTCTTCGCAGTCGAATCGGGCGCCGCGCACAGATAACCGTCGTCGCCTCAAATATTAAAATTAAAACTGAATATTAACCATGCATGACACACATCTTTTGTCGGCAACAGGTATTTACAATTGGCTCTTCACACAGCCAAAGCATGGATATTCAACTTTACAACACATGAAATGAGATTATCCAGTTTTGCCTTTTTGGGATAACTCTATCAATAATCAAATCACTCGATATCTCGCTCTCTCACCGGTGGAGAAGCGCAGGACGAGGGAGACGCGGGGGTTGAGGAGTCGCTCGACGTCGAACGGGAAGCGACCCTCGACACACAGCGTCACGTAGGGAGGCACACGAGACAACTATAACAAGGCAGAGTTGGTACCGAGATCAATTTGTTATTCACTGTAGCATCCGACAGCACGGCAAGTTTTGCACGAGATGTTGTTCAAATCTCAGAAATTTTTTTTCAAAAACAGAAATATTATGATATGGGCCTTCTAAATCAACATTTATCAACTTGGGCCTCATCCCCAGCTCTCGTCAAACACCTTCGAAACACCAATCTCACGGGCGTATTTTACCAACCTAAAAGCAACTTTTTTTTCATTTAAATGTTCCCGAAATCCAAAGAACGGGAATTTTAATTTTAAAAACACATATTTTTAAAACAATATAATTAAAATAATGCAAAAAAGAACGAACTGAGCTCGCATTCTTCTCGTCCACCTCAACAGAGAGGAAGATGCGCTTGACGCGCCGCTGCACCGCCGCCAGCACTTGTCTGGAAGCAAAAAAAAATATTATTATTCTTCACTACACTTCTCAACTCAACCGATTGAAGCGTGGTGATCAGATAGATAAAATACTGCTGCCATTCGAACGGTACTTGTTTGGTTTCCAAGCTAGGCCTAGTCTCAGTACAGGAAGCTGATCATAATTTAAAAAATGATAGATTCACGAATTGGACTACTGGCGTGTGTGCCCCGTCTTTCTTTACCTCGGTATGTCTCTCGCCAACAGAACGTGTGTTTACCCGCGGAACATGATATCATCTTAGAAGAGCTTTGTGCATTTGTAATGCCACCGTACCTATTGGCGATGAGGATGCTGGAGATGTTGGGGCCAAAGTGGGCAGCTTTCGACAGCGGGAAATCGTCCAGGAAGTGGTCAATGATCGTCCGGCAACCGAGCGGCTCAATGTAGTTGGACTGCAGATCCAGTGAGGGCACCAGCTGGAAAAGACCAGATATTATAAAAAGGAATGCCCAGTTGCCGGCACAATCGTGTTTCATAAAGACCGCATCAGTAGATAGATACAACCTTGCTAATACTGAGATAATACATATTACATTTATAAAATGATACGATCATACCAAAAGCCGAATAACGAACTTCCGTTGTTTATCATACAGGACCCTCTCGCTTTTGCGTGCTCTCTCGTCTCGGTAAACACAGGAAGTTCCCAGTTCGACATTCTGTTTGATCGTATCATTTTATAACTGTAATACATACCGTAACAAACAGCTCGTCGCACACTTGCGACATGTGGAAGAGATCCCGGTTGGTGTACGGTAGCTGGTATCGATCCGTCGTGCGCACCTGATAAAGTAGTCAGTAGTCGATCGGTGTTATGAGGCGACAGGCTACGATATTTCTCACCTCGAAATTGACGAACAGATAGTTGGCCTTGCAGTAACTGAGCCGGGTGGCGAGTTGCAGCAGCTGAAATCGTCTCGCATTTCATTATGATATTTATTTAATTCAACAGATAGTCTCTTTGCAATTCCCACCTTAAAATCGAAATACTGGGGATGCGAAACCCAGGGCATTTTCGCTCATTTTTTTATCCAATCCACAAAATCCAATCCGTATTGCCCGCTAAATACCAGTAATTCTCACGGATCCCCACTTTTGCACATTTCCGTTACCATGTTCACACGCTGTTAGGGAAGATAAGCATCACTGACCTCCACTCCCCCCCTACCGTAACCTCATTGTCCTCCTGCTTACCGTCTCCGTGTTGAGTATCCTGCAGCCGGAGAAGTCCTGGTAGATGGCGCGGAAGGTCCGATCCGGGTCGTCCCTCACAGTCATTGAGGGAATGTCGCCCGTCGTGAGGATGCCCGGTAGGTGGAACTGCAGATTTATTTTTACGCTCATATATGGGTAGCACTTATCTGAGCGGTTTTGCACAGTGCCCCTTGTACAAGTAGAGTCCATTGCGTGACGCCCCCGAAAATTCTAATTACGTTCCCATCTTGGTTTTTATCATTTTGATTTTTGCACAGTGCTCCCGAAAACAAGTAATCCCATTTGCACAGCGCCCCTGCACCCCGGTGCCCACGTATGTTTACGCTAACTGGAGGAACTCCAATTGCAACTCGAATCAAATTCAAGAGGAGTGCTCGATCTTGTTTTTTTTCCTCTCTTTTTTTCGTGACCCCACCCATCCCTCACCTGCTCCGTGTCGACGTGGTGGGCTGTGGTGCCATTGCTGGCAGAGTGTCCGTTCTGCTGCTGCAGATGCTGCGCCTGCTGCAGGCCTGCCTACAAGAGAAGAGAGGGATCAATATAGTCCTACACAGAAACAAAATCTCAACAGCTTTGGAATGACGCCATTTCATCTAGTCATCTGGCCCGCCTACACCTCGGAACTCGCAGGTTCCAACTGCGAGTTCGATTGTACGTGCTACTGTGGAATAACAGCAACTTGTGGTAATAATAATAATAATCGCTCACATGCTTGACGGCGTATCGATGCAGCCGCACAACCTGCACCAGTGTGGCCATCGCGTAACGAACGCCCGCGTAGTCACTCGCCTAAATGATGTTATTCAAATTAAAATTTCTTGTAATGTGCATTAATAAAGCATGTAGTAATCAAGGCTGGGGAAACGTCGATATTTTATTTTGAATGCTGAGACCAACAGGTTACCGAACCACACTGTCTCTCCCAAAAACAACTGCCTGAAACATTTGACTCCCTGATTTTAGCAACCATATTTCTCTCACAATTTAAATCAATTTTTGAACGGCACATTATGCAGGATTTTAGTCATTTCTCAATCACTGACCGTAATCTCGATGCCATTGGCCTCAATTGCCAGACAATAGCTGCCGCTCTTCCGCGCGTCGTCCCACACGCCCACCGTCACGCGCCCCTCCAGCGACGCGTCCTCGCGGTCGTGATCAGCCGTCTGTAATGCACACAAAAAAAACATTATTACCATACGTATTATTGATCTACAGTGTCACAAAACTGTATTTGCAGTACGACTCACAAGAATAGTGAGAATACCCACGATTAACTAAATGATATAGCGCTGAAGCCATAGGTCGGAAGGGTGCGTTGTGGCAAGCCGAAAATTGGGATTGGTTTTTTTTCTCGAAAATGGGCATGAAAAAAACGAAAATGCGAGTTGGGTTTTCAATTTTTTTCATTCAAAAATCTGAAAATGCGAGTTAGCTTCGTCGTTTTTTTACGTACCTTTCGTTAGCTTTTTTGACCTATGGCTTGAGCTGCCTCCAACACGACTGTGCCGACTACTGTGTAGCGAACAATCAATCGATATTATCCAGCATCTCTCACTTTCCCACTCATACTCACCTTGTGTCCGCGGTAGTCCATCTCGAGGCCGGCCGAGTTGAGCAGTGGCGCGGAGATCTGAATGGCCTGCATGAGGCGGCGTGGACACCCGTCCGACGAGTCGTCAAAGTAGATCTTCAGTCTGCAAAATCAATCAAGAGATGGATCGAGAGGTGGCTGTTCGAAAGACCGTAAAACATTGCGCACGGGATCAAATACCAAAAACGTTTGTTCCCGAATGTCCCAAATGATGTCTGGTTTTAAAGGTTTCAGGGTGAAAAATCGAAAAAAAAATCTGATTTCTCAAATTTTCAGGCGCTACCGCGCCTGGATAACCTGAAATGATGCCTGATTTTTCGAAATTTCGCCTCAAAAAAGCCCAAAAGCTGTCTGGTTTTGTTCCCTAGAACGTACTTTTTGGTCTATACACGGGATTAGTGTGATACGTAATGAAGGCACTTACACTACCGCGGAAAAAAACCGATTCAATTAGACGAGTGGATGAAACACAAAAGAGGAGCTTTCTCCCTTAAAATAAAAAGACGAGTCAGAATCTCTCACCTATTGTCCTTGGGCAGTTGGAAGGGCCGCGCAGCTCCATTCACTCTGACCAGCTTCGGCTGCGGCCACAGCATATCCGTCCAGCACTCGGGACGACCCGACTTGAACTCGGCCGATCTGCCAATATTTATATTATGTGTATTTTTAAAAATTGTTTTCCTAACATTGCCAACACCCATATTTGAGCAGTGTCACGCTCTCTATTAGCAGGAATATTTTAAAACAACATGATGACACTCCGGTGAGCATTGCATCACGCAACAAAGCATCATAACTGCTCCGAACAAAAGTGGACACTCATCCCGCTTCTTACTGCTTTCACAAGCTCTTTATAGCATCACTTATTCACCCACAATTTCGATGTCTCACCGGTCATTGAATAGCGCTGCGGTGCTCGTCTCGCAGGAGATCATCGACTGCCGATCAAAGTCCATCGACTCCACCGACGCCGTCCGACGAATTCCACGAGTCACACTGCAAAGAAAAACCATTTTACAATTACATTTATTTATTATGACAGGCAATAATGCTCAGAAGAGGATGGGTCGGAATTGCTTCGTCAGTTACATTCCACCGTTGGGTTCCGATTGTTCGTTTCCAAAGAACCAGCCGGTTACTCATCATTTACCGCACATTTGGTCGTTCAGCTCTTTTCAGTTACTCTCGTAACCAAAATAATAATTATTTATGAAAAGATTATAATTTATACTTAATCAATAATAAATCAACCAACGTTTCGGCGCTGAGCAGCGGCAGCAGCGCGCCGCCTTTCTTCGTCGCAATCTCGAAGGCGTCTTCGCCCTGTAAGAAGCACGTTTCAGCACAGTTACAAGTTTAGTCGATACAGGAATCACTTGATACTGTGTCGGCCGCTAGCGTAAATCTAATAAACACTTTTCAAATACCGTACCACGCTTTAATCACTCCCCATTACCGTACCTTGGCCGTCTTCGCTTTGGGATCTCCTCCTGCAGCCAGCAACTGTCTCACAATCTCCTCGTCGCCTCGTCTGACGGCAGTGAGCAGGGGCGTCTCTCCTTTCGTGTTCGCCGCATTGACGGACGCGCCAGAGTCACACAGCGTCCTGAGTTTAGAATATCAGAATAATAAATGAATAATCATATTACACTAATACATAATTAATATGCCTAATTGAGACTGTATTACAACGAATTTTGGTTGTTTTTTTTAGTCAGCCACTGCTCGATTGAACGCCGTACTCCCTGCTGCTCGAATATCATCAGACTGTGAAACACAAATGCACCTAATTTCAGAAAAAGAATCATTCCTCACGCATCTACACTGAATAAAAATTAGCAATTTTGGCATAATTAGTTTTCACAATAGAATCGAACAATGGATCCATACGATCTACAGTTCCCGGATTCAGAACAGCATGAAACACAAATGAGCAATTTCAATAAAAATAGCGTGTTTAAAACGGTTTTTTTAATAAATAACGAGCGCAAACACATCAGAAACGAAAATCCAAGTCGCGTTACCTCACGATATCGACAGTGGAGAAGTCGGCGGCCCAATTGAGCAGTGTGTTCTTCGAAGACGCCGAATCCACCGAGTCTACTGGGATTCCCGACGAAATCAGCTGGCATAGACGACCGTTGCTGAACAATAATAATAATATTTTAAAAACCAACAATTTTAACTTAATTCTCCCACTTTCAATAGATTGTAGTCTTTTGGAAATCATTTTGCGAAACGCATTGCGCAAGCGAGTGTTCATCGATAATAAGACTTGGGTGAAACGCGCAACCCACTTTGCCAGCGTGATCGCCTTGAGCACCTCCTGCACGAAGGCGTTGCGTACCGCGTCAGACTTGCAGCACTGTAATTAGCATAATTCGATATTATTTAAATAACATATATAATAATTAAATTAAGCCTAAATGGGTGAAATAAGGCGACAAGTAGCAACCTGATAGGCGGTTTTACCGCCATCCGACTGCACGCAGGGATTGACGCCGTTAGCGAGCAGCGCATTCACAAAGTCCGTCGAGTCTGGATTAATAAAAATTAATAATTCATTAATTAATACTACAAGTGCTGTCTCTTCACCAAACACCTGTGCTCACAATAGCAACAAAGAAATTCGGACGCGCTGCGAGTAAATGTAACTAGTTTGTAAGCATATCTTCGCGCTAATTAGATCAACCATAGCTCAACAGCGAGGAAAACATAATAAAATATATTATATAAAGTCTAATTTACCGATTGCAACAGCTCTATGGAGCAGCGTGCCCTCCTTGCAGCACACAATGTCCACCTGGTCGTGGAAGTCGGGTTTGGCTTCTGAAACACGACTTTCCTAGTCGATATTTCACGAGAAATCAATCAATAATTGTGTACAAAACAGGGGAAATGGAGGGAAACGCACTCAATTGCGAGAGGATGCTGCACAGCACGTCGACACGGCCTTCCTCAACGCACTTGAGCATGAGGTCGGCGGCCCGCTCCTCACCAGCAGCCGCCATGACTCTGCCGATGTCCTTAACATAATCATTTCGATAAAATACCTATCACAAATAACAAAATACCAGGAGAGAAGCCATGAGGTTAAAGAAAGTCTAAAAGTTTTTCCTATGAAAATAGCGAGAACTATCATTTTGACGGGTTGTAATGACAGTACTGCTTGACTGATAGCTCAGCAACATATTTGACCACGTATTTTGAATAATGAAAGGTGGAACAAATTAAAAGAATAAAGGAAACAGCTTGAAAATGCGAAACGACGTGGAAATGCTTGTGCAAACTTACAGTATACCGAGTACACCACGTGTGTAGGAAATGACAGACGTCACGTTGTGCGTGACGAGAGAGTACAGTAGTTTGAGAGAGCAACTTTCTACAAGATCTCATTTCGCACTTTATTTATTATTAATTTATTGGTTTCTAGATTGATGGACATAAAGTGCAAACAGGAACTCGTGACAGTTATGCATAATACAAAGAGTTCGAGGTTTACTTTGAAAAACTGTGCTCACGTTTTCGAAACTTGCTCTCCCTGTCAGTTCACACACAAGACATTCAGATTTAATTATCATCTAACACGAACAAAATGGAAAATTAACAATATTGCATGCTCATCGATATAATATAACCTAGGATTGTTTCTGGTATATGGCAAAAGAAAAATGGTAGTGCGGTTACAGAGGGATCGTCTTCCGTGCAGACTAGGATTTCACAGGACGGATTACGGTAGGTCGGGATACGGTAGAAGGCATTCTACTTGATGCTGAGACGGTGTGGATGACGGAGGTCTCTGTGAGAGTCAACTGGTGGAATTTGCAGCGAGCTATTGAGGTGACCACTCTGAAAGGGTTTTTGTAAACAATATTTTATTTATTAATTTTGCATTAATGGAAGAGCAAGAATAATGTTAAGAAATAGGGAGTTTTTTTAAGGCAGGAATGCTCTCAGAAATTGATCAATTGCAAAAAGTTCAAAGTATCAGATAAGAAAATTTCACCAGTTTACTACGACTTACCTTCTGTAGGCAGGAATGTTGTAGAAAACTACGATCGGGCTGATGACTGCAGCAAATTCGGCGATCTGAGATATATTTATGGTATTTTTATAACTTAAAAAACGTGATAAATGTTGTAGAGAAGGTGGGGAAAGCTATGTAATGACCGTGAACGTGATTTTTCCCTCACTAGTCAGAAATTTGCAACATTTACAGATATTGGAACGACGAACCATCTGCATGGATGCCTCCAAAAAGGGGTCGTAGACCTGGACCAATTGGGTTAGCACGAATAGTGAAGCACTCGTGACAGGAAGCAATGGAGTGACGACGGCTTGTAATGTTAGAACCTAAATAAATAAACTATGTTCAAAGAAATATTCTAATTAATTGAAAATAAATTTTAACTGAAAATAATATTACGGAAAAGTTCTCGCAAAAATGTTGAGCATCTCACCTTCACAAATTGCTGATGCAACGACCTTGTTTTAGTACTCATGTTGGCCGATTTTTTCTTGAGTGTCGTAATAGTTTTGTTCCTGAAGAATAAAGAAATGAAAATCGTTTTCGGAAAGCACAGTTTTTCTTTCTCGTTCGTTTTCCACTTCACTTGTCAAAACTCCGAAAAAAGGGGGCCATGAGCGAGAGAGCATGCAAAATCGAGAGAGATAATCCCTCTCTCGTTCACACACTGCCTCGCATCTTCCTCTGGAGCGTTACCGTAGTGTCCAGATGACGAAGTAGATGGGGTACGCTACGATTACGGTAATGAAGACGGTAAACCCCACGCCGAAGGAGAACACAGAATCGGAGGCTGTAAAATTGTTTTATAAAATTAAAATATGAATAAATATGGTTTGTTGTCAAATTACTGCTTTAGATTCACGCCTGTAACGTCGGTTCTGGTTTGCTGCTCACTTCTTGAATGAGGAAAAGAGCAAAAGAGTACGTACACTGAGAGGACTTCCCTCGTTTTCCAGCACCATCCCTTTCTCTGACCCCTTTCTGGATGGTAAAAATGTAAAAGTAAAGGTAGTCCCGTCTTCACCATGTTTTACATGCGTGAAATATTGCGCTTTTCAGTGTGCACGCAATCTAGGCATATCTATACGGCATAATCAGTCACTTGCCACACAGCATTCCAAAAGTTCGAAAAACGAGCCAGACCCCCAAATCGCCCAGAGTTTCCGTAACTTCTTTCCACCCCGTCCGTCACTCTGTTTTCAGAGCCGTTGGGGTGTCTAGTTTGAAGCATTCTGCGATAAAATATAGTAGCTCGCATACTGGGAGTATCGGAGTTTCGCAAATAATGCACAATCCTCCATCTGCCATTACGAAACAAGAGATGTATGGTCAATCATTTATGCATTATCAACAATATCGGTAATAAATTATGCAACATTAAAGGAAAAGCATGCTAGAGTCTGTCAGGATGCTATTTCAATCCCAAATACTCCACTGCTATAGTCAAATTATGCTTTATCGTGATCAATGGGGGGGTTAGGAATTGATAGTCGCTCCATGAGCAGTACGGCATCTTATTCGGGTTGGTGGCGACGCAGATGATAAGTGTCTCCTTAGTTGAAGACTGCCGAGACCTGGAATTACCAATAGCATGTTTGTCATTGAAAAAATGGGCATAGGTTCCCCCGTATTTATAGGTATCACACACATAATAAAATCAAATTTTTAACTCACTTTTGCGGACAATTGAATATCTCCTTCTTGACTTCTTTTCGTCTCAATTTGCCACGTAAAGTCGAAGTGCACCCTCGCGCCACATCAATTCGGGTTCTGCTCTAATCACCGAGCACGCGCAGCCTTCCTAAATAAACCAACAAATCAATCGATACCGATGCAATTAGTAAACTCACAAGTCCCGCCGGTTACTCTTGATGACGTCCTCCAACGTCACACCCATATTCGGAGTGCGAGGGTCCCGACCGGTCGATTACGGCCTGATGCAATCAATGGAACTGAAGAGGGCACAATTGTTTAGCGAAAGAAGAAAATAAGATGCTTTAGAACAAAATACATGTTTCAAGAGCGAAATAATAATTTCAAAAGTCGATTATGGATTTATGCTATTCGCGTTCTAGTTTCGAAATATTATAGACCAGTTTAGCAAGAAAAACACGACATAAGTAATATAGAAAACGTAGAAAAGTAAAAAAAAGTAAAAATTAGAAAAGTCATCATGGCTGAAACTTACCGTACCCCAAGCCCATTCTTAAGGGGATTCGTGTCGAGAGTTCGGTAGGACGTTGAAACCCACTTTCCTCGTTTGGCTAACAAACCCCCTGTTTGTGGAATGATGTGGCCAGTCGGCGAACGTTTCTCAGTTTCTGGATGTTCAGGTGTTTATGGCTTTCTCAGAGTAATGATCAGACTCTCTTCATTCTCTCATCGATCAGACAGCGCGAGAGAGCATGCCGAAATGAGAGGGCCAGACCAAAGCTTCTTTCTCACCCGTAATCACTGTTTCATTGCCGTACTGCGGTACATGCAGCTGCACGAGTGAGCGCGCAGTAAAGTCGGCAATTTGCGAGACGGAGAAGAGAACCTGAGTACTGGCAAGATAACGAACACAATTTGTTATCACGAGTACACTGAGTTGGCACCTCGCCAAGAACGACTTTGTTTTCTGATTTTTTGTGGGTTTTGCTGTGGAATTATATTGACGCCTTCTCTCCATGCAAGTTCCTTTATCACAATACCCTCTAAACTCTCCATTAATAATGAATGAGATAATTGTTCAAATTTGAGTGTTAGAAGTGTGAATTATTGATCGAATTAATAATGGAATTAGTAATAATATGTATCACAACGACAACTTACGCATAGAGCAATCACTTGAGGAGCCACAAGAACGCCCAGTTGCAGTAGCACCGAAAAATGTTTGAGAATTAGTGGTTATTCAAGATATCCGGTCATTTCATCTCGCTATCTGACCCTCTCGACGCTCTCTTACGCTGCGCAAATTTCATGGGGAGCAAGATGCAAAACAGTTTTATGCACCTTTTCATAACTTTATTCCTGGTGAAGCTAGAACTTCCTAACTCGTTACAGGGATGGGAAACCATGTCTGAAACGTTTTCCTTTTCGATTTAAAGGGACAGTAAACACACAAATTCTTGTTCATTTGATCCACTTTCCCCGATCGACGCAGGGATAGAGATAGTGTGAGCCCTATCTGACATCAGCACAAGTGGAGAATCGGTAAAGCGCTTGCATAGCAATCGTGAGGTCGTGGGTTCGATACCCACCCTATGCTTTTGTTTCTTCCCGCGGGACGAAAATCGTTGCGAGACCTTTAAAATTTGCGGGAATTCAACGGTGCCTTTCCACACTCAGAGGGTGCAAATGCACCCGTGAATTTTGCTCAGCATAACTCTGTATATTATTGTCTAGTTGGCTTTCGACGATGCCGTGTGCACCCATATCAGGAGCGTGATATATGATTAACGATTCTTATTTCATCTCTAGATCAAACATCCACGTATATTCTTTTTAATGGACATCACTTTCTCCTTATTATTCCCTCCTTATTTTCTCTAATTCAATAAAACAACCAACTCTTTTCGTCGAAACTCGTCCATTCTTCAGAATAAAATACCGCGCGAGGAATGACTGGACGTTGGTGTGAAACTGAAAGTTTGTTAAAATTTAACGATTCATCATTTTCGAAAATTTTGCAAAATATATTTTGGGAGCTGTACTTCGCTTTCCCACGGCCTGCTCTCTCGAGAAACGCGACTTTCGTGATCTTTTGACCATGAAGCGTAAGAAACACTTTTAATCGACGTCGAACTTTCAATAAGTAACATATAGTCAGCAAACTATAATATTTTGAAGAAAAAAGAAATAATAAATTAATATCTGTACTGTCGCAAACCGGAATAACAATTTTAAAAAGTAAATGAGATCAATTGAAATTTGAAATTGAAACTGCTTTCATGAAATCTTTTCCTTACCACAGCAGTAGCCGTTGTTAGGTATCCTCCATAACCCATGTAGCAAATTTGCGTCGAAATAAATTGACAAGGACCGTGCGAAATGAATACGAGATGCCAGTCAATCAACAATATCCTGAAAATGGATTTTAAAATTTCTCCAATTCAGTAACTGCACATTACTATTGATTGTATCCAACACTGAGATATGACGCCTAGTTTATGATACACTTACAAATCTCTCGTTTTCGCACGCTCTCTCGACGCGCGAATACACTCAATATTGAGTGTATCATACACTGGGTTTCTCATCTCAGAGTATTCATTCTTTGTGTGGACACAGAAATTGTCGCAATATTACCTCGACATGCTGCTAAATGAGGAAAGTGTATTGAGAATATCCATTATCGTATGAAAGATCATCAGAATAGTAAACGGTCGGGAGGACTTCGGAGTGAAGAAAAACATCTGCAACTTCATGGTGGATCGATATTGAAACATAACACAGCGTTCTTGGCAAAATGCCAAAAAAGGTGAATTCGCGGTGAGACTATTTACATGCTATTTTCGAACTCTCTAACCGTATGACTCAATTAGCATGGACTCGTCAGAACGTTCTCCTTACAAGTAGATTCTTATTCCGACGAGAATAATGACTATTTAATAGTTATATTTTAAAAAGAAAATCAATTTTTTTCTATCAAATAACTATATTTTAAAATAGATAATCAATTTTTTATCGCGAATCTTACCGAAAATAACAGCAGAAAATTGATTGTGAACGAGACTCCAGCGATGATAGAATGGCAAATAACGATGAGGAGTGTATAGTCCATGCTTTTCCTGATATCTGGGTTCCAGCATTCAAATATTTTATCGATGCCCGAGGGTGCAACGAGATATTATGGATAAGTTATGACTAAAACAAAACAGTGAATCCCATGAATGCGTGTTGAATGGGGGGATAGAGGGAAATCAATACTGAGCATACGAAGCTATAGAGAACAATTGATCAGAACACAATTTTACAAAAAGTACGAATCGTACTGATATCCTCTAGAGTGCGAGCATGATCTCCGACTCCCACGAATTTCCGGCATTTCTTTGCTAATTTAGGCGCGAAAGCCTGTGAGATCCGCTGGGCTCACCACAACATACACCCAATCGTCTTAAAAAGTTGGCGTCAAAACACAAATCCGGTAAACAAGATAACGATAAGAAGTGTGTGGTCCATGCTTTTCCCTGAGCCAAGATATTATTTGGGTTCCAGCATTCAAATATTTTGTCGACGCCTGAGGGTGCAACGAGATATTATACGGGGTCTAGCCGTGAGAACTTTCAGTGATTTCTGTCTGGCCAGTGGCCGAATGCTAGCCAGTACGTCGACCGGCACTGAAGTGGTTTTTCGAGTGTGTTTTCATACATTTTCACTAATGAGAGACGGGCTTGTGATAACCTCCAAAAATATTGTCTCAAAATGCGCTGCTAAATATAGAGAAAAACATTGGCAATGATCAGGTCCTGAGCAAAATACGTGCATCTCTCGCATTGCTAGAGGCAAGTATCATGGCAAATGGGTAATTGCACGACAGGAGATAATGATGTAACGCATTAGAATAGTCATTAGATAAGGCCTCTGAGGGGTGCACTAGCTGTTTCTCTGAAATATCAATTCAAAGTACGGGGACTTGTTCGCACAACGGCGAACAATAGGGGGATAAGACGGATAATAAGAATCGGATATTTCCGATATTACCCGAAAACACACACGCTATTTCTGGCGCATTGCATGTCTTGATGTCTCGGTGAACGATTTTCGGCTCATTGTTAACACATTTTCGCACGTATTATGGGGACAGGAATGCGCTGTGGTTTGTGTTTCATTGTCAGTAAAGCGTGCTGACCAATGGCACGTCATTTCACACAACGATTAAACCTCCAGAAAAGGGTCGGGAGTGTGTGTAAAATCGAGAGAAGCTTTGTCAGTTTTGCACACCCATTTCGTGGGTTTGGAGGTTTTTTTTTGGGATATCATGTGCACAGATATCGTTCATTACGTATTTCAAAAAAATCGGCAAATGTAAATAAAATCGCGATACACATTTCCCGTTGAACGGTCTGATTTCACCTGATACAGGCGTCAATGTGCACCGATACATTAATACATTGAACACGGTGGCGTTAACTAACTAGTAGGTAATAACTAGTAACTAGTAGGGAAGGGAGCTTTCATGCCTGTAGCACTTTTGATCACAACTTGCTTGTAGTACACTTCGCAAAGCTGCAGACATCACTAACTAGTGCAAGCTACTAATGAGCGTGCTCGCCGTTAACAAGTACTTCATCGTCATTAAACACAGTATGAAATGCGCTTCTCCTACTATACATCTTCTCCTTTCCCACGGGCACTAGTTAAACACACTATGGGCATTCCCCGAATGTTATAATCAGCTGCCCGGTTCGGTCTTTCAGCGTTGAGTATTCGAAATAGATCCAATAGGAATGTGAAATGCGCCAGAGTGTGGGAAAATCCATGTCGCTTTCTGTACCGAAAAAGTGTGAGAGTCAAGGCAACTATCCCAATTTCGCGCACTCTATCGAATCTTCAACGTCGTCAGAGCTCCCATTCGATTTTACCCGTGAACCCGAATAGCCTCTTGATAAACGACTTATAAACTAAAAAAAAAACTATCGCGTACTGCCCTTGACTCTGGTGGTCCGATTGGTCCAAGCGAATTGGTCTGTTCTCCCGCGAAATACGCACCGCGTCGAAGGAATTTCGTAGTGTTCCCACGGTAGCTCGGGGAATCGGAAATTTTTACGTGAGATACAGGTGGGCACGAATATGGCCCCACTAGTATACCAAGAATACACATGACTCCAAACCTACAGACATCCGGTTGGGAGGGTATGCAAAAAGTGCAACAGTCCTTCTCGATTTTACACGCTCTCACACTGCAAAACCCTTTCTTCATTGACCGGCCAGTGGAGTAATGTGCGAATTAAAGTTTTTGACCATAAGGGACACAGGCCGAAAAAAAGGAAGCAGAAATCCCGACAAATAGCCTATTATACTAGTGTTTCCGCCTCCAATGTAGTAGAATTTCCAATAGCAGGAAGTATCCACATGATTCCAAACCTACAGAGCAGGGTTATAGCGAGAGAGAGAACAAAAGTGAGAGAGTCCCTCTCGATTTCACACGCTCTCTCACTTCAAAGGCCTTTCTGTAAAGTTGACCGGACTGTGGAACGATGTGTATCACTTGTACTTGCAGCAAACTCACTTTTGCACTTTCGGATGTGCGCGAATTTCGGAGTTGAAGTTTGTGATGAATTTGTTTATTTGCAAATGCATTGTTCGACTCATCTATTCAATCATGCACAAAATTTACACACCACCCACTCAATTTTTTTTCATTTTTATTTCAGACTACATGAATGGAAAAACAATAAAATGTATATCAACGATTGAATAATTTAATAAATAAGGTTGTTAATTGTTTTCAAAAGTGTCGAACACTCGCAGATCTCACTCTCACAACGTGATTAATCTCCTCATCACTGTGCGTCGTCTCGAAATTGTTACAGGAGCTTGAATTGCATCGCAAAAGCCGCTGGAGTGCACTGAAAATTGTAAATTTTAAAACAAATCTATTATTTCGCTAATTTATATTTATAAAAGCAATGAAATTGCGTGGAGAAGAAATAGTTAGAAGATAAGGTTGTCTTTCTTATGATTAAAATAAAGTTGCATACACTTTATACGCCGGAATATTCACGAATACGACTATTGGACTGCAGATCATGGCGATTTCCGTGCTCTGAGAGTTATTATCGATCACTACTTGTTTATCGATTTTATTGATTACACTTTTATCGATTTCACAATTTCCTATTGCGTTTGCATAATTTATAATGTGAAGCGCTGAAGTCTCTAGTTGCAATTTGCAGAGGCTAACTTTATTGTTGCACTTTAATGTAGGGATAGAGGTATTGTGAATATTCTATCTACTTGGTTTGCATTACAACAGAAAATTGTTTCCTCAAATCGTGACGGTGCCTCGCTCAAAGAATAATTCACAGGCCGGACAGCCCTACTTAAATTGGATTGAACTGAGAGAGCTGTACAATCGAGTGGGACTCTCTGACTTTTGCACACTCTCTCACCCTCACAAGCCGCAGATATTTTGGTTTATGTATACAATTCGACGCACCAGCAACGACGATGTCTCCAGAAAGGGGTTCAGCACTCCGGAAAGCTGAGTGGAGATGAAAATGATAATACTGCAGACGGGAATGAGGGGAGTAAGCGATTGGAGAGTGAGCACCTTAAGCGGAAAAGTTTTGTCGCGTAAATAGTAGTGTTGACCACTCGAAATAACCTTTGTCCATGAACAAAGGAAGATTAACAACGAAGCAGAGAACTGCTCCGAAAAAGAGAGTCGAAACGCTTTGTTCTTTTTTTGTTACGACGTTTCGAGTTGTCAACACTAGTAAATATCCCCTTAATTTTTATAACACCTTTATTCGTTCTTGTTTATACGAAGTAACGCGCACTCGTATTTAGTGTGTGATAAATGACGAATTTAAAAATTGCAATTTGAAAGGAGCCAGGAACGACGGACCGCTGACTACTCGAGGCCTCAGCTGACACGAATACCAGCACGGTTTTGACCGTGAATGTTTTTTGTGACTCAAAAAATGACGTATTTTCCCCTGATGTTAAAAGCAATCGACCTTGACGAATCGCTCGTGCAAAGTTCTCGTTGACGTGCTCATCTTGCTCGATTTCTCTCGGACACTTCTAATCGCGGCGACCCTGATCATACATAAACATAGTTTTAGTATATTTGAAATCCTACATTTTATAATCTACTCTGGCTCTCAATATTCGGGCGGCAATTAGTACGCAGGAAAAGGGAAGATCAAACCTCAGTCGCCAGATGACAATGTACGCGGGAAAGACCAGGCCGCATATTTGAAAGATCGGCTGGGCGACGGAAAATGTATAGATATTGGCAGTGCCTCAATGCTTATCATTAATTTTATGTGTCGCTCTCTTAGTTATGTATTATTTTTGTGCTTTCATGTCAAATATCAATGAATAGAGAAAACCACTCATTCAGTCTGGACGGGAATTAATATTGCAGTGTAACTAAAATGGTGATAATTTTAAATGTTGTTATAGATAGTTACGGTGAGAAAATTCTAGTGAAATATTACATGCAATGTGCTCTCGAGGGCTATCACTAGATACTAATATGTTTAGTTTACTATGTAGAGAAAAAAGCGAACCGACAACGCTCCACTCATTTGAATATTCCTCCAATATACTCCATGCTATTCTTCGTGCTTGAGCATCCGGAATCTGAGAGCTGCCGAACATCACCTGATATACTATGAATATACTACCCATTAATTTATTTTTTAATTAGTGTAATAAAATGGCGCGGTGCATCTGGGCCATGCTCTTCAATGAGCTCATTTGAACGTGAATTTTCTGAAGTGTGTATAAATTGATAATAAAACTACCCACAAAAACGAGAACGGAGTGCCAAATGTTAATATGTTAATTAATTAGGCTTAACACACACACATTGCTTTTTTCTAGGAATTCATTCTTAGGTGATCCCATTTTTTAAAAGTTTCTTCGAAATATAACATTAAGAACTCACAAAAACGAGAACGGAGTGCCAAATGACAATCAGTATGAGAAGCATCCACACTTTCCTTCGTCCGATTGTATCGTCCCTCAGAATGATCAGTCGAGCAACGAATGAAGCAATGTTCGTGTAGAACTCAATTAAATTAATGCACAACAGGGCTGTGCGTAAAATATTTTTCGTAAAATTTTCGTAAAACGTAAATTTTACGAAAAAAAATTCGTAAAAATCGTAAAATTCGTAAAATTTTCGTAAAATTTTGAAAATTGTTCTAAATCAAATTATTTACAGAAAATTGCTCCACAACGTCTTGATTTTGCTTTTTGAACAAAGTTTTAACTAGATCGAACGTTGGGATTCGAAATTCCATTATTTGAAATGATAAGCAATACCTAATCACATATTCGCAGCCCGTGTTGTTGCGGAAAAAAATTGTAATTAGGAAAAAAACATTTTAAAGAATGACATTTTTTTGTGTGAAAATACCAAGTGAATTGCGCTATTCGCCAATAAAATAACCTTTTTTTCTCAGGAAACTTTTACGAATTTTACGAAAATATTTCGTAAAATTTTACGAAAAAAGTCGTAAAATCGTAAAATTCGTAAAATCGTAAAACGTAAAATGCACAGCCCTGATGCACAAACTACAACAAAAAATGGCTAGATGATGTTATTGTTTCACTCCCAACAGCTACAAGAAATAATTATAACAAGGATTTCCCAAATATATTTTCGCATTAAAATCAGCTCGCGCACGCGAACACAAAGATATGTTTTCGTTCTCTACAATTTCTTGTCTAATAACAGATATCAAAAACTTGAATTTCTTTAAAATTTCAGTTCGAAGGTATCAGAATTTCCAATGTGTGATGTTCACTCACTCGTTTTTGTAAGTTCAACCCTGCTATTAACATATCCGAAATGGGAAAGGGAAGAATTTAGGTGCGTTTGCCTTTGAAGCGTCATTATAACGACTCCTTCCCGTGTTTTAGAGTCGTGTGGTCAGAGTGTGGAACGATAAAACGTCTAATTAGTCACTGACCGTAGCATTGGCGCACGCAAGGTACATAACGAACGAAAGAAAGCAGAGACGACCAGATATCGAAGAGCAAGGACCGTGCGAGATGAGAATTACGTGATCATCGAGAATGAGCACGCTAAAACGTAAATTTAAAGTTAGAATAAAAAAAATGTTTATTCCTAATATATTTTAGTAGAATTAGCACAGTGAAACGTATACATCTGGAAATTTTAAAAAAACAACTTAATTTCTTTCATTTTACTGCAGTCGTTTCGCACGGCTGGATCTGACGGATTTTATCAGGAAGAATACACGTGACTGTTGTTTTTAAAAAAAATATTTTACCGAAAATCTCAGCGAATTATTCATAAAGGTTAAGAAATTCGTAAAAGTATCTTAAAGGTATATGATACAAGAACAGCAGGCTTCCTACCGAGACATGCACACAATGCAGGATGCCGCCCCCATCAGGTCCCACAGCGCATTTGCGCCCATTAGGATGGCGTAGGGACGGGAATAGCGAGGAGTAAAGAGGAAGATCAAGAGGAGAAGGGCGGCATTAAGCAGGAGGGCTGATGGAGCGAGCAGAGAGTGAGAGATAATCAGAAGGGGAATGGAGCTCATCGTCTGAAATTTTTAAATGATTTAAAAAAAAATAAACATGCGACCCTTATAATCAGTTAGAAGTTTCACGCAGCTTTTCTTGCTCGTTTTATGCTATTTTCTTTATAATTTGCATTAGGTCATTAGAGCACCATAAGAAAGTAGTAATGCAGAAGAAATCAACCTTAAATAGTAACTTGGGAATTAGCCGCACCTCTTAGAAGGTCGCGGAATTCTGCGAGCTGTTTTACGCGAGCTAGACAGTGACGAGAGAGCACGTAAACAGAGAGAGCGCAGAAAGACTAACAATTGTTGTTGTCTTTCTGCGCTCTCTCGATTCACGTGCTCTCTCGTCGCTGTCTAGCTCGCGTAAAACAACTCGCAAAATTTCGCGACCTTCTAAAAGGTGCGGCTAATTCCCTAGTTTATATTTTAGGTTAATTTCTTCTGCATTAATACTTCCTTATGCTGCTCTAATGATCTAACGCAAATTATAAAGAAAATACCCTTTAAATTGCAAGAAAAGATGCGTGAAAAGATCGCGAACTTCTGACGGATTATATGAGTCGATGGTTAAATAGCCGCTAGTAATCAGTCTGCCCTAATAGTGGGGTGAAGGAAGCATCAAGCTACCGATGCACCCCTACTGGTGTGGGAGCTCGGCCCACCGACCATATGCTATCCCTCGAGGGGAACCTGGAATCCAGTACTGTGGTCAACTATAGACTTTGGCTACCCTAGACCTAGGATATCCTAGCCCAAGGCTACTCTAGACCAAGGCTACCTAGACCTAGGCAACCCTAGACCTAGGCAACTCTAGATTTAGGCTACCCTAGACCTAGGCTACCCTTGGCCTAGGCTACCCTAGATTTAGACTGATATATGTCTAGACTAGGCCGGAATTACTCTGCAAAGCAGCACGGATACTATAATTGCACCGATAACACTACAAAATGTTCAAGAGGGCAGCACTTAGCCACCTACATCCACACACAAAGCCAGAGAGAAACTAGACCGGACTCGCGTCGAAATGGCATTATCGCTGAGGTGTAGAAAGTGAAGTTGCTTACTTCTCTCGCTTCTTCGCTAAGTGCCGTGTTCTTGGTGGAGGTGAGATGAAGGCCGGGTGGTATGTTATTAGAAGAAAGCATGATGCGAACAGAAAGGAAGACGAGGCTCAACATGCATATTTTACGATAAATTTATCTAGCTAGGCATTTGTAATTATATATTAATTTTCATATAAGAAACTTGTATTCGAATTAAGTGTTTCTCTACTGTGCAGCCACCGGGATTTACCGTAGCATCACTCAACGCGTCGCTTTTTTCACGGATATTGTAGATAATTTTTTTTAAATCTTTTCTTTTTACACGCGTGATTCACTTCATATTTATATTTGTTTTTACAAATACTGTAATTTTGCATTCAGATGAAGCTAAACTCTCTTCCATTCGATATAATTTCAATGATTTCCTCTTATTTGACAGGAGATCGCCTTCGAAATCTAAGAAATACCAGCAGGGGATTCAAGCAATGGATTAAACCGACCATCGACTCGCTTCCCGACAAGGTAATTTGCACTCTAGTAGAGTTTTAAATTCGGATAAATGTTAGGACCTCCATTTCGCACATCTCACCAATCGAATGGTGAAAAAACTTGAGCAGTGAACAGATCTGATCTAATTATTTACCCGAAATTCATAATCTACAATCAAGATATTTTGCTCCGATTGTTCCTGATCTTCCTGTTGACACTCAGCCGAGCGCGACCGAGAACAATCGGAACATGTCCAAGAACAAGAGGAGCATGATAAAATATAAGTCGACAGTTTTGACCGGGCGCCAAACCCGTACCCTTTGCCGGTCTTTTTTTGCTTCCATTGTTAGCCAACTTTTTGGAATGGTTTCCAATATTAGCCGAACTTTTTCGTATGTTTTTCCATTATTACAGAGGCCCGCTAATGAAATTTCGCTTTCAACTATTGCTAATAATGGAAAAATTTTCCACTATTAGAAAAGCTTCCGTATATTGTGTACATGTGAATAGCAGTTTGCATACATTGATTTTATTCGTTCACTTGCTTCTGTATGGGCGTACATCGATAAACAATGCATTGACACGAATTGCGAGACGCTATTGTGCCGCAGCAGCACAGTGCACTACATAGAGTTGGAAAGGGTGGGGGGATGTTGCTACTTGGAGAGAACTAGTAGAGACGCAAGGGTGGTGCTGAAGGGTGCCTTCGGGTATTCTACAAAACAGAGATGATATTCAAAGAGAACGAGGGGATCTTACCTATTGTAGACAATTACATGTATTGATAACACAGATCAGGGGTAAAGTAATCAATGATAAGGGGAGGGGTGGAAAAGCTTAGAGACTTCCTTCCATACTCTGAGAAGTACGAGACAGAAACGCTTGACATCGATATACCCATCGGGGGCCTTGTGTGCTGGATCATTTCTCGGAAGGTTGTCGACGATTCGCGTCTTGCCGTCGATCTGAAAAGTAGTTAAATGAAATTAAGAATTATAATTTGAGTAGAATTAATCTAATTTTAACGTAGTACATCTCCGGTGTGCTCAGGCTGTGTGTAAAGTTAGTTGCAGCCCGATCTGAGACCAAGCCTTACACCTCCACTTGGCTCCGATTTCGCATTTCGCCCCTTTTCCGTCCAAATCTATAAGGAGGTTAAACCTTCAAAAGTGCGCAAAACGAGCAGGGCTTTCGCGGGGGTGCACCAGGGCGTGCTGGTTGGTTGATCTAAGCAAGCATCGGCCTCAATTGGGGTCCCGGACTCTGCCCCTAAACTGACAGAATCGCAGATTTGTCGCCAACTTTTCCCAACTCCCAGAGCCCCGGAAACCTGCAAAATGCAGCAAAACGAACGGGAGTTTCTCTAGGGTGCACCAGGGATGCTAGGTGAGTGTGCTGAGAAAGTATTAGCCCGAAAGGGGGTGATGACTTACACGGCGAAAAAGCTCGGATCTTAGAATCGACTATTTTCCCAGCCATCTCCGCCCAAATTCCAGAGTCCGGAAAACCTTCAAAAGTGCGCAAAAACGAGCAGGGCTTTCGCGGGGGTGCACCAGGGCGTGCTGGTTGGTTGATCTAAGCAAGCATCGGCCTCACATGGGGTCCCGGACTCTGCCCCTAAACTGACAGAATCGCAGATTTGTCGCCAACTTTTCCCAACTCCCAGAGCCCCGGAAACCTGCAAAATGCAGCAAAACGAACGGGAGTTTCGCTAGGGTGCACCAGGGATGCTAGGTGAGTGTGCTTAGAAAGTATTAGCCCGAAAGGGGTGATAACTTACATGGCGAAAAAGCTCGGATCTTAGAATCGACTATTTTCCCAGCCATCTCCGCCCAAATTCCAGAGTCCGGAAAACCTTCAAAAGTGCGCAAAACGAGAAGGGCTTTCGCGGGGGTGCACCAGGGCGTGCTGGTTGGTTGATCTAAGCAAGCATCGGCCTCACATGGGGTCCCGGACTCTGCCCCTAAACTGACAGAATCGCAGATTTGTCGCCAACTTTTCCCAACTCCCAGAGCCCCGGAAACCTGCAAAATGCAGCAAAACGAACGGGAGTTTCTCTAGGGTGCACCAGGGATGCTAGGTGAGTGTGCTGAGAAAGTATTAGCCCGAAAGGGGGTGATGACTTACACGGCGAAAAAGCTCGGATCTTAGAATCGACTATTTTCCCAGCCATCTCCGCCCAAATTCCAGAGTCCGGAAAACCTTCAAAAGTGCGCAAAAACGAGCAGGGCTTTCGCGGGGGTGCACCAGGGCGTGCTGGTTGGTTGATCTAAGCAAGCATCGGCCCCACTTGGGGTCCCGGACTCTGGCTGAAAAGTGCCAGAATCGCAGTTTCCTCGCCGTTTTTTTCCTAACTTCCAGAGCCCAGAAAACCTTGAAAATGCAGCAAAACAAGCAGGGCTTTGACTAGGGTGCACCAGGGGTGCTAGTTGAGTGATCTGAGAAAGTATTAGTCCAATCGGGGGTGATGACCTACACGGCCAAAATCTCAGATCTCAGAATCTACACTTTTCCCACCACTTCCACCCAACATCCAGAGTTCCAGAAATCTTCCAAAATGCGCAAAATGGCCAGGGCTTTAACTGGGGTGCATAAGGTTTGGCTAGTTGAGTGATCTAATCAAGCATCAGCCCCATCTGAGATCACTAATTTCGTTTCACAAATGGCCGGATCTCAGTTTCATCGCATTTTCCCCAACATACAGAGGTTAAGAAATCTTCAAGATCGCTCAGAACGGACAGGGCTTTCGCTAGGACGCACCAGGAGTGATAATTGGATGATAACATAGGAGCAACATACCACTGACACGCCGCTTGGAGGTTGGAGGGTGAATTTTCTCGACGTTTGATTGGGCCGCGAAAGCTGGCAAAATCACCTGTTATCACTCGGATGAAATCGGTTAACACTTAGTAATTACCCACAAACAAGCCTTCATACAACTAAGGCCTATTAAAAAATGATGTTGTAAAGCTAATCAAAACCAACTTATTTATTCATAATACAACTTTAAGTAATAAAGATTCAGTACGGGAAAAACATACTTTCGAAACGCTGTTTCGAGCTGCTTGCCTGCTTGCGTCAGGACCGTTGCTGTACAACTGCCGGGCAACGAGCGGAGGCACCGATGACGGGCGGAGCTGAAGGTATTATAACGAGGTCACAAAAGTTCCAAGTAATTATCAACTAAATGAAGCAAAACTCAATAGCGAACCACGAACTATTAGTTGAAAATTCCGCTGCAACTTGTGGGTAAAATTTAAAACAAAAAATAAACCCACACGCTTGATACATCTCCCGAGACGCCTTCCTTCGCGAAAACGCGCCATCTTCGCTTATCTTTGTGCACACGATCATCAGCATGCGACTGGCAGGTAACTAACAAAGAATAAATAAGAAAATAATAAGAAAACAAGTATTAAAAGCAAAAAAAGCGAAAGGGACGGGGTAAACAAGAAAAACAGGAATAACAGAACTCTTCGCTGCTTAGCTTGGCTGAGTATCAGCGCACAGTGTGCTATAGAGTGCGCGCGCGGGAGAGATGCGCTCTCTCTCCTCTCGCCTTTGCGATCGTTGTTGTTCGCGTTTCTCTTTGCTTTTACAATTATTAATTTACTTATCATTAATTATTTATCATAAATTACTGCTCAGATCAGGAGAGAGCAAACGCACAGCGTCTCGTTGATTATGGCTGCCGCAATACACCGGAAAAGTGAGTTTGTTATTTTTTTGTTTATTATTGATTTCTTTTGTTGCTCTTTACTCTTTATACAATGTGGCAACTCAATAAAATATTTGCTAAAACAGGATGGCGTCTCTGACTGACAATTGTGGCTGGCCGAGGACAGAACTGATCCGGAGCCTGGTTCGCCGACTTCAGCGCAATCAGTGAGTGTTCTGTATCATTTTATTATACAATTATTGTTTGCAATCATTTATTCAACTGCTACCATTTTCATTAGCGCGCGATATACGATCTCGGCGTAAATGAACGTTCGCTTTAGAGGGTCAAAACAAACTCGGGGTAAACAAACGTTTGTTTAGCCAGACAATTGCAAACGTTTGCCATAAACGAACTACTACTTTTATCCTTTCTCGGGGCAGTCGCTTAGAAACGTGAGATTTTAGTGGTTGCTCAAATAAATAGTGTTGTAGCGTCACATCAAATATCCATTTGACCTACCCTAATCGTGCCAATGTCCGCGACCGACCGTACACAACTTACAGTAATCCGGATACGCTAATTCGAATGTATTTGAATATGATTACAATATCGATTGCTATTACAAGTGTAGTACAAGTTGTATAAGTTAAACTATAGTAGGTATGATTGTTGCGCTCTCTTAGCGTCAGACAGGCATTCCCCTCCTGGGGGGGAGCTCTTTACGTCATACCCTCCTGGGGGAGAATAATTGAATTGAAATTGTAATCTGTAATTGTAACCTCGAGTACCTGGGGAATACTGAATCCCACGGATAGTACTCCCGGCTACAACAGGCCTACAACCATAGCATTGCACGGTCGACTAATTGCGAAGTGACTACCAACTTTTTTTGGTAGTCACTTCGCAACCATGACCCGGGTTCATGGTGAAAATCGATATTTTCGATTATCGATTGATCAACCCAACCTATGGTGGGATGGTACCGTATGGTCTACAGTAACTCAAAATCGATAATCCGGGTTACTGTACCTTTCGCTGCGGGACCATCATTTTACAAAGTTTCACCAAATGAGCCGGTATTGCTTGTATGAGTTGGCATTCGGTACGAAATTGCTCGAAAGGTATACTGTAGCTTGGGCACCGTACCCATGCCGCATCTACGGTAGCTTTCGCTGCGGGACCACCATTTTACAAAGTTGCGCCAAACGAGTCGCGATTGCTTGTATGAGTTGGTATTCGGTACGAAATTGCTCGAAAGGTATACTGTAGTTCGGGCACCGTACCCATGGCTGCGCTACGGTAGCTTTCGCTTTAGGACCATCATTTTACGAAGTTGCTCAAATCGAGTCGCGATTGCTTGTATGAGTTGGTATTCGGTACGACATTGCTCGAAAGATATACGGCACATCGCCTACTGTACCGCGGGTTACGGTAGCTTTCGCTGTAAGACCACCTTTTTACAAAGTTGTTCAAATCGAGTCGCGATTGCTTGTATGAGTTGGTATCCGGTAAGAAATTGCTCGAACGGTATACTGTTTTCCGGCTACCGTACCCATGGACGCGCTACGGTAACTTTCGCTGCGAGATCACCATTTTACGAAGTTGCTCAAATCGAGTCGCCGTTGCTTGTATGAGTTAGTATTCGGTACGACACGGTACAGACGGAGAATACTCGTTTGATGCAACTTCGCCAAATGTTCCTCGTCAACCAACTTACAATGCCAATTCAATTACAGAAATTCGGGTTACCTTACCCGGATTACACTAAGTTGTGTACGGTAGGTCGCGGACATTGACATGATTACGGTACGTCTTATGTATATTTGATGTAACGCTCCAAACACGTATTGGAGCCACCACCAAAATCTCACGTTTCTAAGCGACTGCCCCGAGAAAGGATAAATGAACCAGTTCTTTTATGGCAAAAGTTTGCCGTTGTCTGGCTAAATACACTTTTTTTACCCAGAGTTAGTTTTCACCCTCCAAAGCGAACTTTCATTTACACCGAGTTTATTTATCGCGCGCGGTCGCGAATGAACTTCGTTGAAGTTCGAGTTCGTTTGTACGACACTATTGTCCCCGCTTGCGGCTCGACCCATTAGTGGGAGTGGTGGCAGCAAGCTGCCGTAAGGATTTATTTGGAGTAGGTATGAAAGAGGTCAAACCCAAAGAGCTGCAACGAAAACAATCTACCGTAACCCGAAAGTAAGGAATTGAGAAATTAACTCAGGACGTTGTGTCATGACATGTCAGGTGCCTGATGGGAATGCCGCATCTCATGTACAGTAGATCTACCGTATCCGGATTTCGGAAATTGAGCAAATTAAGTCGGGTTTTTTTTGTTGTTGGATGTATAGTACGTACTGAAAGAGAGAACGTTTACCAGAAAGTGCGTAAAATATTTGATTTTTGTAGAAAAATATTAAAGAGTTGTGAGTAGGCCCGCTTTCGAATTAGCATAAACACGAGATAATGTATATTCGCGCCGAAGAAATGTGCTCAATTTCGTAAATCCGAATAACGGTGTGTGGATTACATTGGCTTAGCAAAAGTATCCTGCTCACGTTGGTTACACTGCTGTGTACCACTTTTGATTTGGTGGACCCAACCCAGACCCCTTCAGTGTAATTATTATTTGACTTCATGCTGACGAAATCAATATGCTCGCAATAATAGCATCTCGTATTGTTCAATAGTATTGTTAGCTCGAGCATTGCTCGCCGAGCACTCGGCACTCGCCTAGTCATTTCTGCTCGTTTTGACCGGTCGCTCGCGAGCATAAAGTGAAAAATGGCTCGCGAGGGAGAGGTACTCGCGAGCAGATGCTCGCGAGTAGCAGATGCTCGCGAGTGCCTCCATTGTTCTAAACCTTCCCTGAGTGGAAATGGATTGGGGAATTTCGAAGTATAACGTATATTTGTATCATGATGATCACTCTCATCACATGAACACAGAGGCTCAGGGCGTGCTTCTTCTCAGGGACTTAATTTTAGAAATTCGTGTTACGGGGTAGGTGTACGAATTTTTCTCTCGAATACCTGGGAAACGGCATTCGAGAAACGGTCTACTATCTATGTAACATGCGAGCCAATTTGCTCAATTTCATCATTTGGGTTACGGTAGTTTTATTTCCTTGCGGAAGTTAGGTGTCCTAGCCTACGGCTCGATCTATGAATAGGGCTGCAAGATGCCCTAAAGAAATCTTCTGTTGGCAACCCTCTTGTAAAAAATAAAGAATCGCGCACTCAGGACGAAAGTATTAGTGAAAGATGTAAATTCACCGATGATCGCGAGTCAAAATGAGAAATGAACTCACGAGCAACCCTTGTTCGCGAGTATGTTTCACAAAAATACTCGCGAGTGCCGAGCAACTCGCTCTGCGATGTTGTTCATTTCAATTGTTCAACTTCAGTCATCGCCACACTTCGTGCGTCACATGATACACCTTCGATGGGCAATTCGAGCTGCCACACGAGAAGGGAAGAAAAAGGGGACGAGAAGGGAACGTGTCAGGAGAAAGCAAGGTGGATGTTGAAGATAGTGCGTGATTGTTCAACGGCTAGGTAACCAAAGCGTTTCGTAGAGCTCAAATTATCTATTCTTGTTATTCTTGTTGTGTCTAGCGTTTCGCTAACATGCCATGTAAGACTGTAAGACTGTGTAATTATCATGGACATAGATTTTTTGTAACACTATTAGTTTACGATTGCCGATAATCATAATGGTTATCATTTTCCTTTTCACTTATCGACTCGGGCTCATCTTGATGTAGCGCTACATAGCCGTTTTAATTTCAATTTCTTAAGAGAGGAATCGCGAGAAAGTCGAGCATGGCTGGGACGTAGAAATTTATGATTTTCAATTTGGCTGAAAATATGGCCTAAGGTATTTCGAACATCCCTCTATCGAATGGCGCTGTCAGAATTTCGATAAAAAATTTCGCAATCGCGTGAAACACAAACAAACCTGGTGACTCGGCGTAAAAAATTAGAGAGTGGCATGTTTGAAAAATCATAACATGCTTCAAAATGAAGACAGCGACTCGTTCTTGTTGAGTTGGATAGGGAATCACCCCGACTGCAAACTACAACTATTGAGCTCATTCCTGGCTCAAGCCTTGGTGCGGAGCGGTCACTTTTGTAAAAATTTGATTAATTTTTTTTAACTAAAAGGCTATGGGTTTTGTTGCTTTTTTATTATAGTCACTGTGTGTACTATTTAAAACCAAGAAATGGGCCAAATCCGTACCGAACTTTTAAAGACGCCCGCTATTACGTGGAACCGGCCAATGACATCTCATGGCCAAATTGTTGAAATCATTCAAGTTAGTGAAGAAAATAATCGTAAATGAGCTAAAAACAACATTCCTATTAATTTTGAGACGATTCTTGTTCGGTATTTTTTAAGAAAAAAATTTCAAAAAATTTCGACTAAATTTTTTTTTCATCAAAAATGCGGTTCAATTAAACGCTATTGTGTCAAATCTATATCCATATTATAAGTTTTGATAGTTCGACATTAATTTACTCGTATTTCAATGTTTGTTGATCTTTAAATGGGTTATATCTGTCTGCATATTCAGTAATCGAGATCGACATTTTAAATTGGCCCTATTCTGACGCTACTTGGTAATGAGTTTCCTCATAATGCCTCAAACATTTCCCTTTTTGAAAGTGAATTGCTATCTAGTCGTACAAAATAACTACGGCGCTTAGAAAATCGTTCATGTGCAAAATCCCGCACGCTCTGCTTCTCTACCACTCTCTCACCTCCGCGCACTCTCTCGCCTGGTCCGGCGCCCGAGCCGGGCATAATTTTTTTGCCGGTACTTCTCAAAGTACGAACGCTTATTTTTCTGCACAATTTACTTCGTTTCATTTACACCGAGCTATGGCAAAAGATTTATGCCAGGCGAGAGAGTGCGCGGAAGTGAGAGAGTGGTAGAGAAGCAGAGCGTGTGGGACTTAGCTCATGAACGATTTTCTAAGCGCCGTAGTTATTTTGTACGACTAGATAGCAATTCACTTTCAAAAAGGGAAATGTTTGAGGCATTATGAGGAAACTCATTACCAAGTAGCGTCAGAATAGGGCCAATTTAAAATGTCGATCTCGATTACTGAATATGCAGACAGATATAACCCATTTAAAGATCAACAAACATTGAAATACGAGTAAATTAATGTCGAACTATCAAAACTTATAATATGGATATAGATTTGACACAATAGCGTTTAATTGAACCGCATTTTTGATGAAAAAAAAATTTAGTCGAAATTTTTTGAAATTTTTTTCTTAAAAAATACCGAACAAGAATCGTCTCAAAATTAATAGGAATGTTGTTTTTAGCTCATTTACGATTATTTTCTTCACTAACTTGAATGATTTCAACAATTTGGCCATGAGATGTCATTGGCCGGTCCCACATAATGGCGGGCGTCTTTAAAAGTTCTGTACGGATTTGGCCCATTTCTTGGTTTTAAATAGTACACACAGTGACTACAATAAAAAGCAACAAAACCCTTTGCTTTTTTAGTTTTAAGAAAATTAATCAAATTTTTACAAAAGTGACCGCTCCGCACCGGTGCATCAGCCAGGAATGAGTTCAATCGTTGTAGTTTGTAGTCGGGGAGATTCCCTATCTTACCTAAAAAAGAACGAGTCGCTATCATCATTTTGAAGTATGTTATGATTTTTCAAACATGCCACTCTCTAATTTTTTTCGCTGAGTCACCAGGTTTGTTTGTGTTTCACGCGATTGCGAAATTTTTTATCGAAATTCTGAAAACACCATTCGATAGAGGAAGGTTTGAAATACCTTAGGCCATATTTCCGGCCAAATTAAAAATCATAAAATTTCTACGTCCCCGCTATCCCGGATATGCTCGATTTTCTCGCGATTCCTCTCTTAAGCTAACTGACCTCTGAGGGATGCACAATGAGAATCAACAGTGTAAAATGGCTTGCCTATTGTCTATATTGATTCTCATTGCGCGTCCAATACTTTATATATTACTGCAATCGGACATTGTCCAAGGTAATGTGACATGAGGTATCGAAATAAAACCGTTCGCGAGAGGTCGCCAAATATAGGATCAAAACTGTAATTACAGTACGCCCGAACCGATGGGTGAAACGATAAATGATAGGCACTATGATGACCAGCACCTTCGTTAGATTAGTCTGTTTAGTCTGTTTATTATTCATGTTTTTATTTTATATTGGATAATTATCGATTCTTACGCGAATAGTTCGATTTGCTTATCTCTGAACGCCATACTGACTGGTCAAATATTGTTTATCATTTGATTTATACTTTCACATGTTTGTAGAGCATTAGCTTATTTATGTTGCATGTTGTTGTTCTTGCAATTATCGTTCGCTGTTGGTGTTGTTGCTAATGCAGATAAACTAGAAGATCTGCAAACAAAAATTTGCTCAGACCTCATGTTCACATCACATCAATGGGTGGGAAGCCTAAGCTAATAATGGAAAAATTTTCCATTATTAGAAGCCCCTCTAACGATCACAGCAATTCAAATATTAGCTAATAATAGAAATTTTTCAATTATTAGAAAAACCGTTTTTTTCCGGATTCCCAATATTTGAATCACCGGCACCATTACATACAATGGAAAAGGGTACGGGTTTGGCGCCCGGTCAAAACTGTCGACTTATATAGCTGCGCTTACAATGAGAAAACATTTAAAAATTAGAAATCTCAATATACAATTACTAAATCGAATTTTCTAAATCGAAAGAATATCGTCAACTTCAAAAAAATACACTAATCAGGCTGAACAGAATTTAAAATTTAAAATAATGGACTTTCCGAATTTCACTAGTGGTTGCGGAGGTATACATAATTTAAAGTATTATATATTAATTGATTTGAAAAGGTGATACTGTGTTATCTTCATGAGGAATCAGTTAGTTAGAGTGCTGAATTATAGCCATACATGAAGGGTTGGGTCAGACATATTAATTGGTTTAGGTCACATCGGAGATCTTCTCTTATCTCTCTCTTCGTGATCGATTGATCCTCAGACAATGCAGTTCTTCCATCGAGGAATTATGTGGTGTTAGTTTTCGGAAAAAGGAAACGGAAAAAGGCCAAGATTTGAATTCCCGCAATTTCTTATCTCAGTTCTCCGTGGAGCAATCGACTCGAAACTTCGAATATAACATTTTTCGACCCTTTTACACCTATAAACGAAATTTTGAGTCGATTGCTCCACGGAGAACTGACACGGGAATGACCTCAGGACACATATCCCGATCCTTTTGATATTTCCATGGTAGTATGTATGTCTATAGACTACCTCAAAACTATTTTCAAAAGTTGCCAAACCCGCCTTGGAAGCGAGATAAAAATTTTCACGCCTCATAAGAACGAAAGAGCGCCCAGTTGTCAACTGGATCGGTGGCCGAGTGGTCTAAGGCGGCGGGGAGGGGAAGGCGTGAGGACGTGTGTTCGGTTCCGCTCCCCAGATATTTTGTTTTGCTCATTTTTCGCAGCTTGTTCTCTGGAATATAGAGTGAAATCTCATTTGGTAATGGTTTTGTTAACTTTTTATTTACAATTTTACGTTGCGTTCTCTGGACTACTGCTTTTACAAATTGGTGAATAATGAATGAATAGGCTAATTTGAATGCTTCCCCTTCACGTGTTGTCGATCTATTACATGATACGTCATCCCACCAACCGACCAAACTTCCAGCAAGGGGTCAGACGGATACTCTCCATTTTCACACACCCTTTCACTCACTACCCCATTCTAGAGGTTTGAAATTATGTTCTGCCCTGGTCGGAATTTCATTGAATGAAACTGGTCTGCATTATCTTGTCTATTGTGAGGATTTTGACTGTTTTGACCGGGCAAAAAAACTATTCAATGATTCGATTGTCTCATATCATTTGGAGAAAGTACATCGTTCTCGATCTGGTGTATGGGTGTCTTCTTCGTTGTTGGGATTAGAGCTTCGAAAATGAGTGTTTTTACTTTACTTCCCTCATTCGAGTCCTCGTTTTCGTCGAGCGGTTGGTGGGGAGAAAATGAGTACTCGTTTTCGCGAGGCCTCGACACATTTCTTCTGTTTGGTGGTCGAGTCGAGTGGTTGTTCTTGCACCGCCAATTTGTGGAGAAAGCCATTCGTTCCGACATGTTTTTCCAACAGTACTCATTTTCTCCCCACCAACCGCTCGACGAAAACGAGGACTCGAATGAGGGAAGTAAAGTAAAAACACTCATTTTCGAAGCTCTAATCCCAACAACGAAGAAGACACCCATACACCAGATCGAGAACGATGTACTTTCTCCAAATGATATGAGACAATCGAATCATTGAATAGTTTTTTTGCCCGGTCAAAACAGTCAAAATCCTCACAATAGACAAGATAATGCAGACCAGTTTCATTCAATGAAATTCCGACCAGGGCAGAACATAATTTCAAACCTCTAGAATGGGGTAGTGAGTGAAAGGGTGTGTGAAAATGGAGAGTATCCGTCTGACCCCTTGCTGGAAGTTTGGTCGGTTGGTGGGATGACGTATCATGTAATAGATCGACAACACGTGAAGGGGAAGCATTCAAATTAGCCTATTCATTCATTATTCACCAATTTGTAAAAGCAGTAGTCCAGAGAACGCAACGTAAAATTGTAAATAAAAAGTTAACAAAACCATTACCAAATGAGATTTCACTCTATATTCCAGAGAACAAGCTGCGAAAAATGAGCAAAACAAAATATCTGGGGAGCGGAACCGAACACACGTCCTCACGCCTTCCCCTCCCCGCCGCCTTAGACCACTCGGCCACCGATCCAGTTGACAACTGTGCGCTCTTTCGTTCTTATGAGGCGTGAAAATTTTTATCTCGCTTCCAAGGCGGGTTTGGCAACTTTTGAAAATAGTTTTGAGGTAGTCTATAGACATACATACTACCATGGAAATATCAAAAGGATCGGGATATGTGTCCTGAGGTCATTCCCGTGTGAGATAAGAAATTGCGGGAATTCAAATCTCGGACTTTTTCCATTTCCTTTTTCCGAAAACTAACACCACATTAGTTTCTCGTACCAATCTTCGCTCTTCTTCTCAGATCTTCGTCTGCGTCGTTCTCAATGTACGAGTTTTATTGATTTCCCGAAAATTGGAGCACTAATTAAGCCTAAGTCTAAGCCTAGGCTCAAAACAAGTAAGTCTGCCGCATGATGGGGACTGTAACACGGGCTTAATAGTGATTTTTTCCGCGACCCCCAGCTCGAAATCGTAAAGAAAAAAGATTCGTAATTCATTTCAGAATAAAAACGTGCCGCGGCCAATGATTTGGAAAATTTTCATTACGAAAGGTACACAAATTTAAATACATATAGACTGCGAAAATATGAAATACCTAAGAAAAAATACAAATATTGATACAGGTCGCGTACGTCACCTACTTTACTTAGAGTCTAATGACGAGGACGATTTCAAGGTTGGCATTTTAGTTATTTTTTAACAATTAACCATAAACATCGGAACGGGGCGTCCATTCATAATCACAGTGCTCGTGCAAAAAAATCAGAAAAATCAGAAATAATCATAGGCGAGAGAAAAGTTAGAGAGTCCCTCTATCAGTCAGTAGGGTTCTCTTATTGGAACTGATTCCGGTGTTCCAATAAGGGGAACAAAGGAACTCAAACCGCGAGGGTGGTGAGAGAGAATGTAAAATGAGAGGGCAATGGAATTCCAATGGATTTCTATTGGAATTCTCTTCCAATAAGAGAACCCTATCAGTCAGTCGTTCTTTCGTTCCTGACCCCTTTCTGGAGCTCATCATGCACTTTAAGCATTAATATTGAAATTGAATTTATTAAAATTATTTAAATTAATATTTATTAAAATTGAAGGAGAAACTTCGTTTCCGCCGTCGTCTCTTCAAAAGTGCAAAACTTTCGCATATCTTCATCGAAATAGTAAGTTTTATTATTTGTTATCGATTTTTTTCCATTGAAAGTGAGCCAAACAAATCAAAGCTGTGCCAGTTCTTCTATTAAAGAATGCGTCATCAAATTCTCAAAATACTATCATGGTTTATACTCTTTAGTAGGGTTTTAAATTCGGGTAAATAATTACATTAAATTTCTTTATTTCACGCACCACCTACGCCGGTCGGTTGATGGGAGAGTGTGGGAAATCAAGAGATCTAATGCAGCAGCTATTTACCCGAATTTCGACACTTCTGCTGAAGCCCGGAACAGGCCAATATGCGCTCTTGAAATGAGCATTGAAAGTGACATGGTGCATTGTTCAGGAACCATTGTTCTTAGACTCCCTTAAAGCCTTTTAAAGGTTTTTAAAGCTTTTTGATGATATTCTGAGCTTCAACAGTACCCGAATTTCAAACCCTACTTTTAGCGCGAATTCGATTCGTCATCGAGAGTCGTGTTGGAAGCTGTGAAGGATTTGTCTCCCGCTATAATTTACATGCTAATTACGCATAGCGCCCCGGAATGGTCAGTTTAAAAAAAAAATTTTTTTCAAATACTTCAGTTCACCATTCAAATCGAGAACCATTTTCAGCACAGACACGCACTGGTACCTGTTCCAATTCACGGCCCGTTGCGGGCACTCCAGAAACGCACGCCCCCGTTCTCTCCCCCAGACTCCGCCCCTTTACGTCTCGAGTCTCCGCCCCCTTCGTCTCGCGGGCTTTTCTCTCGTTGTTTACATAGTCGAGTGAAAACGTGAAAAATTGCCAGCGCTTGCATGCCAGGCTCCAACTCAGGGCGCGTTTTCAATTGCCTATGTAAACTAGCCGTTTCAAAGACTACCGTAGTTAGTCCGAATCGATGTTGCTCTGGGACACACATACAATTTCTACAGTACTCTTTCTACCTTTCCTATATTTAAAAGTGTTTTTGTATGTTTTGACTGAAGGAAACTGCGATTGATGATGCAATTGAGTTTATGGCTCATCGCACGGTACAAATAAAGAGAATAATAATTACACTGAACAATACAAGGAATAATAAAATAAAAAAGCGTGCACGGGAAAGATGGATTACAAGACCAAAAATCAAAAGATCACATGAAAGAAGATAAAAAACGATACAACATGAAACAAAGTTTTCCTATCACAAAAAATCGATAAGACCTACGACGAGAAGTGTCATACAGTAAGACGATGCAAATATCTCTCTAAGAGACTATTGTCGCTTTGCTTGATCAAACATTTATGTAAATATAGATCTAGACGACATTCACATGAATGACTACGACGAAAGAATATAGGGGCAGCATCGCAGAGCCAAGGTAGCCAGACTCGACGCCGCGCGCGATTCGCGATGCGAGCGTACGCGCCATACGCGCCTTCGCCCGCGCCGCACGAAGAATCGGCGGGACGCTTCTCGTCGACACCCGTAGTCGAGTGCGCACCGCGCTCGCGACGAGTCGGAACCACGCCAGGCACCTGCACAAAATATTAATATTTCACGTCCTAATCATCGTTGAAAGATTATCCCGCGCTACAGTTCATGCTACAGTAACCTCACCGTACAATACCACAACCAATTACCGTACATCGTCGAACATGGTTTTGTGTCTGGTGTAGTCTCCCTCGGAGCGAGCCAGCGACTCGATTCGAAGGCTTGTACACGGTGAATTCGCGGCCCGCCGGATGGATTTATCTGCAAATAAGAAGATACCGTAACCTAATGAAGAGAAAAAATGAATAATAACTTAGAACGATGCCAAATTTCCATCGATATTCAGTACTCACTCGTTCGGGCAGTCGAAGTTCCTCGAAGTTTACTTGCACGATGTTCCAATCGAGCACGAGCTACAATGCAAAAAAAATTTTATAAAATTTCTGGCGCCAATTCAAATTTAAAATGAGCAACCGTACCGCTTCTCCAGCCACAGCGTGCCCATGCGCATCTTGTAGTTGGAGGGCATCAGGGCGAGAATGTGGCCTCCATTCTGGAGTAAAGACTCGGTTACCTCGAGGATATAAAGTAAAAAAGGTAAAAGGTAAAGTGCGTAGGTCTCCTACACGCAAGGCGGTCTCGACCACCCCTATGCCTGAGTAGGCACGGCGTTATGGCGAGTCTATGCAAATTGGGGCAGAAAGTTAGAGAGTGCGAAAATAGCGTGCAAATGGACGATGGTCTCACCACGAATTCACTTTTGGCATTTTGCCCAGAACGCCATAGGTCAAATAGGTTCTCGCTGGCGAAGATAAGCACTTCTGCATGGCGTCCAGACCATGTCGGCAGACGAAATATTTGAATGTTTCATGCATTGTTGACCTCTTTGTTGACAGATTTATCGAAAATATGGCAATATGCACTTCGGCGCGTGATTTTAGGCATTTCTGCACGAAATACCTGCGAGAAACCCATTTGACCTATGCAGAACGCCGTGAGTAGGAGTAGAGCCTCTACAGTAGAGGGGTGACACGCTGCAGAAATGGGGATTACGGTATCAAGACAATTTAGTTACAGTAACCAAAGAACTACAACAACCGGAAATGTACAGTATTCTAATCTTTTAGAACACATCAACCAGAACACGCACAGTAGCCTAAAAGACCAACACAGCCCAACTACCGTAATCCTCCAACCAGCACTACAAAATTACTAATGTCGAATTAATAACACACAGATTAAAAGAGAGTTAGTCCGATTATTTTATTCTTTGAAACTCACAAAGCTTCATGGGCTTCATGTCACAACAATAAATAAACGAAAACTCACAATGCGGGTAGTATCTCCCTGCTTGCCGCTTTACAGTCCGAGTGGATGGACATCCAGTCGAATCCTATAAATAACTGGCATAAAAGCATTGCAACATACTGCACATTCATACTTTCACCATGGGCAAGTGTGTGTCTAAACAACTCCAGTTCCGTTGGACATAGGTCAAATATGTTCTCGCTCGTAATCAATAATAAATACGAATACTAACAATAATCAATAATAAATTAACCAGGAAGCAGATACATTTTAAAAGCGAGTCTGAGAAACTCTATAATTATTGACCAGAAACTCACGGAGCTTCATGAGAGACACTAATCAATAAGTACATGAAAACTCACGGTGTGTCTACCGTACTCCTCTCGTCCTTCGATGGCGCACTGCACACCTCTTCATGGGGCCGATTGAGTCGACTTCTATAAATATTTGAATTAAACATCAGGATACATCAAAACTAGTGTGGCCGAATCAAACTCCAACTCCAATTCATTTACAGCCGCACGCGGCAAATGAACTCAGTCTAAATGATCGTTCACTTTTGAAGGGCGAAGTGCACGCGGGTAAAGTAAATGACAACTTTTCGCTGTAAAATTTAGTGTAAATGTTACAGTGTAAATGAACTAGTTTGTTTATCTCTCACATGATAAACACAATGATGTTTCGCGGTATCATCGATCACCATTAAGCCGTGGGATTAGCCCGAAAACGGGTTGGGAATCGAGAAAACCAAATTCTATATGCGCTACAGTGACCCCATCACCGCCCTCCGCCCCTTCCGCACAATCTACAGTAACTCGGATATAGTAAAGCGAGTTCCTGTTTATTAAACCAACGTTGAATTCTAATCCTAAACTAATACTAAATAAATATAAATAAACTCACGAGGACGATACCGTACTCCTCCTCTTGTCCCCTTCTCTATTTGCTGTCCTGTCGACGCCACCGGAGACAGTGATGCAGGGAACGGTCTGGAAAATAACATCGTTCTAAGCTTATGCATAAAATAGTCAACTTTGATAATTTTACCGCATCAGAAAGTCAAAAAGCTTCATGGGCAATTATATATAATAACAAAAGAAAACTCACATTGTGTGTGAATCACTGCTTTCCATCGCATTTTCATAGTCTCTTCCGAGTGGAAGAATGTCGAGGCGAGCCCTATAAATATTTGCAATTACCGCACATGCTCAATCGAAATTAAACGAATTATTTTAGGAAATCTGGTTAGGAAAATAACGTTACTTAATTTTTATGCAATCTTTCTCGTCCATCTCACTTGTGATCTTTCGGAAAGCGTTATTATTCAAGAGGGAAGTTGTTGTGAGCTCCCTAATTCCACAAATATAGACATACAGTGCGGTACACGGTTGGTTTTCATTGACAAAAATTTGAAATTTAATGAGACAAGAAACTGACTTCTTCACTCCAATCTCGTCTCCTCCTCGTCTCTCCTCTACTTCAACTTGACAGAGGGCATCGCTCCTCAAGGGATATTGTCAGAATACAACATGAGGGATATATATACTGGCGCATGTTTCGTGCGCACCAATGAGTAGAAGAACTATTTTTTTGCCAATTTTAACGCGAAAGAACTGGCAAACATTTTCTGCAGCAACTCAGTTCGCGCCCGGGCCAACTTCTTCCCTTTGGATATGGGCGCCATCGCTAGCTGAACATCGTTTTATTAATCAAATAACGTAGAATTACTACTGGCAACACTCGGCAAAAGCTCCATAAAATAGAAGCGCAAGGTAAAGGAACTAGTTCTATACGCGAGAGATAGGAGGAGAGTGATAACCTACGTGTTTCAATTGAGAATATATTCTGAAATTATCAAAGACAAGGGAGAAATACATGTTCCAAGCCAAATTCGGGAGGGGCACGTTACGCCGAAAGGTGATAACTTTTGAGAGCGTCGCCTTAGAATAGTGGCAGACATCAGTAACGGTGTCCAACGAAGAGGACTACAATATTTTTCGACAATAATACAAGGAGATGTCACTATTCTCAAGCAAAGTGAATGAGAAACCAAATCTTTGGTGAAGGACGTTACGCAGAAACGTGATAACTTTTGTTTAAGGAGGATTTGCAACGTCGGAGATACCACAAAATGTTTTAAACTATGAGTACTACAATATTTTTCGACAATAACAAAAGCAAATTCAATGATTCTCAAGAAAACATGAATTGAAAGACAAAACGTGGAAAAAGGACTTTTCGTGGGACCGTGATAACTTTTGTTTGAGGTGCCTCAGTATGTCGAAAGGTGCTTTAAACGGTTGCCCCGTGAAAGGGCTACTAGATTTTTCGGCAATAAAACAAATTAATATCATGAAAAATCAATAAATAGCTTGAAAACACGAAAATGAGCCGAAAAAGGGCGATCCGTTAAGGAACCTTGTCACACCCCGTTTGAACTCAAAAAGCGCGCGAAAAGCCAAAGCCATGGCCTGCAGTCTGTGATACATGTTCGCTGCTTTTAACGAGCCGTGAATTCTATTTACTATCTAATATCCGATTCCGGTTTATTTTTTATCCGATCAGTTCTAAATTGGTCATAATTCGCAGCGCCTTGGCATTTTGTGGAGTTAGTTAAAAATTAAAATATTTTTCTTCAGCTTGCCGAACCTTCTTGAGCAGGTCAATGGAATCAACGTGATAATTAACAGTGGTGACGGCCTTAAAGATCACCAGTTAATCAATCGTTTCGATTGATTAACTTTCGATTAAAACCAACTCTCTGCAATTTGAGACGAAATGTCAGTCTAATAAGGCCAAATAATAATCTTATCTACTGTAATAAGATTAATCTATAAAGACAGTGCACATATCCCATTTCATGAGCATAATATTTTTAAATTGTGGTATTTACCGGCTCGCCGAAAGATGAATTTGAAATAAAAAATCCGCTTTATAGATACTGCGTACAAAAAAAACTGAGCGAACCCGTAAGTTTATCGTTTACTTTAGAACAAAACATGAAGAAATTTGAAGAAAAAAAATAGTTCGGGATAAAAAAGTGAAAAACAATAAAATAGCAATAAACAGGGGTTGTAAAATTTCATTTAACTTAATAACGAATCTCACAGTAGTTCGGTATAGGATTTGAAAGGTAGGGGTTGAACTAGTTGTTTAATAGGGAAATCAACCGATTTCGTGGGAAAGCTTGCGAGAAATGAGGAGTATGTGGAGAAAAGCAACTAATTGCTTCTTTTTTCAATGCAAGTTAGGAACAGGATGGGGTAAATGGATGGGGCTCAGAATCGCAGACTCTTTTCGTTCTTGACTTTCTTCAGTAGAGGATTGACCAATTCGTTCTCGCATGTCTGGAAGCGGGTGTAGAGCTCCTGAAAATGAGTTCTTCATTTATTTATTCATTTTTGTTTTTTTTCGTGAAATTCATATTCAGGGATATGTGTGTGTTCCCTGCATGAGATTTGGTTGCTAAATGCAGTCAGCATCATAATAAACACCCTGTCACATTGTTGTTTGCCGTTTGCAGCAAAAGAATGCGAATTGTAATTTCTGTTTTTGTAAAACTTCTCTGTGCGTCACTCTCCGTACGTGAATCATGCAAGGGATTTCACGTCAGGCCACATTATTCCACAGACCGGTCAACCTTACAGAAAGACAGAAAGACAGAAAGACCTTACAGAAAGTGAGAGAGTGTGTGAAATCGAGAGAGACCCTCTCGCTTTTGCACACTCTCTCGCTCCAACCCTGGTCTGTATGTTTGGAATCATGTGAGGCGCGATGTTTTCATGGCTTCGGGCTTACATTTGCTAGAAACTTCCCTGCGGAAATCACTTTCACAAATTCGGCTAACTCAGCTAACTCAGGCTCAAAAGCCCACACACACAAAATTATTTTGCGAATCTCTCATCGAATTAAGGATTCCAGTTCAGCAGAATAATTTGTGATTGCATGTCAACATAGAACAGGTTTGCCAGGTGGCAAAACCTTGTCCCATCGAGATTCAGAAATCGCTTGTAAATTCTTTAAGTATGCTAAGAAATCAGATATCCTAACGTGACAGTGTAACCTGCACAGAACTTCCCTTCACCTTGCTCCCGTCACCCGAAAAGTCACTTAGAAAAGCACAGAACAGTGACCGGAAAGTCCGGATGCGAAATGCATTTCCGGCCAGTTTCCGGTTTTGCGTAGAACAACGAGCACAGTTACACTACACAGGAAGTGAGGGAGACGGAAACGACTTCCGGTGGGCTGTAGGTAGGAACCCGTGGAACCATTGGAGCCCGTGGAACCATTGGAGCCCGTGGAACCATTGGAACTCGTGGAACCATTGGATTGAACCATTCTTTTTTCCTATTACTTTGATTCGTGGTGCATTCATAACAACAGTCAATAATTGGACATTGGACATTAGACCCCTCTGGATGCTCTCTCAGAACACTCGCCCAACTATATAATGCGTTTATGCTTGCCAATTTCAGGCAAACAACATTTTTTAAAAATTTATATTTTACTGAATATATGAACAAACCATCATCGCGGCATGCAGTTGTCGCACCCCCGCCATGTATTCCTCCATGCAGTTTGTGATCGGCGTGAGAGGAGTGTCTAAAAAAGGGCATACTGTACCAATAAATTAACAATCGATCAATAAACTCATTCATTTCGATACAAGCGGCGCACTGAATGGGATTATCTTTACAGAATTTTTTTCATTAATACTCGAATTAAGCGGGGAAGCACGGGCATGTCAGAAGCGAGAGAGTGTGGGAAAGTGAGAGAGACTCACTCTCGGTTGCTTCCACAGCTTGTTGTTCCTGGTTGACAGCCTCCTCCTCCTCCTTGAAAGCGTGGCCGCCCGACCGAGCCACCTAAATAATACATTAATTAAAATCAATAATTAATTATTAATCCTGTGGCATTTGATTCCCGCCCTCGCTCCAATTTTCGCGGAAGTATCGCTTTCAATGGCTAATAAGTGCGCGGGAAGCCCAGCATAGCAAAAGTGCGACTCGCAACGCTGAATATTGAGTGGGAATTGAACTCTCAGCCAGAAAGCGAAAAAAATTCCTAGTCTAGGTACTGGTTGCGGGGGAGTCGGAAAGACCATTTCTAGAATGCTTCTGGGTGAATAATTAACTCGGTTCATTAGCGGATTTTGCTTTCGCTTCAAAGTGCTGCAAATGGGTAATAGTCTCTTCGTTTTTCGCACTCACACCGATCGGTGGCTGCACAGAGAATGAATATACTAAGATGAGACACCGAGTATATGATATACTCAATATTGAGTATATTCGCGCGTCGAGAGAGCGTGCGAAAACGAGAGAATATACTCAATATTGAGTATATCATATACTCGGTGTCATATCTCAGTATAGAATATACTCAATAGTAAGTATATTCATTCTGGGTGTGGATAATAGTGCTTGAACTTCATGTAAATTATTGGAATGCTCGAGATGAAGAGTACAAATCCAATAATTTATCCTAATTTCAAACCGGATAATGAAGAGGCCGCTACCCTTTTGCCGTAGTTCTTCTCCCTTGGTTTGGTTGTTTGTGTCATTAGTCAGGTGAGTGAGAGATATGCAATTTGTGCCTCTCATGAATCCAGATTCGCCGATTCTCATTAGCGAGGTAGGAGGATTTGATTCCAAAACACGATTTAACGCGCAATATTGTAGTATGCACACAGTCCACAGAGACCAGGTAATATCTTCCCTAACACGATTAGATTCCGGGCAACTTTCTGATTGCAAGTGTTCTATGTAAGATGTGTGCTGTATATGTAAGATAAGGCGTTAGCGGGACTCCATTGCTGAGAGGTTTCCTTTCGCATAACTAAGTTATGCCCTGCGGCAAAATATTGCAATTTTTGAGCGACCTTTCCAGTCGAAAGAGCAATGTTTCTTTCTTCTCATTAGTTAAAAGGCGGAAACTAATGGCAATTTCTGAACAGCAAATTGTCATTAGGCATGTCACATGTTTTGTATGTTCGTTAGATCGTTTTTCTATCTAACCTGTAAACATCCATGTCAATCAAGTTGATGAATAACATCTTTTCACAGATTGGCTGCGGAAATGTTGACAGGGGAAAATTATTTGTGGTGAGCTCATAGGCGTAGATACAATATCTCCAGATGCAGCGTAAAGATCATCATAATCAAAATATTAGTCTCCCATGTGTATGATCGTCGCGAGATGTCACGAGCTTCATTATTTGATCCATAGACCCGAAGGTCAACATTTCACGTTTCCTAATAACGCACGGTTTGCGACATGTCAAAATTTTATGGTGCCAAGATTAAAAGTGGTATACATCCTTTTTTTCTAATTTCACCTACTTCTCATTGAATCTATTGATTTACGCTTTTCCCAGCGCGTTACTTATACCGTTAACTTGTCTAGGTTTTGCGTTAATAACTAACCCTCTGATGGGCGTAGTGGTAGGGTCGGCGGGCCTCATGGAGCTGTCGCTTCTCCCAGCCATCAGAGAACGTCATCTGCGAGTGCGATAAGCTTGCAATCAATCGTCAACTGATTATAGAGATTACGGTAGTCCATTTGAATCGACTACTGATTTTCTAAGGGCGTTGCACTCTTACCTGCGCCGTCGTGAGAGCGAAAGTGCATAGGAGAGCGACGAGGGCGCACGAGTTGATCATATCTGGAAGAGATAAATCTCACGGAGGGGAAAATGAGGAGTTGATGTAGCGGAAAACGTACAATAATGAGGGGATAACAAAACGGGAGAGATCACTATTTGATTAACAAAAATCGACTCCGAATCTCTTCCTTCCACACAATTTTACCAAATTGTTTGCGAAATGGACTGAATTTGACTTCAAGCTCAATAGTCTTAAAAGCACAGCAAAGAGCGGATAGTAACATTCAACCACTTTGCAAGATGTATCTAATCATGTGTGTCTACGTAAAAATTTCTCATTTCCCACATGCAATCATGTAATTATTATGTGTGAGATGGAAGTGGTAAGTCGTGAGAACCCGGGGGAATATGCTCAAGCCATCAAAAATGAGGTTCGTGATACGTAGGAGTGAGTGGGAGGCTTACTCTCTCGCGCCAAGCTTCAACTGGTGAGAATGCTCATTCTAATACGACAACTTCACGCGACTGGTCATGAGAGATGTAGTTGACTACCAATTTGCGCACACAAGCAGCCCTACTACACCAGGAACAAATTGGGAGAGAGAAGGAATGATTGAGTGAAATGCCAGGCACGCCAAATGAGCTTAGAGAGCGACACTGGAGAGTGTGAGGGGCTTCGTAGCGGGGGGAATGGGCGGAGTCGTGGCTCCGCCCCTTTTGATCCCAGCGAGCAGAAGCGAAGACCTTCTCGAGTTGGATGAAAAGGCGGGGGGAACACGATAAAGGCGTGAAATTTAATCATGGACTGGCGGAATTCAATTAGCTTGTTGAGTGTTTTCGAAATTTTCAAGCACTTGATAAGGGCTGAAGTGAAAACATTTGTTGATAAGCGAAGGTTGACGAAAACATTGGAGCCGGGGAGGAAATCTGCTTGAAAACCAAAGAACCAGAGATGTTTTATTATATTGTACGTGTCGTTCAAGCGTTCAGTGCTATAGATATTATAGTAAACTCAATAAATAGAGTGATTTGTTGCCGAATTCTACGCGGCAATTCATCAAAATCTCTAATTTCGGAAAAATATTTAAAAAATTATAAAAGAATGACGTGATATTAGTGGCGTCATGGAAGCCTCTCGCTTCTTTCCGCGCTACTGTCTCCTTTAGAGAGAGAACATTGACAAGGGAGACACTGCATGATGGCATGCCCCAATAACAGGAGATTTGATTGAAGGCAAGGCTATGGTAGTGCGCGGTTGTGTAAGGAAATCGGGAGGCTTTGCTCTCTGCGCGTGAGTAATGATGGTCAGACAGAAAATTTGTTCAAACACGAATGACGTTGGCTGCAAGGGAATTTCACAGCATCCGAAAGATAAACAGCCTGATCAATTTAGTGATGTTGGTAAGGCTGTTAATTGATTTTTCTTCCAGCAAAGGATTGCCCCATTTATGCTTCCTGAGAGAGAGTAATATGAGTGTCGGGCTGCAGCATATTCTTCCCTCACATTACATCCATTAGGCGAAAAGGCATCAGGGGCACGGTGAATTAGTGCTTCCCAAGGTCTCCTAAATCAAAATGGGCAGGATGCGCCAGCAAATTTGCCCCCATTCATCCTCACGTCACTCCAGCATCTCCCGTAATGCAAAATCCACATTCGTAACGCTAATCAAGAAAGCATTTTGGAGATGTTGGAGAAGAAGTGGGGCAAAAGTCTCTCAAAATAACTCGAGTACTGCATCTTCTCACCGGAAGCACACTACTTGATCTTTTGGCTACTGCAGTATCTGTGGAGAATGAGTTTTTGTGACTCATCTGCATATTTCAGACGCGGGCTGCAGAAGCTGAGATCAGGCGTGTAGAGAGGCAACTCCATTGCGCAATGCATCTCATCCTCTCATAACCGGATGTGTGAGGATATCTTTTAATCTTCCCAGTCCAGAAATATCTCAAGTGATGTGAAGGCTAGCGGCTTTCCTGACTCATCGACACATACTTGAGATATCGTCAAAACTGAGATCAAACGTGTAGAGAGGTAGCCCGAATGATAACACCAGAATAGCGCCCTTCTAATGAGCTTTCAGTGGAAATAGCTACGCGCAAAGATTCCACGAGTGTATTGCCCCCGATTTCCCGCATGCGTCAATGAAGCTTCACAAGGCTCGGGCAGGCTTCTTTTCTCATTGAAGCGTCAGTGTTTTACCGAGAATAAGTGAATCACAGCGCGGATGTAAAGTGAAGCAGGAAGTTGGGACTATTTATCAGGTGCCAAACCCAAGTCCGAGCTAATCTCCCCATTTGATATCAACATCAACGCCCAGTGCCTTTACACATCGTTCCACAGGCCGGTCAACCATCCAGAAAGGCCTTTGGAGTGAGAGAGCGTGTGAAATCGAGAGGGACTCTCTCACTTTTGCACACTCTCTCGTTCTATCCCTGATCTGTAGGTTTGGAGTCATGTGTTTATTGTCTATCAGAGAGATCAAACGTTTGTTTATGTTGGTTGTGATATCCGGATTTGTAGTGGATATCAACCACAAAATACGCGTTTTTTCGCAGAAAGCCCCCGTTGTGACAAACAAAGCATTTCTTCTTGTTTGTAGTTCTCAGGAGCGGCAAATACTATAATAACTAGGAAATTTGCTGAAAGAGCGTACCATACTTGCTGCACTTTTGTTGATTGGTTTTGCGGTGGATGTAAAATACAAAATCTATGGGGAAAACAGGACTATCCATTTTACGTAGTGCACAGTAGTCCTTCGATCTTTGTTTTACACCCTTTCAGGTGGTTTTAGTTTTTCAAAACGCGTGACTTGAAATGCACGCGATGTGCGAGAAACTAGACAAATACATACAGAAAAATGTATCCCCTGACCCCTGGCAGAAACGAAATTCAACTACATATTTTTTACTCATAAAGTACAAAATATAGGAAGCAGGGCTCTCTATTTCATCAACTAAGTGGAAAGCACTCCTTTGATCTTCGTTTTCCTCACTGAAGCTCTTCGTAGTGCACCAGATCTCTGACGATTCGTTATCTTATCAATATCAATATGAGCCCATGCCCAGATTCCACGAGTGTAGATACTGGGAAAGAGTGAAAGGATATCTAGACTTGCTTTTTCCTCCATGCTTCTATCCGATTCCTGGAGATGGATTTTTTGCATGCCGTTGCCAGTGAACTAAGACTCGATTCTTTTTTTAATATATGAGAAATTAAGGGAATAGAGAGAGAAGGAGAGTACAATTCATGTGTGAAATTATGGGCAGGTGAAAATGTAGTATTTGGTCGTGCTATGAAGCGAATTGTGAATAATTCAGAGACCATGAGAGAATCTCTAGTGGAATAGGGAATCCACTAGTGGAATTTGTTGTGGACTCTCTAAATTGTTTGCGCGCTGAGGGATTTCATCAGATCGGTGGCCGCTATTCGTTGGTCTAATAATTTATCATGCACCACGGATTTCTTGGAGAAAGCATCACAATTTGTTATTAGACATAACTGTATTTCCTGTTTTCGATGTCTTCTGGACTTTGTCTGAATCAGACAAGAAAATACTGATTTGCCGGATTGTTATCACGGCATTCACTAACCGGCAAACAAAATATATGGACGAAGCACTCGGCGGAAAGTCGGCGGGAGATGGAAAGATGATGTGCCGTAAAGGCAGCTGGACCTCTCTTCATGCAAATCGCAAGGCGCAATCTAACTCAGTCGAGAAAGCTGTTGCCCTAACCTCCAAATCAGCTGATAAAGTTGTTCAAATATATATATGGAAATCAGTGGATTTGCGGGTCACGAAATATTGTAATTGCATGCACTATTTGTATCCTTCATACATGAAAGCCCACTACAATTGAGAATTTTTTTATATTTGTTCAGCATCTAAAGCACCTGCTACATGCTATTCCGCCTCTAAACCGCCTCTCGTGACTCTCGTGAAAGTCTGAAGACCAGCAGTCTTTCGAATGTCAGAGAACGCGGAAACGAGAGAGCTCACGAGGCGAGGGAGGACTATGAAAAATGAAGCAGAAAATTGGCGGAAGAAGGGAGGGAGACAAGCATGGTCAGGTGGGGGAGAGCGCTTGTTTGTGCTGTCTTGTTCCTTGGTCTCAGGAAGTATGGAGCACACTTTGTTAATGTCCGAAAACTAGGGGGCAGTGTTCGGAATTGTAGAAAAATAAGAAAAAAGAATCTCACTGCAACAGATAAAATAGATGCGTGAATTGGTTCTACCGGGCGAATTTATCTCATTTTATTCATATTTTCTTTTTTATGAAATCACGGAATAATGCTCGAAATAATGAGTTAATATAAGAAGGAAATTCTGTAAACTATCCAAACTGGAACTAGATAGTTCCGGGTTTTTTTTGGTTTGGAACTGGTTCCCTCACTAGAAGTCCCGAAAAAAAAACTAAAACAAAAAAAAACTATTTCCAGTTTGGATGGTTTGCTGATTTTCCTTCTTATATTGGCTACTCAGATACCAGATTCGTTAATTTGATTGTTGTTGCAAGCTTGGTGGACTCGAGTGCAGGAAAGAAGCTTCACCCGTTCGTCAGGACTGCCTTTTGCCTCACATAACCTACCCTTTCTTCCTACGTCCAATTTAAGTGTTCAAAATTTCGAAATCGGAAAATTTAGGAAACCTTAAGAATGTCTTGCAATTATGACTTTTCTTTTTTTCTGAGCAACTATTTCATGTCATGACTTTATCGATTCGATCGAGTGCGAGTATCGATTGTTATTGGAGATGTTGGGGGCTTGGCCGGAAGTGGGCGTGGTCAGAAGTGGGCGGGGCTTGTTATTCCCTCTGGTCCGCGTGATTTTCTGCCTTGTCCACAGTAGGAGGCTTCTCATCGCTCTTGGGCGGATCACTCGCAGGCTGAGCCCTGTCCACCACCTGTAAATTAGTCAGTTCTCGATCACCGACCCTCCTCGGTTCCCATGCTCTCTCGTCGCTGACTACGGTGTGAAACCCACTTTGTGCCGCAGCTCCCTGCGCTTTCTCCGCTCATTTCGCTGCGCCGATTTGGCAGCAGAGGCCTCTTTGGCGGCACACGCCTCCCGAATCTGATAGACGTTGCGTCATCATTAGGCAATCGAACGGGAATTACGTAATCACTAGGAAATCATTGGCACCTGTTGCTCCTGTTTCTCCAGGTACTTGAACAGGTTCTGCTCGAATGATCTGTGGCGCTGAAAAAGAGCAATTTTTGGGTATTGCATCATCCATAGGCAATTTAGGTCAAATGGCGTCTTCGCTTTTCACCTGTTTTCTCTCCCTCTCGTGCTGCTCTTTCTGCTCCTTTTCGATGTGCTGCCTATTCAATTTCATTGATAGCTCCAGTGCCTTCTGAGTCTCCTAAAAGTTCAAAGATCAAATAGCAAAGACGTAACATGCCATTCAATTTTATGGATTTTACACGGCGTTCTGGCGATTCTATGCAAATTGAGGCAGACAGTCACGGAGTGCGCGGAAATGGCATGAAGCGAACTCAATGTTGGAATCCTGCCAAGTTTTTACGCTTTGGTCAACATCAGCCGGCATTGTTATCGCTGAGAAAGGAAGAACGGGTTTCAAAGTTGCGTCATCACTATGCAATCTATGACGTCATGGCTAAGCACCTTCCACTGCCAGTACAAGTAGGAGAGCGCGGCGCAGAACATGGTGAAGAGCAGTGTGAGCAGGATGCAGTTGAGCCGGTGCGTGGTCCCGTCTGGAAGGGAGGGAGTACGGTAGGACGATCGGGGTGACTACTGTATTAATCGATACCGCGTCGGTCGGACTCACCCATCTCCAGCGCCTCGAACAGCCCGATCTCATGCGGCTGCTGCTGCTGCCGACCCCTGCTTGCTGCAGCTGCTGCAGTGTCGTGGTAGCGCGACCGGGTGGCCGTGTGCTGCTCCATTGCTGTGAGAAGGATTGCGTCATCACTATGAAATGATTTCAGGGTGCTATCGATAGTGGCTTCATCGTTAGGCAATCGGAGATCAAGAGAGAAATTAGGAATAAAATCACCACTGATAGTGAGAAGCGGCGACCGCCAGAGACGAGGAGAAAGGAGTGAAATGAGGGGCAGAGAGAGGGAAATCATTTGCCTACGGTGGCAATGATGTTGTATATTTTTTTCGACACCCGAGTGCGCAACGAAAGAACGCGTGAATCGTGAGAGGTGAAAATAGTAAATTACTATTCTCTAGGATACGGTAGGATGGTTACGATACGGTAGGATGGATACGGTAGGATTTATGGTCTAATCTGTTTGCGCGTAGAGATCACGAATGCGCATAGCTTAGTTTATCAGAGCGTACATCAAAATTTACAGTGCACAATATACGGTAGAGGCATCGATACTCGATTGGATTACGGTATTCTCCTCATATCTTGAGCAGCTTCTCCAGTCTCTGTTCTAGCTCCCGATTGTCTCTTTTCAATTCGCGAACAGACGATCTGAAAGTGCTCTCTTCATTCACCACACTCTCTCGCCACTGCGGGTAGATCGATAACGGCGCCTACAGTAACTCCCAGACAATCGTTGCGGGACCAACTTGTGTCGCGCCGCTTGCTCCTCCATACGCTCCGCGAGCAGGCCGCACTCGGCGCGCAACGTGCGGATGAGCTCCGCCTGTTCGCGCAGCAGGCGCCGCGTCTCTGAGAAGGATACGGTATGATTGAAGGAATACGGTATGACATATTGATCGGTGGTACGGTAGACTGTTGCTTGGAGGGATGAAATTTCGATATTCGTATTTCGTCTTTTTCGACTAGAGATACGCTGATAAAGCGAAGATACAGAGAAAAATATACTGTGAGAGGAATCACCAACACCGAACAGTTGTAAGAATTTTCTAATCAATCGATCAGAATTCAGAGTACGGTAGTGATCAATATACCAATAAATCAATAACTCACGATCGTCAGGGCCGGTCGTCGCGGAACCTCCAGCGACGCCACTGTTGAGAATCTGAAAATGAGGATGGGTACAGTTCACAATATACGGTAGTGACAAATATTATCGATTGGATTGCGGTATTCTCATCATTTTGGGGGAAAAGATGGTCAAAACGCTGGATGTAGCAGATTTTTCAGAGAAGATTTTGTTCTCGAAAGGAAAATCAAGGAAAGAGAAACCTTTGTTCGAAGTTCGTTCGTTTCTCGCGTGAGAAAATCGGTGCGGGCAAGCAGAGATGCACGTTCTTTACGGAGAGATGCCAACTCTTCCTGAGATCAAAGGTCAAATATCAAAGGTCATACGGATCTGTCAAAGTTTTGCAACCGTCCAGAAAGGGGTCAGATGAGGGAAACAAAGCTCCAAAATTACGAAAGCCCGGACGTGGTAGGGTTGGTCAAATACGAGGTGGTAATCTTGCGGTATCATACGGTTCACCCCTTTAAAAGTGAAATCTAGGCGCAGAGATCAAAGATCAGCATCCGACCTACCGCAATCTTCTTTGCGTGCAGCTCGGCGTGAGCTGCACGCTGCTGCACGACCTCCAGCTGTGCAGCAGACTGCTGCTGCAGCTGCTGCAGAGAGTGCTGCGCCTCTGCAAAAAATGGATAATTGTAGAATTCAGGATCCACTGAGTTTATGAGAACGGCGTATTTTATTACATAATCTACTTGATTTGGGTTTGATGAGATAGAGTGAAAATCGAAAAATCAAAAAAAAATATAAACGCCAACTTTTAGGGCGGTTGCGAACCTCATGGTAGATCGATAACAAGAGTACGGTAGTCTCACCCTCCGCCCGGAAGCGGCTCTCCTCGGAGGACGCGCGCAGATCGCGCAAGCTCGCAGACGACTCCGCCTCCCACGTGTGCCGCGCATCTTCCATGGAGACTGCGGCCTTTTCCAGCTGGAAGATTGCAATCTTAGCATTTTGCCAATATTCAAAAATACCGTACCTCTTCCACTCGAGACCTCAATCGCTCCTTCTCCGACCGTTCCGCAGCCAGTTCCCTGCCTATCCGATCCTTCTCGAATTCGACTTCTCGATTCTGAAGTCTCAAGTAATCGATCTGACCCACCGTACTCGTGCATCTGACCCACTGGACTACCGTATTCTACATTCAACTCCACTACTCGCCTTTGCTTGGAGATCATCGACCGCCTTTAGAGGACTCGACGTTTCACCCTCGTTCTTTAATCGTTCGATCTCGGCCTCGAGAGCCTTTTTCTGGTCCTGCAACGACACTAAGGTTACAGTATTCTTATCGATCTGCCGTACCCTCAGATCGTCGATTGTTCTCAGCGCTCCTTTGATATCCCTCCTCATGTCCTTCATCTGCTCGTTTGAGGTTGCCGGAACCTAATCACGAGCATGATCCGCTGCACTACCGTATCCCACCGTACTTGCCCACTGCACTACCGTACGCACCGTACCTGTGCAGAGTGTTGCTGCCCCTCGATTTGGCCAGTGAGATCAGCAATAACCTTCTTGCAGTCTGCAACGGTTACGGTAGATCACGAATATGACCGAGTGGACTACAGCACGACTCACGAGAAACTTCTTCCACCAGAGACTCGAGCATCACATCTTGCTGCTCCAGCAGCAATAATAGTTCCTCGGCTGATGGGAGTCCTGCTACGATTTTCGAATTACGGTAGTCTGCAAGACCATTGATTTCACCTGTTCCAGCAGGAGGTCGCTCAGGGGCTGCCATTCTAAAATAACCATTGAAATCAAAAACATCTATCTGTAGCCAGATATCATCTACAGTATCCAACTGATGCATTTCACTTCTCCAATTTCAGCAATACCGTAACCCATTTATCGGCCTTAGACAATTCCTCTACCCTGTGCTTTTCACCATCACTAGTGCGCGTGTGTGTTTACGAGACGTCAATCCATTCCATAGTATAAACACATTTATATTCCAGTCAATTGTTTACATCACTTGAATCGCATGCACAAGCCGATCGATCGATTGCAGGACACGGTATGGGCGAGCGTGGTGCGTCGCTCGGTGCGGATATATATCACAAATCTCACAACATTTGCACACAACACCGGGCGAGCGCACGCACACAATGAGCCTATAAAACGAGCTGGAATACAAACAAACATTTAGAAAAATCGATAGTAAACAAGAGGAATGAAAGGGGAAACATAAATTATGATGAATATATGGGCTCTCTGTACAGCTGTAGAACTAATTTACAAAGTACGGATCACTATCACAAAAGATACATCGAGAGGATAAAGAGGGGGCAAAAAAACAAGAACGGGATTGTGGCTCAATAATTTAGCTAATATGTTCATCTTCTACGGTTTCAATGGGACGATGCGGGGTACAACCTAAGACACGGTGGCTGAGAGGGCGCAAATGATGGGAACTTTGAATGGTGGTGGTCGGACAAGAGGAGGAGAAATGATAAGTGCAAACCGGCAGGGAACCGGCATTTACACAGAGGGGGCTCGCATTGGAAAAGTGCACGGAGATTGATCGACGATGGCTCGAGTTTCGATGAAAAACAGAGGGTTTACCTGCAAAAATCGGAGCATTAAATGATGAAGACAAGTGAACTTATCACAAATGGCGAGTTCCCATTCACTTTGTTTTCTTTAAATGTGGTCTCACTTTGCTTGTTGCTCCTTGAGGTGCATCAGCATCGACTTCAGCCTGCTCACGTCCTTTCCGCCCTACAAAATCAATCGATAATTCAAAATATTTATAAAGATTACACGACAATTTCGAATGAATATCGTTGACCATACATCTGTGGACCAAACATCTTCTACGACTTTGCATAAAAATCATTTTTCCAGCTCGACAAGTTGTACCAATTGACTACTCAAAATTTGACTTTAGGAAGGGCGATATGCTCACTCACTGCCTTTAGCTGAACAAGGATTAATTTAGAGTAGTCAATTGACACGACAGATCGGGGGAAACTAACAATTCAACCCATTCATTTTTTTTTGTTTCCACGGTTTCATAAATATTATCTTTTTTTTAAAGAATATCTCTTCAAAATAACTCATTTCATCCTGTCCTCATTAGTTCGGTGTATGAAGTGTCATATCACTTTTAGAATAGACTCCTCGTTTGGAAGTGATCTCGTATTTCCCTCTGTTACATCCACTCCACTCTCCGCCCTGCCGTACCTTGACATTCTTGCCGTCACCACACAGCTTGGACACCTCATCCCACTGGGCGCCGTCTCCCTGTGCCTTCGCGAACGCGGCCAGATGCTCGGCCTCCGCTTTCCTGCGGTTAACCAACGATTGGAGAATAGAATAAACAAATGAGCAACACATTTGGAAATTTCGTAAGAACCAATGACTAATGTCTGCCCTCCACAAAACCGGATTCGAGCAAAACAAGATCACCACATTTTTCACCTATTAATTAGCCCAAATGTGTAATCGAGCCAAAGCTAAATGCATTTTCAATACAATAGGTACACAAAAACATTCAAGACTTTCACAGATTTAAGATTCATGAGTGAATAATAAACGAACGGTCTCACTTGTCATCTATTCATAAACAGCGTCTCTAAGCCTCGATGTTCCGTCAACTGACAATAAAATAATGTGGAAAATGATATTTACCTGTTAGCAGCACTGGCCACCTTCAGCTGCGCCTCCCTCTGTGCATACCACTCTGCCAACTCCTTCTTGCCTTGATCACGCAAATCACTCTTCTTCTTCTCCTCGGCTTCATCTGCAAAATCAGAAAAATCAATAAATTGACAATATTTATCTTTACGAATCAGTTGCAAACTATCGTCTGTAGCAAACTACGGCACATGACAAGTTACCCATTGCAAGGATTCGATCGCTATCGTAACCACGGTCAGAGAAACTGAAGTACTCCATCGCAGAACAACTAGTAGTGAATGAGCGAGCACACAGAATCACTCGCAGTTTACATTGGGGTAAACGGACAAAAAACGATGCAAAAACACGCACGCTGACGGATAATCCGGTTGAGACATGAAATATGTCATGTCACTTATCCTGTCACATTGAATCCCCCCTTTGCGCGCTCAGGAAAACAAAATTTAAGAAATAAAATGGCTATTTTTTTCGTCAAATATTGGACATGGATGTGGATTCGCTTCTCTACTTTCGCAAATATGCACAGTCCTCACTTTTTTTGGTTATAGAATATGTGGACACATATTGTTAGATCAAATATTAATAATCACAAATAACAATTCATGCGTCGTGTATAGCCTTATTCGCGCTCACAACATTAGTCATAACGTTTGTTCCCAAAAGCCCTAAATGATGTCTGATTTTCCGTGTTTAGGGTGAACATATTTTCTGGATTGTTCTTTGTTAGGTCTTTGACACTAGTGGACACTCGCCTTTCTTCTCGAGGAGCGCCGCCTGCTGCTCGCGCCACTTTCTGATGTTCTCCGCCTCGATGCGCGGCATCGAAGGCACGGGCGACGGGCCGTTGGAGGCGTTCGACGAGTGCGATCCGCCTCCGAATCCGTTGCCGTTCACGAGCCCGTTGAGGCCGTTGTTGTCGCCGCCGTTGAAGACTACTGCAAGTGGTACACATCATTTCACCTGATACAGTAAGCGCGCACAGCCTACAAGCCCTCCACCTTTAGATCATGGGATTGGTGTGGAGTGGAAACGCATTTTATTTTATTGTTAGGAAAAAATAAAGAAAAAGGGGAGAATGACTTACCGGGCGCGGCGGGGATGTCCATGGCGGAGAGGTCGACGCCAGAGTCGAAACCGCCGATGGACGGGTCGGCCGGAGCGGCAGCCAGCGCGCCGAACTCGTCCGCCAGATCCGGGATGGGATCGGCAACGACTGGAGCTGTGAAATCAACCATGAAAACCAGGAAACAAGACAGTGACTAAAGTTGGAGTGAAATTCAATCAACGTTTTATAGCAGGAATATTCAAGGCTCAAAAATCGATGCGAATACGTACCGGGCGCGGGCGGGACGTCGCCCTCCAGCTCAGCCATCATCTCCTGTTCCCTAGCCATGAAATCAGCAACCGGGTCGGACATGTCTGGAAAATGAACAGTGAATTATCGCGTAATTTAGCCCGTTATGCTGATCAACGGGCTTCACGGTTACGAGAAGTATACAGAGAAAGATATGGTGAAGCCTGCTGCACATAATAAACACATCAAAATCAGCCGGAAAGGTCGAAAAGAGCACAAGTTCATCGCAAAACCGGGGATGACTGGGACACGCGGAACGCGTGAGTCACGCGTCGCGGCTCAAATTCTTGACTATCAGGGAGGCGCGCGAGAGTTTATTTTTCAAATGTGACAGTGTTCCTTAACAGCTCTGCAGTTTCTTCAGAATTATTGATCGCATTTGCTAGTTTGTTGTACATTTTTTGTGGCTCTGGTTTTGGCGAAAATGCTCCCCGCCGTTTTACGATTCTATCAAAATCGTTCGCGCGTTCTTCCAGATGGTATTTCTCTATCCTTTTTGATCAATGTTTGCGGCCATTCAACATCTGCTCTGGCTCCTCAGAAGACGGGGAGGAGGGAGAATAATATGCACGCGTTGTCCACTTCCGTGATAGTTTGCCTTTTTCTGTCCTCCAGCGTCCTCCTCCCTCTTAACTTCTCCTCTATGTTTGTATTGTTTGGTGAGTGGTGGGCTCTATCTATCGTCTCAAGAGATCTCTTTCTCGTCTCAATTCCACCCCGCAATTCACAGCTTCTATCCACTATCCATCGATCCACTTTTGCTTCCTCTTCTTGGTTGTATGATTTCCATATCGTTTCATTCCTATGCGATTTTCTCACATGACGACGCAAACTGTTTATGCGAGTAGTTGACCACACTCTCCATTCTACACACACTCTCATCGACATAGGTCAAATGGGGTTCTCGCAACGCTCCCATTTGCGCATAGAAGAGAGCATGTAAATGGCGGACTTTATGTGTTTGCCCTGCACTCTCTCGCTATTTTGATTTACTTTACATGCAAAGTGCTGAAGTGCATATCCTCGCTATTGGGAACCAATTGTGGCTTTACTCCTCGCGGAGATGACACGAGAGAGTGTGTGGAACGGGGAGAACCATATTTGATAATCATTGTTCCACGACATTTTGGCGGGAACTATTTTGAACGTCTCTCGTAAATTCCATTCGAGATCGAATAGAGAATCAAGGGATTGGCAAAATGTCAGAACACAGTCTCTCTCCCTTTCTCTCCTCTCTCTAGCTGATCTCTTCCCGTTGAGAGACATGCTCTTTTTTTATCTCACTCTCTCCTTCATGTCAGAGGGGGCGTGTGGAAGGATGAGTTCAATAGTCATCGTTTCAGAGTGCTTTCGCATGCAGCAATGATTGTCTCGTTGGTTCTTCTCCTTCTGACGCCGAGTCTCGTCGATGCCTCGTGTATCTTCTGCGTCTCACCCACCGTTGCATGGGTGAGTAAATACCGATCGATAATATAATAATGTAAAATATAGTGAATTGAATATTTGTTTTAATGATTTCATTCTGTCGCTGTAGTTCGTTGATTTAGTATTACAGGGTGGGGCAAAAGTCTTTTGACACACTGCTAATCTCATAACTGTATTTATGAATGTGCGATCGCTCTCAATTTTATGCCATATATTGCTCATGCCTTCGCAATTATATCATAACCATGTGACATTTTGTCTCGAAGGTTCACTGGAGTTACATAATTTTAATAAAATTAGTTGCTCTGCGATTCTGGTTTACATCTATTTTTGAGGTGCAAGTTCACTGAACTCGGAGTCTAGCCACGCGCACTGTGAGAGCAATATAAACCCAGTATTTTTTTGTTAATATGTCTGTAGTATGTACAATACTGCAGTCTTAATGGCAAGCTCCGGTAACCTTTGTTGACTTATTTATAAATATTTTTATAAAAAATCCAATTTTCGGCGCGCAAACAAGACATATTTGCGAATACGGATAATTTTCAAGATGAATAGCGATGTTTGCTATTTTTAGCATGGGGCAAGTGCACATCACCCTCAGCTATTAATCAGTGTTATATATTTTGTCATACTCCTACGAAAACGATTTGGCAGTGCTTCCGACTTCATGGAACTGGCATTTCCGCGATAAATTATCAAAATGATTTTTGCTTTTGATTATTCTCATTGTACGTATTCCGTCTAATTTTACTGATGGCAAGCATTGGTAATGCCAGATCATTCTAAAAACGACTAGATGAGAGCATTCGACTACTTTGTAAGAAAATCGAAAAAGTCACTTTTCCGGAATTTAATTCTCAGTGCTTAGCGCCACGAGCTGTAAAATTATCAGTTGCTGTACTGAACTGGATCTGGTATAATGGGTAATAGAGCTATGTTTTGTCTTGTATTTGGTTGTTTGCTCATGGACATTCATCGCCAGATATTGTCTGGAAAAAATAAAGAGAGCCAAAATGAGCAGCGGCGCGGAGGCTAGTTTTGGAATGGCGGGTTTTAGGATGAACCGATCTTCGCATTGTACGAAATGGCGTCCAGCCTTTGTGAATAACTGATGGAAGACTGTGTTGGTTCCCTGTCAAATGTAAACTCGTACGGTTCACTGATGGCCGAGTTATGATAGGTCAAACTTGTCAAAAGACTTTTGCCCCACCCTGTACATTTATAAAATGATACGAACACACAAAAAGTCAAAATGGTACTTCCTGTGTTTACCAAAGCGAGAGAGCGGGCAAAAGTGAGAGGGTCGCGTACGTGCCTGTGTGGTAAACAACGGAAGTCCGCCATTTGACTTTTTGGTGTGATCGTATCATTTTATAAATGTAATAATTGTATAAGCGCGCGAGAGTGTCGCATTCTCGTTGTTCCTTTGCGAATATGTCTTCACTCGAAGTCTTTTCTAGTAAATAAATAAACGAGTACAGACTGCATCAACCAGAGCAAATATATCGATCGGATATTAGTTTACAGGTTTTTGGTATAATTAATTTATTGATCTCTTAAATCATATATTTTCGTCCAACTGGAAATACCGTTATTTTGAAACTTCACACTGGTCAGAAATATCAACAAAACTGATCAAGTCTATTCGATCCAGAGCCGAAGAATCCACCATAACGTCAAGATAACCTCGTATCCCCCACTTCACCCACTGGGGAATACAGATTAAAGAGTAATGCGTGGAATGCAGATCGGCCGCGGTCTCCACAGCGTCAACCCCTCCCGGACTGTAGAGGGCAACGCGATGTGCGTCCGCAACATCACCAGGATCAAGGATCCTGCGAGATGCAGCGTGAGTATTCCATATTGATCTTTTCTTTCCAGTGAAATGCTACGTGAGCATTCTATATTACTCTTTTCCTTGCGGTGTTTTGTGCACTTTCCAGGCCTCTATGATTTATATCGCAAATCGGGATGCCAAATCCCAATCTGCAATGTACACGGTGGTTCAGGGCGCCTGCTTCACGCTCAACCTCACCAAGGAGGGCTCGACCGAACCCAACGGAGTCATGCGAGACTGTCTCGACTCGAACCCGAAGGTCAAACTGCAACTGGAGGAGAGAAGAGGTACGGTACCCGGGAACTACGGTAACGTTATCGATTCAGTGTGCTCGGTTTTAGCATAACGTTTCTAAACTATCTGTTGTCAAATAATTAGTGTCTGTAATATTTCTGGGTTCTAAATTCTCGATTTGCAAAAAAGTGAAGTATTTCGCTAGCGTATAATGTCCTTCAAAGAGAAAATGCTATATCCCCTTGAATTAAAAAAATCTTTTTAGATCCAGAGACCGATTCGTTCGACGGCGTCTGCTTCAGTGAAACGGTGCGCTTCAAGGGAATGGAGGTGTGTGTGAATTATTTTCTCAATTGACTAAATTGTGTCTGTGAGTCTCAACATTTAGAAAGTTGGTCATTCCCTACAGTGTGCAGTGCTTATACTTTTTGCGCATGTTCTTTTTTTAAATGGCGCCGATTTTCTGCAAATGAAATTTTTGTTGACTTGAACATTTTTTATCTTGATATTCATTGAATCGATTAGTGTAATCAATCTATATTACCCTACTCAATGCGGTACTGAACCTTCGTACCTCTCAACGTGCTTAATCGATAATCGATGAATCTTACAGTACAACGCGACGTACTGTGCGTGCGAGGGCCACCTGTGCAACAACGACGGCACGCCGCTGGCAGCCAGAGGAAGAGACGAGGGAGAACACGCGAGTCTGCTGCCGAGGAGAGGGTACGGTAGAGGGGATACTGTAGGATCTTCGGGAACGGGAGGGGATGTGATTTTTGGTTGAATAATTGAGCGTAACGATTGCAGTTCCCGTCCTCGCTTCTCTCCCAACTCTGCCGAGTGCACTCTGGGCGTGCAGTCGCTGAGCACGCTCGCATTCGTCGCCCTCATGGCAGCCGCACGCAGGATGTAGAGGAGTACGGTAGCACAGGTACACCACCACCACGGGAGCGTGCCATCATAGAACTGGGCGTTTTGGAACGCGTTTCGAAATTTTTTTTGACGATTTTGAGAATCTTTTGCCAAAATATTGAAACGACCAGCTCTAAAATGATACGCCCCCCCCTTTTAGTAAAGGCTTTTTGTCATCATACCGAGTTTCCCTGCTCCCCTGATTCTTCCACCCTCAACGATGACATACACTTTCCACGGGTAGTACTGTATTTTTGCAAATATGTACGGTGAATTTTAAAGCTAAGATCGATTGTTCCACAAATGTTGTAATAATTTCTCTCAACTCCCGAGATTAGCTGTAGCATGAGATTTTCACTGCCCTATATTTATTAATTTCTAGACGCTACATTTTTTCACTATTGAGCTTTCATGAAAAAGTCAACCTTTGAGTATTTAAAAAAATTGTTCGTCCTATAAAAATATCTTGCATGAATCCATTGTAGTAAAGACACAAGGAACTGAAACATTTCACACTTTATGAGGTCGATTTGCAGTTTCTTTTCGATTACGATAGATTATTAGATAGTTGTTCAGTCTCTTCTCGCTAGGGGCAGACCGGTTGGGGCGGGGGCTGAAAAGAGAATATTACGTAGGCATGATGTAATCGTTATTATCTCTAATTTTTATGGAATGGGACAGATGGAAAATAAATACGCTTGTGACAATAATTGATAATAATCGGCCCTCAGCAACGTATTTTTCTGATTTAGAGTTTTGACTTTGATCTCCCCCACGCTCTTACCGGCATCCTTCCTGGGGCGCGCATCCATCGGTCCACCTCACCCGGCTTCTTCTTGAACGTCTTTGCGCACATTGAGACGCGCTTGGCAACCTGCGAAAACCGGAAATGCACATTTCCGGACCGGAAACTGTATTTTACACAAAAAAATGAAAACGCACCGCCAACACGTCGATCTTGCGCGCCGCTCTCTCGTTCTTGTCGATGAGCTCCTGAATTGCATTTTTTTCCAATTGAGGGGAGGAGTGAAAATCGATAATAGCGATCAATTATCGATTGATATCCGGCCGAAAAAAAACGAGGGGAAGGGAGCGACAAGCGATATTGTCGTCGATAATCGGGGATGGTGGGGGACTCACCGCGATCCAGCTGACGCCGAGCGCGCTGCGGTCCGTGATGAGGAAGAGCTTGACGACCTCGCAAAACTCGTCGCTCTCCAGCGGCATTTTGGCAAGGAAGGAGCGACGCGCAGACGCGTCAGCAAACGTCGTCTGAATATTGCCAGTTGGCGATTTGCTCCCCCACCCCGGTGATTACCGTACTCCAACAGCCCAGGTGCAATGCTATTTACAGGCGATTCGCCCCACCGGGGACTACCGTTCTCCAACAACCCATGGGGCAATGCTAACCTTATCTATCCTCTATCCTATCCTTATCCTCATATCTATCCTGTAACTATTGTTCCAATTTTAGTTAATTTGGAAGGCACAAAAATGGAACCAATTTTAAGATAAGGCAGTAAGTAGGAACAGTAATGGCGCAATCATATTACATGGACTACATTTTTTTACAATGAGCCTGCGATTCGGTGAACTACCGTATCCCTTTCTCACATTGAGCAGAGAGTGGGCCGAGTGGAATCCGTACGAGATGGCGCCGCGGAACCAGAAGAGAAGATCGGTTATCGAGTAGCGAGACTAGAAATAATGTTTTATTGATTTATGTATGCAAAGCGTGCAAAACCCCTCCCACTTTCACGTACTCTCTCGCATGACCCCTTTCTGGGGGGTTAGAAGCATACGGTATACCGTACTTCGTTTATGAGCGATTGGAACAGCTCTTTGAACAGTTCCTCGTGCGTACATGCGGCAAGGGCGTAGATGAGGTGCTGGTTCGTCGAGCACCACTCCGTCGTCGGTTCCGGGTCCGGGTCCTGAATGACGGTGCTTGGTTCCGTGTGGGGGGAACCCGGAGCCAAGATCCTCTCCCCGGGGGGGGGGGAGGATCTTGGTTCCGGGTCCCGGCTCTTCTGGCACCGTGGCTCACCTTCCGCTGCAGCGCGCTGTTAATCTTCTCCCACTGCAAAATGCGGCGGATATATGTGATTTCGGGGTCTTGGCAGGTTGCCAAAAAGACCTAGCTCGATGTCAACTCACCTCGACGCTATCCTCGTCGTTCTGTATAGCAAACGGCCAGATGATCATTCGGAGTGGGGAGGGAATGTCGATTTGATGCTCGTCGTAGTACTCCTTGATCTTCTGAACCGAATTATCGATTTTTAAACTGATTTTACCTTCCTAACCTTGATAGATTGCGTCCTTCCTAACCTTGATAGATTTACCTTGATAGATTGCGCATAAAATCTCCGGAAAGGAGTCAGACCATATGTTCATACATAATATCGTCCCCGTGTTTTCGGAAAGTAAAAGTGTTCATTATTACAATGTTTGGAAGCAGCAAACAAAATTGAGTAGACCAGGAAAAAAATGCAAAAGTCGCTCGAGTTTAGCTGGAGCCCAACACTGCGGGGTGCTGTAGAAATTTGTGCTTTTTGGCTCCAAAGATCAGATTGCGTCCTCCATTGGCAACCCGTACTTACTTTCATTACTGGCGGAGTGCCTGAGAGCATGAGCAGATAGATGGCAACGAAACGGAGATAGGAAACGGAAGGGTCTGAAAATCGATATTTCACTAATCGATCGATTATCAATCGATAATCACCCTCGCCGGGCGCGGCGTCCCATTCGTGCGTGTTGATGAGCTTGGTACCCTTGGCCAGCAGGTAGTCCTTGAAACGCGTCGTGCCTCCCCGGGGCACTTCCGGCTGCAACAATATTTGAGCTTTAAATTATTTTTGGCATAGCTGCTGAAGCCCGGATCTTATCAAATAGTACCGATCATATGCGATAGATTCATTTACAAGGAGTCATTTCGAAGACCCTAGTCCTGGTATCTATAGCAAATGAATGCGGGCTTCGGCAGTAGTGCCTTTTTTGTTTCATAGTTAATTATTGATTGAGGGGGAATCGACAGCGGGGAGTAGTGTCTGGGGCATTCGAGATGCGCTAGATGGTATATTGTGGTAGGATTTCTGCAGTCGATAGTTTCCAGAACTTTCTCAAGTCATGAAATGCGGCACTACTGCTGAAGCCCGGATCACCCCAATAAATAGTCAAGGCGCTCTTGAAATGATCATTTCGAACGAAATTATTCTAATATTCCTTTTTTTGATGATTCCGGGCTTCAGCAGTAGTGCCTAACATGCTAACCAGAAAGACGAGTGACTTGAGGCGATGCAGGAAAACGAGCATCCATCTGAAATGCATCAAATTTAAACTGTAACTTTCTGTTCACTTCCGATTATCGATTACCTCCACACGATGTGGCTACCCTCGTGCTCCAGCATGAACTCGAAGAGGTCGAGTGTGTCGGTGAAGCGACACCGGAAGCCCGCCTGAGTAACCAATCGATAAAATCAATCTATAATCAAGGGCTTGTACGCTCGCGTGCGCACTTTTGCAGCAAGATAGAGTGCGAGTAAAAAGGGAGCCGCACCACGTCAGGTATTAGATTCAAATGATAAAAGATCACATTTCGGGGACTACAGCGTATAATAACCGAAAAGAACTAACCTACCGAATAATAACCGGATGCGAGCGAATAATAACGTTATGGATGGGAACCAACTGTATAATAACTACGTTTAAGATATCTTGGTACATGATAACCATTTGAATAATAACCAACTAATTGAGAAATTCGCTAATGATAACTTACTGACTGATAACTCATCACGAATGAGAACAAGTTCGATAATAACCACTTGAAAAATCACTTTCGAATTATCGCGTCGAGTGATCTCTCAATCCCATCCACATTTGAATGATTGATTTCTGATCCGCCTTTTCAATTCCAAGGTCTGGTTTCCCGTGATATTTGCAACTTGCAAATTGCAAGGATTTGAGGGATCCTGTGTTTGCATGCCGCATAATTAATATTATTAACTGATTTTTATTTGAACCTTTTCCGAAATTAGAATAAATGGATTCTCTGAGATGTCTCTTAGATCTAGATCCACTGACCTATATTCAAGAGACTCTATTCTCTCTACCTCGACAAGAGAATGGTTCTCAAGAGAGAAATATCGCTTTGTGAACGAGAATGTTTAGAACTAGGGCTTCTATTTTTGTTATTCAAGCTGAACCCTCTCCATTTAACTCCTCAATTTTCTTATTCTTTCATATCAGTTACCTCATATTTTTGTGATGGGCGAGTAAGATCCCTAGAAATGAATTGGACATCACCCAAATAACAAAACGAAACACCACCACAAAATATAGATTGAGAGAAAAAATATTAATACAAAAAACCAAGAACGCTAAATTTGTTCCCTCGAGACGATTACCAATGACTCCTCAAGTATCGCCAGTGTAGTTCTAAATAACATTGTTCTTATTCATGGGGTTATCATCCGTACTAAGTTATCATGAGTGGGGTTCTCATAACGAAGGTTATTAATAAAAAGGGTATCATAAGCAGAGTTATCATTTACTTGGTTATTATAAAATCCGTTCTAATATGGAAAGTTATTATCCAGAACGTTACTATTCGCTCGCATCCGGTTATTATCCGGTAGGTTAGTTCTTTTCGGTTATTATACGCTGTAGTCCCACATTTCGGGATCGATTCTGGGGGGGGGGTTACCTCGTTGTAAGCGCGCTCCACAAACTGCGCGCGCTTCCCGATACTGTGGGTAGACCAGGCCTGCAGAATATTGATTTTTCTGGCAAATTTACCGATTTATCGAGTGAAACCTGCATGAAGTCCTGCATCGCCGACGGGCTCCAGTCGTAGTGCGGCTGAACAAGTATTTAGAGATGGCATATGGATGACGCAATCTACCGTAATGTCCCTGGAAGTTCGGATGGCTTTGGCAGAGGTAGGACGCGGCGATCGGGCGCCGCCCACCGACTTTTCCGTCAGCGTTTTGTCAGAGGCCCGACGCTGAAAAAATAAAGATCAAAGATCAAATAGGCGATCCCCACTCTCTTAGACTACTTCGCAGAGGCCAATATTGAGAGATCAAAGATCAAAGTTTGGAAGGAATTGTTCAAAGATCAAAGAGCGGACCCGTCGATAGACGATTACGATGACGACGATGACGGCGGCGAGTAGCAGCAACACAAGTGCTGAATTATTATTTTTAAAAATCTATTTTGAAAAATTTATTACAATTCGCGACTATTTTCTCCACAAAAACGCATGATTCCACCGCCAGCGCTCAGGAGAAAGGGAACATGGGAGAACTGAGAGAATTAGCCGCCTGACCCCTTTCTGGAGGGCGGACGTAATCATGCGCGCGCTCTCACCGGCGATGCCCACTGGCATCATCCAGGCTGCGGCCGGCTGATCGTCGGCGGTCGAGGATGACGCAATCACTAAAATGGAGTACTGTAGGTTACTGTAAAATATGGTAACCTACGGTAGAATAAGATGGATTGCTTTAACTATCGGGCTGGTCAAACATCGGGGAGTTTATCGATTAGCAATCTAAACTCGCCTTGATTGGACAGGCAGTATACGGTAGCTCCAGTATCGATCGCCTCTCCTTCCCCCATCCAGCGCCCATTACTGTCGTCGCACGTCAGCTCGCTCACGTTGCGTTGCCCAGACACGCTGTAAAATCATTGAGTGCTTCCTGGGTTTATCAAGTGCTTTCTGGTTTTAGCAGGGACGCTATCTGACGAGCCAGTGCTCGGTTCTGCAGCGGATTACGGTATAGGTGTGGTTGAGCGGATCGCACTTGCGTTGGGAGGGGCAGTCGTATTGAAGGGGCGTCGCGATGGTGCAGTTGTCTGGAAACGCGGATACTGTAACCTACTGTAGATTACTGTATATTAATCTAAACTACTATATGTTCATTGTAGAATACTGTAGCCCATCGGGGATTACGGTAAGTTACTGACACTTGTCAAAGCAGACGTCCCGCTCCGACAGCGTGTACGCCGTGTTGTTTGCAAACTTCCATCCGCCCTCGTTGCCGACATTGAGACAGAGCGGAGTATCAGTTGTGTAGCCAGCGCCGTTGAACCAGCGACCGCCCGGACACTAAAGAGATGAAAGATACGGTAATCTACCGTAGTCTTCAGTAGCCCATCGCAAGCTACGGTATACACCGTTGACACCAAGGGAAGGATTGGTTTCAGAGAGACAACCAGAGAGAGATTCAGAGAGATGGTTCGGAAGATCACAGATCAAAGATCAGATTCGGAAGCGGAGAAGGGGGAGTATCAGAGATCAAAGATCACCAACCTCCAATTTGGCGGGCGCTCCTCCTTTTGATGCGGTAAATGTTCGGACGGGGCAAGCGGTGCAATTCTGCGGAGGAAGGTCCGCGCAAGTCAGAGCGACTGAAAAAGTACTGTAATGCCGTACACCAAGAGGATACGGTAGCTACAGTACTTACTTGGAACGGTGCAGAAGGCTTCCAACGTGTCGGTAGATGATTCGGTCAGGTCGGAGCCTTCACCGTACTTGTACCTGGAGATGAAACATCTTGTGTGAGAGATCAAAAATCAGCGCGAACCTCTTTCCCTCGCACTTCAGCACATCAACCTTTTGGCGATTCATCTTCTGGCCATACACTGAAAATTTGTTAAACCAAATATTGTATGCAGGAGATTTTCGAAATTATTTTAGTTTTCATACATGAGAATTTCGAAATGATTACTACTTAACCTAAAACCACAAGCCCTGTCTGTCTGTGAGTGAGTGAGTGAGTCTGTGAGTCTGTCCGTGTGTGACAAACTACGGTAACAAATAAATGGGTCAGATATTTCAGTTTTCAATCATCCTAGTTCTTGGGCTGGCTTACTGTAAGGAGGAGTGAGGCGCATGGGAGCAGTCGAGTTGCGGCCTAGTAACATCTGGAATCTAAATGATCGCGGGTTACGGTAGAGAGTTAGCATGCGAACGCTATCTTCCTGAGCGATATGTTAAGTGCCGAATCGAAAACTGACCGGCACTTTCTTGTAGCCGATGAATGGTCTATCCTTGCGAACGACTATGGTATCCGGGTCGCATTTAACTGTAACTAACTAATTATTAGAATACGTTAGGTCACCGCAGATCAAAGAACACGATACTCTAATATCTGATTACTGTAACTGTTGTGGTGTAAAACAGGGCTGTGCGGAAAATGATTTTCGGAAAACGGAAATTTTCCGAATTTAATTTTCGGAAAAAATCGGTAGATTCGGAAAATTTCGGAAAAAGTAATTTACGATTTTTCTCAATATTTGTAGTTTTTTTTTCACTTTCGACTTTCGATTTTCCGATTTCCAACAATCCCCCGATTTTCACTAATTACATTATTTTTCTAAATATTTTTTTTTTTAAAAATTATCTATAATAATCTAAAATTTTTATGATAAATTAATATTTTTTTCTGAATTACAAGCAATTTCAGAAAATATTCGGAAAAAGTTTTCCGACGAAATTTTTTTTCCGAAAAAAGTCGGAAAACGGAAAATGCACAGCCCTGGTGTAAAAGATGTAACTGACGGAACGTTAATTGACTCTTCCACAACGAGTCTCCGGGGGTCTTGGCCGTGTAGTGATGAGTGGCGGACGAACGGGTAAACTTCAGAGCAGTATAATCGGTGTCGGCCAACGTCAACTGGAAATCGATAATTGCTCTCGGTCTCACGCGAGTTCGCGCATGTCCGCTTCGTGTGCGGATACCATGAATGCGTCGTCAAAGTTGCGTATCGTGAAGGCGCAGACTAAATCGGTGCCATCGAATCGGGAGAAATCATCGTAGAACTCTGAAAACTTCGAGGATAGCTATGTTTCTTGGCACACTGCCAACTGCTATTCCGCGGACATGGGTCAAGGCGGCTGTCCACTGCGGCCAGCGACAGATTCCCTCCTACAGTCGAGCATCCGGCGATTCTCTTCTTTCCGTGGTACAAATAGATGCCCTGTTCTGATTTGATATTTTGACTCAGTGCTTGCATGAATACCGCAAACTTAGTGGCCGAGAACGCCCTGAAATAGATAATTGGGCATACTGCAAGTCAATCCGCGATGAGCAATCTACCGTACTCTTGGCACGCTGCCAACTCACTTTATCTGCACTCCCACGTCACATTTGCCGCTGATCTCCAGAAAATCGGCATTAGTCACTCCTTCGAGAGCTGTCGCCCCCCCCCCGAGGAAAGCAGTTTCCCGCCACGAAGCATGACTCAAAACAGACAGGAAAATTGATAAATCAATATCCGCCTACCGTATCCGCACCGCACCGTCGCCAATCGATCGTCCAGCCGCCGCTGGCTACCGTACCCCGGATCGATAGTGAGACGACGAGTAACTGTAGCAACTGAGGGAAGGAGGGATTACGGTTAGGTGAGGGCAGAATCGATAATTACCATCCCACTCGCGTCAGTGAGCCATGGAGAGGAGGAGTGACCGCTCAGAGTGAAGGACGGACGCGGGAATGAGGGGAGAAGGGAGAATGGAACAGACGATATATGATAATTGTCTTTCCAATATTTTTTTGTCGACATTATCATTATTAAGGCTCAGAGAAAGTCACCCATTCTTGGACATTGGAACGCGTGAAATTTGGTCGACTTTGGTGTGCAAAACGGACCGCGAACACGTCAGATCTTAGAAGTCTTAGAAGCCTGTTATTTTCGAGCATAATATGTATGTTTTGAATCAAATAAAAACTTTCATGTGATTTCATAGTGATGGCGTAACATTTCAAAAGCCTGTTTATCAATCATAAACTCGGGGTCGTCAGTTTGGAATCGCGATAAGAAATTCGACTAGACAGAACAATAAAGGCAGATAAAGTTGATACAATTACGTAATCAAATCTTATAAAGATGTTCAAAACATGCGAACTTGTTGTGACAAAAAAAATGAAGAATAAGAAGCATGGCAACCATAATCGATTTCTCTCTCTATTATACTCTCTGAGGGCGGAAACATGCACAAATATATCAAGTCTGAATCGGGATCGGTGGGAAGGCGTAAAGCATCGGGACGGGGGTACGGTAAATCAGATCTATATCGTCGTGTACATCGGTAGTGCAGGTGGTGAAGGCGACGTTTGCTATTCGAGATTGTAGTGCAAAACGGCTTCAAACAACGGCCAAATTGGTAAAAGTAGGAAAAGTGGCCCGTGTGGTGCGGGGGTGGTGTAGTGGGAAACAAGCGAAAAGGGGGTACGGTAGCCTATTCGAAAGATAGAGGGACATGAGTGTGTGTGAAAGGGAGAGTAGGAACACAAAGATGAGATCAACTGACGGAATGAGATCAATAGAGGGTGGGTGGGTGCTAATCTTCTCAACTACAGTAATCTTTGCGGATCGATCGATCAGCAGGAGATCGGCTTGGGACCCGAGGGACAGATTACGGTAAGAATGTACTCGGTAAGCATCGTTGGCACCGACGCCGAGTCCTCGTTGATCGCCCGCAGCACTGTAATGAGGGCCATTATCGATCTTTCAAGCCTTTTCAAAATTGTTTCTTTAAACTTTGTCAAAAGCTGTGAAACCATCGATGAACAAGTTCCTACTGCATCCATACGTACTACCTAAAACACCAAACAAGCGAGTGTCGTTCGTAACCGCAATCACCGAAAGGTCAGAGGCACAACCTTGTTTCTATTTGTCTAATAAGTTCCCTTTATTGGAAATATGTCTCGTGAGCCCTTTATTCGTCCCCGATTGCCTATTGATGACGCAACACTCACGCTTGTTCAATGTGCAAATGGTGGCGTTGTCCATCGACCGCAGCTGCTCGTTGTACGGAATGCTCGCAGTCATGTACTGCGGCAGAGAGGCGACGTCCATCTGGAATCAAATAAGGCGTACGGTCTATTCCCAGATTACGGTATACCGTATACACCTCAGACTGCCCGTCATGGTCCCCTAAAACATCACCACAATATGGAAACCTGCCCGGTAGACCATCAAAAAATCGAAAACCTGCCCTACCAGTTTTCCATGCTACTTTACTTTTTGTCCTCTGGCCTACGGTAGTCCACTATCGTAGGATGGCTGTCTGCCCCAGCGCCAATACCACCGTAATCCTACCGTACCTTGCCGGGTTTCCTCTTCCTATCATTTGCATACTGTCGTCGCTTGTTCTGAATGGAAAGGAGGAGCGAAATGAAGGTGTTCTTCATCTCCTTCTCGTATTCACACTCGTCCCTGTGGGCGAGCTCGTCCACCAGCGATTCGTTGTACACCTGCAGAGGGATACGGTAGAGAGACGGTGAAGAGTACGGTATTGATGTGGTGAAGACTACGGTATCGAGATGTGGAACGTTACGGTAGCTAGGCAATTTTTTATAAAACATATACATCTAGGAGTTGCAAGAAACCAGGACTATTTGATTCTCCGGTAAATCAATAATAAAGACATCCTGCCAGTTTCGAGCTTCGGTCAGTACATATAACAGTATTGCCGCGCTAATTTCATGGGGTGCACATCAGTTTTATGCACCCTTTCATAACATTTTTCCTAGTGAAGCTAGAACTTCCAAACTTGATACAGGGATTGCAAGCCACGTTTGGAACATTTTCCTTTTAATTGGGCCCTGTATCAAGTTTGGAAGTTGTAGCTTCACTAGGAAAAAAGTTATGAAAGGGTGCATAAAACTGATGTGCACCTTGCACCCCATGAAATTAGCGCGGCATATGATAGAGAAAGGTTTGCTAAATACGTAATCCGCTAATATTATAAATAATTATAATCAATAACAAATAATAAACATCAATAAATCACCTGAATGAGCTGCTCCATCTCCGCGTGCAGCTGCACCAGCTTCGAGTAGCTCAGCTCCCGCAGATCTGCATAATCGATAATTTCAAATGTTAAAAATGGCGTTAACTATGAAATTCAAATCCGACAAGGTCGACACGGTGCTTCTCTGACGCTACAGTAACCGTCACTCGTGCCGATGAGACCAAAAACCGATTCAAGAAAAGCGGAATTCAGCGAGAGAATTGTGTGTAGAAAGCACCGCAGAATACAAAAAAAAGAGTCAAAAAAATCAATAAATCGATTGGAGACACTAGAATCCACCGTAACTTACGCCTCTCGTTCTCGCTCAGATTACTGTCGCCTAAACGGGAACTACTTCAATAGTAAGAGAAAGGTTTGCAGCCTTACCAAAGCTTCAAAACGAGTTTTTGTGTAAAACCCATTTCTGGAGTTTTGAAAATATACGGTACTTTTTTGTTGGCAGGTAAAAGAGCGAGATAGTGTACCAAAGTGAGAGACTACCGTAATCTCTCGGGCATCGTGCGCGCCACTCACTCTCGGGATGCGCCGTGATGTTGGCAGCCTGCCGCATCTTGGCGTCCACCTCGGCCGGAATCGACGAAGCCATCATCGACGACATCGCGCACACGCCGGGATACGTGCCTGAGACAGCAGGGAGGGTTACTGTAGCCAAGAGAGCAGGGAGTACGGTAGTAGAGTCAGTAAGTAGTAGAATCGATCAACAAATCGCCTCTTCAAATACAGCCTTCCTTTTCATCAACTATTTTGTTCATTCCTCGTGTATTCCGTCACAGTCATGTACGAGAAATATACCTTTTAATGGGATCAAAAGGTCTATGTGAATAAATGAATTTTGCATTGTTATCCACCGAAATTTCGTTATCTCTATTTTGGCACTCTTCCAGCTACCGTACCCCATCAATCAATAACTCACCGGAGGGCGACCGCATGCTCGAGTACATCGAGTCGACCGACTCCATCGTCCGATCAGTCATCATCGATCCCGTGAAATCGCACGACTGCAAGCGGATACTGTATCGTACGGTACGAGAGAGTAATCGATTGGCGCGGAATTGGCACGATGCCAAGTTTCAACAAACAGAAGAATCTTCTTGAGGCAGAGTGAGACAACAACATACTGATGCGCTATCTTTCCTCGTTTCGCAATACGCGCTTTCAGACTCAAAGTGTCGTCTTCCCCTAATCCAGAGGCTTACACATGCACACGCAGAACTATCGAAGTCGAAATGACGGCCCTTTCATGTTTCAAATGTTTGTGTTAACGGAAAAAGATAAACTTTGGCGATAAGAAAGACGATGAATGGTGTACAACTACCGCACACTGAGAAAAAAGCCAGGACTATAATAATCTGAAAAAAAGCCCAAAACTACCGTACACTGAGCATCTGGTCGATCTCCTCGATCACTTGGTCCGCCGTCTGCGGGGGCGAGTCGGCCGACATCGGGGAGCCCTGCAGAAGAGAGATTGCATCATCATTAGGCAATATCCCGAATGCCCCCCCTAGAAACTCAATTATTTGTTTTAACACTGTAAGTAGAGCAATCAATGAAGATCTCTCATGGCAACCCAGCATTAGCACCCAAAACCAGCTGATAAAGTCAAAAACTGATCCAATAATGCCCCGGTTTCTTGGGCGATCACGGATCTGACCCGCCGTGCGCGCCGGCAACGCTTGGGGATACTGTAGTCGTGTCTTACCTGGGCGACGAGTTGGTGCATGTCGAGCGCGTTCCGCAGGTCCTCGTCCTCGCTGCCGTCCAGCGACGACATAATGTCCGACTGCAAAAGGAGATTGTTGCGTCATTCCATCATCATTAGACAATACCTATTGGTTGGATCTATTTTTATTATCATCATCATCATCATCATCATTAGGTAGTCTCGAGTTCATCACTAGGTATTTCAAAGAGTTGCATCATCATTAAGAAATCGCCCCCGTTTCCTCTGACCACTTCCCTTCTCATCACTCTCTCCAATTACGCTCTTATTTTCGCCCACTCCCGGCCCGCAAGTTGGGGTGAAATGGGTGTTGTTCCGCCTTGAATGGGTAGGAGAAGCGAGCGTTCTTCATTACTCCTTCCCCTTTTCAGCGCCCCATCAATTCCGCCTCTTCTCCTACAGGGAATGCAAGCAGCCCCCAATGATATCATGCAGTTTAGGCCGACCAGAAGTAAACATTAGTCGTAGGTGGCTATCGAAAATGGCACTAGACCATCATACGAGTCTGATTGAAATAAAGCATTTGAGACAATTTTTATCAACAGAATCCGACCTAGTGTCCCGAAAATGCATGAATCTACATCGTCGTCCCTTTTCACGTCTACATACAATCACCCTCGGGTTCCTCTCCCATTTTGTTGCGCGGGTCTCTCTTTTCATCGCTCGTTTCGCAAGCGCCGCAGTGTCTCGAATAGAAAGCGCGCGGGCCACAACAAGAGAGTGAGACTCTCTCTCTCTGCTCCTCTACATTCCGCTCACTCTATCGTCTTCTCTAGTCGGCTAGAGAGCGTGCAGAATGGAGAGAGCAGGGGGGGGGCTCAAAGAGGGATGTACTCGGATACAATTATCGTGGTGAGACACTCCCGCGGGACGACCACTACACACTCTCTCACTATCGCACACTCTCTCGTAGGATACCGACCTACTTCAATTGTAGAGACTACCGTATGCTTTTCCAGATACAGTAAGTCCTGCCAAAACTACCGTATACTCTACCCAAAACTATCGCATACCTAACCAAAAACTACCGTACACCCAATGACATACTACCGTATCCCTAATCATCGTATACCTTATCCGTCCTGGCCGAGTTGAGGTCGAGCGAGTTGACAAGCAGCTTCCTCGTCTTCATCTGACTCACGTCGAGCGGCAGCATCGTCCCGAAGTTGCCCGTCAACGTCCACCACAATCTGCAGAGGATTAATTAATGGAGATCAAAGATCAGACTACAAACTACAATCTGAAGAGACGATTATCAGAGGGCAAAGAGCAGAATACAAACTACAGCCTTCTATCCCCTAAACGCTAAAGTAAAAACTCCAATCCGCCCATTGGAGGATGACGATAAAACATTAATTTTCTCCTTCTAGGAAATTGTAAAAACAGCCAGGTCGATCTGAGCTTCTCCATGTGTACAAGGTCTTGTTAATGTCTCATTGTCAGAAACGTTGCAGCATTCACATTAAAGCTCTCAACTCCTCTACATCACTTTCCTAACATGCCCGCTGTCCATCGACCTAATCTGGTCACTGCATCTCCCCTCATCCCGTCATTCAAGCCTGCTCCTCTTCTCTTTATCTCTCTCTCATACTACGTCTGTCCTAAGAGAGAAAGAGAGAGAGATCCCTGGCATCCTCCTCCCTCTCATCTTCCAGATCGGGTTTCATCCCCTCTGCTCATATTCTTTTTCCGTGATTGCTCATGACACAATACGTTTGATGAGCGACTGACTAGACGAGATGCCAGAATAATAACAATAATAATAATAATAATAATATAATGCTGGCATCATGTAGAGCCCAGTATGATCTAACTGCAAGTACCCGAGTGCGTAGGTCACATAACCCAGTAGCAGCACTAAGTCCACGACTAACCTTACAGTACCTAGTTCTACTACCCTACTACCGTATACCCTATCAAACAATATTGCAGACCTGCTGTTGTAATTGATCTTCAGTCTCAACGCCCAGAGAGAAGGGGGGAGATAGATTTTACAACAAGGAGGACTTTACAAACAGCAGAAAGCCCCAGGGCAAAATGGCTGCTGCTGCCGTGTAACTCGACACGCGTTCCAGAGTGTGGCGCGCGCGCACTTTCAGCTTCGATTTCAGACGACAAAGAGGCGATTGCGTCATCACTACTCGCAAAAAACTCTAATCTAGATGTGCATAGAATTAGTGTTGTAAATTCTAATGATAGAGAGCGTGTAAAAATGAGAGAGATGATTACTTGTTTTCGTGTATTCTCTTGTAAATTAGAGTTCCAAACTCGCAGAGTTATTTCTTTGTGAGCAGGCAACTACGTAATCCACTCCCCTCATTTGCTCTTGGTCCCTCGCATCGGTCCATCTCGGAAGGCTTTGAGGAGGAGAAAAGAGAGAGAGAAACATAGAGAGAAGAGATAGACTAAAAAGGGGGAAGAGAATGCACTAGTTGCTGCCAATTGATTTCCTCCACACACAAAATTGTCGTTTAGGGTGCCTTTCGCCGTCTGCGCTCTCTCGTTTCCACACGCTCTCTGCCGCCCCCTGCATTTCGTAATGAGCGGGGAAAAAATCTCTTGGTTCACTCCCGCACACAAAAATCCGCGAGTCGCTTGCTCATTTGCATAATCTTCTCGGAAATAGCGCGGGTACGAGAGAGAGAGAGAGAGACCAAGCCCAGAAAATGTGATTTGTTTACGCACATACCCACGAAACCGACTCCAGTAGTCCATTGGGAGCACAGCGCCAGACACATACACACTACTACCAAAGAAAGAAAAAAAAGAATTTAAATGCGGAAAAAAGACAGGAGAGAAACGACTCGAAAAGTTCTCAAAACCAGCGCAAAAAGGCTCGAAAACAAGTGCTTTCGTTCATTAGAACCGCCTTTTTCTCATCTTCATCTTCTTCTTTTCTTACTCTACAATCGATATACCGCCCCTCTACCGTCTCTCTCTCTCTCTCTCTCTCTCTCTCTCTCTCTCTTCCTCCTATCTCTTCTCTCCCCTATTCACAGGCATACAGGGGACGACCCTAACGAAGCAGACCAGGGGGCCCACTGCAAGCATTATTGGCTAGTTTACTGGTACAACACAGTGGTCAGAAGACGGGGGGGGGGAGCTGTGCCAGAAATGAACCCAAAGGTCTGTTGAGAAAATAAACAAACGGATGGTCAGTAAGCAAAAGAAGAAGAAAAATATATTTGCTAAATGCGTTCTGCCGACCGCTAAGATCAAAGATCAAAATACACCCCACCAAAAATTATTCGAGATACTGTTTTGGCAGTCTGCGCGGATTCCTACAGCAGATGAGAGATGGAGGATCAGCGCCAACGGATATACCAAATAGGGTGGGTGGAAGATCAAACTACAGAGTACAAATATCTAGGATCAAACTATGGACTACAAACTACAAAGATCAAAGTACAACTCACTGGCTCTCCGACATGATCTCGTCTTGCGTGCGGACGACGACCGGAGCCATCTCCTCCGTCGACTCGCCCAGATCCCGCAGGCAGTGATTGATCTGCCAAGAGATTAGTGATTGAACTACAGACTACAAAATTAGACGAAGCTACATACTGCCGCAAAACAAAAATTCCTGTCCGGTACCCAAAAGACCACACTTCTGCAGTAACCTTTTCGCTGTAGCATGTTAATAATAATAACAATAAAATAATGAAAATATACATTTTTTTTTCTCTTTTTGCGACTTCATACACGTATTTCTAGTACCCACACTACTGCGTCTTCTATCGCTGCATCCACGCAGGCAGGTATACACCTTGCCGGCGAAACACTATTCCGCCTGCCCGGAGAGACGCTGGTATTTTCCCCAATGGGGCCCATTTCCCCTCCCATAGTGACGTCACTAGAATACCAGACTGTCAGAACATTTGATGTTCCCCCAATGAGATGGTTAAAAAATGGGAGAGGAGACCTCCCACTCACCTTCCGGTCAAAGTTGCCCACGAGATCCTCCAGACTGCCCGACAGATCGTCGTTCAGATTCGACCTGGAATACACATTATTATTAGTATTAGTATTGTCATTATTTGGCGTAATCAGATTCCCACCTTTCCTATCTCGAAGCCAGCTCTTTTCAAAATAAACTCAAATTATCCATACTTTCCTCTGGTCTTGGTATCCTACCACAGTCCGACAATATTCACCGTATCCTACGCAATCCCTTAACTGTTCTGTAGGTTACCGAAACCCTTTATTTTACCGTATAATACCGTAACCCTCAACATCCTATTTTACACTACCGTACTCTACCTTCGTTTTATCGTGCATTTTATCGTACACTGCCGCGACCTTGCATTGTACTGTAGTGTGGAGCATTCATCTTACCGTACTCTACCGTAACCTAAAATAGATTCCATACAATAAATTCCCTTGTAGCATACCGCTGATTAAACTGCAAAGTGCAAGATGCTGTGCATTTCATTTCCTTGTTGAGGTTCGGTAGGGTACGTTAAGAATACTGCAGACTACGGTATTATGCAAGGTCTACCGTAATCCCCTCTCTCCACTCACTTTGCAGCATCTGCAGCCGCCTCCTCATCCGTCATCGTGCCGGCGCTGCTGCTGCGGCTGCAATTAATTAATTAATTAAAATATACAAATTAATAAATAATAAATACCCACAATTAATATACTATTGACTAGTATCTCGTTGAATCTCTAATTTAAGAAAATAATAAAGGAGGATAAAGCAGCAAAAATCATAGGCAGCATCAACGAAAATAAATTCTAATTTTTAACCATGAAAAAAACTGCGAAATTTACTCTTTTTAAAACGACAAATCGAATTCGCAAGCTTCGAGGCCATACAAGGAAAGAGAGATGACTACTCGCGCAATCGATACGAACAAGTTCTCGGTACGCCAACTGCTTATTACAGATGAATGAATGAAAGGGAGAGAGAAAGAGGAGGAGGAGGATGAGAAGGGGAACGTCAAATACGAAATTTCCATGGAAACCGACGCTCATAGCTTTTAAATTGCGCATTTTGTCAATCTTAATTGTAACAACCGGCTAGACAAAAAAAACAGCCTTCCAACACTAACACATTTTTTTGAAAGAAAACTTTTTTTATTTTAAAACATTTCGCATTCGACCCCCCGCTGAGCTCGAGTTTCACATGGTCTTCAAGGGAGGAGGAAGCCTCGGGGCATCAGACAATCAACTCAGTCTCTCTCTCTCTCTCTCTCTCCCCAACAAAGCGGAATTCGCCCAATCACAGTGGGAACTTGGAAACACTCTCTTACGCTCACTTCTCGCCCATTTTTCACCCAATTTCGCTTAGAATTCGGGGCAATTTAAAATCGTGAAAGAGAGTGAAAACAACAAGCGACGTCGACGTCTACTTAATAATATGCCTTCATCTCTCTCTCTCTCTCTCTCTCTTTCTCCCTCCTCTTCTTCTTTTGCCTCCATTCCTTTTCTCCCTTCAATCCATACTTGGCGTGCGTGTCTCTCTCTCTCTCTCTCCCGCACTCACTTCATGAGATGTCTTCGGTAGAGACCGGTGAGAGGTGGAGAGAGAGAGAGAGAGCACCAGAGATATCGGCAGAGACGGTGTTCTGACAAACATCTTCTCCCTCTTCTCCCCTCTCCCTCCCCCAAACTGGGGCTCCTCCAAGATTTGTGGCCATGTTTGTGCGAGGTGTTGAGACTTTCCTCTCCCTCTCTAGAGGCTTCAAAGCGAGAGAGAGAGAGAGAGAGAGAGAGAGAGAAAGAAAAAGAGCAGTTCTCGATGGACTCAACACACACCCACATACAGTAATCCGGGTAATCCCGGATTCGAACACTCCTCACACCGCAAAGCCCCCCTGTCACACGATACTTCAGGCGTGAATCATTTCAGCACTGATCCTTTAAGAACGCATACATAATACGCTTAGAACCGCCGAGAAATCAATCGGTTTTTCGATTTTAAGCAATTCTACACCAGGTTCCAATGCATATCCCTCTCTCTTCCAACCCTACGTCCTCCTAATCCACTAAATCCAGTGCAAATCCGCCCTTCATCTGACATTTTGAGAGCCACACACAAATCTTAGTCTGCCCTTCAAGTCTCTGTCACAAGGCCAAAAGGCCGCCGGCTCTACCCCCCCCCCTCATTACATGATACTGCAGCATGTCTCTGTGTGTGTGTAATTTACATCGGAGAGAAGTGATTTGCAGATCCACTTGTTCCTTCCTCTCTCCTTCCCTCCCCTAGTGCATCAACAACTGTGGCGCGTAACATATTTCATTGGAGAACAACGCCAAATCTCCAGAAAGGGGTTACAAGGCCACATAGGAGATATTAACGTCAGACACACACTCACTCCTTACCCCTTTCCGGAATCAAGGTTGAAATGTAGAATTCATTCAATTATATGTAAATTACCTAGTAATGACGCAATCGGGTGTCACTCAGCGTCACAAATAATCCCCTTTCCGGAACCTTTGCATGTCTTTTTGAGTGATGGTTTCCCTTTTTCTCATTCCATCTTTTTTTTCCTTATTTTCGGTAGTCGAAACATCTGCATGCATTTCTTTACCCCCTCCTATAGTCCATCGTAGAGGGTCCGGGGCGCAGAGATAGCGAGAAATAGCATGGCAAATCGAGAGGATTCTCGAAGCTCCCGAACTTTTTGCATGGCGTTTACGGCTCTCTCTTTCTCTCTCTCTCTTTCCCTGCCTCCAGATTCACTTGGGCATCTGCATTGAATCAGTGTCTGTCTATGTGTGCCTGCAGTCCTCGCTAAAGAGGCCCTTGGGGCAATGGAGACAATATGGGATTGAGTTGAGAAAGAGAGATAGAGAGAGAGCGAGAGAGAGAGAGAGAAAGAGAGAGCGAGAGAGAGAGAGAGAGAGAGAGAGAGAGAGACTTCCTCCTCCTCTCCTTCTTGCACAGTCGCTCAAGTGTGTCCTCTTGCACTCTCCTCACTTCATCTGATCTCTCACGGGTCAGAGATGGCGAGAGAGCATTGGAAACGAGGAGAAGCAGAAACAGACTTGACAATGGGTGCATCTCTCCATATGGTTAGGAGGAAGAGTGTTTCGCCCTGTTCTCGTGTGAGACTCCATTCCACCCGGCCATTGCATGATTTCAAACCTACAGAAAGGGGTCGGGATGAGAGAACGTGTAAAAGTAAGAGAGTCCATCACGCTTTAACACGCTCTCTCCATTCAACAGCACCTTTCTGAAGATTTTACTGATATGTGGAACGATGCACCATAGTCACATTTTCGCTCAAACTTCAAGAACACGATCGATAATTGGAAACCGCGATTTCTACCGTAATCACACGCTATTTTGCGGTTCCGGCGCGAAAATGCCTGCCATTTAGAACCATCCATCATCCTTGCAATATTGATCGATGGCTCTCTGCTAACGATAGACAACTGATAGACTATCAGTCTCTCTCTCTCTCTCCCTCTCTCTCTCTCTCTCTCTCTCTCTCTCCCCTTTTTCTCCCTCTCTAGAGTTCAGGGCATCTTGAGAGAGTGCAGGCATCAGGTGACGCCTAGAGACTGTGCGTGGTCGAGAGGGCGCAGAGAAGTAAAGTCAAGCAATTCGCACACACTCACACACAAAAAACCTTCGAGGTGTCAGGCAGTGGGCACAGAGGGCAAAAAGAGAGAGAAAGGCACTAAGCAGGCAAAAGAAGAAGAGGAAGGAAAGACCATTCTGCTTTCCCAGACTTACTCACATGGGTATACAAAATAGCACTTTCCTGCACAAGTATGCGCTACTCTGGTATTTTATCCTACCTGGATTTTTTAATTGACTATTGATTATTATTGAATGGATGGGTTTGAATTTTTTTTAGCCTGATTCCAGTCTGGGCATCGCGCCACACCGGCACCCGGGCTAGAAATTTTAACGTGATCCAGCCCTTAAAAGCTTCCAGTCTGGAAATGCATATTGAACCAGGATCCGTTCTGGGAATCAACAAATAAATACCAGCGTGGGAAGCATTTCAACTCCTCCATTGCGTCATTCTTATGCAATCCCTATAGGTAAGCATAGTCCTCGTCTAATCTACCCTCTGCCTGCGGCGGAGCGCGAGAGAGGACTAGCTCATTACCAGTCATCTATCATTTCTCTCTCTCTCTCTCATGGAGGGGAGGATAATTCATTGCCCTCTCCTCTCCTTCTCAAGAACCCATTTGGCCGTTTGCCAAATCCATTTCCTTCCCCCTCATCTCTCGGAGACAGGCATATCTCTCTCTCTCTCTCTCTCTCTCTCTCGGGAGGGAGGGAGGGAGGGAGGGGAACAATATCCGGATGGTTAGTGATGGGTTGATGAGACAGAGAGCAATACTGTCAGAAGTCCTAGGGGAGGGGGGACACATCATCCCGGCCAGGCCTACAGAAAGATCTTTGCAGTGAGAGAGTGTGTATGTGTCATGAAAATTTCAGAATGTAAGGACTTTTTTTTCCAAATTGTCTTCTCAAAATTTAAAAAAGGAGGCAGCATTTTTCAAAACTGGCTTTAAAATGACAAAGTGAGGGCAGGCTTCGCCGTTTTAACGCACCTGTCGAGCTATGACCCGAAATACACTAGGGGAGGACAACACAAACTCTCAGTGTAGTGTATTAACCCTCTCTTCTCTCACAAGAAGCGACAAGGGGGCTCATTTGCATGCGGGAGTATCTCTCTCTCTCTCTCTCTCTCTCTCTCTCTCTCTCTCTCCCGCCTCCCTCTCTTGCATTCACGAACCTCTCTCTTCTCCCCTTCCTGACAAATGTATGCATGTCCCAACGCGCGCCGGCGCATCCCCCCACACACACAGAGATAGCGAGAGACTACTGCTACTATTCGGGGAGGGCGACATATTGATACGAAGTCATATCAGCGCCCTAAGAAACCCGGAACCGCCGGGAGTCAGTCTTCCCGGATTTTTGGAAACAATATTTGGAAACTGCGCGTATAGTAGAAGTCACGGCGTGCTTTGGCAAATTGCCAACGGTGATTTCGTGACCATGGTGCGTTTGCATGCTATTTTCGCACTCTCTGACTACTGTATGCCTCAATTTGCATAGAATGTTGTGGAGTATAGGAAGAGCGCGTCTACTAGTAGCTTGTCACATGATTCCAATCCTACAGACCAGGGTTAGAGCGAGAGTGTACAAAAGTGAGAGAGTCCCTCTCGATTTCACACGCTCTCTCACTCTAAAGGCCTTTCTGGATGGTTGACCGGTCTATGGAATGATGTGTTGTGCTATCGATTCCCGCACCCTTTTCTGACTCATCCCCTCGTCCTTCTCCCTCTCGCTTTATGGCTTTAGGACTCAATAGAAAGACGCGGCCGAGAGAGAGAGAGAGAGAGAGAGAGAGAGAGAGAGAGAGAGAAGAGGAAGGATAGAATGGGGTGAGGGGCGGCTGCTGGATGAATTACTTGAGGGACACAGGGAGATGGGCATGAGAGAAATGGACTGAACAAGTAAGGAGGTGCACATCGTGAGGCCGTTGTGTGCCTTCTAACCCAAACGATCAAAGCCAAATCATTCCACATGCCGGTAATCCTTACAGAAAGGGCTTTGGAGTGAGAGAGCGTTTAGAATGGAGAGAGACTCTCTCACTTTTGCACACTCTCTCACCCTGACCCCTCTCTGTAGGTTTGGAATGATGTGAAGCGTATGTCCCAGGAAACATACACCGGCAGCATTTTAAAAACTTTTTTGAAGTGACATTTCGAAAAAGCAAACTATTTTTTTTAAATAAACCGAAATTTTCGATTTTTCAGCCAAAAAAAATAATTTAAAACCCAATATTACTAAAGACTATTATTTCAGAACGTCTGTCTGTCTGTCTGTCTGTCTGTCTGTCTGTCTGTCTGTGTGTCCGGCGGTCACGTTTTTCGCATTTTCCTTATATTTCGCTTCAAAATCGCGCTATCTTCCCAATTCCTTTTGCATATGATTCCCGACCAGAATACCTTTCAAATTTTACAAAATTTAATTAACGAAATCCATAGCCAAGTGGGTTACGAGCCAAACTTTGAATCCGAGACCCCCAGGTTCGATCCCCGCCGCGGGCAAACCTTTTGCCGCATTTTTCGCAAGTGCCAGAAACTGCTCTAACACGGTTTTGAGTACCGTGAAACACGTTTTCACCTGTTTTGCCGAGTTTTAACGTGAAAAATCGAAATTTTCGATATTTTCCCAAATGGTGAAGGGAGTGTCGGGGATCATAGGAAAAGTATTTTGCTATGTCAGAAACGTGTTTGAACGTGTTCTAACACGTTCTAACGTGAAAAATCGAAAATTTCGAAAAGTTCCAAAATGATTCAGAGAGCGTAGGGGATCACAGGAAAAGTGTTTTGCGATGTCAGAAACGTGTCTGAACGTGTTCTAACACGTTCTAACGTGAAAAATCGAAAATTTCAAAAAGTTCCAAAATGATTCAGAGAGCGTAGGGGATCATAGAAAACGTTTCTGAAATTGCTCTAAAAGTTCTGAACGCACTGTATCCTGCGTTTCCGTTGTGAAAGGCTCGTGAGGCTGAGAGCGATCGAAAAAAGTTGCCATGGAGCCACGAAGTGGCGTAGTGGCAACTTTTTTCGATCGCTCTCAGCCTCACGAGCCTTTTGCAACGGAATAAGCCAGTACTCTTTGTAGCGATTAACACTCCCCAACAAGTCGAGCTTCAATGTCACCTGGGGCCGGCTATCGAGCTCCCGCTGGACCGAACTTGGAGCCGGCTATCGAGCTTCCCCTGGACCGAACTTGGAGCCTGCTACCGAGCTTCCCCTGGACCGAACCTTCGGCCGGCTGCAAAGCTCCCCCTGGACCGATCTTGGAGCTGGCTACCGAGCTCCCCCTGGACCGAATTTGGAGCCGGCTACAGAGCTCCCCCTGGACCGAGCCTGGAGTCGGCTGCAAAGCTCCCCCTGGACCGAACTGTGCCCTGCAACTGAACGCCCCCCTGAACCATACTTTGAAAACGTAGTGCGCACCTACCATAACGTAGTTTAACCTCAACACACCCTGCTAGTTGTGACATTCTCGAGTCTTTTTTTATAAACAAAAAATCTGCCAAGCTTTTGGCTTTTCGACCCACACTGTTGGACACCCCCCATCACCTGTCAATGACCACCAGATTCACACCGTGGCTCTAACCAGGCGCGTAAAACTAGCCCCCACTCTTCTCTTTCTCTCTCTCTCTCTCTCTCTCTCCATTCCCACCCTCCCGGGGGCACTCCCACTATCACATTGCACCGCACGCACACATTAACTGGGCCATCAAACAACTCTGGTAGCGCATAGTATAGCCTCTAGTGTTGCTCGATCGAACAAGTCTAATTACGGATAACGAAAGTATTGAAGAAAAAATAATAGCCACTACTAACGAGCGTAATTTTGTGCGGGGAAATTCGCGTACCGGAACTGCTGGCCACACCACACCCTACTACTGATAAGAAATGGCTCCAAAGAGATACAAACAGTTGCACATTTTCTGCCGGTCAGAAAAATCGGTAAATAAGATATAATGATGGAAAATAGTTCAATGTCGGTTTAAAAATTCCGATCATAAATTGTTGTAAGTACAATTTGTAACGAAAACATATGAAAACAGCTGCGCATACAACTTTTCATCTGCTAATCTTCTTTTTTTCTCTAATACGATATGTGATCTATGGGGGATATGTGAGATGAGATGAAGGGCGGCGAGAGACATAGCGAAAGTGAGAGAGCGGGCAGAGATACAAAGGCAAACGCTTATGTGACGACTACGAGTGAGTACTACTACTGACGAGAGAGAGAGAGAGAGAAGACAAGACGAGGTAATTAGCAGAGATTGCATGGCTACCGGGGACGAAAGGAGCAAATATGAGGGAATACTGGAAAAGGCACAGTACGGCGCTATAGTAAGACGTTAAGCTAAGTTAAGTTAAAGTTAAGCTTAACCTTAAGCTTAAGCTAAAGTTAACTCACTCGGAGTTCTTGTTCGAGTCGAGGTCGTCCTCTTCCACTCGGGCTAAGGGGATGTCGGGCACGCACACTTCGCCGTCCTCCATGCTAACGACGCACTCTAAGCGTTAATTATAATAATAAATAAATAAATAAATATAAAAAAATATTTACGAAAATATAATTATAATAATAATAATAAATAGATGTAAAAGCAGGACGAAGAAACAGCGCTAACATTCAAGGAGTGAAATATAATTTCTTTGCATTGTGAAATCAAAGAAGTCATATTTCTTAAAAGAAGTCATATTTCTTTGCATTGTTAATCGAGGGGAAATGCGCTGAATCGGGAGCGTATGAATCTCTCTCGAAGATCCAAACTGTCATTTATGACGTCCAAACATTGCGCGCGGCTTTTCGAGCCATAAACAGTCTCGGGAAGTGAGTCAGATCGGATGAAGGAGGGATTGGATGACAGTTCACCAGACGGAAACATGGCTCCAAACCTCCAGCAAAGGGGTGAGTGACTGTATCAAAGTGAGTGTAGCTACATCTGACGGAAGCCATAGCAAATTCAGCTTTTTCAATGCTACTTTCTAGCTGATTTCGGGCTACTAGCTGAAGTGGCAACTGCGTATACGGTCTTGCTCAATTCGGAAGAAAATATAAATATTTTTAAAGACCTTTTTTAAAGTCTTAAATTAAAGAATAATGATATTGCGCCAATAACAGAACATCACACAACCGGAAAAGAAATGATGGATCAGTAGCTAAACACAGCGCGGCTGTTGCTGTTTTCATAAACTCGCAGTGGCAAACTCTCGTATTTTGAGAGAGGCTGAAAGAAGATCAGTTGGTGATTCGGGAACAGGGAGGGAGGGAGTTTGTGTGTAAAAGCAGGTGCGATAATGAAAATAACAATAAAAAGGCGAGTCGGGAGGGGGTAAAACGAGCCGAGTGAAAGAGAGAAGAGAGGGAAGAGGAGAGGGAGGAGGAGGAGAGAGGCAATGGGTCTCTCTCTCTCTGACTCTGTCTGTCTCTCTCCTCTCCTCCTCCCTCTCCTTCCCGCACCCCGCACCACACCAGAAAGACCCCGCCCTACCATTGAGACCTCTCTCTCTCGCAATGGAGAGATAGACAGAGAAAGGACTAGAAGAGGGAAGAGCGGGGCCGCAATGAATTCAGACCCAGATTTGATTAAGCGGCTGCGGCTCTTCTTCTTCCACACGCAGATTTGGCGACGATTCCCATTCTCGATTGCCCCCGAATTTAGTACGAATTGAGAGCGAATTGGGGTTGTTTGCGGGAGGGAGAAAGGGGAGGAAGACGGAGGTTTCCGTCGTCGCAAATGTGCACTAAGTAAAGACAAACAAGGCGCGTGCGCAGAGTGTCACAGAACATGGAGAGCCAACACGTGCAATTGTCGAACAAAAATGTAAACAGAGTCGATAATAAACGCACCAGGCAAGCTTCAACCAGGAGCGAAGTCGACTGATTTTGCACAGGTTGACAAAATATATTTACAGTAGTATCATCAACTATCACGAACTATTTTTTTACATTGACAGGATTTAATTACTCAAAATGTTCTTACTTTTGATATTTTGTTTTAGGAATAGACAATTAAAAATAAACGGTAAAAATTTAAATTTAAATTATTTTTCTAATTGAAAAAAAAAACAGTGTGCGACTCAACGAGTATTTACTGTAAGCAATGTATGTCAACCTGCTCACCGTGCAACCTCGAGCCGATCTACTTCGTTAATTACTGATTTACGGTTTATCCTTGATCTTTCCATCGATTTCTTTTCTTAAAACGCCTCTCTGAATCATTTTCACGTACGGCACTAGTCACACCCCACTTGTATCAAATCGGCTCTCCGCAGGCTCTCTCTTCTTTTCCAAAATTTCCCGCAGTTCGCGCTATCCTTGCTATTTTGGTTATTGACGGGGTCGTGGTGTTATGTAGTGCTGAAATGCCGTGAGTTTCTTTTCATCCGACTACCATTTACTTTTTGGGCTTTCCTCACAAACTGACCCCTTTATCGCTCGCTGTCTAAATATCGCACCGAGTTTTGTTGAATGGCGCCACTATCTCATCGTCTCTCTCTCTCTCTCTCTCTCTCTCTCTCTCTCTCTCTCTCTTCTCTCTCTTCTCATCGACCGATCTTATCACCACTCGTACGAATCGCAACGTGCAGTTGCTGTGTAGTGACTGTGTACTCGTGTTCGTTCTATTTATTCCACGACATCACGTCAGATTTAATATTTAAAACTCGGGTAAATAATTGGATTAGATCTCTTCATTGCACAGATTCTCCTTTCCGATTGTTAGATGGGAGAGTGTGCGAAATGAAGAGATGTAATCCAATCATTTGCCGGAATATCAAACTCTCACTCTGACTCTGATTCCTTCGTGGAGCTGTAGTAGCTCTGCTTTATAGCTGATTCCTGTCTTCTTACTGAAGTAGCTGTACCCCACGAGCATAGAACTTGGAAAAGCAGAATAAAACACTTTGTTCACTCGTGTTTATTACGGTATCGTTGTCGCATGCGCGCATTGTATCGCCATCAAACCATCATCTATTTCCGTCCAGGTGACCATGGCCTTCACCCTCTCCGCTCTCCGTCAGCCGGCGCACCTCGCCCGCAGCCTCAGCACGACTGCCACCGCACTCGCGCCGTGAGTCGCGTCATGCGCATTCATGATACCTTAGCCCGATAGCTTATCTTTGATATTCGATGTTGGATAATAGGCTAAAAGCTACTATCCGGGAAACATACACTGGTAACCTTTTTGAGGTTATTTTTTTTCTCAAAAATCAGGCATTTCAGGATCGCAAGGAAAAATAATCCATCATTTTCGATTTTTTTGCTAGGGACCACCATCTATTTCGCCGAAAAAATCGCCAGTTCTATTTATGCCATGAAATCGATTCTGATCGAGTGCAGTATGATGCGCGAAAAGAAAGAAAAAAATATAATTTGAAAAGAATTGAAATAATTAACAAAAATAGAAACCCCGCCCCCTCAAGAAAAGAGACAGCCGTATCCGGTAAATACATACTAATCTCCGGCTCAGGTCCTCACACTTCTGCCGGTGTCCATGACTATTTAACGGATGTCGCTCTTATAATTGCATTTATCTATCTCAAAGTTGTGCTAAATTGCTACTAACAAACACGTATTAATCGTGGAACACTTCCCACTCAAAAAAGAGCACTGGATTTGATATAGCAAACGAGCAAAGCATGCTGCACTATTGATAATGAAAGCGCGCAATTCAAACGCATACAGCAAGCGCACGCATGAACAGATTGCCGTCAAAATTATATGAGACATACTCTTACTACCCTTGATCAATAATCAAAAGAGATTAGGCGCGGCCATCCACAACAATGTGAGTTATCAGATCTCAAATACGTCAATAAGCTAGTTATGGATGTACACTTGGATGTACTGAGCGCGCGCATGAACAAAAACAGCCCATTTTACTATGGGATATGCATAAACCATTGTTTGTCCAACCTAAGATGGAAATATGTGCGGCCATCCACGACAACGTCAACTGTGGAAGATTAGACATGGTGATACGCATGACTTTATAACAAATTAGAGTGCTGTCAGCGTGCGCATGAACAGATTTCCATAAAAATTGGATAGGAAGTAGCTTTAGTATCACTAATCAATAAATAGTACAAATTAGGCGCGGTCATCCACAACTTAAACTGTGGCAGGAGGTCAAACGTGATAAAGTGCAGTGCGTGATCGGAAAAATCGATATTACAAGCGCGCGCATGAACAAATCGGCATTGAAATCATACAAACTACAGCCTTACTATTTGTGAACAATATTGACAAGAAATTAGGCGCGGCTATCAAAAAAAGGCCGTAGTTATTAAGGAAAAATGAACTGTTCCTCAACGGAGTGAGTGTAAAGGCTGCTAGGGTAGGAGTAGCAATGATTGTGATCCCCCACCATCTCCTTCTGTGGTCTATTGGTAAGTAATCCAGTCTTTCGCCCGTACCCCATGGGTTCGAATCTCCGTCCTTGCTTACCTATTGCAACTTTTCGTACATAAACTACCCTTCTCTTGCGCAATGTATCGCGCGAAGGTGCACGATAATTTCGGCCTGTCTCACAGGTCTTTCAGGGTAAACGCTGGCTCTCCAGGATGGTGGTCCCTATTTTTCTGCTAAAAATGCTAAAATCTGACAATATTCTGGACTCTTTTGTTTCATAGCCTCTTTTACACGCTGGATAACCTTCACGGGATGTCTGTCATCTTCCTGTTTTCGCTCCCGGTTTTACGAAAACCTATCGAATTTTTAAAAGATCCATGCGACATTTGTGTTTCGGCGTTCTCATAATATCAATTTCTTTCCAGCAAGAAGACGTGCCTGCACGACCTCCACAAGGCCCACAAGGGCAAGCTGGTCGAGTTTGCCGGCTACGACATGCCCGTCCAGTACGCAGACCTGAGCATCAAAGTGAGCATTCAAATGTTGACACGATGCCAGGCGGTGGCACCGTTACAGACAATTCGGGGGCGTTCCTGTAAATTCAATATGGAAGCAATCGCTGAATACGATCGTGGCACCGTGAATTGGGACGGAATTTAGCACAGTGCCAGATACCGTAACCAAAACTATCCGCGCAGGACTCGACGATCCACACGAGAAACGGCGTGTCCATCTTTGACGTCTCCCACATGCTGCAGACGCACATCAAGGGAGCCGACAGGTAGTTTTAATTTTGAAAGTTTTTTTTTGTAATTTAAATTTTTAAAATTAAATTTTGATGGATTTGCCGCCTGACACAAATTCGAAAGATAATTGTCTATGCTACGCACGATCCCGTTAAACTTCGATGATAAAATAAAATAGCTAGATAAATTAGAAGGAATTATATTTTTTGTTGAGTAGAATGCCGTGCATCTGGAAAAAAAACGGTAGCATGCAGTATTGTTTTTTTAATACGGTAGCATGCAGTATTGATTTTTGGTATCGATTAATCAATCTCTGAATTTTGCAGAGTGGCGTTCATGGAGTCACTGTGCACTGCCGACATTGAGGGCATGGCGGCCAACACTGGCTCTCTCAGTGTCTTCACCAATGACAGAGTGGGAATGGGAATAATAATAATAATAATAATAATAATAAATGTATCGTCTACAACGAAAAATAACTGAATGTATTCTATAGTAAGGCAAAACATGACTAGTTAGTACAACACGATGAAAAGAACGATGAACCATATCATGCATTTTTGCGGAAAGCTAATAAGTTGATGAAACCAGAATTCAGTTGGCAAACTTCGGCCTAAAATGATTCAGTTCGACTGAGTGAAGAACTCTCGTGCAGTATTAGACAGATGCGATATTAGGCAATAAAATACAGTTGAAACTGGAGTATTGCTAGTTATTTTAAATGTGCAACTTTCCGAATCCGTAATAGTAAGTTGGAGGCACGAACTGATTCCCCTACACAAAAATGTTTAAAATCTTTTTTTTTACTTTTAAGATTAAAATCGATAATTCCATCTCTACGACAAGATGATCACCATGGTTCACATTCCCGATGAAAATTACTTATTGCGCATATAGTACAACCTAATAAATTAATTATTTAGTTCCTCCACTACTAGGGAATCGAAATGTCTATCTGTTTGTCTGTTGGTTTTTTTTCCTTCCGCGTGACGGACGTTTTTTTCGTTTTTCCGCTATAATTCGCTTCAAAGTTTAGCAATCTTCTCAGATCCTTTTGCATGTGATAGGCAACGACAAAACACATCGAACTTTATATTTGTAAAATCGATAATTTCATGGCCAAGTCGGTAGCGAGCTCGACTAGAAATCCGAGGGTCTCAGGTTCGATCCCCGCCGGTGCATAGTCTTTTGCCGCATTTTTTTGCAAGTGTCAAATGTGGCCCAAACCCATTTTTGAGTAACGAGATTCACATTTGAGCATCTTTTGCCGATTTTTGAAGTGAAATATCGATTGATTTCACTTGATTTCACGCGATTTCATGAAATTTTCGCACATTTCGTTCCAAATCATTCCTCATGCCGGCAATCTTGCAGGAATGGAGTTAGAACGAGAGTGCAAGGGAAATTGAGAGTGACTCTCTCACTTTGGCACACTCTCGCCCCTGACCCCTTTCTGGAGGCCGGAATCATGCATCCGGAAGCTTCCTAATAAATCGCTTCAAAATCGATCTATCTTCTCGGATCCTTTTGCATACGACAACAGACCAAAATCCCTTTAAAATTTTGCAATATTTAATTGACTAAATCCATAGCCAAGTGGGTTACGCGCTTGACTTACAATCCGAGACCCCCAGGTTCGAACCCCGCCGCGGGCAAAACGTTTGCCGCATTTTTCGCAAATGTCAAATGCCCTTACACGTTCTTCAGTAAGGTGAAACACGTTTTCACCTGTTTTGCCGTGTTTTAAAATGGAAAATCGAAAATTTCAAAAAGTTCGCAATTGGTTCGCAGGGCGTGGGGGATCACAGGAGAAGTGTTTTGCGATGTCGGAAACGTGCATGGACGTGTTCTAACACGTTTTAACGTGAAAAATTGAAAATTTCGTAATTTCCAAATGATCCGGCGAGCGTAGGGAATCATTGGAAAAGTGTTTTGCGATGCCACAAATGGAAATCAACACACGGTATCCTGCGTTTCCGTTGAGAAAGGCTCGTGAGGCTGAGAGCGATCGAAAAAAAGTTGCCACGGAGCCACGAAGTGGCGTAGTGGCAACTTTTTTTCGATCGCTCTCAGCCTCACGAGCCTTTTGCAACGGAATAAGCCAGTGCTATTTCTAGAGATGAACATTCCCCCCTAACATACTAAGCTCCCCCTGGACCGATCTAAGAGCCGGCTACTGAGTTCTCCTCCCTGGACCGAGCCTACAGCAAGCTACCGAACTCCCCCTGGACCGAACCTGAAGAAGGCTACCAAGGTTCCCCTGGACCGTACCTGAAGAAGGCTACCGAGGTCCCCCCTGGACCGTACCTGAAGAAGGCTACCAAGGTCCCCCCGAACCGTACCTGAAAAAGGCTACCGGGGTCCCCTGGACCGAATCTGAAGTATGTTACTTAGCTCCCCCTGGACCGTACCTGCAGCAGGTTACCGAGCTCCCCGTGGACCGAACCTGGAGCCAGTTACCGACCCCCCCCCCCTGGACCGAACCTGCACCCAGAACTATGCATAGAGCGTAGTGTACGCATAGAGCGTAGTGTATTTAACCTCAACACATCCCGGCTAGTTAATTGATAATTAAGTTAATCAAATGTTGTCAGGGAGGCATCGAGGACGACCTTATCGTGTCCAAGACTGACAAGGACTTCCTCTACCTCGTCACCAACGCCGGCTGCATCGACAAGGACCTACCGTACCTTCAGGTTATCGATTTTTGGGAGTCGAAGATAACACAAAGCTACCGTAATGTTGCATGCCGTACCCTTCATTACCATGGCAGTGAATCAGCACTCACACCAACCTTATCCAAAACATGAGGATAGCTACTTAACTATTCCCTCTACAATCGATTTTCATATTCTCGTTTGAGTGAAATCAGTTGTCTTGATCGATAGATATCTACATGGCACACTGATATATGGGGGATGAATATGCGTCGATCGATCGATACTACAGTAAGCGATACCGTAACCATAATTGCAGTCGAACGCGGCTGCGTGGCGCGCCAAGGGCAAGGACGTCAACATCGAGACGCTCGACGGCCGCGGACTTGTGGCCGTGCAGGGTACGGTAGAGTATGAAGATTATCAATTGATTACGGTACAATGTGATTATCGATTGTCCATTGCACGGTAGAACATGATTATCGATTGACTACGGTTGATCATGATTATCGACCGTCCATTATATGATAGAACTTGATTATCGATTGAGTACGGTAAAATGTGATTATGCTGGATGACCAGATCAGTTGGTTATACTTATTGGATACTGATCTGCTTCCGTTTAGTTAGGCATTGATTACCTGGTTTCGCGACTACAGTACTTCTAAAGCCGTGATCTCGTCGCAGGACCGGGCATGGCGGCGGTGCTGCAGGAGGGCACGGACATCGATCTGTCCCAGCTCTACTTCATGAACACGGTCGTGGGTACGGTATTCGGCATCGAGAACTGCCGCGTGACGCGATGCGGCTACACGGGAGAGGACGGAGTCGAGGTACGGTAGATGATATCGACTGATTTTATAATTGGTATATTATAAACATTTACCCGCAGTAATTACTTAACTACTTTTAGGAAAAAAAGTAAATAGCTAATTAATTAATTAGCTTAATTTAAATAATTAACCTAAATTGCAGATCTCAGTCGATCCCAAGCAGGCGGCAGCGCTCGTCGAGAGACTTCTCGCGTCCAAGGTTTTTTTTAAATTTTATTTCTAAACTTTAAAAATACTTGGTGATCTTGCGTTGCGGATGGTCGATAAATCCTTCTTCGAAAGGTTTGGCGATAGTACGCTTGACGTATCCAGTCTCTGATTCCACAACAACTACATACTCGAGTGATCTAGGAAGTTATGCTTATAGCTTCGGTATTGGCTAAAAATGCGCCACCTCTCGTACAGTAATTGATAACTACCGTATCCTCTACAGATTTCGATAACTACCGTACCCCTTGCAGAAGTCGTCCGTCAAGCTGGCGGGTTTGGGTGCGCGCGACGCGCTGCGTCTCGAGGCCGGCCTCTGTCTGTACGGTAACGACATCGACGACAAGACGACGCCCGCCGAGGCAGGACTCGCCTTTACCATTGGTGAGGAGGAGGAGCATACTGTAGTTGTGCTTTAGGCCTGAAACATTGAGTGTGGCTTAAAATAGGGGGGAATCTGTAGTAGACTAGTCAGCTGATGGACATGGGGGATTCTTACCCAGGCTGATTAGCGCTACACCTAGACGATAACTACAATGAGCCCGGGTCTCCTGTTTGGAAATTGTATCGACAATCATAATCTTTTTTTGAAGCAAGGCAGTTTAGCAGCGACGTAAAAATTTTTGCTGTGAGTTTATCTGTTTGCAACCAATCGATAAAATTAGTTCTCTGTTGCAGCCAAGCGCCGTCGTCAGACCCTCGGCTTCCCTGGCGCGGAAAAGATTGTCGAGCAGGTGAGATTATCGATTGATTTAGCCCTTCAATTATCGATTTTTTTTGCTGTGATTGCTATCGATTACAATAGATTTGAGCAATTATCGATTTTTTTTAAATTTTCGATTTCTTTCAGCTGACGAAGAAGAGCTGGAACAAGCAGCGCGTCGGCCTGATCGCCGAGCCCGGAAGAGCGCCCAGAGGTACGGTAGGAGTACTGTAGATAATGATACTTTAGCAGAAAATACTGTAAATTGTGACGATACAATGCTCAAAGATAATTTATTTCCAATTTATATTTTCGTTATCAAATAACTTTTTGCGAGCACTGCTTTAAACCATAACGAAAAGCTAGATTGGAAATAGATGCTAATTCGCTCCCGATTTCCTGCTTACCGTACCCCCTCTCGGCTACAGTACCCTAATCTGCGCAGGCCACGCGCCGATCGTGCACCCGCTGAACAAGGCATCGGTGGGCTACGTCACTTCCGGATGCCCCTCACCCTGTCTCGGCAAGAACATCGCCATCGCATACGTGGACAAGATCGATTCAAAGGTAGGGGTTACTATAGATTGGTGGGTACGGTAGAATGACGGTTACGATATCATGGTGACAAGGTGAAACCTAGGAAGTGCGGTAACTGCTTTAATTGTAAAATGTGCAGAAAATGGTGAAAATGATAGACTGGAAGGGAAGTTTGCATAGTATTTTTAATATGTTATTTTAAATAAGATAATATTTGAGGCCGGCACTAAGCTGCTCGTGGATTTCGGGCAGAAGGAGACGGGCGTTACCGTAACCAAGATGCCCTTCGTGCCCACCAAGTACTATGTGAAGAAGAACTAGATTATCGATTGATTACGGTAAGGGGCACGGATATGGTAGCCAGCCGCCTACTCAACCCCCTCAACTGGGCATTCCAAGTAGAGTTTGTATAGTGTTATTAGGATACTTGTGTTCCCCTTCATTTTCTCGACAGGATTGTTACAGTAAGAATCTCTATTGCCATATCGCATATCGTTGTCTGTTGTTTAAAAATCAATAAATCGATGATACCGAATCTGTAAGAATTTCAACAGGTACATCAATTTTGTTTTATCGAGACAGTTGAGGAAAATGTAATTGTAGTTAGCACCTGTATTAATTCATAATTTCGATTCAAGTGACTAGAGAAGCTCGATTATTTCAGTTCACCGAGAGTTGAATGAGGAGAAAAAGCTCAGTTTTCGATGAGATTTCTGACCCGATGAGAATGAGATACGGTAGCTTGTACTACAGTAGCGTACAATGGTTGATTACTGTCAGGGTTTAGCAGTAGCATTGGCGTGCTTGTCCAAGTCGGGGTACTGGTAGTGTGTCCAGTACAAGATGTTGAAGAAAATGAAGAGCAGCGGGAACATGATTCCTGCAAAGATCAAAGATCACATGAAATCTCCAGAAAGGGCTTGCGAGTGTATAATGTGGGAAAAGCCACTCTCAAGCCTGAGCAATCCTTGGCAGTTTGACATTAGCCGGTCACATTTGAAAATGGCTCATTTCTTTTTTTTTTCAAAATTTAATAACGACATGACTAGGCAATACTAGACTAGAGCCTTGCACTGTAATATCTTGGGAGGGAAAACAAAGATCAAAGATCAAACACAAACTTGAGAAGAAGTCGCATTGCAGCGAGGTGTCGCGCGCCGCCGAATTGCGTCTCCACCAGCGAGTCAACGGACCCGGCCGGGCTGCGATGGCTGCCAAAATTCAAATATTTTTGCGTTCCCGCCAGTTTCCCGAAAATAGCGAAAAACGAGTCATTTCATGCATTTCATGTCATTTCACCTTCGAGTCGCTGCTTTTCCGCCCGCTCCGCGCGTTCCAGCGCGTTCTTCGGTATCCACACGCCGCACTCATTGGCCTGTGATGCAATATTTGAAATTTTGCAATTTCGCTCATGATTTTCAGGAATTTTCTAAAATTGTGATGGATTGCTGTGGAGAGTTGCTCGAGGATGCTCAAGCACGCCGCCGGCGAGTAATGGTCGTACCCTCTCCATTCTTCACGCTCTCTCATTGGTCAGACGGAGAGAGAGAGAGAGTGCATGTGAAAAGGAGAGCCAGACACTTGCACGCCGCCGAGGCTCTTTTGTTTTGTTTTCTATTGTCGAGACTCGTGTCGTTTGAGGTTCAAGTACTACGGCCTTTGTGCTTTTCAGAAATGCATTTTTCTCCTTTAGTATTTTTAGAGCGTTGTTGAAATGAGATTCGTGCTGGGCATCGGACAAACATTTTAAACGGAAACGGATTTTTTTTTCAATTTTTTTCCGAGAATTGATAAGCGGTGGTTAAAGGGTGGAAAAGAGACAAAAGTTAAACTCACTTCTAGAAGTCCGTTGTCCGTCGTCTTCTTCTTTTCTGCAGTAAAAAAGTGTTTTCTATTTTTTATCGGTGAAAAATCGATAGTTTCGGCGGAAAATCGATAATTTCGTTGAATACTCGATAATTGTAATCACAGGTGATTTCAATCTACCTGATATTGATTGGCCATCCTTTCCTACCCCCCAGAAAAACAATATCACCCCCTCCTCCCAGTCGTTTATTGATCTCTGTAAGTCGATAAAACTCGCGCAACTTGTAAAAGACCCCACTAGGAAAGAGAACATTCTTGATCTCGTTCTCTGCAACAATCCTGGAATAGTCACCAAAACTGAAGTAGGCCCACCCTTTGACATCTCCGACCACAACACGGTCAAATTTGAGCTATCACTAGTTCATTCCGTTCCCGCTTTCACATTGAAAAGAGACTTCAAGAAAGCAGATTACGATATGATCAATTGTCAGCTAGCAAATGTTGACTGGGTTACTGCTTTCTCTACAATGAGAAATATTGACAAGATGTATGATTTACTAATTAAAGTTATACAAAAGTCTATTGATACCCACGTACCATGGGTAAAAGTAAACGTAACGCACGGAAAATTCCCCCCGCGCCTCCTAGTGAAACGCTTCAATGCGTGGCAGAAATCAATCGCATTAAGTTGCCCACGATTGACGCGCGAGTTTGAAAGTTTAAATAGACGTTTCAGAACAGAGTTGATTCGATACCAGAAAACAATTGAGAGAAAAATTATTGAAAGTGAGGACAGAAATAAGTTCTTCCGTTACATGAAACGCTGTGTCAACAAGCAGAGAGGAGTTGAAGGGTTGAAAAATAGCACCGGAAATCTAATTTTAGACGACCAGGGTAAAGCTAATTTGCTTGCTTTGCTTTTCACCACCGATGATGGAAATTTGCCAACTACTGCGCGTACCACAATACCAGGATACCAAGAGCCCCTCTTTTTGAGACATGAAATTTGCGCTCTTGTCAGTAAATGGAAACGATCATCCTGTAGAACTCCGGAAAACATTGATTTAAGCTACATTAAAAAGATAGCAGTCCCGATATCAGAAGCATTGGAAATAATCTTTCGTCATTCATACGAAACAGGCACCGTGCCTAGCCCTTGGAGGCACTCTATAGTTACTCCCGTTAAGAAATCTCCTCCTTTTTCTGACCCCTTAAACTACAGACCGATTTCGATTACATCGATTTTCTGTAGAGTATTTGAGCGCCTTTTATGCAAGTCTGTCATAGACCACTGCGAAAAGCAGAACATATTCCCCGATGAACAATACGGTTTCCGAAAGAGGAGGTCCCGCGAGTTGCAAATGCTCGATGCGCTTGAATATTGGGCATCATCAATTAGTAACGGAGAACCAGTGGACGTTATATATTTTGACTTTGCGAAAGCGTTCGATAGAGTCTCCCATCCCAAACTAAAACTAAAACTGGGAAATATTGGACTCTCCCCGAAAACAGTTAGTTGGATATCAGGATACTTAAATGATAGGACTTTCCAAGTTAGAGTGCGCGAAAAACTATCAAACCCCCATCCCGTCTCTAGTGGAGTCCCACAAGGTTCTGTGCTTGGACCATTGCTTTTCCTAATATACACTTCCGAAATACCATCCCTCGTACAAAACAATGGTGTCATTGCACGAATGTATGCAGACGACATAAAAATATATCGAGCTTTCAAAAAGGGTGATGCCTCTGTCCCACTACAAAATGCTATCGATAGTATATCAAATTGGTCTGCAGAGTGGCAGCTCCCCCTTGCGTCGCATAAATGCAGCTCACTTCACTTAGGTCGGGCCAATACCAAAAAGGTATACAGTATCGGCACCTCCAAATTAGCCCAGAACGTAGAAGTAAAAGATCTAGGGTTCATAATTGAGAAAACACTTACTTTCACTAAGCACTGCAGAACAACTGCAATGAAAGGTAAAACAGCCTGTCACATTATACTCAGAGCGCTCAGAACGAAAAATGTTGAAATCCTCGTGAAAGCCTACTCGATATACATAAGACCCATCCTAGAGAGTGCGTCCACTGTGTTTAACCCCTACATGATCCAAAACAAAAAGGTACTCGAAAAAGTCTAGAATTATTTTACTCGTCGACTTTTCATGCGTTGCTACAATATGACACGGGAAAACATCCCTAATGTAGCGGATAGGAATAGGAAATTAGGATTAGACAAATTAGAAAAGCGTAGAGAAGCGATAGACTTGAAGACAGCCATGAATCTTCTGATAGGTAAATACAAAATCTCTAAACTCAAACCACATCATTTCAGTTATTATTACACACGAAATGGAATAAATTTTGCAAATGCTGGCTCTCATGCGAACTATAGACACAATAGTTTCTTTCCCAGAGCGGCTCGGCTTTTCTCAAAACCCGGTAATCAAATCAGTTTCCCTGTATGAGCGACCCCCACACTCCCGACCTTTCATGATCTCAATCTGTTATGCTGTATTCGTTTTCTCTTTCTATTTTGTAACCGCGTTTCCATTGAACACGCATAAATATATATATATACTTTGATGGAAAATCGATAACTTACTCTGCTCGTTTCTCCCGGCGAGAAAGGTGACAAGCGCAAACTCGAGCAGCGCGCCAAAGATGAAAGTGAGGCAGGCTGAGGAGATCAAAGATCAAATATTGATTTTAAAAAAATAAAATATCGAAGTATTTTTTTCCAAATGCGCTGGGACTCGTCTCAAAATTTGAAACGTAACGAAAGAGATCAAAAATCAACCCGACCAGCTTAGGAGTACTTTGCACCAGTCGACATTTGGTCGGTCAAAAGCAAAAAAATTAAAAGACTTCGGAAATCATTACAAATTCGTAAATTTCAATCGTAGCATGGCGCACAGTATGTCAGAGAATAATATTGGATTGTAAAAAAGACTAACCAATAGAGTGCGCAATGTGAGACCATGGTCTCTTCATTTCACACACTCTCTCGACAGGTCGGTTGGTGAGAGAGTGTGCGAAATGAAGAGACCGTGGTCTCACATTGCGCACTCTACTAACCAACAACAGTTTGTAGAGCAAAGCTCACCTCCGATCCAAACATCGATGGCTTTAATGTATGCGACAGGTGGGAGTTTAGCGTTGATGCCCGACGCCTGGAATTTGCAACCTCCAGAAAGGGGTCAGCCAATGGGATAAGCTCTAATTATGCATGATGTTCTCAAACCCGTCTCGAGTAAATCCCCCCGTTCTCACTTGAGTAGTCATCGTTAGCAATGTCGTCACTCCGAGTGTAACTCTAGCTGGAACGGCTGATCGATCCAACCAAAACGAAACCCATGAGACGATCACGAGCATGGATGAGGGAATGTACAGTTGGAGCAAGTAGTAACTGAAAAGTACGGTAGCGATACGGTAGTATGCCAGATTACTGTAACTGCAACTTTAGGAGTAGATGATCGACCGAAATATCGCCTATGCAGATCTTTGCCAGTTCTAGAAAGAGTCAAAGTGTGTGTGCGCGCAAGTGCCAAAGCGTACTATACCTCGCCCCTGACCCCCTCTGGAGTTGCAGTCCCCTTTCTGGAGTTCTTGGCACTTTTTTGGAGTTGCTGGCTCCTTTGTGGTGTTGTTTGGCCTCACCTGAACTGCCTCTTGAGCACGAGTTGCGTGCGTAGACACGAGTAAGTGCCCGTGTTCGTGTTCGAAGTGCAGTAGCTGAAAAGATTTTCAAAATAACTATATTTTTTTAAGTGACGGTGTGACGTCAAATTCTTCAACTGTCAATCAAAGTATTTATTTTTTCATAGAAATAACAGCGAAGTCAGATCGCCTATTTCCGCATGCTTGCCGAACTGGGGTTTGGAGTAAGGGAGCATGCAAACTCGAGAGAGTCTCACTTCACGGCGTTCTGGCGAGTCTATGCAAATTGAGGCAGACAGTTAGACAGTGCGAAAATAGCGTGCAAATGGACGATGGTCTCACCACGAATTCACTTTTGGCATTTTGCCCAGAACGCCGTGCACTTTGCACACTCTATCGTCTCTGATTCCTTTTCATTGGGTTTGAAACTATGTGAGATCCACTTCTGGCGGATAGCCATAACCGCAAACTGACTCTGTTTTGACAGCCTCCAACTTGAAACTGGGCAGAGAAGTGTTGAGACCGTCCTTCTGCTGCACCGGACTAATCTCCTTCCACGAATAGTCTGCCAAATTATCGATTATTCATTATATAATACTAAATATTCTATGCGCAGCCTAAATCCTACTGATCTACACATGTGTCGCCCCATACTCCATATTTTTCAGATTGAATTTAAAAGACAGAATATATTTTACATGTATCTTAGTTTATATTTTAATGAGAAGTTGATTCAAAATAAGGCTTACTTATGTCCTTGTCCGTGTAGGCATAACTAGCAACGTCGATCAAACAGGTTTGAATGTCCATCGGGTAGTTCTGAAATTGCATGATTCCAAGGTTTGAAATCCAAACAGTCCAAACATACAGAAAGGGCTCAGAGCGTGCAAAAATGAAACAATTTCTTTCGATTGTAACCGCTCTCTCACTCCCTTTCTGTAGGAAAGACCGGCATGTGGAATGACATGAATCGGCTCTTTCTCTAGTGATTTTTTTTAAATAGCAATTACTTTCAGACAGCCATAACATTGTGTATAGCGAAAAAGTGAGTGCGAGTGAGTGCGGCTCTTTTTTCATACGCCCCCTAATGAATTTGAAATTAATGAATTTTAGTTAATTAATTAATTAACTAATTAATGAGTTTTTGTAAATAGCTTGCCTGCAGACGCATGGGACACGAGAGCACGAGAGAAAGACGTACCGAGTAGAGAATCATTCCTGAATTGCGTCATCACTACGCAATCGTCTTTATTAATTCATCAATACGCCATTTTCTGTATTATGTCATCACTGTGTTGTCTTCCATATTGCATCATCACTACGCATTTTTCCTATTTATCGATCGCTTACCGTATCGGTAAACGCGAATGAGGACGTTCGGCTTGTCGATGATGTGCCGATGCGCCTGCTTCTCGTTCTGAATTTATAAAAGAATCAGTTTTCGATGAGTAAAAACGCAATCATTACCGTACTCTAGTTCTCTTTCAGTGCGTCTACCGTACTATTACAGTGCCGTTACCGTACCTGGAAGAAGGAGTCTGGCATCCACACTTTCGTGTCCTGGTCCATAATGACAAAGTCGGGCGTGGAAACACCGTAGTTGTAGCGCAGTCTGAGAAAGAAATTGTGATTTAGATAGCAACTATTTAATATCATATTTTTAAAGGTTAAAAATTAGTTGAAAAAATAAGTTAGTTTACACTATAAGTTGATAAGGCATTTTGCGTGGATATCATCATTTTTGTATGTGTGTGTATCACATCGATTGTGAGATATGCTCGCTTGCCTCTAATCCGTTTCTGGAGGATTGAAATTCATCCTTACCTCGGGTCGTACCAACTCTCCCTGAACGTGAGCTGCACTGAATATTCCATGTTGACATTATCGATTTTCGAAATGGATCGAATGAGCATGTTGACCTCCACATTCACAGGCCCTGTGATTTGCTGCTGCGTAGTGTCTGCAAATTGCAAATTCTGTCTTTCTTTTATCAGCTGATTGCATTACTACTAGCAAACTCTGGTAAATTTTGTTGTTTTCCGATATTTTACAAAACACTTTGGTATCATCCATAGGCAATGTCCCTGATTTTCTTACACTACTGATGAATCAGTTCATATTTCTATAAGATTGCGATAGGGATGCAAGTTCGGCATTCGTATTACGGTCTTTGGGACGAGAGATCTGTATTACGTCTGATAAGGCGAAGAGAGTAAAAGAAAAAGAGAGGGTATGGCGAATACCGAACCGACATCCCTGGATTGCATCATGACTACGCAATCACTCACTGTCCCAACTCGCCGGTCGCACCCGCGGATCATAGCCCTTCATCATCTCTCCGATGATAAACGTATCCGTAAGCCCCTGCAATTTGCAATTATCGATTTTCTAAAGAATACAGTATCACTAGGCAATTCAGACTTCGATCTCTGACGCAGATTTCATTTGGCGAAACAATTTGTAACATGCTGAAGTTCATACGAAATGAACGCAACTTTTCCTTTAATTTTCCGAGTGGAATCACAATATTTCCTCAAAAAAATTCTTCAAATTTCCTTAAATCTTTCAAAAAATCCTCAAATTTCCCCCTAAAACCTCTGCGGGAATGGGCGACGCGTCCTCTCTCGTCTCCAGAATCGACTGCTCTGTCGTCGTCGTTTCATCCTCAGTAGTCGATTCTTCCTCCGCCACCGTACTCCTGCCAATCAATCGATAACTGACACTACCGTAACCCACGACGACAACAACTTAACACAACACGGGACGAGAGACGGGGACGGGATAGGGAGGCATGCCTGATCGATATAGATTGATGTGCAAGAGACGAACACAAAAGTGCGGCGGCCGGCGCAGCTGCGTCCCGAGGAGATTTGCCTACCGTATCTCGTGTATCGATTTTTCTCTGTCGATACAGCGGAACTACTGCGGTGTTTGGGACCAGCACCAACCTCTAGTGATTTCTACAGTGCCCATCGTTCTCATTTCTGGTTTACTCACTCCGTCTTTCAAGGCCCAAACGCTGCCGTAGTGTCGATACAGTAACCGCGCGTCTCGGGACACTGCTGCGCGCGTTTTCGCATGCGGGCGCGATGCGTGCGCGTCACACTACGGACTGGGTGGTGGGAGGCGACGTGGGGGTTGACGGAGGAGCTGCTTCCAACCCCTCTACGACGGCGTCCAGTCCGTCATCTCTGACGTCATCGTCCGTCGTGACGTCATCATCATCCTCATACGTAACGCCGTCATCGGTGACGTCATCGCCCTCCGTCAAATCGTCATCGTCAAAGTTGTAGTCGTCATCGAGCAGCGCGTCGGTGAGATTCAGCTCCTGCAAAAAGTATTCTATTTAAATGATACGAGCGCACCAAAATGACCCTCACGTGGACTTCCGTTGTTTAACAAAAATAAGTATTGAAATACTTGTTTACGAGAAATTTTTTTTAGAATGTTTGTGTGTGGAACTACTACCCTCGCCAGTTTAACCAGTCCAGTTACCTCACAGTTTTCCGTAAATTATTCTAAATCATATGTTTTTAGATAGGAACGATATTTTCCGTAGACTGCATAGTACTCATTTTTCAGCGGATACCATTCATTAGAAAGCAAAAATTCTATTCCGAATCTCTTAATTTTTCTCCCCGACGAAAGAGATTGAGTGTGTGGGAAATGAAGATATCCAGAATCTTTAAGTGTGTCTAAAATCATTGATACTGTCATTGATTCTCTAGACTACTTTCTAGCACTTGTGAAGCAAACTGAGAAACGGTGTTGATTCTCTTCTCGGTTTTGCGAGTTGGCATCATTCTAAAACACGAGGATGCGTGCTCAAACAAATGTGAGAAGCTAGAGGTCACGGCAGATCGAGAGAGCACCGGCGCTGATTGCGTCCCTAATTGCGTGTAGATCACGTTTCTGCGATCCGCGAGCGCGCCAGAGATGCCAGAGTCCAGTAAAAAAAATTGCCTGCGTTGCGTTTCACTGATTTTTTTCGTCCGAAGAATGGCAGAGACGCAGAGGAGTCTAATGAGAATCCTCGCCTCTTCTTCTTCCTTCTCTCTCTCTCTCTCTCTCTCTCTCTCTCTCTCTCTCTCTCTCTCTCTCTCTCTCTCTCTCTCTCTTGAATAATAATAATCGCGGGCCCATAGGACAAAATGAAGGGTCCGCGATTCACGGGATGACACGACAAATTTGAGGTTGAGAGAGTGAAAGAAAGAAAGGGCTCCGAAATCACGCATTTTCGAAAATTTCCCAGGGATTTGAGCGCCGGCTTTTCGTTGGTGAAAGTGGAAGAGGATTGGGACAATTTAGTGAATTAACAAGAGTGACAAATGTCACGTCAATATGGAATCGCAAAATTGAGGGATTCGTGATTGTTGTGCGCAGTGATGCTCATAGTCCCTAAATTCGGCGACCCCCCGCGCGGGGAGGGGTCCGAGCAGGGTGAAAAGGTGAAAATAACACTTTTTTTCGATAGATGTGATCCAAAATAATGTGATGACTGATGCCCCCGCTACCTGTACTATGGATTAGACTTTGAAAGGTAACTATACAACTACCCGTATAAGAGGGAAATTACACCCCCACACTCTTCATTCCCCGCGCTCCAAAAAAAGCTGTCAATTTCCCTGTTATGCGGGTAGTTGTTTAGTTATCTTTGAAAGTCTACACATGGCATTACTCTGATAAAGCTTCCAGTTAGGCCTGACTTTCGTACCACGTTTTGTCAATACTTTTGTTCAAATATTAGTCTAAAAATAGAGGTACAAATAACCGCTCACATGGTGCCCCGAGGCGACTCCTCCTCCATGTGATTGAAAGTGCGACGATGCGCCTGAACGTCGCACTATTTCGACATTTCGCATTTTGAAATTCGCGCAAAATGCCAAACCTCCACTGATTCCTTTCTGTCGTTGTCGCTTGATTGTGCTCGCTGGTGGTTTACAATCGATTTGAGCGATTCTAAAATGATAATATCAAATTGTGTCACCCGATGTTTTGTTTGAAACATTTCCAACTTAATTCTAATCATTTTATAGATTCGCTTGCTCAAGATGTAGACAAGATGAAGAAGGAAACGGAGATAAACGGAAAAGTATTTTTTCCGTCAAAACATTTTGCCTTTGGTTCAAAATAGTAATCGCGTATTCATCGCGAGCTTTCATCTTTAGACTTTATATCCAGATTCCGGATAAAAACTGGCGACTTTTTCCCATCTTCGGCGCTCATTACGCGCGTCTCTCACTGTCGCATGCTCACTCGTCGGTTAGACAAGACGAGAGATCATGCAAGAGCAAGAGAGGCCAGAGATACTCATGCGCGAAAAAGTTTCAGTATCAGAAAGGCAGTGTGAATATCTTCTCCTAATTAGGAATACTCGGTATTATGACTAGTTGTATTAGTATCGGATTTAACTGGTTGACTGAACGCAGAAAGGCAAAAGAGGGAAGGAAGGGACGGGTTTACCCTCACTTTCCACAACAGGAAATAGGTCTCAACAACGCACTGGTCACAACGAATAAGGTGGCTTCGCATCTTATAAATTCACAAACACTCGTCCAAAATAATAGCGCGTTCCGCTCCTAAACAGCAGACGCTGCTGCGAGAGAGCATGCCAAACAAGAGAAATGCCGTGGTATAGAAAAAGAGTGCACGCGCCAGTAGTCCGACGTATCATTTTAAAATATAATAAAATACGATTCAAATAGATCCGGATGTATATAATAACATTACCGCACACCTATCGGGCTATAGAATTTTACGACATTTTTTTATTCGAAAACAAAGTCGTACAAGAAGCGCGTGACTAGTCGATCATTTCAAAAATAAATGGGTTTACCAATTCCCTTGAGGGCAAATGTATCGAGAGTAATCTATACTAGTTAACAACCGCCACAATGTAATACAAATCGCCAGGGGGGAGGTTTTTACTAACTGATTTCACTCCTACAATATCATATACTCTTGTCCCGACCCTTTTCTATATGCTGGACCGAGTGGGAAACTGCACCTATTATACAAAATTGTAGTACTACTCTACATTTAGTTCATGCAGATGCATTGACCATGTGATAGATTGATGGCACAGGTGCCTCTCTCCTCCTTCAAATAACACGATTCCTACAATTTATGAGGAGAAGCCGTCTCGTCGGCGATTTTCTCCCCACATGCCTGCATTTCTGTTCAACACGGGCCCGTTTGATCTACTTTTTTTTACATTTAAATTTGCTTGCAGGAGTAAAATATTCTACGGTGTGTATTCTTAGAAAATTATTGAGTTTGCTTCATGATGATCATTATCGCAAGAAAAATGTATCATTTTGCCTAGCATTCGCCATCAGAAGCTATTGAACGGCTTAGAACAGGAGCAAAGTGGATTGGCGAGGTATCCTGAATGAGATAGTGTGCTAATACGAGAGAGCGCAGACAATCAGAGAGCGGATAAGAAACAGACATGATATGAGGGAAGAGGCAAATAGATACACTGGAGGAGCGCAGGAGCAGCTTATCACTTTTCGCCGATTATCGATTGATAGGAGGGTGGTACCGTACTCACGTTAGGAGCAGGAGTAGCAGGACGAGTCGCAGGGTGACCATCGATAACTGGACTGCGAAGGGCCCGTCCCACGCTTTTGCGACCCGAGATGAGAGAGTTTATAGAAAGTGTGGACACTTGTATGAAGAAGCTCCTTCCTCTCTAGAGCACACGCTTGAATCGAGTGGGCGGAGTCTGGTAGAGATTCTTCTCCCACTCCACCCTCCCACACCATTCGACACTGAGTCGGCGAGAACGAGTTGGAGAAAGGGAGAACGATTGAGAGAGTGGGCGAAACGAGAGAGGCAGACAACGAGAGAAGCTCTTGGCATGGTGCCAACTAGATGCTGTGCCTCCCTCCTCCCTTACATCACCATACTCTGATCGATGACAAACAGAAACAATCAGTGCGAAGATGTAATGGCAATTGGGTTTCACTCCTACAGAAAGGGGCCCGGGGAAGAGAGTGTGCGTGAAAGTGGGATGGACTCCTTTTCACACTTTCCGAGCATGTGGTGGAGGTGTGTCGGGGCAGCGAAATGATGAGCTAACAACGGATTCCGAACGTTGCGGAGAAAGGACTTTATTTTTTGCATTTTTTCGAGAAAAGATCAGTTCAATTGTTTAGCGTGTTCGGCAATAACGGTAAAATGGGAGTCATTTCAGGACAGATAGTCCGATTCTCACCAAATTTTAAGGGTTTGCTAAAACGACTGCGCTGATTTCAAATCTGCTTTCAAAATCTGTTATACCCATCAATGATGCTAGTTCGCATTTTCAAGCGAGATGTAGGAAGAGCTTTCAGCGACAAGTGGTCCGGTGGCCGAGTTGTTTTAACCCCGGTATCAAGGTGTGGTACCTGGAGGGGGAGCCCTATCATTTGACCTGAGATCACTCCCATACCAGATAGGATGTCACCTGAGAATTATTGCCTGATATAATATGAAGAGTATTGAAAATGAATAGGTTCAAAGTCCGGAAGATAAATGTTGGCTATTTTCATGTTTCTTTTTAGCTCTATAATATATTTGGGCCCGGAAAAGATTCACAATATATCGCAAAATTTGCTTCTCTTACCTTCTATAAATATTTGTTTCTTATTCTTATTTTGATAAAAGAATCGCCTGCTCACTTAACCTAGGGATCGCCTGGCAAGTAAGAATGACCGCTAATTTACTCAAAATGACGAGAATGCAAGAACTGAAATGGGAAGACGCATTGTAATGTATATTTTTTTGAAATGAACCAAAAAATAAAGATGAGCCATCAGCACGTTAAAAATTTTGATTTTTTTAAATTTACAATTCACTCTACATCGTCAGTTCTTCATGAATGCATGCAACGCGTATTTTACAATTTCGCCCGTTTCTTCCTAATTCTAATCCACAACTGCGAAAACTATCAAATATTGTTTCATCATTTTGCGTTGACCAATCGGCTAAAATTTATTTCATAGTCTTCTTTCATCTTTTAAACACTGCGAAGTTTTGGTTTTAATATGCTCACGGAAACAGAGATACGAAATTGTGGGAACTCAAATCTTACCATTTTTTTATATTTTCACTAGTGTAAAGAAGTATTACCACCATTCCAAATCCCATTTATATATGTAAAAAATTGCCCACAATTGTTATTTTTTTGAAGAAAAAAATAAAGCAATCAATTGGCATTTTTTTAAACACTCCTAAATATTTTCAATGCTTTATTCGTTGTTGATGAGTGCGGTAGATTACTTCATATATTTTCATAATCCTGCAGTATTTTCTTACTGCCTTTATTTTTTCTTTAAAAAATAGATCACTTATTCCCCCTCTTCACTTCACTTTGACTGCACTACTTTTGCTCTAGAACATTACCAATTTGGAGTCTTGGTTGTCTTCCTTCGTTTTTCCATTGCCTGTGTTCCTTCTCTTGATCTTTCTCTCGAATTTCGCTCCACATTTGCTACATTTTCTCGTTTTCAAACTCGCCGCCGGTTCCTGAATGAGGCGGGCGCGGCTAGAGAGCACAACAACTCAATAGAGACGCGACGGCTCGACGCCGGGCGAGGGAAGGAAGGGGAGGGAAGAGAGTGAGACGAGCTAGACGGCGGGAGAGTGAGTGAGAGTTCTACTCTCTCTCCCTACCCTCCCTTCCTCCCTCCTCCTCGTCTTTTTCTGTTCAAGTCAGCTGAGTATGTGTGTGGATGGAAGGAATACGCACCCTCGTGGCTCGCCCCACCAATACATCCTCCCCTCTCGCCGTCACAAACAGCAAGACAGCAAGACCTCCTCATCAATTCCCCCGTCCCCATTTTAACCGTGGTGTGTCGCTCGATAAAGTGTGGTTCTGCGGCGTGGGACAAAAGGCGGCGCCGGCTCTCTCTCTCCTCTCTAAATCGACTACTCGTTTTCTCGGACGACGCGCCGTTTTTGTCCCCTTTTTGCGTCCCTGTGTCATTTCCTCCTTGTTTATAGGGCTCATGTTGCCGATTTTTAACGGGTAGACAATGCTTTCTTATTGTTAGACTGAGACAGTTTCGCATATAATCCCCTGATTGGATGTGCAATATTATCTGCCCTTACTGCCTTCTTTTTTTCGTATCATAATTTCAGATTTTTTTCGATTTATCGATTGGTCCGGACGCCACCGTACCCTGATGTTTTCGCGGCGGTAAGGGCAGCAGTGACACAAGATTCAGGGTGCCGAGTGCCATCGTACTTGAGTGGTGGTGGGAAGAGGAGTGGGGAGGGGTACGCTGTTATGAACACTTTGTGTACCCAATGGCGGTATTCATGAGGCACAAAGCCGGTTCATTGTGCACCGAGACGCCAAACCCATGGGTAAGAGGCGTGGCTTAGGCCGTGAAAACTGCCCCGCCAGCCAGTGCATTTCTCCCACAGGACCATTGAATGGACGCCCCTCCCCATTCATGTAGATGGCGTGTAAAACGAGCGGATTTGCGCTAAACTCTCTCACATGCTCGTTATCCCTTGCTCTGTCACTCTCGGGATATTTGGAACTAGCGGATAGACGCTGAAAGCCGCGGAATCGAATGGACGCAAGAACCGGGGAGTAGTAAACCCCTCTCTCCAATCACCTAGTAAATAGGCACAGTCGATGGCGGGGACTCTCGTTGATCTGTTCACTCTCCCTTCCCTTTCTCCCCCCTCCTTCCTTCCTATTCATACACATACACACGTGATTCGTCGTGTTTTGCTCCGTGTCGCCCCATTAATTTTACAGTTCCGATCGATATTCTTTCACGATTACAGCACTCTGATTGCAGGCAAGATTGATCGATAGCGAGCGCTCGCGTGCCCTCACCACCACCATCCCCCACTGCCCCCCATAAGATCGGCCGGGCCAGCAACCCAGCGGGGCTAGAGCGAGACTACGGTAGGCCGAGACAACATCACACATCGACACCGGACGAACGCTCTTGGGAGTCAAACCGAACAAGTGAGTGCGTGTGTGTGTTCACAACATTGGCTGTTCAAGACTACACAAAGGGGGCTTGGAGTGCGAATGTCGCGATTTTTTGAATTTATTTTTTGCACAGTCTCTCATTCTGACCACTCGTTGGAGGTTTGGAATCATGCGTGTCCTTTCCTATGTCTTCCTCATTGAGATGAATTAGGTTTCAAATGGACTTTGTCGAATGGGCAATCTGGAAAAGTTGCACTATGACGACGATAGAGTGGGCGAAATGAAGAGCACTTCCCTTTTGCTGCTAACCTTATCGCCCTTACATAAGCCCAACCAAGTGTGGCTCTGTCAGTGTAACCAGTCAATGTGAGACTAGTGAGAAGGGAGGAGGGAAGAACGAAAAACAAAAGGAGGTCTCCTCCCTCCTCCTCCTCTCCTCCTTCCTTCCTTAGAGACTCCCCTTCTAGCATCTTCTCCCCTCGTTTTTTTCTTCCCTCTTTCCCCCATCTGATGTGAAACGGACCCGAAAATAGCCAGACTTCCGAGGCTCTAAAGGACATGCTCGTATAATGGTGGTGCCTGATGAAGGAAGTGAGTGAGTCGTGCGTGGTGAAGAGTGCACTTTGCCACAGAATGAGTTATGGATGGAAATACGCTAGTGAAGGCTTGAGACTGACGAGCGACGTGGCGAACATTAGAAAATGCGATGTCATATTTCAGACCCACCGTATCTTTCAATCATCACCTCTTCTCGCGAGCATTATCGACAACTAAGCGCCTGATTCTTCAAACTCTACGGGTCACGCACGCACGACATCAATCGATTCTACCGTACCTCCAACCTCCAGTCAAGACTCGAACCTCAAAGCACTCAACTTCTCCCTGTGATAGCGCACTGTGATACAAGTGAGTAATAAATCACATGGCATGTCATAAAACCTCACCATAAAACTTATGAAATAAAATTAAACTAAAAACATAAAACCATAAATGCTCGGCATAAATCCGCGACCCCCCCCCACTAATCAAAACTGCAGTGACACGAATTTCGGGAAATTCAAACAAGTATTTCGCTGTCATAGCCCGAGTTTGAATTATTAATTAATCAATAGCGCGCGCATCATCAACCCCTGAACTACTGTTATTTAAATCGCACACGGGGTAATGAAGGATGGATTTTGCGTCATCCCTAGTCAATCTTCTCCCATTTCAGTGTCTTCCAACGGCTACTCTAATGGACACTCAGCTGCCAATGGAGTCTGTGTGAGGTCCGCCTCCCACGCCGGCTCCTGGTACTCAAAGGTACGGTATTTAGCATAGCATCTAATGTCAATCCATCGAATATCTCCACTAGTGTTGTCTTCTTCTGATCTAGCTGTCCAGACGTTTTGAATGTCATGCGTGTTCACATCAATAATTAATCCATTAATAATTCTTTTGCTTTCACATAACCAGCGGAATTATAAATCGTTAGAGACTAGCTTACGCCTTGGCACTACCTCAGTGAATGGAAGTTATAAAAAAAAGTAAAGGTGTTTATCTAGGTCATGAGGGAGCCACTGCCAAGGCCAGCACAGAATAGGCCAGTTGGAACTAATAAATGTAATAATATATTATAAATATTCATTGATTGCTTTCCCAGAACGCTCGAGACCTGTCGAGGGAGCTGCGCGACTGGCTATCTGCGGCTGGCGAGCCCGTCGGACGTGCCAGAGCCATCATAGCACCGTAAGTGTATGCTCATATAAGCCGACTTTCAAAATCTAACCACCTTGATCGCCTGCGCCTACTAGACTTTACAGCCGCTGCTGGCCAGCTTAGAGTTATGGGGTCGTAGACTTATTTCCCCGTGAGCGACGGACTATCGTACGTACTGAAAATATCGGAACGTTTACCGGAACATGATCAAAATTTTCAATTTTTGTAACTTTGCGAAGAAAATTATTTGCTACTCGTAAGTAGGTTCATATTTTTTGTCCACCTCGATTTACCGGAAACTACCCGGACATGCCCGGTGAAATGTCTAAAACAAAGGAGAAAATTCGATGCGATTACCGACCAAGTTAGCGAATTGTCATCATTACCGTATACAGCCGGGAAATGCCAGTAATTGCCGGTTCTGTCCCTTTTTTGCAATCGAATTTGTCGCTTTCTGTTACACATTTCACCGGGCATCACCGGGTAGATTCCGGCAAATCGATGCGGATTAATCGAATTAGCATCAACACAAGTCATGATAATGCGTACTCGCAAAGATGCAAATTCTGAACATTTTGATCGCATTGCGGTAAACGTTCCGATATTTTCAGTACGTACGATAGTTGGACACGCTGTCTAGTGTAAATACTGCAACAACATCAAATCTTTATGGCAACACACATTGGTTTTCTTATAAGTTTTCTTGTTTTGTCGATTTGGAAAAGCACCATAATAAATTGCAGGCACGCCGGGTACTCGTACTGCGGTGCCACTGCTGCCCATGCCTTCAAACAGATCGTGCCGGATAACATGTGAGTCATCGTCCAGTTCGCTTTTTTTCAAGTGAACAAACTTCCGAAAATTACCCGTCGATTCAGCACCTCGACTTATTTATGACCTCGAATTATTCGTGAGTAATTTCCACGGCGACACGTGTTTACCAGGAGCATTTTTATAAATGAACGATTAAATACGCGGACCTGAATAAATTCCCGTGCGTAAATAATCTCTTCTCAGCCGCCGCATCTTCATTCTCGGCCCGTCCCACGTCGTGTGCCTCAACGGCTGCGCCCTTACCACCTGCGCCAAGTACCGTACCCCGTTGGGCGACCTCAATGTCGATCGAGATGTGAGTTCTTTCTTTGCGGGTTATTGAGATGGAGACAATTTGGTACCGAATTTGTCGATGTAAGGTTCGAATGTTGTGCAGGAAACATTTCGCACAGCGGAAGACTTGGGTTAATTTTCGAAATGCGTGAGCTTGTGTCATGAAACACATCATTCCACCGACCGGTCAACCTTCCAGGAAGGCCTTTTGAGTGAGATTGCGTGTGAAATCGAGAGGGACTCTCTCACTTTTGCACACTCTCTCGCTCTAACCCTGTTCTGTAGGTTTGGAATCATGTGGAAATACTGGTGTGGATCGACAACTGATATTGGTTGTTGTCACAGCATTCGAAACACAATCGGCGAGAACGAGTCAGAGAAAGAGAGAGATGATGAGAGAGTGCGCCAAACGAGAGGGTCAGACAACGAGAATCGTTCTTGGCATGGTGCCAACTGATATTGGTTGTTGTGATTACGGTCGCTGTAGATCACTGAGGAGCTGTATGCCACTGGTCAGTTCGAGTGGATGGGAAGAAGAGACGAGGAGACGGAGCACTCGATTGAAATGCAGCTGCCGTTCCTTGCCAAGGTCATGGAGAGGTACGGTATTACAATTTCACAAATACACTGTTCGAAACAACAACGTTCCGCTGCTGTATAGCCAGAGATTACACACGCCCCGGTTTAAAATGGACAACTGCGAAGCAACTGCGAAGTTGTAATCACTGATATGACACTGTAGTCCATTTTAAACCAGTTTAAAATTGTGATCGTTATAGCACGACTGCGTATGAACATAAAATACTTCAAGATAGTAAGAGAGGGAGCATTATTTGCCAATGTGAAGTTGATTTTACCGCTATTACACTGATTTTTCGAACATATTTCACAGAATAGGTGCATAGGAAAGTTCTACGAAACAATAAATCCGTCTTACAAAACGTAGGGATTGCTCACAACGTGTTCTCAATTTCAATGAAACTGTGCGCTCGTTCCGACCGCGAGCGCGTAATTGCCAAGCACACACGTGCTTTCACCTATTTGTAACACACGCAACAGCAATTTCCCCGCCGCCTGTGAAATGGGAGCTGGCGAGGGGTAAACATTGCAATTTGCAGGCAGCCCGCCGACTCGTACACAATCATACCCGTGCTCGTCGGCTCGCTCTCCGGCAACAAGCAGGTACGGTATGCCGAACAATCAATCGATAGATCCATATTTATTATGGTAGCACTGACAACATGACATCACAATGACATCACAAAAAAATTAGGGAAAGACACTCGTTGCTCGTTTGCCTTGCATTCCTTGGAGCACCAGAACATTGTGGACATACCGTGCACAATTTTTCGATATTTCGAGCAACAGTATTCCCTCAGGTTACTTACGGATCGCTGTTCGCCCGCTACCTCGAGGACCCCACCACGCTCTTCGTCATATCCTCCGATTTCTGCCACTGGGGTGAGAAGTTTGCGATTCGTCGTCTACAGTAGCTCGTAGACGTTATCGATGATTGATTGTTCTTCGGAGATCAAAGATCAAATGTCAGGCAGCCGCTTCCACTTCACCCCTCACGACGCCTCCTCTAACACGCCCATCTTCGAGCAGATAGCAAACATGGACAAGCAGGTATTCTTTAGTATCCATCGGAAATTTGGGTAGTTGGCGGTGATGATGGGTGATCTTGGCGTTATTGTGGATTCTTCGGCTAATGATCGAGAAGTATTTATGTGGGGGGAGGGCTCAGACAGTGTTTGCAGTGGCAAACAAATCGATAAATGAGTGGTAATCGATTGAGGGAATGGACGCGATCACACGTCTGCAGCCATCGCACTTCAACGAGTATCTCAAGCGGACGCAAAACACCATCTGCGGCCGCAATCCAATTTGTGTACTGCTGCAGGTACGGTTCGGTTGGGCGATTTTCTCAGTCTCTTCGACTAGTGCGTTTCTTGATAGTAATTTTGTTACACAGAGAAAAATGTATGTCATTTATGGCTCCTGAACTGCGTTTGTATGTCATATATAACATACAGTCTGTTATATATAACAGACAAGCGCAGTTCAGGAGCCATATATGACATACATTTCTCTGAGTGTAGTACATTCGGGTCCTTTGATTGAAATGGTATAACGGTTCTAAAATCGATATCGAGGATTGACTTTATTTCAGGCAGCCGAGCACTTCCGACAGTCGAACAACCACACGCACGAGTTCCTCTTCCTGCGCTACTCGCAGTCCAATCAGGTTAGCGATTGATTAAAACAGTTTGCGATAGAACGGACTTGGTAAGTACGGTAGGTAACAGAGGTAATGTGGCACTGGCGATTGAGTATTTTTGGTCGAGACGCAATTGAAAAATTATTTAGTTGGGGTTCATTTCCAATCATTGACGACTTTCAGGGGGTTTCTCAACCGAAGTTTCTTATTTAATCCTGATTGAAGAGTAAAAAATTTGGCAACTTTGAGTAATTAATTCATTTTGATAGGTGCGGAATGCGAACGACTCGTCAGTGTCCTACGCTGCCGGAGCTCTCTTCATCCACCCGAATTGATATCCATCGTCTAATTCCATTCATCTGATCTACACCCACCACCTTCAGTACCACCTATTACATTTATAAAATAATACGGTCAAACAAAATGTCAAAACGATACTTCCTGTGTTTACCCAGGCAAGAAAGCATACAAAAGTGAGGGTCACAACGTCCCTGTTTGGTAAGCAACGGAAGTTAGCTTGGCTTTTTGGTACGATCGTATAATTTTATAAATGAAATATCACCGCCCGCCTTTTCGCCTCGTAAATTTAAGCATCTTTCCTGTACAGTTTTTCGCGCCCACCCAACCCACGTCTTTGGTAATTCGCCCCTCTGTGGAATGCCTTTCCTTATCTCTCCCTATCTATATGATCATTGTGTATATGCATGCAGACTTGCGTGAGACCAATCCTGATTCTAGGATACTGTATCCATACTACTGTAAGCGACGGATATCGATTGCTCTATGCAGCAGCTCCGCCTTTGTACCATGCGAGAAACACCTCATTTAGGCGACACAACTCGCTCTGTCCAGTGCTAATTTTTGTAACATCCGGGATGAATCAGAACAATAAAAAAATGTTTGCAACAAGACATCACTTTATCATTGTACATTACCGCTGCTTGGAGGATAAACGTATGCTTTGCAAAATACTCGCTTACCTAATGTGAATGTAACCGAAAGGAACAAGAAAAAAAGACATATCTGCATCGTTTATGGATGTCTAATCCCTTTTCTTTACCCCCACTAATGACATTCAACACCTCGTTTCTGCATTTCAGAAAGCTGCCTTTATTGTAGGCTAAATATTGCATCAATATCACGCCTCTCACGAAAGGATCGAGCTAAATCGATGTATTCTGGGAATGGGGCCATAAAGTGAAATTGAGGTTTTCGTGGATTTGGGCCCTCCCAAGCCTGTCTGACTCTCCTGGTAGCCAACTTTGACCCCGATTTTCTCGATTGTGGGCTATTTGTGTGAAAAATCATGTCAGAACCACGCCGGCTCATTTTTCGAGCTCTATAGATCCATGCTATTCACTCATCCTGAAATTGGCATTGAACAGTGCTACAATCCACCTCATGTATTTCAAAAGTGTAGGGAAAAAAGCAGTTGATTTTTTGATATGTTATAGACGGCGTTGTCCCCTTTGAAATAAGTGGCTACTATATAAAAATGACAAACAAAATAATATTTCCATTACTTTTTTTGTCGGAATTTCGAAGAATGAGGCCAAAGTTGTAAGATATGGGTGTTATGCGTTCGTTAATAGCTTGCGATGTGCGTAAACTACTAAATTATTATAAACGGTTTTAACAAATTTCTTTAAATATTCTTGGTTCTTGTTTATTTCTTGGTTCATTTCAAGAATTAAACAAGAAATCTTCTCATTTCACTTCTTGGCAAGATCATTCTCCTCATTTCGGGAAAAATAACGATCTTTTTTCTTGCTAGGCGAAACCTAACTCACCGAATGAAAAGTGGGTTCCAATATCTCGGGGAGTAACAGACAGGCGTGGGAGGGCCGAAATCCACGAAAATCTCAATCTCACTTTTAGGTAATCATTCACATAGATAATGAAAAAGGATCACCAAGATGAGACTGACAACTTGGTGTCGTTCAATTTTACGTTTTCCGAAATTTGCATATTTCATGAAATTTTGATCTCATGTTTCTCGAAAACGAAGCAAAAAACATAGCTGGATTTTTGATATGTTATGGATACAGTTGATATCTATCAGATTCGCCCATATTTGATAAATTTCCAGGGGATCCTGATAGTTAAATTCATGAAAAACCGTCGAGTTCTAATAGAGGGAAACCCCTCATTTCGTCTCATTCCACCCATTCAACCCCACCCGTGCGGTGCGAAATGAGATAGAGAGATGAGATGACGTCACTAGCCATTGTTCTGTCCATTCATTTCAGACCGCGCGGGCGGGGTTGAATGGGTGGAATGAGACGAAATGAGGGGCTTCCCTCTATTAGAACTCAAATGTTTTTCATGAATTTAACTATCAGGATCCTCTGGAAATTTACCAAATATGGGCGAATCTGATAGATATCAACTGTATCCATAACATATCAAAAATCCAGCTATGTTTTTTGCTTCGTTTTCGAGAAACATGAGATCAAAATTTCATGAGATATGCAAATTTCGGAAAACGTAAAATTGAACGACACCAAGTTGTCAGTCTCATCTTGGTGATCCTTTTTCATTATCTATGTGAATGATTACCTATATTTTGACCTAAATTGCATTCGAAATACTGAAAAACAGCTCAACTTTGACAGGCTGTAATTATGCAAATGAGTTCAATAAGAACATGATACTATCAGAAATCGATAGACCAGCCATAGGGTAATCTGAAACTGTGAAAAAAACGAGGGTGTAAATTTGCTGTACCGTGAGGGGTGCGATTCTTACGCGAACGCACTGATATAGGCTCACATCATTCCACAGACCGGTCAACCTTACAGATCGGCCTTTGGAGTGAGAGAGCGTGTGAAATCGAGAGAGACTCTCTCACTTTTGCACACTCTCTCGCTCGAAACCTGGTCTGTAGGTTCGGAATCATGTGGGCTCTTTTCGCACCGACTCATGCTGGGCAAATTTCATGGGTGCAAGGTGCAATATGCGCTGTTTGACAAATATAAAGAAAGAAAACAAGGCACCTCGTGTGCACGTTAGTTATTGTGTCCTTGCGTTAGTTATTGCGACAAAGGTTGCAACGAGAAAGGGGGTTGATATATTAGAGATCTTGAACTAGTGTAATTCAATATATTTATTTCTAGCAAAACCAAGGAAGACCTTTTCTCGAGGGGCATGACAGAAGCGCAACGACAAAAGCACAACAGCGAATAACTCCTTTCAATCTTCATGAATTGATTAGAAACTTCAGCGGTGATGTGACATGACCTTGAAAGATCGAATTCGCATGTTTCTAATGGCAGTTTGAAATCGTTGCGCCAATGTCGTACCGCTCAGTTTCCGGTAAATTTACATAGTGGGTTCGAAAGGCCATGCAATTAGTAGTCGAATGAGTTGCTGTCCAAATCTGTACGGCTATATTTCAAAGCGAATTAGACGAGTAGAAAGAGCTTGTTGCGCTTCTGTTATGCCCCCTTTCCTGCAGTGTTCTTACAGTGTGCTCAGGGAAAATGGACTACGAGACTTTCCATTGTGACTCCAAACACTTAATCTAGATCTGAACATACTCAGAAGCCGGCAGCGTACCCCAATACACTTCATTGCTCTTTTATCTCGTCTTGTCATCCGACAACACTCAGATTCAAATCAAAAATATCAATTTCTCGATATCGTAATCTTCTTTCTTTTCTTCTCTGTTCTCTCCACGTGGCCCAAAACAGCTGGATCTCTCTCTCTCTCTAACCCTTCCTCCTCTCGTTTATGGGCGCGCCGAAAAGTGTTGATAAGCCCATTCTCCCACTCAACTTTTCCTCCTATCATGGGTATCGTCCTCAGCAGTTTCTGGAGTTTGTTTGATAGTAGAAAGGTTGCGCGAATTAAAAAAAGTATAATTAATAATTGATTTCTCAGGAAATGCGTCTTCTAATGCTTGGTTTGAATGCAGCTGGAAAGACGACAATTCTCTACCAGCTCAAGTTAAATGAGTGCGTTGAGAGCATTCCAACCATCGGTATTCATCAATTCTTCTCTCTTCTCGATATCTTACTATTCTATTACAGGAGTCAACGTTGAGCAAGTGACCTTCAACAAACTTACTTTCACCATTTGGGACGTCGGAGCACCAGGAATTATTTCGGAAACATATTGGAAGCGCTATTACCCTAACACTGATGTAATTATTTTTCATATATGTTGAAGAAGCTTACGTGATTGTGAATCAAACGTTTAGCGACTACTAGAGTTTGGCAACTGTCAAAAACTTTTGAATTAATTTCCAGGCACTCATTTACGTAATTGATAGCACAGATCTTGAAAGAGTAGAGGTATCGGGTGAAGTTATCCAAGAAATTCTCAAAGATCCCGATATGGCCAGTGAGTGATATTCAATGTTCCTTATTGTTGTAGAGAAAATAAGCGACGGCTTTGCAGATGTGAAACTGCTCGTATTAGCGAACAAGCAAGATCTTCCTGGTGCGATGCCAATTGATCAACTGACGGAGAAACTCGATCTCAAATCAATCAAGGGAATTGAAGTTCGTATAACTTTCTTATTCCGCTTCAAAAATTACGGTAAACTTTAATTTGGGTCGTTTCAGTGGCACATTCAGCCAACAAATGCGAAAAAAGCAGAAGGAATCATCGAAGGACTCACTTGGCTTGAGCAAAGTCTCTGTTAACTCATAGCAACACAGCATTTCGAGAGCGGCCACAGGTGAGAGAGCGCGCGTTCTAGAAGAGACGTTCCAAACCCGGCTCACGCAGAGCGCGCGTTCTAGTCGCCCTATGTAAACAGGGCACGATTTTTGTAGCTTGTAGCCAGATTTGAATCCACACAATTCACACACCTCATTCAAATTCTGTAATTCCATGTTGCTGAAACGCTGTGAGCAACCGTTAAATATCGTCGTTTCTACTGTTATGCAATTCGCGAACTCATTTGTATTTCTATGCTGGTTTCAATAAGTACCTTCACTAGATATTGATAAATGACATGTTTTCATTGATTTATGACATATCGAATAATACGTGCCGAATAAATTTGTGAAATGAGATGAGACTACCAAGTAATGAATAGTTGGTACCAAAAATAATGAGAGGGAAACAATGCGGGAAGAGCAAAGTATTTCGTGTCTAAAGAGTAATTTTCTTCCAGTATCGCAAGTTAAATGATTTACATGGGAAAGCTCTGAACGGAAAAGTACAAAGACGCTTCTCACTTCGGCAAAAATTCTTCATCATCATGTACACGATTTTCTCTACGGTATATCGGATGAAATCAGTAGAATCAAGAAAAGAAAGATCGCATCGATTATTTTGATGTTGCATTCAGAATACAAATATTAATTAGTTATATATTTAATAGAAAATATTTATCAAAATTAAATCAGCGTTGTTCCAGACGAGTAATTCCTATCACACAGACAGTGTGAAATAGGAGAGACTCCATCCGATCAGTACCTTCCACTCACAGACCTTGCCACTGGGCATGCAACTCTTGAGATTCACCGGACTACCTTCCATTTCACACCGTCCATGTGATCGGAATGGCTCTTCCAGACTAACACTGACTCCGCCCCTTCTTGGTATATAATCGGGCTTTACACGAAACAAGTCACACAACCCCACAACACCTCTTCGCCCACCGTCCTCAACTATGGCGAACGCTGCTCTAATCATCACCGTCAACGATCTTCTCGCCAAGCTCCACGATCCCGATGAGGTACGGTAGCCCTACAGTATCCTGTTCAATCAATATTCAAAAAAGTAATTCATTGCTCCATCAATTTAATCAATAAATCACACTCTCAGATGCACGATGCTCTTCTGGAATTGGCCAACATGGGCATGATGCCATCAATTCTGGAGAATACAAAGGCCGTTGAGGTAGGTCACCCACCTCACTGTTTGTCGATTAAATTCCGCCTTTTCCAGATCCTCACTGAAATCGCGAATTTCCCCTGCTACGGTCCCCTTGCACGAATCGTTCTGAAAGAATGGATAGAAGATGATGCGATCTCTAGCTCTTCGACGAGGTTCGTTGCATCATTATTAGGCAATTCTAGAAAACTATACCTCTTTTTCTTTCATTGAAACAAATTCCCATATATTACAGAAGCGAAACTCGCAAGAGGATAAGTGATGAGGTGACTTCTCATCTCCCTAAGAAGGCCAAGATTGAAAATAGGGAAAACTCTGCTGGACACGCCAAGGTACTTTAATTCAAAAATTGTGTCATTATTTTTTTTAATTAGAAATATTTCAGCCGTTATTACATTATCCCTCGGCATTAAAAATCTAGTCTATTCCTTTCAGATAGCCACTCCCTCGTACTCTTCCCCTGTCGACTCCGCCCCTTCTTCATCTGAAAAGAAGAAAATCGATAAGTCGACTCTGAATACTGTAGCAGCCGAAATCGGCAGGAGAAGAAAAGAAAGGGAGAGCCACAAGAGGAAGGTTAGTGCATTAATTTCAATAAAGTAAATATTTGGATTCAATATTTCAATTTCCAGACGAAGCTCCTCTCTAATGGAGACTTCACTCGTCCTCCTCTCAAGAATACATCTATTCCGAACACCCCAAGGAAGACCGATAAAAAGAAGTCGAACCTTGTCAAGAGATCAAAGAACAGCCGAAAATAACAAGGCTAGCTAGAACGACACCTTTATCCCACACTCTCCAAATATTCCATCTAATTGTCAATCTTTTCATTTTCTGTATACTTCAACATTTCATCTGTGTATTAGATTTCGCTGTCGTTTGTCTTGCCTTTATGCACGTTTAATAAATATAATATTCTGAATTACTTAAATGTCTATTTCAGTCGAAACTATCTTTGGTATTTTAGTTTTTATTCTTTGTAATTCGTACGTTGTGTAAATTCATTCAAATTAATTTATTTGATAGACTTTTTCGTAGTATTGAGTAGCTGCAATCTCTCACTTATTTAATCTTGTTTCTTCTTTTTCAAATTTCCATAGAATCTTCCGCGTAAATGACGTAGTCACATGGGAATTTGGACCGACGTGGAGGGTCGAGGAGAGGAGTTTGATCGGCGGAAGCCTGATAATTATTGATATTTAAATTTCTAATCGTATGGTCTGTGGTCTTTGAGATCCTCAAGTTAAGGAACTGATATTCAGTTAAATTTATCTTCCTCGTGGACGGCCTCGAGGAAGATAAACTGATTTAATCTAGTTTCTTCGCTTTCTTTTTTCAACACTGAGGATGAGTGAGGAAAAACATGGGTGGGATTTTGATTTTTTTTCTAAAAACTTTATGTTTCTGGCTTTATGTTTCGCACAATTTAATTTGTCACGACACAGATATATAAAATTCTTTTTTTTTATTTTTCCAAAAAAATAGAAAAAAATAATAAAATAGTGTATATGAATTCGAAATACATCAATTTTAGAATCTAGTTCAAAAATAGTTATTCTGATTGACCGGTAATCGACGATTTTTTTTAAATAAAAAAAATCGTGTGAAAACTACAGCATTATCGCTAGTACCGTAATCCAGATTACGGTAGCTTACGAGTGAATGGTCGAAATATTTGCGCGGCTCGGTGTTCTCTGTGAAGAGATGACGGAAATAGTTGACTGCTGAGGTGTGAAAGAGATTACTGTAGATCGAAGATACAATAACCGATTGATGGTTCACTAAAAAAAAGATTAAAAACCTGTGCCATCTTGGAAGATTCGTCATTGGTGAGTAGTCCGGCGAAGAAGTCGTAATCCTGCTCCAGCGTCTGACTCAACGCGTCACTAGACTGGAAAGAGATGGATTACGGTAGGTGAGGGATCATACCCTCTCAAAGGTTACGGTAGGTGGAGGGTACCCTCAACGCTGTATGCGAAATTTGGAAACGCACCCTCCGCTTGGTTTTCATTCGCGCAGCATGCAACTGACCGGGACTAGGGAAGAGAAGATAATGAAATGAATGTCACTATTCGGGCAATTTGCACCATAAAACAATCGATTTCGCACGTAGATCAAAAAAGACTATCTATATTTGAACAACTACGTCGTAGTTTACGTAGTTCCTGTTCGATGGAAATTTCTCGACTACAAAAGTACCCTCTGTGATGTGTTTCGAAACGAGAAAAAAAAGCGAATTTCATCATGTCAACATCACAACAAAAACACGGGTTTCAACATTATTCGAGTATCCTGCAACAAAGATCAAAGCTCAGCATCAGCAAATACTGAGGCGACAATATGAAAAGAGGGATACACAATCGATTGAAATGGACAACGGTTTCGGGGAGAAATCAATGACGAAATACAAAAGAATAAATAATATTGAGTTAAACTGCCTTGACATAATATAGTTCGACGATTGAGTAGAGTTCAAGGATATCAGCCTACGGAAATGGTAATAGATCGATAATCAATCGATAACTCTACATTCCCATCATGCCCTCCAATCCTCCTCCCGCTCCCTTCTTGCTCTGTCCCTCGTGCCACGCCTTTCTGATCGTCCGCTTCATCTCATCGTCACCATCGTCATACATCTGAATAAAATTGATTATTTCACGAAATCAATCGATAATTAGTAAAAATTGATAGATTATTTCAAGAACTCAATCGATGATTGACGACAATTACTAGATAGTGTGCACGGAAATCGCAGGATGCAGTTATGCAAGCAAACTAACGGCGGCGCCCGTTAGTTGACTGGCATAACTATCTTTTTTTCTATCAACAGCACCCAGTTACAACAACTCTTGTTCTTTAATCGTGCCAACTAGTCTTGGCAGCGTGCCAACTCCCCCAACCCACTCTCTCACCTGCTTCATCAGTCCCATGAGCGACTCATTCGGGTCCTTGGGCTCGTCGCCAGCGGACGGCATCTTGGGCGCACTGGAAAATTGTTTTAGAAAAATGAAAGAATACTCGATAAGGATTGCCTATGTCACAAAGGCTATGTGTGACGAAACCGTTCCCATTTTAGAGTTTGAAATTCGGGTAAAAATAAATCAATTGGGCATTGCTATGTTTAGCAGGCAGTTTTCACTCTTCGACGTTCGTATATAAGTATAAATGCACAACTCACTTCTTCTCCTTCTCATTCTTCTCCGTCTTCGTGAGATATCCCCACTTCTTCCCGCCCGTCTCCTTCTTCTTGCACATCACCACAAGCATGTCCGTCTTCTGCTGCAATAGGGGGAGGACAGGATTGCATAGTGGTGATGCAATGCTCATTTCTTATTTTGGCACTACTGCTGAAATCCGGAATCATCAATGAAGGAATCTAAGAACAATGTACTTTGAAATGCTCATTTCAAGAGCGCCTCAACTATTTATTGGCCTGTTCCGGGCTTCAGCAGTAGTGCCCTTATTTTGCATGACCAAGAGACGAGGCGAGAAAGGTCAAGTCATAAATTAGATGAGAAGTTTTTTTTAAAAAGAAGAAATCAGTAATCTATCATGATGAAGATAATTACGGAGTACCATCTAGTAATGATGAAATCGATTTCAGAAGCAAGTAGCAATCCGATCAACGATTAAGTCAGCCCCGAATACTTTTCGACCGATATCGTTCATCTACCACATTCGATCAGTTCTCGATCGCTCCTCCCTTCCTCTCTACCTTACCTTGCAGGATGAAGCGTCAACGTCGATCTCTCCCACCAGATCCTTCATCGCCAGCTCGTGTCTCTTGCCCCCGACCATCGCCCACAGCGAGAACGAACTGGAACGGATTACATGGCCAACAAACATTGATTAGTGAATTCAATCAATTTTCTTACAAAATTTAACAAATACCCGTAAACTTGCACTTAGTAAGATGTTAGCCTACGGTCACACTAGTTACAAAAACGAATGTTAACGCAAAGCAGTGGCATTTTCTAATCCTTAATAGTAGAGGAAACGCGTGATAAAATCCTCTAAATCTACAAAATTCCTATTTTTTTTGTTGGACGCTCAATTACTGTTCAGTCACTTTTTTTCGTGTTCATCACGTTTACCTGTGACTCATAGGTCAACAGGGTGCGTTGGGAAGTTGAAAATGTGCGTAGGGTTTTTCAAGCATGAGCATGGAAAACTTAAAAGGACCTGGTACTGCAAATGAAGTGAATTTCAGATTAAAGAGAATTTTATTCCGATTCGAACGCAAAAAACCGCATATTTTTACGATTTTTTTAAAAATTAGTTCTGAATTTTCAAAGATCCCGTTTCAGGCCAGAATGATCCGGCGCTACTGTGTTTAGCGGCTAAACACAGTAGTGCCGGGTCATTTCAGCCAAAAATGAGAAATAATTCATAACTAATTTTTAAAAAATCGTAAAAATATGCGGTTTTTTCATTCTAATCGGAAGAAAATTTTCTTTAATCTGAAATTCACTTCATTTGCAGTACCAGGTCCCTTTAAAATGTGGGTTGGTTTTTCAATTTTTTCTCACAATTCAATGTGGGTTGGATTTTCCAAAAAAATGACCTTTGAAAATAACAAAATGTGGGCTGGCTTCGTCTCTTTTACGCATCTTTTGACCTATGCCCGAGACTTTAAATTTTTTTAATCGATATTCGTATTATTATTATTACTTGTGCTTGAATTCGCATTCGATCTCCTCCTTGGCTGCCTTCTCCACTCCACTCAGAGTGATGTACAGCTTCACGAACTTGTCCGACTCGTCCCAGCCTGCAATTAGAATCGCAATTATTCGATTTCTCTCAAAATAGGGGAATTAAATAACACGAACAAGGTGAGAGAATCAGCGAGTTGCGTCCAATATTCAACTATCGTAAATATCATGTTGCTCCATAATACTACATATTACTGCAATTCAATCACACTTTGGCATGATAAATGATTGATTGATTGAACTATACGCTATCTGACAGCACATTTAAATATTATGCCCACCGTAGTTGGATATCTTGACGGTGGGTACGGGTCCAGTCCTGGCTGCAGCAGCTGCAGGCTTGTCGGCTGCAGCAGTCGAGGCGGTCGGAACAGGCTTCGACGCCTCGACCTCAGAAGAAACACTCTAGCAGTGGAGGAAAATTTCGAATAAACGTTTTCCTTTTGAGGCGTCCCCCGTGAACATGGATAGAGTCCAATAAAAAACCGTGATGGTTGCAAGTTTTGACAACTACAGACACTCGTTTTGCGATATTTATTCAAATATATTGGATTGCAAGCATAGACAGAAAGCCGGAAAGCAGCGCAAGTTCGGCTCTGCAGAGCTACCTTTTAGCAGATTTATGTCATCTAGCTGAAGTAGCTACGTCCCCTGCCAGAAGTAGCTATACCCCACGAGCACTGAGTGCTAACCTGTTTTTAGTAATAATAATAATAATAATTTTTACTAGTAATACCTTCTTGATCTCTGCCTCGACCCTCTTCACTTCTGCTTCAAGCAGTGCTTTCACTGCGGGACGCGTCGACTGAACAAACAGACCGCGCAGCTCGGAAAGGTCCAGACGCAACTAAACACAGTTAATCATCGAATTACTTATTTAATTATCGATTTACTAACCCTGAAGTTGTCCAGTAAGCCCGAAGGCGACATGTAAATACCGTCCATACCTTATAAACCAAGGGCATGAATAAACTACCCTTACTCACCTCAGATACCGACATCTTTGAAGATTTGGGCGGTTCGCTGCGGGAGCTGATTATTACTAGCCATTGCCGACATAACTACAACAAGCGAGGTACATACATTACGGATCTCTCCACCATTTCCCATCTCAATTTTAGCACAAAACAAAAAGGAGAAAATTGTTTATTGCTTGCAACATGGAAACATTCTGGGATGACCGTAAGACAGCGGAAATCTCAAAGTGAGAAGAGCATGAATCGAACAATGGATATACACTTTGAATATTACATATTAGACCAATCGAGGCACATTCAAAGATAGTCGGAGCGAGATTATTAATGGTAGTGATAATAACTTTTCTCAAGTGAATTCGGAGGAACGGAAATGATACATGCAGGCGAGGCTTCTGGAGCAAATATTGATTGGCATTAGTAGAATAGCAGAGAGAGAAAATAGGAAATCGTTTGAGTGTTGGCGGAAGCACTATAGGGAGGCACAACCCGGTCAAATGATCAAACAAAACTACGAAATGGATTAAAAAGAGATACAAACATGGTCTTTACAGTGGGAGTGGCCAAGTCATACGTTAATCAGTTTGTTTTTGATCAAACCGGGTCAGAATAAAAAGAAGAGAAGCTAGAGCAGAAGTGGCACTGGATCAGAGTGATGGGCGAGAGAGAAATAGGAAATGTGTGTATGTACAGTAACCTATCGGGAATCGATTAGTATCACATAAATAAAAGTGAACACGAGGGTGGAAAGGGGAGGTAAGTGGTCAAAGTAAGTACGGAGCAGGGGAGAAGAGGGAAAAGGGAAAAGGGGCGGAGCCGGTCGTCGACTTCAAGTGGGACTCGAGCGGCAGCTGCTGCTCACATGATGCTGCAGCATCCCTTGTCATTCTTTGCCTTATTCTGGAATAAGCAATGTTGAACAAACATAAAGGCTATGTATAAATCACAACATAATTTTAAAGTATCGTTCAAAGTTCAAAGCTTAATTGTAAAAAAAATGTTTCGCGACGTTCAATGAACATTTTTTGGGAAATTTAGAAATTCACAAATAATCAACAATAATGAAAAATGTTTCCTCAAAATTCTCGTTAAATGTAAAATGTATTACACCTCCGACTATATTTTGAATTATACTAAATATTATTAGACTTATTAATAATAAATAAGTACCTGGATGTAGTTCATCTCCCTCACAATTTCGGCAAATACGACGTTGACGTTGTGGGAGTTCTTGGCACTGCACTCCGTGAAGGGACACTGCCAGTACTCCGCCATTGCGATGCCCTCCTCAGTACGCACCTGCAGAGAAATAACAATGAGCATTACGTCACCACTAGGAAAAGGATCAAATAAATTATCGTTAGCGATACATAGTTATCGTCAGCGGCTGCAGGGCGTGTGTGTTGACCATGTCGGCAAACGGAAATTTTTTAATGTGTCAAACACTTAGATTATCTTAAATTTTTCATCGCTTTTATAGTTGTTGCCACACCCCTCGTAGGTGTAATAAATAAATAAACACTTCTAACCCAATTTCTCTACAGAAATTTATCGAAAATTGAATAATACACACTTTGGCACGCGAATTTAGACATGTCTGCACAATATGAATGCGACAACCACAGTTGGCCTATCTTACAAAGCAATCGGGTGCAAGAATGGTATCGCCTTTCAGGATGATTTATCCCTGATGTCGCAGGCTTTATTTTATTGGATAGGAGCAGTAGTTGGTACGCAACAATATGGGTATTCCAACTCTAGGTTAGGGCCATGTGCACGGAGATGAAACTCCATCAAAATCTGGCCTAAGAGACTAGGTATATTCCTGCAGTATACCAAGCGTATCGCCCCCGGCTACCACTCCATACTACATTCCACTCTATCCGTAACCGATCAGCGCGCCTCTGCCTCCTCTCCCCCCTCCTCTTGACCCAAATCGGATCGAATTCTCACACCGATTCAATTGGATTGTGAGGAGACCCTCTCGAGTGGGCATTAATAGTGGTTTTGTGCGCGGCAACTAGCGTATACATATTACAGACCATGTTTTGATAGAGAAACAAACGATTTAAAACATGTACAATGTGTGTGATCAAATTTTTGACGGATGCAATTTTGACCCTCGAATTTTATATAAAAACATGCGGGGTGATGAATTTAGTAAGAATGAATTGAGACCTGACTACTTTTGTGGGACTTGCACTATAGTTCTGACCAGTTTTATGCGAAATCTGTCAAATTCAGAAATTCCTCAATAAGCCGTGGAACGAAAATATATGTAGAGAACACAACGGAAAATTAATTAGTTAATCAATAAATAGAACGTACCTGTCTCTGATGTCCGAGGTCGCACTTGTTGCCCACGAGCAGGATCGGCACTTGCTCGGTGCCCTGCAATTTCGATGTTTCTTACTTTAAATTTTAGAAGACATAAATACATTTTCAGTCGTCCATAGATAACCAAAAGCACGCTGTCCGCACTTCCAGCGAGATTCTCGTTCCGATAAAGAATAAAAGCGATGAATTAATTTGTAAAAAATACCTTGACTCGGATGATCTGGTCGCGCATCGTTCGAATGTCGTGGAAGGTTTGCTGGGACGTGATCGAGTAGACCACGACGAAACCCTGCATATAAAAAATTTAAATAGATTTTTAAAACAAAATGAACAAATTATATTGCTTCGCTCAATATTGAATACAATATTGGTAACCTCAAGCAATTGGGAACAATTAACGCAAGTTCACTCATGTAAAGGATCACCCTATGCAGAAATATTTTTTTTATTGTTCCCCGTTTTCAATTATTCATAGACAAATTTAATAAATCAGTTCGTGGTTGCTAGACTTGGTAGACACCGTAATCTCACCTGTCCATTCTTGATGTAGAGATCTCTCATGGAGGCGAACTGCTCCGTGCCCGCCGTGTCCAGAATCTCGAGCACGCACGGCTGATCATCAACCTATACACACAATCAATAAATCGATAATTGCAACTGTGAAGCTATCGGAGCCACCTTACATTTTCGTGCAACCGGAAGTAACGTTATTCTTGATAAGTGAACTGGTCAGAAAAATCAGAAAAACTGATCATATCAATTCCGAAATTTACTAAAACTAGTCAGATATTTTTAGTAATTTGAACCTCCTGCCTTTTTCTAGCTCGGTTTCGGGCCTTGAATTTTTTTAAAATTGTTTGCCAAAAAAATCAACTTAAATGTATGTCCTTTAGCGATTCAATTCATCGCTTCTCACGCACAACGTGTTGCACCTGTCCTATACAGAATGTATTGCATGTATGTAGCTGCGGCAACAATAGCATTGTTCCCCTGTGGTCCATCCTTTTTTGTCCTAATGGCTTCTTCTCACAGACCTCTTCGTCTGCCTATCATCTGTTCTCTCTCTCTTCTTCTCCCTCATTCTCTCGTCACTCTAATCGCATTCTCTCAGTTTGTTCTTCCCATCTCATCTTTCTGCGTCGTCTCTTTTTCTCTCTCACACACATACACATCTTCTTCTTCCTTCCAACGATGCCATTCCATTGTGAACAATACCAGATCGCGCTAACATTGTTCCTCACGGGAGAAGACAATGAAGAAGCTGGTACACCCCCACGCACACCCGCATCCTTCGATATTCCAGAGGAATAATCAAGATGTCCATACCGTCGACAACTTCACCACATATCCTTGGAGGCGCTATCACTGAATATTGCTATATTCAGTTGATTAGATGCCAATTTTCCAAAAACAAAACAGATTTCTGAACCCTCACGTCACAAGAATGACGGAATAGTTCGCGCGCAACTACTCAAGAAAAGCTTCGTCCGGAGGGGGTTAGACACCCCACTTCTCTCCCTTTGAGGACAAAGGGGGTGCGAACTGAGGAGGAGAGAAAAGATTATGAGAGGCACGCGCGAGAGAGATTAGGGAGAGAGTTTCGAGGAGGACAAATCGTGTGAGCGACTCTAATGCAAATTAGGTGAGATTTAGTGAAACAATAGGTCTCTTCGTCCCTTTTGCGTCCCATTAAATCTCTGTTGAGATTACACGAGCAGCTGCCCCTGCTCTCTCTCTCTCTCTCTCTCTCTCACTCTCACTCTTTCCCGTCTAGTACAGTCATTAACCGACGGATCGGAGAGGTGCTATACTCACCGAGACGAGGGAGCACTCTCGTTGGAGAGACAACATAAAAATAAAGAAAGAACAAGTGCCTAAACTACTGCTGGTACCCCCCCCCCTCCGACCAATATAACACTGCCATGATTGGGTCGTGTACTCGCTCACTAGTGAGTAAGGCAGTAAATAGGGGCAAAAAAATACGCGGATCTAGTTTCGCTCCTATTGTTTTGACAGTGCCACGTACAAAGACAACATCATTACGGTTTCACGAGGAATATATGAGGCTTATTAGACTCGCCTCGATCTCTTTCCTGTAGAAGTCTTCGATGGTGGGGTCGTACTTCTCGATGAATTGGTTGGACACAAACTGTACAGTGAGTGCCGACTTGCCCACCCCTCCACTGCCCAGCACGACTACCTGCAAATATTACATTTACGCTTTAATCTTTTTAAAATACTTTTTAACAACACTATTGTCTCTACCTGCATCGCTCTTCTCAGTTGCTCATCACCTCTCTACCTCTTTCACTGCTGCCTTACTCGTCCAATACACCCGAAATAGTTAACCTTTAGATTACGCCAAACCATGGGAAAACATTGAGCGGATGAATGCGGCGCGCGTCTTGGGGGCGAGGGGCAAAGTAGCCAAACTGAGGCAGCAAAAAAAAAGCGACGACTAGAGAATTCAATAGGTTGAGTCAGCAGTAGAAAGAGGGAAGCAAGCGACTCCCCAGGGGAGATATCTCCCAGTACAAATGAGATCTCGAGAAATGCGGCGATAGACACACATATACACATGATTACCCCTATTAGACCATTCCGCACCCCCGACTAAGCTCATTTAATAACCCTCACACACTCGTTGCGCGTCGCCGCGCACTTTCCCCGCTGATAGGGAGAAAATAGTACGCGGAATTGAGAGGAAATGGTTCATTTACCTTGAACTCTCGCATGGCTGAGCGAAGACGGCGAGCGGCGAGAAGCTGCAATGATTGGATTATCGATTGGAATTGGTGTGTCGAGACGGAACCATCAAACGAACGGAACACGCAAATATATCGGAATAGACATGATTCATTGATACTCCCCTCGGCCTGAAGGCGGGCCCTCTGTTATTCATGAACAAATACGCGGCCTGGAAATATCAGGGAGCAGCCCTATGGTGAATCGATTAGACGGGAATTGATTGATAAGGATGCTTATCACTGACAATTTCCACCTCGAACACGACCCATTATCAGATTTGAGAGGGAGAGGAATGTGCCACTTGTTCGGAGGCCACTTATGATAACATCTCGTAAGAGGCACGGAAAGAGAAAGGAGGAGGTAGAGAGAGAGTCAGAAAAGTTGAGTAGAACGCCCCTGGCGAACGAATGACAAAAGCGACTTGAAGTAGCGAGAAATGTGAGAAAGATGCAAGGTCAAGCGTCGGGGTAGCGGTTCTTTGAGGATTCATTCACTCTCGTCTCTTTCTCTAGTCAACGGAGATTGACCGAAATGAGGAAAAGGTCACAAAATGAAAAGAGAAAGGATGAAAGAAGCGGGACAATGGGGAAAGTGAAGGAAGTAATGTATCTGTTGAATGAGAGAGAAGGGAGGGGGAAGGATCATGCTAGTGGGAATGGTGGGTGAGTGAGAGGGGACACACACGAAATCTGTCAAGTAGGACAGGACAGACGGACGCTCATAGATAGTGAGAGGCGCATCGATTGCCCGATTGAGGCGAGTACTAGGGAGAAGGAAGGAAGAAAGGCAATCAATCGTGCTACTTATCAGATACTTAGTCGAGACGAAGAGAGTGGCGGCGCCTCCCCCAAGAGAGCATTAATAACATCGGAACAAGTCGAGTGTAACAAGGAGTGAGAGCTGCTGCCCAATACAACAACGACTGCTCTGGGGCTATAGACAGAGCCGTTCCTCGACAAATGTGCACAGGAACAACGGCCAAAATGCATTACCCATTCAAAAACGGTGCGAGAGAACAAACAAATTGCCCGACTGAACGACGCAACTTGAATTGAGCGAGCTGAAAGAAGTGGTGTCCCATTTCAGGCAACGCTGATCAGAAAACCGTGACAGGCAACGCAGTCAGTCAGCCACAATTTAGCCCATAGGGAGGCGGAAGAGAGTGGCCAAGAGAAACTGAGATTTCGTCCTGTGCAAACAATTATCATCCGCATTACAAACAGGCGAAATCTTGTATTGAATTTCAATACAATTTTAAGAATTCCGAATATCGTGAAGTCAACAGGAATCTGTCTAATATGAGCTCAATAAATGGAGATTACGGGGAAATAAGATTGCCCATAGTTGTCGAAAACATGCGGACAATCAATTTTAAAGCAGCTATGGAAAGCAACAAAGAAGGCCGGCAAAAATTATCGCTCGTTTTCACTTCGCAAGTGAGCAAAAAAAGATATTATCGATATAAAGGAACATTAAACTACGCTAATAGATACACGAATGAAATCGCGCACGCACGATTCTCAGTCAAGATGAAAGAATAGGCCAAAATATGAATATAAAACTTTTCCCCCGCCAGCTCCCGTGCGGAAAGTATAAAGGACTCGGCGACAGATACGAAGTTAACGGGCTCAGTATCGGGTCGAAATCATATTGCGCCAAATATGGGGCTCTGATTAAATACGCAATCCGGTACCGGAATATGTGTGAAAACGAAGCAAAAATATATCAAAAAGAGCACAATTCGCGAATGTGGTGCAACACACCAACAAAATTCGACGTTCACGAAAAGGGAGAAAGATTTTCGTAACATCTCGAACTCTCGCACGGAATTCTCATGAACTACAAAAGGAAGGCGTAGACTGCGTTTTATTTTTTCAAACTGATTTTTCTTTTTTTCTTTCGTTTTAATCGTTTTCCGCCAGTTTTCAAGCATGGAATCGTTCAGAAAACATGGGTCGCCCCGACTTTTCGCCGCGCGGAGGAGGAGGAGACAGAGGAGGTGAGATTTTTTCAAAAAAATAATGAAATAGGAGGTCGATTTTTTGCCCTTTCAACTGTTTCTTTTTGACAGGCTTCCGAGGAGGTAGAGGTGGTGACCGTGGAGGCGGAGGCTTCCGCGGAGGTCGTGGAGGCGGAGACCGAGGTGGTGGAGATCGTGGCGGATTCCGTGGTGGCCGCGGAGGCTTTGGTGATCGTGGAGGACGCGGTGGATTCCGGTGAGCTCCATTTTTCCTATGATGTTTGTATATACTTCTCCGGCAGGTCTGGGTAAAGATTTCGGTATAACTCCCGATATGCTTAATCCCTGCTAAGTCAGTACCAAATGGTTAGAAAATGCCAGGCTTCGTATTTAAATCCCAACTTGTTTCAAAACTTCCCTCTTTTGCATTGAGTCATTGGACACTATTTCAATGAACAATTTAGTGGATCTCCTCGTGGAGGATTCGGAGATCGCGGTGGCGGGCGTGGTGGTCCCCGTGGATCCCCTCGCGGCCGTGGAGGTCGTGGAGGACCCCGCGGTGGAGGTGGAATGAGAGGAGGAAAATCCGTCGTCGTCGAGCCTCATCGTTACGAGGGTAAGCTCTCATTTATTGCACCTAAATTAAAATGCCAACAGGTCTGGGCAAAGGTAGCGGTGTACTCTCCGTTATGCTTAATCCCTGTTATGGCTAGATAATATTGGTTAGATAATCCCAGGCTTGATACTTATATCTTGACTTGTTTCATGACTCACCTATATTTTACTCATTTCAGGAGTCTTCATCGTCAAGGGCAAGGAAGACGCTCTAGCGACCAAGAACATGGTTGTTGGCGAGTCGGTGTACGGAGAGAAGAGAGTGTCTGTCGACGACAGCGGATCTTCCATCGAGTACAGAGTGTGGAATCCTTTCCGCTCAAAGTTGGCTGCCTCCATGATGGGAGGTCTCGACGACATCCACATCAAGCCGGGAACAAAATTGTTGTACTTGGGAGCTGCTTCGGGAACAACCGTATCTCACTGCTCAGATCTCGTCGGACCCGTGAGTCGTCAGATCTATAAATGATTAGATATCTGTGTTTACGTTGTAAAAAGGAAAGTATTTCAGGAGGGTCTTGTCTACGCCGTGGAATTCTCCCACAGATCAGGACGTGATCTTTTGAACGTTGCCAAGAAGCGTCCCAACATTATCCCTATTGTTGAGGATGCTCGCCATCCCCACAAGTACCGCATGCTTGTCGGTGAGTTGATCTGGATATTGTATATTCCTAGTTAAGCGTGCACTTTTTCCCATCTCTAAATTATCCCTTTTTCAGGTATGGTCGACACTATCTTCGCTGATGTGGCCCAACCCGATCAGGCTCGCATTGTCGCGCTGAACGCGCATCAGTTCTTGAAGAACGGTGGATACGCTGTCATCTCCATCAAGGCCAACTGTATCGATTCTACCGCTGAACCCGAGGCAGTCTTCGCGGGCGAGGTCAACAAGCTCAAGGAGGAGAAGTTCAAGCCCCGAGAGCAGGTCGGTTGTGCTTTGTAGACCCATATTCTTTTTTCGCCGAGAGGTCTGGGCAAAGTATTTTTCCCGCTATGCTAAATTCCTCTTTTTCACGATTTGTCCTCCTTCCTTTAGAGATGTATTTTTGTAGGTTACCCTCGAGCCCTACGAGCGTGATCACGCAGTCGTCGTCGCAGAATACAGAGCTGGCGTTGGCAAGAAATAATCCTGAAATCTTTCTAACATGTTCATTATTTTGCACGACCGTTTTGATAATTTGCAATTCAAAGTTCTCACGGCGGACTCGTTTTATTGTTGTAGTCCCCGCTTGTTTTCACCTCGTTCATACGGATTGACTGTTGTTGATGTTTGATGTTGATTTGGAACTCTGTTAGCTCACAGGATAAAGACTGCCTTGTACATATTCTATTACTGGTTGTGATTCATCAGAGGTTCGAATCCTCTTTGATTCCTGTCACTGCGTCCTCCCATGTATAGGTCAATGCTTTACTTGCAGGGTGAACATGACGAAGGAACTCGTTCAGTCTGTCCAGACTTACGGACGCAAGAAGTCGGCTACCGCCGTCGCTCTCTGCAAGAAGGGACGTGGCCTCATCAAGGTCAACGGACGTGCTCTGGAGCACATGACCCCCGAGATCCTCCGTTACAAGCTCCAGGAGCCCGTCCTCATCCTCGGCAAGAAGCGATTCGAAGATGTCGACATCAGAGTCCGCGTATCCGGTGGCGGTAATGTGGCCCAGGTACGTTCTTTCGCCATTTACTTGCATTAGATTTTAAATAAAAATAAGCTGAAACCAAGCAACGATCCAAAGCACCGTTCGCTAAATAGTTTTTTTACCCGTGAATTTTTTTGGCATGAATTGGACTGCTTAGCATGCGCAGTTTTGATTCAACTATTAAAAGTGATTGCGATGATAGCACATTTAGCAACTAGAAAAAAGTTTCAAATATTCTGACACATCCCAAATAAAAAGGTAAAGGTTCCTAAACTAGAGTTCATAATGACGTTATCAGCCACACTGCGCGAGGCTCTTGCTGTAAAAAAAACTTTAGGCAAGCGTGCGTAATAGCATAAGTGGATACTTTGGATATTTGCTGATGATGCGATGAAAAATATTTTAATTAAAAGTAATGAATACAATCGATAGTTGATTGTATAAAACCAGAGGTCAAAAAGTAAATTAGCATGGAACGTCTGGTAGGGCAGGTTTTCGAATTTCTACCGGAAGGGTTTTTACATTCTCCGAACACGGCGGAGGAGTTAGCGGAACATTTTGTGGTGTAGTTTCCGGTGAAGTGTTCCGGAAACTCTATTGTAAACTACTTAGGAAACTTCTTTCATTTTGAACTTGCAAAGCTTTATGATGACCCTGATCAGGTTCAATTTAAAATGGCTTGGTGGCCTACTGGATAAGAGCTTTGCTTAGGGTCCACAACGTCCACCCACTTATCACCCGGATTCGACAAAAAATGAGAATTTGAGAGCCCAAGCGTAATTCGAAACGACATGAGTCATATTATAGCTTGTTTTGGAGGTCTTGAAGAGTGCAATCGATTGCGCCTATATCAGGGTTGATCGGAGAACGTTGAGGTGTCGAAAAAGTGAAATTTAATTTCGAAATCGTCGAAATTGGGCTTATCACTGAACTCACAACTCATGATAGAACGGCATTCTATTCTCTTGATTTTTCAAGGAATATTACAAGAGAAAAATAAATCAAAATCGGCGATCCTGAATTGTGCTCTCGATTGCAAAAATAGTGCGAGAATACGAGTACGAGAGTATCGACATTCTGTTTTACTGTAAATAGCATCGGTTTTCGCAAAAGGGGAATTGAACTTGCGGGTGTGCGATCACCAGGCAAACACTCAACCCACTGCGCCATGCAGGCAGTTACATCCTCTCTGCAATTGCGCGCTATGCTCCTCCACTCCCGCCCCGCTTTGACATGTTCAATCCTCCAAATTGAGACGCCAATGTACTCTCCATACCTTCGCAAACTACTTATCTTTTGACACAACATCAAAATATCTCCAATTAAGCGCGCTATGCCCCTGGAAAGAAGGGCGAATAGGCTCCGCCTCCCCCTCTCCCCATCGCTACTTTCTCCCCTCTCACAACAGTCGAAGCGCGCGTGGTTTTGGAGGTGTAACTCGGCTCAGAGATGAGATATCGAGCTAAATCCAAAAGATGCATCTTAATCAGACATGTAGGGACATGTTGACACTAAATTTCATTCCACCTAGTCAATTCCGCTGACCACGTTGTGTCCCCTAGCTTTGCTTACTAATCGTAGGTCCTTGGTTCTGTTACCGTCGGTCGCGAGTTTTCTATTTTCGCTTTTTCGTTCGCGCTAGTTTCCGAAACAGTTTGCAACTCGGTTTCCAGCCAGGTGTTCGCAAAGTGGGTCAGGTTATGACGAAATCTACCCACTTTTTGACATATGGTATAAAATTAACTATTTGAAAAGGACTAATGTTTCAATATCTTTTCTTTCAGATCTACGCCGTCCGTCAGGCCATTGCCAAGTCGATCGTTGCTTACTACCAGAAGTACGTCGACGAGCAGAGCAAGAAGGAGCTCAAGGACCAGCTTCTGTCGTACGACAGAGCCCTCCTTGTCGCTGACCCTCGCCGTTGCGAGCCCAAGAAGTTCGGTGGACCCGGAGCCCGCGCTCGTTTCCAGAAGTCGTACCGTTAAGCTTCTCCTTCATTGTTATTGCCACACTATAAAATTGTTACTTATTCCGGCCTCTCGAACTTGACACCAAACACTGTATTCGTTAATAGCATGTTCAATTCTAGCATCAAAACTTATCAAATCATCTCGAAAGATATGAAAACCGGGAGAAAAGTTGGGGAATGTGACAAGGAAATGAGATTTTGCATCTTCTCGGGTGTGGCATACACGGTTGACCGGAAGGAAATGGTTGAATAAGGAAACGAGTGGCCGATTCTCGCCGAATTTTCCGTTTACTGTTAATTCTCGATTCGTCATTGATTCTCTCATCCATGGGTGACAGTGGAGTAGAGCAGGGCCAGTCCGAGTCTCACCCATGTTTGTTCTGTTCCTGTCTTACTCTTTTTTTAGAAATTTCAATTTGACTCTGGTTCCTTTTCTTGCTCATTCAATAGCCGACACTTCATGTCATTCATGACATCTCGCTGTCGTTCTGAAGTGTCTCCCTTTTTTCATTCTCCTATTTTATATTCCCCATTCCGTGATCTCTACTAATATTCGTAGAATTGCTTGTTTCCCTAATTGTCGTTGATGCCTCACTATCCGGCTATCTGCAGCAATCATTGTCCTGTCTATCGAGTGCCGCTTCCAAATCAGACAGACTGTTGTGATCTCGCATGCAGCCTCACTCCTTTATTTCGTCTCCCTTCACCACTCATCCACGTTTTATTCTCCTTTCTTCTCATAGTATAGTTTTAAGTGTAATTGGTCTAGACGAGACTGCCCTTTCAAAATGAAATTATCTCTTCCCAAACACAATAAATATCTGTCGCGTTTGGAAGTACTTTTATTTGGAAATAGATGTTTTTTTTCTCAGTTAGTATTTTTACCCAGTATGTAAAATTACTAATACCTGCTAAAGAATATCATTTTTTCTTCAAATATGATTACTACCAAATGACACACCATTAAGCTACCGTAACCGCGAAAAAGAATTGTCACTACAACGGACACAATCAGCGATTTCCACGTGTCTGATTCCCAATTCGCATGAGGTGTTTCGAGCAATGAGAAACTTCGCCTATTCGGAAAGAAAAAAAAGAAAAGTCGTATTGCGTCAACGATTAGTGCACGGCAGCAGAAACACCGACATTCCATCGAAAAAATTTGAGCTACGCAGGCTGAGTATCTGCCCGCTATTGACAATCAGGAAATGCTTACAGTAGAAACTAAACAAAAATTCATATCTCTCGCAGCGAAACGCCTGATATTCACTAAAACTACGGTTGTTTATTGATATGAGTGGGCTATCGCGGTAGGACCTTAGCCAATTTCGAACTGTTTCTGGTTTTGCAACAGCACAAATCAAGCAGCTCTTTAAGTACGGTAGTTTTGGGCAGTTTTTACCGCGATAGCCTAAAGTCTGCTGTTCTGCTGCGGTGTTAGTGTTGCAGAAAGATTTTACGACAAATGCGTAGAGCGTCTTGTTGATTTCAATCAATTAGTGATAGCCAGCGATCAGCCATCTGAGGTCCGACCATTTACCACCCACTCTGTGAGTACTGTAGCGAATACAGTACTCTCTGGCCACTCTGTGAGTACTGTAGCGAATACAGTACTCTTTGGCCGCCAATCAGCAAGAAGAAATGCAGAGGCTTGTCACAAGAAGAGAGAGCGGATCCCGTAAATATTTATGGTGATTCCAATTTCATGTTTTGCATTACTGTAGTGCGCATCCCGAGAAACGGTGTATGTCCCAGGCAACGTCTATCCGAGGCCCAGCTAACGCAACTGGATAAGAGATTTCCGAATCATTGTATGTCGAGCACGAGGAGGCACTAGGTCGAATGAGAACGAAAATTAACCTACCGGATGAGAATCACATTTTTTTAGAATTGATGCGATATGCTCCTCAGGCACACCCTCTCCAAATGATCGCCCCCTTTTGAGGGTCAAAATGATCTCGAGAAAAAAAGAACTTTAGTTTTCTTTCCGTTCATAATGGGCGACTAGTGGTACTTCTTTACCTTAGGGGGCAAGCCCCGCTCCCTTCCCGTATCACCCCTATTCCTCCACTATCACTCCTCCTGTTAGCAAGAGATAATAAGAAGACTCCTAATCCCTCCCAATCCTGTCCCCATTACCCTTCTAATCCCATATTATAATATTCAACCGACTCATTAGGAGTTGTATATAAACCCCCATCCCCTTTTCACTTGGCCATTGGGTAGAGGAGCGGCGTAGACGGGCTACAGCCCAGGCCGAGGTCTTTCCCGGACGAGGTCCGAGGCAGATAAACTGTGTATTGTAAAGATCTATTGTGTTTGTGTGTTGAAACACGTCAGGATTTGAAGATCCAAGAGAAGGATCTGAAGATCCAACTGAATATCTAGTGGGACCTAGATAGTTCACTCCTTTCCCCTCTTGATCTCTTTACCTACCAGTAGGGTGGCAAAATCAGTGCAGTACAATCTCAGTACGTGCACTGAGTAGTACACCAGTGTATCGGTACACTCGAAAAAGCGAGACTGATGTACTGCATTGCATTGTGCACTGCAATGCACGCGCCGTGCACTGCCAATGCACTGTGTACTACTAGTACACAAGACGCTGAGGGAAAGCGTGTACTGCAGTGCGCAGTGCATTTCAGTACATCACTCTCGATTTTCCGAGTGTATCGATACATATGGTTTCTTCAAAATCAAGTACTGCAGTGCACATGAGAGTGCACTGCAGTACTGAAGTCATGAATCGGTGTTAGAGTCAAAAGAGAGAGAGGATCTTGAAAAACCTTGACTCAGCAGTATACCGTGACTTTAAACTATACAACTCTCTTTTTTTTAAAGTATGGGCGAGAAGAGATCCATTAATTCTGAGAGAGCAACCCCGTATAGACAAGTGATACCGATCATTCAATGAGAAGAAAAGAGGAAAGCATGGGCGGGAGGTGGAGAGGCACCATACGCGGGCACGGGGGTGCAGGGCATACATGGGCAGCACTTATCCAAGGCCTTTTGAAGCTAGCCCCGATCGCCGACTGCGCTTACACACATCACCGAGCTATCGAAAGCCGCTAAATTAAAAAAAATCTACGACTTAAATCGTTTCTATTGTTGGCCGAATCATACTGTAGAGCCTCCGAAACAGAACATAGAGCCCTCAAAAATTCCCATCTCCCATTTGCACAGTGCCACAGCCTCTACTGCCATGTATGGTGCAGGGGCACAGAGGTTCGAAGTTATAGGGTATTATGCAGAACTCAGAATAGTAAAAACCAAGAAGGAGAATAAATATTGAATTGTTGGGAGCTCGCCGCACTGGACTAAACTGGTTCGGGGGTATCGCGCAACTAGGATGGGATAAGTGCTGCCCGCCTATGAGGGAGACGATTTCACACGAAAACACAGGCCAAAAAGTCAATTTTTGACTGTTTTTTTCAAGGATAAAAACCTGCCGGACTTAGATTTATCGATTCCTCTGATGGAACTCTTTTACACAAAATTACCGTTTACTGGCTCATCTGTCGGGAGGATAAGTATTTTTCGCGAAATAAATTTGCACTAGGAAATGCATTTGGACTTACGGGCATGAAGACTAAGAGGAGGCTCTTCGACAGCTGCATCTTGCCTACCGTATTCTATGGTAGCGAGGTGTGGGCTCTGAGATCGAGTGACAAAGAGCGCCTCGACATCACCCTGAAGAACCCTGAGGAAGAAGGAACGTCGAATGATTGGAGTCACTCTTCTGGACCGAATGAGGAACGAACGATTATGAGAAATCACCCAAATTCGAGACTGGAATAAGGAAGCACTCAAAAGGAAAGCGAAATGGGCCTTGAAGATAAGGCGAACGGAAATCAACCATTGGACGCGGGCAACTACGATGTGGATCCCCTACAGCTGGAAACGACCCCAAGGCCACCCCAATACCCGATGGAGAGATGACCTGAATCGAGCAATCGGGCCCCAATGGTGGAATGCAACCAATGAAAGAATTCCGGCCCATCCTCATCTGAGCACTATTGCCTGACGTGATAAATAATTGACTCGGAGTCGCGAGGTGGAGCTGCCGGAGGAGTTTGCGAAGGAGTATTCGAATGCCCCAGTATATAAACCTTGGAATGGGGGAGATAGCTGAGGAGTTTGAGAATGAGTTTCCGGAGAACTCCCCCGAAACTCATTCGTAAACTACTCCTGTAACTCCGCCGCCGTTTTCGGAGTAGTGACGCGCGTTTGAACCACACTCTCGAACCGAATCTGCCACGGGAAATAGAAAAGTAACAAAAATGGAAAGAAAGCGGAAGGAGAGGAAAGAGGAGCAAGTGGCATACGTGGGCAGAAGCAATAGTGACTGATAGGAAGGCAGTTCGGGGACAAGTGCGAGAGGTAGATCAGAGATAGATCGTTCTCCTCTCCACTATCACCAGTGTATTAGTCAATCGATATGATGAGTGGACGGAGGAATAGATCAACCGGAAATGATCTACTGCAGAATACAACAACAACAACAACAACACAGCATACTTTGATCAAGCGAAATCTGCGCGATTCACGATAGAATGGTTTCCAAGCGCGCGCCATTACCGTAACTTTCAAGAAGGCATCACCAACTGAGTAATTTTAAAACTGAAATTTCATGTGGGGCCACCACGTAAAATTGAAAAATACTCTTAAAATTGCAATTTTCGTGCCTTTGAGGTAATGAAGCTTGTAGAATCACGATAGCGTTTCTACATTTACCAAATATTACCAGTTAATCGAGTATCGGACAAGTTTCTAAACACCTCCATCTGTGGTGTACTATTCGCTGAAAAAATGAAAAAAAAAACAAATATTCTCATTTTCAGTGAATAAATTATGTAATACTAATCGAGATACTGTATTGAAGTACGCCACGATACTACGATAGGGATGGCCACAACGAACTCCGGCCACTTCATTGCCTCTTCTCTCACCGGGTGGATCCTGTCGATTTCTGCCATCTACCGTACCGCTCGTTCGCAGCCATTTTCCGCTACCGTACCCCGCATAAAACTTGCGGGATATCCTTGTCTTTCGCCGTTAGTGGACGAGCAGAGCAAGAAGGAGATGTCTGCGCTGCAAAATGTGCGCTGTCAAATGCTGCGCTGTACCAGCTTCTGTCGTACGGCAGAGCCCTCCTTGTCGCTGACCCTCGCCGTTGCGAGCCCAAGAAGTTCGGTGGACCCGGAGCCCGCGCTCGTTTCCAGAAGTCGTACCGTTAAGCTTCTCCTTCATTGTTATTGCCACACTATAAAATTGTTACTTATTCCGGCCTCTCGAACTTGACACCAAACACTTTATTCGTTAATAGCATGTTCAATTCTAGCATCAAAACTTATCAAATCATCTCGAAAGATATGAAAACCGGGAGAAAAGATGGGGAATGTGACAAGGAAATGAGATTTTGCATCTTCTCGGATATGATGTACAAATGTATAGTAGAACAGAAATGGACCCGTTATCTGTAGAAAGAACATACTATCGAAGTACGGTAGATAACTTAGACTTAGATCTTAGACTTAGCTTAGACTTGGATGGAAGACTTAACTTAGACTTAGGCTCGAAGTACGGTAACTTAGACATAAACGGGTTGGAATCCATTGTGCTCTTCGTATTCTTTCCATCGTTGGTCATCGCTCTCATGGGTGAGAAATCGCTCTCCCACTTGCTTTTCGAGTAGTCGGAGGTCCGACCAGAGGGCGTATCCCTGAATTAGTATGTTTTCAGTTATCGATACTTGTGGAGGGATACGGTAGACGGTGGTGTGGCTAGAGTGCAACTTCTCTCTGTTCTGTCATTTCTCACCTGCATCCACTCGTGAGACAGCGCTTTCGACACAGAGAAGCGCTTGCTCATCTTTACTTGTAGCAGTCCGTTGATGAAATCGATCGCTGAGAACAATACGGTAACAAACTTGGATCACGCCACGACAGTTCCGGTTACGGTATCTCACCCGATTCGTTGATTTCCTTCCATGGGCTGGGCGGGTACATAAACTCGGCATTCTGAATCTGGTCATGAATGTCCTCGTCTTCGTTGAAGGGGAAAGTGCCCGAGAGACTGTAATAGATATTATTGATTTATCGATTGATCAGTTATCGATTACCCCTCCACCGTAATCCCACTCACCTCACGTAGACGATGACTCCCACCGACCACATGTCGAGCGACCGATTGAAGCCCTTGTTGCGCAGCACCTGGCATAATAAAATCAGTTCTCGATACATAGAATGGATACGGTGGTGGTGCGACTACCGTACCTCGGGCGCCAGATAGGCAGGCGTGCCGACCACCGATCGACGGAAGCTACGCTCGCCAATGATGCGGGCGAAGCCGAAATCGCATAGTTTGACCTGAAATTTGCCGAATGATCAGTTGCAAATACAGTAGCCATATGATGGATCGATGCAGTGCATCTCTACAGTACCTGCGGGAAATCGGCGCAGGATGTGAGCAGGATGTTCTCCGGCTTGAGGTCGCAATGCACAATGTTCTGGCTGTGCAGGTAGGAGAGGGCGACGAGAATCTGATACGGTAAGAAATACCGTAATCAGAATATCAAGCATACCGTAGGATCAAGCATAGAATACAGTTATCAGGGCTTTCTGCAAAATGGGGCGACTACCGTAGGATCAAGCATACAGTAATCAGGGTATGGTAGGATCAAGAATACAGTTATCACGGCAGGTAGGATCGAGAATACCGTAATCAGGGTAATCGATAATATTACAGTAGTCCTGATGTACCTGATCGACCAGAAACTGTGTTGTGCGCTCGCTGAGTCGTCCCTTCTCCGACGACAGAATCATCTCGAGCATGTCGCCCTGAACATGCACCGATCAATCGATTACTATTCCACCATATCGTATCCTCTAATCAATCGATCAAGCCTATCTGGCTACAGTATCCCTCGACTACAGTATACCTGCATCTTCTCCATTACGACAAAAATTCGATCCGCCGTCTCCAGCATCTGCTCAAAGGCCACTACGCCGGGATGGTGCACTTTCTGCAAAATGGGGCGACTACCGTAATCGCACAGTTGGCGCTGGGTCAGACTTGTCTTCTACCGTAGACACTGCTGCTGAAGCCCGGAACATTTGTCATAAATTCCAGGACTCGTGCCTTCCAAATAACTCATTTCAAAAGAATCTATCGTATAATCGGTTCTATTTGATCAGATCCGGGCTTCAGTAGTAGAGCTCTACCGTAATATGGGGAGGAGGTGGTGGGGGGGGGGGGGAGGGGTGCTATTACAAATTTACGATCACTCGTTCGAAATAATAAAACGTTCCGTTGATAATCCGTCCTAAAAACAGATACGGCAGCGAGAGAGCATGGCAAAATGAGAGACACGTCGAGGTATAGAAAGAGAGTACACCACCAGTAGTCCATTTCATGAACGTATCATTTTAAAATTGTAATACCGTACCTGCAGTATGTGCACCTCCGTCCGCAGCAGATCCTCCTTGTTGGGCGGGAACTTGAGCTTGTCGATGAGCTTGACGGCCACGTGCCGGGAGCTCTTGCGGTGGATGCCGCCGTACACCGTTCCGAACTGCCCCGACCCGAGGATCTCGTCGGCGAAGATCTGACAGAGAGAGTAATTGCACTACCGTAGTCCTTTAGAGAGGGTATACCGTACTCAGACCACCGTAATGCTTTCGAGAGGGCACTGCAGAGTGAGTAAAATATCAAAGATGATCGTGGAGGCCAAAAAAAAGGAGGAAAAACGAGCATTGGTTAATGAAGTGATTAAAAGTGATAAGATAGAAATGAGAGATAGATAACCGATTGATGGTCAGTAATACAGAGCAGAGGTTCTGGCGGTTTAACATAGAAGCGTTGGAAAACGCGAATTGCAATTCGGACATCAAACAAGTAGACATTCGTCTGTTTCACGTCCGCGTAGTGTGTTTCCCCAATTGGGCGCCTTTTCCAAATCGGGAAAATACACTACACACCGAACCATTGTGGCCTTCCTCTCACCTGATAGAGGGAGGAGAACTCGTGTTCCGTCTGTATGTGCACGCCCAGATGCGTGCCCTTCGCAGTCTCGCCTCCTGAACGAAAGAGAGTTACAGTAACCCGCTACCGTGCTCGTATAGTAACTCCTACGGGTAACAATCGATTGATTCGGATTGCACTACCGTACCCGGCACTTTAAGTTGGTCGCGCAGCGGCGAGCTCGACTGCGGCGTTACCGGCATGAGGGCGCTCTGAAAATCGACAATAACTTAGCGCTACCGTAATCAGCGCCCCCGAGATACCGTACCTTGATGGCGTTCGCCCATGCTCCGGCCACCTCCGTGCCTCTCTTCTCATCAGACGGATCGCCTCCTGCAAATCAGTCGAGATCAGAGGTGAAAAAGTAAAGTAGCATGGAACATCTGGACGGTCAGGTTTTCGAAGTTTTGATAGTCAATCGGGCAGGTTTCTACATTTCTAGATTGTTTTCGGAGACTCTGTCGGGCAGGTTTCGTTTTTAGGGGTCAATTTGATCAGGCATTTATTTTTCGCGCCCGCCTTCGGCGGGCAGGTTATGACGAAATCTGCCCACTTTTGACCTATGGTCGAGATATATTGGTCAGCTGCCGTAACCACTCCATTTTAACCCCCGCTACCGTACCCCTACACACACGCTCACGCCCAAAAATTTCCCCGCGAGACCTCTGGCCGTCGTTGTCTTGCGGTGCTCTTTGCGCCGCTTCCAGTACGACTTGTGGATGCGGGCGAACTCGCAGAGGTGGTCGGCTACCGTAGCCACCGCCGCCGCCGGGGTACTGTAGGAGGAGGAGGAGACGGCGGATGAGGAAGAGGACGACGAAGTTGAGCCGTGATGATGCGACGGCGCGAACACGTCCAGCAGCATCTGCAGCACATGGACACTAACCACAGGAACAACAGCAGAGCATTTGACAGCGCACACATTTCGCAGCGCATACGGGGGCTAAAACGAGAGAGTAGCAAGTAAAAAAAGAATTGTGCGCGGCGTGTGTTTGATTACCGGAGGTAAGGGGGAGGGTGGGGAGGGGAAGGGAAGGAGGAGGAAGAGAGAAAGAAATAGTAGCATGCATAACACACAGTAACAAGAAGCAGCAGTACTCTTGGTTCTATAGGAGGGGCGGCGAGGGAGAGAGAGAGAGAGTGCAAAAATAGAATACGAGCGACTGCCAATCAAGTTTAGACTAAACATGACCGTTGGTAAACGCGCATCGAATCCACTTCGATTGGTCAATCAATAAATCCTTCCAGTCCACCGTACCTTTCTGATGCGTGGGCGTAGCACTGTCATGTTTCTGCTTTCAATCGATAATTGAAAGGTGGGGGGTAGGTCACAGTCGAATTGTAGGAGAGGAGGAGGAGGAGGACGATATGAACATATGGTGGCGCGCCTCTTTATACTACTACATGCACTCTGTGCTCGCTCGTGGGACGACAGGGGGGGGGGTAGTGACGTAAATGCTGACTCGCCCCGGACGGCCGAATTAGTATGCAGAGAATGCACGGCGAGACCAGCCCACGGCCACCCCGGATGATAGCACGTTCTCCTCTCTCGTGATGAGTACGCGAGCCGGGTTTCACGACATTCTAGGCAAACAGTCAGAATTGAATTCGTGGCGAGACCATCGCGCCCATGTGCAAGCTATTTTCGCATTTTCTCGCTATTTGCAGCAATGTGCAATTTGGTTGCCTCAACGTATTGCAACTTCCGATGAGTAACCGGAGAATATGACTACAAATTTTCCAGGGTGCGGCCAAAAGACAGGGGAGAAAAGCGTTAACGGCAGCAGGCAGATAAAGAGATTGAACATTTCGAATCTGTTTGTTCGAGTTCCTAACCGGAAGTTGCAAAACGTGCGGCACCGCCTAGTGGGTGCGATAGATGCGAAAATACGCCTATCCAATATTCGCTCTAGCTCTACTAATAGGAGAGCAGCACATGCCAATTGATACAGCGCGAGCAGAATGTGTGATAAAGAGATAAAGAGAGATAGAGATGATCAAGTGATAAGGAGATCACACTTCCTCTCTCTCTATCACTCACAATTGATTCCTCCCTCCTCCAGAAAGGGGTTAGAGGAGAGCGACAGTGCACAAAACGCGAACTCTCCTATATGCCGACATCTAGAGCATACAACTCTCTCATATTCAAGATCCTTCATCCTCAACTCTCTCAATGTCCCATACCATCTCGCCAAGAAACTGATCATCTAGATGGCGACATCTAAGATGTTTCGCGCTCTGTGCGTGCGTGAAAAATTTAGATAGACCCCATAACCGCCGATTCTCCCACCCTTTCTATTACAATTTTAAAATGATACGTTCATGAAATGGACTACTGGTGGTGTACTCTCTTTCTATGCCTCGACGTGTCTCTCACTTTGCCGTATCTGTTGTTTAGTACGCATTATCAACGGAACATTTTATTATTTCGGACGAGTGCTCGTAAATTTGTGATATAGACCCAGTGAAATAATCGACTGATACGACCACAAAGTTCCTTCCCCCTCCTATCTTGATCAACAGAAATCACATTGTGCCCCTCTACTTCCCGTACCGAAAAGAGTACAAATGTGGCACGACTACTGTAGAGACTCCCATTCCATTACAATGTTCACGCGCGTCGCGCACCTATCACATGCACAAAGAATAGAACCAGCTAACTCCCGCGCACCCCTTGCCCCCCTCACATTCAGAGGGTCATAGGGGGGTGTACCCTATGTCCATGCACACACCCACGTAGACCGTTTCGATCACAAGGAGTTGAGCATGTTCGGAGATTAGTGTTGCCCATCTATTCGAATTGAGCCCAATTCGAATTTACTGAGCAAGACATGTCATCACGTAGCAAAAATCTATTAAGTGTTCTGGGCGCTTCAAAGTAAAACAGCTATTCCGAGAACAAAAATAGCACTTCTCAATAAGGTTCCTTTATTGGAAGTATTGTAAACTAACTCGCCACCTTCTCCCTCGCAAAAGTGCGGTATAAGCAATACTGTATTTTCTACAGTAAGTCCCGCTTATAAATATTTAATTATGTAATATAAATATCTACTTGACGCCGCTCCGCAATATTCATTTCTACCCCATCTCGCGAAAGGTAATTTTGACGATGTGTGACACTCCTAACCTCGGCAATAAGGTGAGTGAAATGAGTGTGAAAGAAGAAGATGCAAAACATGCGCTGATGATGATGATTCACGGTCAGATACATGTGCAAACGGAAGCGGAAACGACAGTAAAAGTCGTGAGAGAAGAAAAAATGTCGGCGGGGGATTCCCCCCTCCTCAGCGCCATTTTATAGGTGGGAAGGTACTAGGGCCGCCCGTTCGGTGTTCGTATTCCGGCATTCCGAGCGAAAGGTCGGTATAAGGGGCAGAGAGTCATAGAAAAGGAGACTGACAGAGGGTGAGCACAAGACCGAACCGGCATCCCTTGCGCTGGCACGATGCATAGCTGTACAACCAGCAAGCAGAGGTGGTAGGCTACCGTAGCCACCGCCGACGCCGGAGTACTGTAGGAGGAGGAGGAGACGTATGAGCTACATCTCTGAACACAGACGCTTTTCCCGGTTCATAAACGGCAGGTACCCAAAAAAGGACATCATCATAATTCTATACGAATAGAACAGGGAGAAGTAAGGGAGCGTGGGCATTGTAGTTTAGTGCGCTACTACAGTAACTACAGTGCCTAAAATGCCTACAGTGCCTACAGTGCTCCTCCTCCTACAGTACAGTGTTAAAGTGCGCTACTGTAAAGTACAGTACCCGGCTCAGTGAGCCGTTCTATTAGACGACAAGGAAAATGCACATCCGGCAAAATTAGAAAAGAAATGTTACGTAGACCGACATAAACAGGAACTGCTCTCTTGCCGCCTGTCTAGGGGACAGGGGGCGGGACGAGACTCGAACTGCGTCTCAAATTGCTCCCCGATAGGCAAAAGTGAGAAGGAAGGAAGGGTGCACTAATGAGGATTTACTAATAAGAAGGATTCTCGGATACTGACACTGAATATTCCGGATCCAAGAGAATGTCGAACTATATCAGCGGTTTTCACGCCAAATCAGGTATTGCACAAACGTGATGGTAGAATTGCCGAAATGGACAAATGTTTCCAAATATCCAGAAAGGGGGAGCAAGAGGTTTTTACACACTTTTTTCTCGCTCCTTACCCCTTTCCGGAGGCTACCAACCTCCTGTCTCACTCCTTATTCCAACAGCACTCCCAGCGCAGCTATGACATAATGACTAGCTTGCGGCGCGCTGAGCGACAGCTTCTTTTAGCGCCTCAAACGTTACGATTTATTTTTTTTCATGCCACAAAGAGGCTCTCTTCAAAGCGCGCACTCTCGCAGCAGTCAGCGCACGCAAGAGAGCACGCGCAACTCGTCGACCCGCAGAGATCCCTACCATTTTGAGAGCAGGAAGTAGGGCATAAAAAACGAAGGATAAAGGGGCGAGCTACGACTTTTCAACGCACAATGTGCGCCGGATTTTTCCGAAAGCTGCGCGTCTTTCCGTTCGGGAACTTTCAACAGGAATGCAGCATGCGCGCGGGATTGATGTAGCCGCGCGATGCGTCGAACATCAATCGGACGCAAGCTGAGCTGAAAAGTCGGGGAGCGCGGGCGTACGGCAGCACGATCTATGTTCAGGGACAGGGCGAGAGAGAGAGAGAGAGAGGCGAGGAGGGGAGGTAGAAAGAAAGGATGCGATTTAGCGTGTTAGCAGGAGATCCATATCGGGACATTGCATCGCGCCGCTCAAGAAATTCTTGTTCTTGGGCAATGGATGAGGGCATGGGAGGAGAGAGAGAGAGAGAGAAAGGAGGAAGAGGGCAAGAAAGAGAATGAGGAATGTGCGCTTGAAAGGTGCGTGCGTGCAAGGCTAGCCATGCTTCGGCTTGTAATAATGATGCTACGTTTTGAAACATATCATTATTAGGGAAGCATTCAGTGCGCTGCGACGTGCACGGGCACATTCGGGAAACAATTGTTCGCCGGGCTTCCAAAGTACGAGAACCAAGGCTACCTCTCAACGCTGATACAGATGCTGCAAGTTCGGGGGCTACAGTAGTGCAATTGCGGAGTCTATTTTTTCTACCTCAATGGGATCCACAGATGGGCAGCTAAAAACACAATTCTTCGGATAATAGGGAACCCTGTGCCCATCTATGATGGGATCCAAATCTGCCTCCCAATGGGGGCAAACATCAAATGCGCCGCTGGGATCCCAATCGGAAAAACGTTGGGATCCAAGGCAAATTTCCCCTCATCCCCCCACTCAAACACTCGGAATATTCTTTTTTTCAGTTACTCCGATGTGGCACGTAAACCAAATGCTAAAGATACAAAGAAAGCCGCGGCTGCGCAACATCCTCTAACTGCGGCAACATCGCGGGCACGGAAGGAGGACCCAAGATGCCGAAAATAATAGAAATATGTAGTTAGGTCTAGTCTCATTAGAAAAGCGTAGAGAGGAAATTGACCTGAAGACAGCCAGTAATCTCCTGAGAGGCAAATACAAAATATCTAAAAAGACACCACATCACTTTAGCTATTACTTCACTCGACATGGGATAAATTTCACTAACGCTATTTCCACTTCAAACTACCGACATCATAGTTTTCCCCAGAGCGGCAAGGCTATTAGTGAAGTCCAGAGAATTGATCAGTTTCTCTGAGTGACTCGTTATTAGATTGTCATTGTCTTCCTACTGAATTCGTTTTTAATCTAACTTAATTTTGTACCGCGTTTCTTGTGATCGCATAAATATATATAAGATTGATCGCATAAATATATATATGAGAATAAGATTACGGTAGCATGGCGCGCCTCTCAGGGTAGATCAGGCATCGCCTGCCTATTCAAATGCATGCAGCAAACAATCTCTTTCTCTCTCTCTCTCTCTTCTCATCCTTTCACTTGCGCCAACTCTTTTATGGCAGTGTCTCTTCTTCTTCTTCCATGAGACGGCTCCCACCCGCAGGGTGCCATTCACTGTATGGCAAGGAAGGGATGGGGGGGACCAATGATCCACCGTAGTACCCTACAGTAATCTACGGTACCCCACAGTAACCTACCGTAACTTGGTTACGGCTGGCCCTCAATCCTGGTTCTCCGCGTATCCTTGGTGTCAATATCGCTTTCGCCCACTCTTTAGCTCTACCACAATTACAATTAGCTGCGCTTGCTCGCTAATCATTGCAATAATCAATGATCACTCACAGTACGGTAGACAGACAATGACGACACAGGACCAACGGCCCACCGTATACCTTACCGTACCCCTCACACTCCACCACAACATACTGTACTCGCAACACAAACCACACAGACAAAAAGAGAAATCCCCATACCCACCACAGACCGAACCCTAGTCATGAACGTGGCTCGCCGAACTACCGTACTCACCGACAAAGAAGAGCATGGAGGCCGTCTTTATCTCGAACACGTGCGTCGTCTGGTCTTCGGGCTGCAGCAGTCGGAGGTCGAGGATCTCCGACAGTGGAATCTCCTGAGAGGAAAAGCGATCGATCGATAATGAACATGATGGATTACGGTACATGCATCATTCAAACGCCCCGTGTCTCCAGACGGATATCAGGAGTGACTCTAACGACTACAACAATCAATATTTCCAAAAATAAACAAAAGGTCATTTATGCGATTTATACTTGCGAGAGAAACTATCAAGTACATCTATATTTGCAAGTAAAACCACAGTTATTTCCCCGTTGCCTTATGTTATTTCAGTCAAAACTAAATAAATCGCGATGAGATCATAAAAAAACAATGATAGAGGGGGGGGGGTAAGAATAGTAAGTAATGGGCACCCAATTTGGAGTGATAACCCGACTATCGAGCGTGGATGGGCGTCCCCCAATGTGCAACTGACATCAACATCTGATGATCATACATTCTCAAACACGGACAATGTCGGCGAGCAACATTTTGAAGGAGGCGGTTTTGGCACACGCAAAACCTATCTAGAAGTACGTGGCATCATGATCTTAGCACAAATCAATTGGGAGCTGACCAGTTTTATGTGATGCAAACTATAGTTCTCACCAGTTTTACGAGAAACCAGACCAGTTTATAGATTTCGCAATAAGCCATACTGTCCGTGGCACGAACATGTATGATGATTGGAGGTGCTGTTGGTTGATTATTGCGAAAGAGGAAAAAGAAGGTGCTGGAGATGCCCAGACTAGACTACTGCCACGCGCACTTTCTCGCCATTTGTGTGCGCACGTTTGTTTATTATTGGGTGGCAAATGAGGAGAGATTTACACGGTATTTAAAACCCGATCAAAATGTTCTCATTTCTGCAATTTCGTATGCGTGTGCCAATGTTGTAGCCCCATAGTTCGAAAGGGTGCGTTGCGGCAAGTCGATCATAGGGGTTGTCATCATCATAGGGGCCTGTGAAGTACGTGAGGTTTGTCAAAAATGGGAATGAAAACCCGAAAATGCGGGTTGGGTTTTCATTTTTTATCGCCAAAACTTCTCAAAATGCGGGTTGGCCTCGTCATTTTTTTACGTACATTTCGACCTATGTGTAGCCCTTCTCGTGTAGTGAGACCAGCCCTGTTAATTTTCATCACAGCATGAATTTGTGTTGAAACAAGAAAATTACTAGTGTTCCTTAATGATATACGAAAAGCCAATTATAAAAAGTTGGACAATAAAAATTCTTTTGTTCCACATCATATCATTAAGGAACCCTAAAAATATCTAGCTCCGCCAATTCACTTTTTCGGTGTAGCCCGTTGTTCAGGTTACGATGCATCTCCATAGGTGTCCAGGATGGAGGCGATTTTTTTTCCATGAACCCCCCATCATAGGTGTTTGCACGCTGCCCCACATGTGGGCATGACCCCCTATACATGGGTGTTTGCACGCTGCCCCACATATTCATGGTCTTGGGGATGGGTCCACCAAACCCAAAGTGGCCTATGGTAACTTACCCGCCGGGGTCCCGCAGCGAAAATAAACTACCGTAATCCGGCCTACCGTAATCCGGAAATACGAAAGTGAAATTATTGACCCGGTATACGTTGCATGAGGTAGGCCTTGAGTAGTAATTAATCGGACGGTATACGGTGGTCTCGGCACGACATTGCTGATACCGTAACCAAGGCTACAGTATGCTGAAATTTCAAATTGATCTATTTGACTCGGTATTTGTTGCATGAGCTAGGCGTCGAGTTGTAATTAATCGGACGGTATACCGCGGTCCCGGCACGACATTGCCGATACCGTGATCAAGTTTACAGTATGCTGAAATTTCAAATTGATCACATCGACTCGGGATTTTTACAGGAGGTGAACCTCGAATGTCCATTGCTTGTAGGGCATACCGCGTCTCCCCTACCGTTCCCAGGGCTACTGTAGCGGTGTTACAGTATACCGAAAATACATACTTGGGCAAATAGAGTAGGAATTTTTTTTGTAGAGAGGCAGCATTGCCTAAGGGGTATGCTGTTCCTCCGGCACTGTTTCCCTACTTCTCGTAATCGGAATACCAAACCGCGAAAATACAAAATTTAAGAAAATAGTGTCGAGTTAATTTTGTTAACAAGGTCAAGTGGATAATGATATCGTGTTCTAAAGGAACAATATTTTATCCAAATATTTTATAATCACCAATCTCTGTCTTCCGCCTCTCAATCTTCAATCCAGTACACCCTTAGCCAAGCTCAGAGCCAAGGCGCTGAGACGCAAGACACCCATCAATATATCGAAGAAGAGGCATTTCCAGAGACTAATGACCATAGACCTCGGCCTACCCTCCCGCCTAAAAAATTGAAATCTTCCAACGCGTCTTCCCAACCTAGAGTTACGCTGCGAGACACACAACAGCATCGCTCACTGCCTCAACAACCCCTCGTAGTTCTCATGGTCGCAATAGCCAACATCAAGCGTCCGTAGTAAATCCCCGACCTAATAAAAAATCCCCGAACAAAGTAAATTTCACTATTCGATAGATATGCATCCAAACCTCACCACAAACCACATACGCACGGGCATCACGGATGATATATGTGAACGGCACTTGGCTAATAACGAAGTACACTTTTGAAATAAACACGAGTGATGTTGTTTTTCGCATTGTTCCTTTAGAACACGATATCATTATCCATTTGACTTTGTTAAAAAAATAAATCGACACTATTTTCTTAAATTTTGTATTTTCGCGGTATGGTATTCCGATTACGAGAAGTAGGGAAACAGTGCCGGAGGAACAGCATATCCCTTAGGCAATGCTGCCTCGAGGTCTACCGCCTACAAAAAATTCCTACTCGATTTGCCCAAGTTTGTATTTTCGGTATACTGTAACACCGCTGCAGTAGCCCTGGGTACGGTAGGGGAGACGCGGTATGCCCTACAAGCAATGGACATTCGAGGTTCACCTCCTGTAAAAATCCCGAGTCGATGTGATCAATTTGAAATTTCAGCATACTGTAGCCTTGGTTACGGTATCAGCAATGTCGTGCCGAGACCACCGTATACCGTCCGATTAATTTCTACTCGAGGCCTAGCTCATGCAACAAATCCCGAGTCAAATAGATCAATTTGAAATTTCAGCATACTGTAGCCTTGGTTACGGTATCAGCAGTGTCGTGCCGAGACCACCGTATACCGTCCGATTAATTTCTACTCGAGGCCTAGCTCATGCAACAAATCCCGAGTCAAATAGATCAATTTGAAATTTCAGCATACTGTAGGCGGTTACGGTATCGGCAATGTCGTGCCGAGACCACCGTATACCGTCCGATTAATTACTACTCAAGGCCTACCTCATGCAACGTATACCGGGTCAATAATCTCACTTTCGTATTTCCGGATTACGGTAGGCCGGGTTACGGTAGTTTATTTTCGCTGCGGGACCCCGGCGGGTAAGTTACCATAGGCCACTTTGGGTTTGGTGGACCCATCCCCAAGACCAAGAATATGTGGGGCAGCGTGCAAACACCTATGATGGGGGGTTCATGGAAAAAAAATCGCCTGCTTACCTGGACAGGTATGTGCATCTCTAAACTGAACAGTCTCCTGAATTACATCCCTTTTTTTCTCCCTCTGATTGCGCATACCAACAAAACGATTGTATTCAAAAATGAATACCGTAATCCTCAAGTTCAATCGACTACGGTATATCTACCGTACCTTGTAGTATCTGGGTGAGGTGGCGTCCTGGAAGAGCGTGAGCGCCTTCGTGTCCAGCCGCCAGTAGTGCTTCTTCCGCTGCAAACAGAAAACAATCAATCGATAATCGATATTCTACAGAAATCCATGTCCAGTGTACAGTAACCATCTGCTAGAATTATCGATCAATATCTGGACTGCTACAGTATTCCAAAGCAATTGTTTCCCAGCACCAATAGACGATGCCAACGGATATCATAAGAACTACTTTAGCATGCACTTGTAAACAGTGTAACTTGCAAAAACTTCTAAAAAGCAGACAACAGCATTGCAAACTGTTTAATATAGATTAAAGATCAAACTACGTCATCTCTGTTACCATAGTAGTCTGGTCAATTCCTAAAGACTATTATTTCAGAACGTCTGTCTGTCTGTCTGTGTGTGTGTGTCCGTCCGTCACGCTAAATATCTCGCCAACGGATAGAGCTATCGACTCAGTTCCTTCGCCATCACATGCATCTCCACGAGAGTAACTTGCTCAATAAAAAAAATTTAAACAAAATCCATGGCCAAGTGGGTTACGCGCTTGACTAGCAATCCGAGCGACGCAGGTTCGACCCCCGCCGCGGGCAAACCTTTTGCCGCATTTTTCGCAAGTGCCAGAAACTGCTCTAACACGGTTTTGAGTACCGTGAAACACGTTTTCACCTGTTTTGCCGAGTTTTAACGTGAAAAATCGAAATTTTCGATATTTTCCCAAATGGTGAAGGGAGTGTCGGGGATCATAGGAAAAGTATTTTGCTATGCCAGAAACGTGTTTGAACGTGTTCTAACACGTTCTAACGTGAAAAATCGAAAATTTCAAAAAGTTCCAAAATGATTCAGAGAGCGTAGGGGATCACAGGAAAAGTGTTTTGCGATGTCAGAAACGTGTCTGAACGTGTTCTAACACGTTCTAACTTGAAAAATCGAAAATTTCAAAAAGTTCCAAAATGATTCAGAGAGCGTAGGGGATCATAGAAAACGTTCCCGAAATTGCTCTCAAAGTTCTGAACGCACTGTATCCTGCGTTTCCGTTGTGAACGGCTCGTGAGGCTGGGAGCGATCGAAAAAAGTTGCCACGGAGCCACGAAGTGGCAACTTTTTTCGATCGCTCTCAGCCTCACGAGCCTTTTGCAACGGAATAAGCCAGTACTCTTTGTAGCGATTAACACTCCCCAACATAAGTCGAGCTTCAATGTCACCTGGGGCCGGCTATCGAGCTCCCGCTGGACCGAACTTGGAGCCGGCTATCGAGCTTCCCCTGGACCGAACTTGGAGTCTGCTAAAAACCCCTGGACCGATCTTGGAGCCGGCTACCGAGCTCCCCCTGGACCGAATTTGGAGCCGGCTACAGAGCTCCCCCCTGGACCGAGCCTGGAGTCGGCTGCAAAGCTCCCCCTGGACCGAACTGTGCCCTGCAACTGAACGCCCCCCTGAACCATACTTTGAAAACGTAGTGCGCACCTACCATAACGTAGTTTAACCTCAACACACCCTGCTAGTTAGCGTTACAAATGGTAAGAATCGAGCTGATGCCACTGTGCCATCAAGGATCAAACTATAAACTACAAACTACAAAGATCGTACCATTGTAGTCTGGTCGGTCGAGTGTAGCAGCCATCCCTCCTTGAGAGTCTTGGCCGATCGTCGCTTCGTATGCTTCTTGCTCATGACCACGCGCATCAGTGGAATGTTCTGAGAGACACAAATTTATTGATTTTATTAAAAAATTAATTGATTCATTATTTGTTCCATCGGCGGATCTCATAATGAGATCCGCCCAGTGTTTTCCACATTCCCGAAATTCGGGAACCCCCTCGCGCGCGAGGGTGTCTGCGAGGGGGTCACGTAGTGTTGGAAGTAAAAAATAACACTGTTTTCGACAGATTCCATTGAAAATAAAGTGATGACTGATGTTCCCGCTCCCTGTACTACCGATTCCTCAGCACAACTAGTCGATGCGAGGGGGTCAATTTTTCGGTATCGGAAAATTTCGGGAACAGTGAAAATCACTGATCTCATACAAGAAATTTAACTATGAAGGTGGGACATAAACGGATTCCCTTAAAATAAAAAAGCCATCCCCTAATAAAGGTGGTCCTGAGTCACTGCTAATGACAGCGCAGAATTCAGCAAGTAATTAATTAAAGTAGAGCATTCCTAAGATTTAGAATCTCTGATGCCTAACACATTCATACTTTGCGGTAATCATAGAAATTACAAGTGATCACAGTCGCCGCAACAAAAAAACTTACCATAATAAGTGCTAGTAGGTTAAACTTCCGACTGCATCTCACTAAATTCACCATCTCGCTGGCTTATGCTAAGCAGGGGATAAAGTCTCTCTCTCTCATTTCTCATTCCCCTCGTCGTCTGATTACAATCTATGTACCACTCCCTATCCGCCATTGCAAGCGGCCCGCGTCAAGGTCGAGACTGCTTGACCCCCTCAGGGCGAGAGACAAGTAACAAATCTGCCCCCGACGTACTACCGTACACTTCTAAATGATTTTAAAATTATTCGTCCATGAAATGAGATGCACTCTCGTTCTCTACACGAGTGTTTCGTGAGATGTCTCGCAGCCATATCTGTTGTTTGGGAGCGGAACGTGTTATTATTAATTCGGAACTCAGTGCCCGTGCGGTATAGGTGCTCCAGCTAGAATCATCAAGGAAGCAGAACTACTTCAGTTGTATAGGGCTGAAGAAGCGCAGCTTCCTAGCTACTATATAACTGATTTCTTTATTCTAGCTGAAGTAGCTATACCCCACGAGCACAGAACAGAGAGTGTTTATGAATGTTCAATAACGAATCTGCCCCATTGTACTACCGTAGTCCTTCTCTAATACCTGGCTCTCGATGGCGGCCTCCTCATCCTCCGGACTTCTCTCGCCGCCCTCATAGTTGGTCGTGCCTCGCTCGCTCTGGAGGGGCGCCGAGGGCGTGGCGGACGCCTTGCGATGCGACGCCCGAGATGAAGGCTCCGACGACTCCTCCCCCGATACTGGAAGAGGTTACGATTAGAGAGGAGTACGGTAGCGAGTACGGTATTACATTTATTAAATGATATCGATCATGCAAAAAATCAAAGTGGAACTTCCTGTGTTTACCGACGGCGAGAGAGGGGTAAAAGAAAGGGAGAGGGTCGCCAATGTGCGCCTATGCGGTAAACAGCGGACGTCCGTGTTATGAATTTTTAGTGTGAACGTATCATTTTATAAATGTAATAGTCGACACAGTGCGATGCAGTAGACGATGCACGGTGTGTGCGCACGCTGCTGCTGCGTCTACCGTAATTATGAGAGGATGAACCAAGCTTGTTTGTGATCAAGCGGCTGTTCAAGGATTACGGTAGCTCACACATACTCGCTCGCGCAAGGTAACTGCATCGTGCGTTCGAAATGATAGATACAGAAGCTGGCATCGTTTGTTAAGGCAGTCAAACAATTCGTGTATACATATTTTTTTGTGGATAAATGCATGTGCACGGAAAATAAATGCACACAAAAGCAAAAGAGTGCTTCAGAGAATTAAAAAAAAAGAAATGTGGTGGGGTGGGCAAACACACTCGTGGCGCGTCAGCAGAAAAAAAGCCGTTGGAGTGCGCAGGGTGCCTCACAATTTGCCACAGTAATGCTGCTGCTGCGGGGGCGGCGGCTAATCGATAACTGGCGCAGCAACTGTGCCGAAAGGGATTTCTTTGCAAATAAAATCAGTTATTGATCGCCGCCGTCCCTCTTCCTCCTTCTACCGTATATTACCCGAGGTCTGGTCCGTGTCGTACGGCACCGAGTTCATTCGGAGCAACTCGGTGCTGCCACCGAACGACGAACAGCCTGTACTTTGTATTCTGTAGTTTGATCAAGGCGGTAACAGCTTATGTGTAGTTTATAGTTTAATCAGTGTAGTTTGTAGTTTGAACTAACTGCTCACCATCACTTTCTTGCCCGAGGAAGTAGGGCGCGCCCTCGAGCGCCTTCGACCCTGGGCAGTCGCGGGCCGCAGCGCCCGAACACTTCTTGTGGCAGTTGTACTTGCAATCTGCAAAAGATCAAACTACAATAAATAGTAACCGATGATCAAGCTACAACATAGGATAGACGAAAATCCACTGAGTAAGATAATAAAGCATAATCCCCCAAAAAATATGCATCTTTAAAAACAATGTTTCAATGTGCCAATTTGTCTGCTAGTTCTTTCACCAGTGATTACACATCGAGTAGAGCGAATCGGTCGCAAACTAATAGTCTAGACACTGACAACCTGGTGATCAAAGTTCAGACTACATAGACCACACATCAGGCTACAGAGATCAAAGATCACTCGCCTTTGCACTGGACGCCCTGTCTGATGATTCCTTTGAGCAGTTTCTTGCAGTGTTGACACATGGTGGGCAGCTTGTAGGAGCGCACTTGGAACGTGTGAGGCACCTGTAATTTAATTCATATTTATTTATTAATAGTTATTATTATTATTAAATCAATAACCGTCAGTTTCACCCGGAAAAATGTACACGATCAATATTCAACGTGTCTACCGTAAATCCAGCCTTCTAGACTACCGTATACCTTGACGCGCGTCGCCTCCGCCACCTCCATCCACAGTGGCCGGCCGCTCCACGAGCACGACCGGTCCTTGCGCGGCATTTGCAGGTACTGTAACGCGAAAAATCATCGACAATCAATTCGCTATTGCAGTCTGCATTCGCACTTTCGAAGGCAAACAACAATCATACACATGATTGAAAGTACAGTAATCCAATCGTGCCGAGATCGGAATTCATGCCAATAGATAATACCGTACATTGCCTCCCACCGGGTCGCCGCAGTCGTTCTCAGGCGTCACGAAGATGTCTGTTCATTTATTTCATTAATTAATTAAATAAATCATTTTACAATATATTTTTGGCTGCTCACTACACCTAGAACATAATTGCTGCGTAACACGACTGCCTTCTCTACACTCCGCTCTGAAACACCATTCACCCCAGTCATTGCCCATCTATCTACCTGTACTATTAACGACCAGTGAATCATACTCAATGTTCGTGGGGGCATATAGCTACAAGATAGCTATAATACAGAAAGCAGCTACTAAGCGCCTAGAAGGTAGCTAGAGCGCAGCGCTTCTTCCTGGCTGATTTCTTCCTGCTAGGTGAAGTAGCTTTGTCTTCCGCCAGAAGTAGCTACACCCGTACTAGACAATACGGACGCTGGTTCGCTACTACTCATTTGATTCGTGAGAGTAAAATTGGAAGCCCAATAAATATTATTTTATTGATTAAATTAAATTAGTTAAATGAATACCAGGTGCTAGCTGACTCGTGGATGCTCCGAGTGTCTGCGAGGCGACCTCGAGACGAGACAATTGAGAGGCCGCCGACGAGATTGTGCCCACGTTCTGCAAATCGATACTTCATTAAATATATTTGATAAATCAGTTAAATGTTTTACAAATTATTTATACAACATTATATTGATTTAAAATAATAATTTTATTTTGCCATATTTCGTGTACATGACTCTGACGGAATAAACAATGAATGAATAAAAAAACGATAAAATTGTAGACATGCTCAAATACAACAGCAACCTTTTATCTCCACTATTTTACCAGTTTCTGCTCAAGAAAGTGTTAATTTAACAAATGCTCATCACACCTCATCGAAACCCTGATTCAGACAGCTTTCATTTCGTTCTCACACTTACATTAGTGCTCCGAATACCTTCTCACACCCATTAATCAATCAATACTACCGTATACCGTACCGAGTTCTTTCCCCTCAGGGACCGCGAGTTCTGCGGGCTCAGGGGAATGGCGGACGGCCGTCGCTGCTGCCTGCTCCCGTTGCAATTGTTCGGAATCTTGGACGCGCATCGCTTGTGGTAGTTGAGTCCGCAGCCTGCCCAGAGATAGAGATAAGGTTACGGTATCGATAGATAAGATTACTGTAGATTATCGACCCGAAATAATCTACCATAACCTGGTCAATAGTGGATAGGGTACATAATCCATCCTAGATAATTTTCCGTAAGCTGCTAGATAGTGTGCCACCAAATTGTAAATGAATTAGTGCTGCGCAAAAATCGTAGGATGGAACTTTTAAATTTGAATTCCCGCAATTATCGATTTTTTTTGCTTCTATCTCGACTCCCGTTGAAGCTACAGGCACACAACTTCGGATTATGATTATTTTACACGTTTCGAACTTGCAAACGAAATTTTATGAGGCTAAGTTCACCGGGGGCCGAGATATCAGCAAAAATCGATAATTGCGGGAATTCAATTTTTTTCTTTCCTCCCTTTTCCACCCCAAGTCTTGGAGAAATTTCCCCGATGATTTTTGCGCAGCATTAGACACATACACTGATTCTACGGCATCTCTCAATACTCTACCGTATCCTGATAGTTACAGTATCCCTCCCTTCCCCTCCTCCTACCGTACCTTGGCACTTGAGTCCCTGCTTGACGAGTCCGAATAGCAGCTCGCCGCAGAAGTCACAGAAGGTGGGCGACTTGTACGAGTGGACGAACAACGTGTGCGGATGGACGACAAGTCGCTCGTGGTGCGCGCACGCTGCAACCATAGATTAGCATAAGGCGAATACCGTAACTCATAACGATGGTGCGCGCACGATTCGAAAGGTGGCTACCGTAATCCCACCAATTCCCATGTCATTGTATCTTTTTTTTGTAATATAAACACTCGGATATTTTCAATAGATAGTAATATCAGCAACGCCTGCAGTTCTTCATTGATCAGGCGGATTCCGTAACCCACTGCGGAAATCTTACATATTAGTCACAATTGCTGGCCAGTATTCTGTTCCTCAGGAATGAAAGATGGTCTAAAAGTTGAATGAAATCTTTTTTTATCATACTATTTTAAGCGGGTTTCCTGATCCCCTTACGGAGGTTTTATATGATCAGGTGACACAAAACCCATTCATTCAAAGCAATCTCAATTCTCCTTTTCAGGTTGATGTTATCGCTAAAAATGAACAATGATGCAAAATTGACCAAAACCAGGAACCCTAGTTTTCATCAGTTTCCGGCTATTCTAGCACGAGACGACAGACTAATCCCCGCTGCTTATCATATCACATTTCTCGCCTTCTTTTGACATCACCATCCCCCAATTTCCCGGATGTTTTGTCTCTCTCCTTTCAACATCTTCCACATGTTTTCGGAGGCGCCTAGCAAACAAGCATGTACACGTGTTTGGGGGGGGGGGGTGGGGGGGGGGAGTCATAAAAGCGCCTCTTCTGATGTAATTTGTGTTTTATGCCGCATCATGCTTACGTGTAGAATTTAGTGTACATTAGAATCGAAATCGGAGCGCTAGAGACAACGCTCATCATTTACCAGAAAATACGTTCGAGGGAAGATAGACTAGAATTTTTTTAGCCAAAAAAGTTTATTCAGGAGAAATTTTTTGGACATTTTTGATATATATATATGTATAGACCTATGACGCTCATAACTCCAGAGCCTCCCGGTCAGCGTTCCACAGGATTCCAACCAACGCTTCAAAGGGTAGCTACAGATAGAATGTGCAAAAAGTGTTGTAAATGCGTGGAGCAGTTTCGAATTCGTAATTGCCGCCCAATCTTATTCCATCTCCCCTCCCCATGTCATCACTCTGCACTAATCCGAGTCTTCTGGGGGGGGAGGTCTTCCCTCTCCTTAGATTACTAGAAGAAAGGAAGAGGAGGGGCAGGCGCTGTTTACATTCGGTGATGGAAGACCCTGCCCTGACGACGTCTCGCTTGGTCTATCTCGGGGCAATGAGAGAGAGAGAGAGAGAGAGAGAGAGAGAGAGAGAAAGAGCGGAGTCTCTGCTCCTCTCACTTTGATTGAATTCATGAATCCTTGGACTCAAAACAGATTGGGATATGATGCCTAAAATTTCGACATTTTCCTTCTCACCTTGTCGCAAAATGCGCCTGGTCTTTTCCACAGTCCTTTCTAAGGAGAACAGTGATGAGCGAGACCCTCGGATTCGAGGGGGTACGGTACCTCGATTTCAAAAAAAAGAAAGTGCCCGCACAGCATCGAATTGGCACCATGCCAAGAAAGTCTCTCGTTGTCTGACTCTCTCAATTTGCGCACTCTCTCGGCGATACTCTCTTTCTCTAACTCGATCTCGCTGTTACTCTTTCGCAGGCTGTGGCCCGTAGGCGCTCAAATGTCGTTTATCTCGTCGAGCACCGCATTCTACGATAACAATGGACGAGAAATATTTCGAATGAAGCTCGTAGGAATTGCACATTTGCATATTTCGCAATTGCGGCACCCCCCCCCCCCGATCCGAGGGGGCGCGCTCATCCCTGGAGGGGAAGGGCCGGCCCTCTTAGTGCACCTCCTCAAATCGTCCCTCCCGCAATGCACTATTCCCTCTTTTTTTCATTACACTCCGCATAATAATTCATCCCGAATTTTTCGTCGATTATTAGTTATTCTCGTGTACGCTTCCGGGGGGCAGAAACACAAACAACTCTACTCCCTTCCCAAAAGTAAGAGATACTCGTGGAGTTTCTGAGTTCCACGCGAGAGAGAGAGAGAGAGAGAGGCCTCATTCGGAGATACATGAGAAGATCCGAGACTACTAGGGAGAAAAAGGGGCGCGAAATAGCAAGCGAAACTGGGAGAGCCCGGGCAGTCAGACAGACGAGAGAGCGGGCAAAGCGAGGAGAGCCTGAGAGAAGCACGGATACTTCTCAGGTGGAAGGCAATTCGTGTTTCGAGAAATAGATGGAGAGAGAGAGAGTAACCAACCCACTCAGACTGGACTGCTTTCACGGATTTGGCCAATTTGAGCGCGTCCTTTCAACGTACTCTCTCTCTCGACGGGGCATAGTCCACCTACTGTAGGATGAACAAGGAAAGTTGCGCAATTTCCGTACAGGGAACATACACCAAAAACGTTTGTTCCCGAATGTCCCAAATGATGTCTGGTTTTTAAGGTTTTAGGGTTAAAAAAAGCGAAAAAGATGCCTGATTTTCAATTTTTCAGGCGCTACCGCGCCTGGATAACTTGAAATGATGTCTGATTTTTCGAACTTTCACCTCAAAAATTCCAAAAACTGTCTGCGTTTGTTCCCTGGAACGAACTTTTTGGTCTATGACAGGGAATAAATACACAGTTTCGAAAATTCGACTCCACCTCTATCACCCAAAACACCGATGGAGAATGAAGTAATAAGTATTAAGTCTTATTTTTTTGCGACGGGTTCCTAAATGGCCGATCCAAAACGGATATCGAAGACGCTCGCGGATTGGACAAATTTTTCCCCCACTTCAATCAGATGTGCGCAGAGGTCAAAAAGTAAAGTAGCATGGAAAATTAGTCGGGCAGGTTTTCGATTTTTTGATGGCCTACCGGGCAGGTTTAAACATTTCGTGGGTGTTTAAGGAGACCCTGGCGGACAGGCTTCGTTTTTGGGTGTCTAATTGATCAGGCATTTATTTTTCGGGCCCGCCGTCGGCGGGCAGGTTATGTCGAAATCTACCCACTTTTTGACCTATGGATGTGCGTAAATCTTCCAAAGAAGCGTGAACATAGACCAAAAGCGTATGTAACAAAAAACCGAAAAGTTTGTCTAATTTTTCGAAAGACCAACTCAAAACAGTGAAAATGCTGCTAGGGTATATTCCCCGGAACACACCTTTTGGTCCATGAGCGTGAAACTTCAATATTTTTCCTCATCACGCTCGGCGATAAAATGAGTGTGTTACATGTGCTTCAAGTGAACAAAAACGAGGACCAGATGTGTCGAATTTCAGATGAGATGAAAGATCGAGTAAGGAAAAAAAGCTGTGCTCAAATGCATGATGAATACATAGACAGAGTCATCTGGCATAACACCCCTCTCGTGTGTAAATCAAACAATTGTAGGATCTCAAGGTCTGAAAATTGTAAAATCACTCCTTCTTCTCGATTTTTCAGCATAAAAAACAACTGGAACAAAATTTTCGACTTTTGCTAGATAGCCTTTTGGCCTATTTGGACAGCAATTCTAATTTCGTGATAATTGAGACTTATCGTTAGTCGAAGCACTTGAGCAGTGCCTAGCTATAATCCTCCAAATTGGAATTGCATTGAGGCGTGCGCCCTCCAATCGAATGATTCATTTCGTTCGGTTCTTTCGATCTAACGATAGCAACAACAAAAATCAAATTCAGCAGCTCAAAACCGGCAAATATTGGAATATGTTAAATACAAAAGTTAATTAAGTTTAGTCGATTCTCCTCATCACCAGTGACATATTCCACCCCTCCTTCTCGTTACTCACCCCCCCCCCCAACTAGTACAGATTAGCGTCGTTTGCGGCAGCGCGGGGGCAGCTCAACATCTCACATGCGACAAAACCAGAGCCGATGAACATTCTGGTTTTAAATGTAAAATTGATCAACGGTATCCCTTATAAGTTAGATTGTGTCAACTAAAAACTCCCTGTTTTGCAACAAGGTCCCACGGCTAACGGAAGTATGCAATCTGAGCATGCATCCATCGTTGATTCGACCCCTCACACATCATTCCACATGCCGGTCAACCTTACAGAAAGGGCCTTTGAGTGAGAAATCGAGAGGGACTCTCTCTCTCACTTTTGCACACTCTCTCACCCTGACCCCTGCCTGTCGGTTTGGAATCATGTGCTCATCATCATTAAACACCCTCAAATACGGCAACATTGAAACAGGCAAGACCCCAAAACATGAGGAAATTCGACATCTCCATCGATGTTTTCCTGTGTCTAGCATTTTTTTCCTGTGTCTATTCATTCCTGTGTCTAGCAACGCGCTCGTGCTGCCATATTGTGCGGTTAAAAAAAAGGTAAAAAGGTAAAGTTGCTACCGGAATCAAGAGGACTTTACGTCGACAAGCGACCACTCTGCCGCCTTAACCACTTCCCCCCCCCCTGCATTACTATATATTAGAAAATGCTAACGTCTGTCTGTCTGTCTGTCTGTCTGTTTTTTTTGTCCAGGTGTCCGTCCAGATTTTTCTCATTTTCCTTATATTTCGCTTCAAATTCGCTCTATCTTCTCAGAACCTTTTGCATATGATAATAAACCAGAATTGCTTTAAAATTTTACAAAGTTTAAATCACCAAATCCTTGGCCAAGTGGGTTACGCGCTGGACTAGCAATCCGACCGACGCAGGTTCGACCCCCGCCGCGGGCAAACCTTTTGCCGCATTTTTCGCGAGTGTCAGAAACCGTTCTAGCACGTTTTCGAGCACCGTGAAACACGTTTTCACCTGTTTTGCCGAGTTTTAACCGCGTGACGGAAGTTTTCGTATTTTCGCTATAAATCGCTTCAAACTCAATCAATCTTCTCAGATCCTTTTGCAGATGATAACCGGCAAGAATACCTTTCAAATTTTACAAAATACAATTAACCAAATCCATAGCCAAGTGGGTTACAAGCCAAACTTTGAATCCGAGACCCCCAAGTTCGACCCCCGCCGCGGGCAAACCTTTTGCCGCATTTTTCGCAAGTGTCAGAAACTGTTCTAACACGTTTTCGAGTACCGTGAAACACGTTTTCACCTGTTTTGCCGAGTTTTAACTTGAAAAATCGAAATTTTCGAACTTTCTCCAAACGCATCGGTGAGTGTCGGGGATCACTTTAAAAGTGTTTTGCGATGTCAGAAACGTGTCTGAACGTGTTCTAACACGTTTTAACGTGAAAAATCGAAAATTTCAAAAAGTTCCGAAATGATTCAGAGAGCGTAGGGGTTCGCAGGAAAAGCGTTTTGCGATGTCGGAAACGTGTCCGAACGTGTTCTAACGCGTTTTAACGTGCAAAATCGAAAATTTCAAAAAGTTCCGAAATGATTCAGAGAGCGTAGGGGTTCGCAGGAAAAGCGTTTTGCGATGTCGGAAACGTGTTCTAACGCGTTTTGCATAGGGAATCACAGGAACCATCTCTGAAAGTGTTCTAAAAGTTCTGAACGCATTGTATACTGCGTTTCCGTTGTGAAAGGCTCGTGAGGCAGAGAGCGATCGAAAAAAGTTGCCACGGAGCCACGAAGTGGCGTAGTGGCAACTTTTTTCGATCGCTCTCTGCCTCACGAGCCTTTTACACCGGAATAAGCCAGTACTCTTGGTAGCGATTAACATTCCCCAGCATACTGCCAGCTTTAATGTAGCCGGCTACCGAGCTCCCCCTGGACCTAACCTGGAGCCGGCTACCGAGCTCCCCCTGGACCTAACCTGGAGCCGGCTACAGGGCGCCCACTGGACCGTACCTGGAGCCGGCTACAGGGCGCCCCCTGGACCGTACCTGGAGCCGGCTACAGGGCGCCCCCTGGACCGTACCTGGTGCCGGCTACAGGGCGCCCCCTGGACCGTACCTGGATCCGGCTACAGGGCGCCCCCTGGACCGTACCTGGAGCCTCCTATCGAGCTCCCCCTGGACTGAACACGCACCCAGAACTATGCATAGAGCGTAGTGTACGCATAGAGCGTAGTACATTTAACCTCAATACAACCCCGCTAGTTTTGTTGTGTGCGGTAAATAGATAATCCATGAAAAAAACACGCGCCATCGTGTGAACAACGTGTAGTTCAGGTACAAGAAGCGCGTTGCCAAGCGCAAACAAGACAACATTCGACGAGCACTTCCTTGCGCATCAACTAAGAATAAGAGGGAAGCAAGTCTACTACGCTAGCCTTCTGGACCGCCGTGCGACTACTTTCAAAGTCAACACGCCTCGCTCCCCCGCGCCTATTACACGCCAAAGTCGCGGTGTGCTTGCGACTTATGAACTCGTAGACTTACTTCCCCCGAGAGATGGATAACGCGCCAAGAGATGAACGGATGGATTAGAAAAGGAATCGATACAGATTGTAACTTACAGTACATTCACAATACCGTACCTTTGATCACGACGGGCTGGCCAATCTGCGGCTCGGGCGAGGCCGTCTTGCGCATGTTACAGTACCGCCCGGGGACTACGATAGACTACGGTAGGGCACGGGATTGATCTCGACAACTGATAGTGGGCCTCAGGGTATCGGGTGTGGGTCGGTGTGGTGTGTTGGTTTGTCGAAATGGAGAGAAAGGGGAGGAGGGGGGGACCAGGGGAGGGGAGGAATGAAGGGGTGGACGTAGAACTTAGACAAGCAGGAGAGGGGGGAGGATGAGCGAAGGGGTGGGGGGAATAAAGTGGGGAGAGAGAGAGAGAGAGAGATGAATCCCGTGGATGTCGCCCCTAATCGAGGCAAGAAGCGCGCGCGGTACCGCGCTAAGAGATGTTATTTATCAGAAAATAGGCAGGGATTACGGTCAATCTGCGCCGAGATTGAGATTATTCCCGATTCCTTAATATCTCTCCCCCGTTTATACACATGTTGTCCCAACCTTGTGGTGTAGGATAAATAAAAGTAAAATAAATTAATAGATCGGGACATATGCGGCACGAGGTTCAAGGGGTACCGTGCATTTGGGTGGCCATTTTGAGAGGGCATGCTGCGAAAAGCGAAAGGTTTGCGAGCTGCGTTTTGCCATGGAATTGAGTGGTGGGGATCGAAAGAAGAGAAAACAAAGAAGAATGCACGAAAAGTTTCTGGAAATGTGAATCGACGCGCTAATGAGCTCACTACTCCAGCATAGTAAGAAGAAATACCAAAAATAGAACCATGCGGATTCTAGTTCCAGCGTGGAAAAATATAAATAGAAAAGTCCATGCAATTTGCATTAGTTTATAAATTACCCCCCAACCAGTACCATAGTATCAATGACACTGAAAGTAACTTAAATGCCGCCACTACGCGTTGCGTAAAGTTTGAAGAACATTCCCTTTCTTCGCAAAATGCCACTTCTTTTTGGTGTAATTGCTGATTCACTAGACGGTGCTCCACTTCCCCCTTCACAGATGTGCATTTTAAAAAATACAAATATAATATACAAAAAGGAATTAAAGGTAATTTAAAACACTCACATCCCACGACGATTTCGATGAGACTGCCATCGTGGACCTCATCCGACGTCGTAACCAACTGCAATTAGCATAACTAACATTATTAATTAGCATAATTCATAACAACTGTTGCATAAAACTTGGAACTGCTTTCGAAACTATTCCTATTGTGTACTAACACTAACTTACATTTTTTGTTTTGTTTTTTTTTCTCTCTCGAAAATACAGACTGTATTATACAGTGCAATGATTTTACCTTGAAGCCCTACTAAATCGTGGGGACCCATAGAAACATCTCTAAAGTTGAGCTGGAGACGTGCAGCTTTTTTTTGTAAGCTCGCACAGGTATGTCAGTGGCACAATTTCTGAGCAGATTTTTTTTCTCAAATATGAAACTGTTGCGACCGTAAGCCAGAGGTAAACAAGAAGTTGCGATCAATAACAATCATTTTCGGTGTACACCAAGCAAGTTTGCAGAGAATGTACGAATCAGCTACAGTAACCTGGAGGATGTTGATCGATCGCAGGTCATGTCGATACAGTAAGACGTTGTCGTGCAGAGCAGGCGAGAACTCGCTGCCGTACTGTAATTATCGATTTATTTACTAGAGAAATTTCCTTCGCCGACAATGCTTTTGCGACGATTATCTCTTACCCATCTCAACTAAGTATAGCTTTACATTTAAAGCTTCATCGGGGATGTGGGTGATGTAACCACATTTTCGCGCTCTCGAATAGATAATCGCAAGAAGATACGTCTTGAAATTATCGATTTCCCTATTGACGATGCTCCATCTATAGATGCTCGATCTGGTCCCTTTTTCCGCTTTCTCCAGCTCTTTCCGACCTCTTGTGAATGGTGCATGTCCTATTTCGCTTTGACGTCTGTCTACTTTCACAACATGCACACATACATGGGGAGAGAGAGAGAGATAGAGAGAGAGAGCGGGATAGGACTCACCCTCTCTCTCTCAAATAAGAGAAGTGGTGTGTGTCTCTCTCTCTCGTCCAGGGGCAGTCTCGCACACGCTCCTAATGAAATGCGCTTCCTTCCAACACAAATAAAGTGAGGAGGAGCAGGATCGAGCCTCTAAATGGAGAGAGAGAGAGAGAGAGAGAGATGAGCTACCGAGAGAAGAGTCGAGCAGGAATGGGGTAGGGACATCACACGACCACCGAGGTTTCCATAGGTTTACCGAATGGGGTTCTCGCAAGCATTTCATGCAGAAATGGATAAAATCAAGTGCCTAATTTTCGATTAAAAAAACAAGTAGTGAACAGAAATGCATGAAACATTCAAAATTTTCGCTTACCGGGCCTGGACGTCATGCAGAAGTGCCAGCGAGCACCTATCCTATAGTTTATTCCGGATCTTCACACATTTATACAGCTATTATCAAATGTATAACCGCAGTCAAATATTTTTTTCACGCGTTCCCTACTATACACATTAATATGATCTAGCATGTACTTTTGGTTTAATAAATGGAAAAGTCTCCCACCACATGGTTCTCAATGGAAATGATCCCTTTGTGTTTAGAACCTGTTTTAGCACGAGATAGTTATTCCATCCGAGGATGGAATTAACAGATCCATCAGCCATGAAATAGCGCCGAACAAGACTAGAAAATAGTCAAAATTGGTATGGTAGTAGCATGTTATGCACGTTGGCGAACCTCTCAGTTTTGTGTGATCTCTCGCCTTCGGCAAACCAAGGAAGTAACATTCTGAGATTTTTTATCGTATCATTTTATAAATTAATACCGAGGATTACGCTAGCATTAATATTAATCTTGTTGTTACGCATTGCACAGCCTTTTGTTGGCTGCTACGGTTGTTATCGACGGGGATGAGAGATGAGAAGACAAGAAAGAAAGAGGGAGAGAGAGAGAGAGATGAGCGCCGCAGAATATGAAAACAAGGAGCGGTGCGTGTCGCGATATTTAGCTGTGCAAATAACATCCAACAAGAATAGCTCTCCGGTCGACCGGAGAGACTAGTTCGCGATGCCAGTATTCAGGAATATTGCAAGCAAGTAGACCATACAACAATGAGCTCCTGCCCAACACGGCGTTCTGCTGGCAAAATGCCAAGACTGAATTCGTGTTGAGACCATCGCATGCTATTTTCGCAATCTCTAGCTGTCTGCCTCAATTTGCATATACCTAGGATCATGCTTAGCATGGGGGCTCAAAGGCGGATAAAAAAGCGGTCCGAGAATAAGCTGCCCTTACTACGGTATAATGCTTGATGTAGTCCACAATTTTCATCGCAATACCGTAGTAAGCAATGTAAATTTTACGCATTGTGCTCGTGACCATTATCTGTTCATTTCTCTTGTAGAGGATCTGAATTTTTGAGCCTCCGTGCTTAGGATTTAGGATTTAGAGTGCAGTAGCCCTACTACCGTGAACGAATCAGCCCTAATTAGCAAATATTTATGAGCGAGCTCCGACTTCTTTTCAGCGCTGATTGTGAGCCGCGCGGTTTCGTTTTACCAGCTGTGCACATTTCCATTCGAAAGCTGTCACCAAAAACGCTTAAGCTCTACGTGTTGAGCACAATAATGACCAAGCGCACAAGCTACGATGCGCCGAAAAGCCGGATAAAACACGCGGGCTCAAAAATCCCGACTTCCTACAAGAGAAATTAACAGAAGATTTTCACGATGTTATCCGCCTTTGAGCCCCATGTAAAGGCGGTAATTTAAGAGGAACAACATGGAAAAAATACATCATCGCTATTAGCTTTCCCGGCGCCACCGATTTGGTATAATCAAGTCGGATTTTATAAATTGAAACTGAAGGAACGAGATAACGAGAGAAGAAAACTGACGGTTTCAGCGAGGAAGTCGAATGCGTGCTGCCGCAGGTCCCGCAAGGAGATCGTCTCGTCCTGCTCGACGTGAATCGTCTTCTTATTGATGCCTGCAGACAACACAAATAAAGGCTTTATTAAAAAACGCAGAAAACCGAAGCTCGCGCCAAATTATTTCGAAAATACTCAATACGCACCGCCAACCGTAATCCTGCTAAAGCGCGGACGCACGCAACGGCTGTACCGTACGTCGTGAAATATTGATATATTTTTAAAAATGTATATATTTATTTATTCTGTTTATGAATATATTTTCTTTTCTTGGTGTTTCGCGAAATTGCGTGTTTCAAATTTCGTGCTGCATGTCTCCTGCAATCCGACGCCGTTTCATCGGCTTCGAATTGCGCATTTCTCTCTAAAGTTCCTTCGGGGCTCGCGAATGCGTGCCTCCAAAAAGGGGTAAGGAGCAAGAACGAAGCTGGGCCACTCACTGGCTGCTGCTCTAATACCAATCAGCGGCAAATGCCGCTGCAAACTCAACGGATTTAAGCGCGAATTTCGCATTTTTGAATTTCAAATTCGTAAAAAGGCGGGAAACTTACCGCTCTGCAGCTGAAAGAGCAGGCCGGCCATCGTCCAATCTCTCTTGGTTCTCTTCTTCTTCTCCGTCCGTCAATTCACTTCTTCATTCCCCCCTGAATAGGGCGGTTAGAGAGTGTGGCAAAGTGCGAGAGCACGACGAGAGAGTGCATGAAATGAGGAGAGTGGTGACGAGAGAGCGTGCGAAATGAGGAGAGCGGCGACGAAAGAGTGTATGAAAAGAGGAGAGTCAAGAGGGTCTCGTTTGGTGTTTAGTTCAGCCCAGCGCCAGACTCATCAGTGTGGAGCGGGGAACGGAAGATCGCCGGGGGGGGGGGGGGGGGGGGGGGGGAAGAAGAAAAGAGAAAAAAGAAGAAAAAGTGGTGGTTGTTGGTGTGAGATAACACAGCGGCGCGTGTTTACACCACAAACGCCCCATGATTGCCTAGTGATGACGCAACCGGTGTAAGACTTCACGGGGCTAATATTATAAACATCTAAAATAATAAAACTTCCCTCTCCTAAACAACAGATATGGCTGCGAGTACAGATGGGGTATAGAGAGAGAGTGCAAAAACCACCAGTAGTCCATTTCACGAACGTATCATTTTAAAATTGTAATCGATATACGATTCCAAAAGACAACGGCTGGAGCGAATCACATCATTCCAAAGGCCGGTCAACCTTCCAGAAAGGCCTTTGGAGTGAGAAAGCGTGTGAAATCGAGAGGGACTCTCTCACTTTTGCATACTCTCTCGCTCCAACCCTGATCTGTATGTTTGGAATCATGTGGAATGAGTGGGGAATAATGTGTGGAAGAAATGGGGGATTCTAATATCCAGGAAGGGGTCAGAGATAGCTTTTGCACATTCTCTCGCACTTTCTCTAGTTTTCCGTAATTACTATACAAAAAAGGCTTATTCGCGAATTGTTCGATCTAACATCACTACTTTTCTGTAGAGAGGCGACTACTCACATACAGCCTATATATCGAAAAGCCACACCCTGTCTCTCACTCTACTGCTCTCATCACACGAGAGCGCCGTCTCTCTCTCTCTCTATCTATCTCTCTCTCTATCTCTCTCTCTCTCTCCCTTCAAATTTCGCGGGCGGATCATATCTAATAAAAAATAGGAAGGGGAATGCACAGGGAAAAAACCGCGATGATACGATAATAATAAATACGAATAATCAGACCCAAACACCGATTGTCTGACCCTCTCAATTCTGCATGCTCTCTCGCGCTATCTGATCGGTGAGAGAGCATGTACAATGAGGAGAGTCTGATCATTACTCCTCCCGAACCACATCATTCCACAGGCCGCCAACCAACCGGAAAGGGGTTTTGGAGTGAGAGAGCGTGTGAAATTGAGAGGGACACTCTAACTTTTACACACTCCCTCACCCTCATCCCCTCATCCTCTGTAAGTTTGAAATCATGTGGAACTTGTCCAGAAAGGGGTCAGGGTGGTGGGACGGTGAGAGGGTCGCTCTCTCACTCTCACACAGTCTCTCGCTGCCGACTGTGGATGGCGGTTCCATGTTCGTATTCCGAGCTAGCGAGAATTGATAAGAGGTAGAGAAAAGGAGACAGCCAGAGGGTATGCAGGTTCGGTGTTCTGCATGCCCTCTGGCGACCCCATTCTGGAGATGGGTGTGAACGGAAACTGGGTGATTCTTTCAAATAGAAACGCGTGAAAAGTGTCAAAAGCAGGGGCACAATGGTGGGATTGTCAGAAAGCGGGCGCGTGGTGTGTTTTATCAATTGGGCGACTTTTACCAATTGGGAAAAGACACTACGGGGCTAAACATAGCGAGGGGATAGCGCGCGCGTACGTTTAACAACCGGGGAGAAAAAGTCGCAAAACTCTCGCCGTTTCGCAGAGGTCAGCGAGAGAGCGCGCGAAATGGCGAGAGACTCTGGCGCAGTTGGACGCGACCAACTACCGTCTTGGCATGCTGCCAAGTGGGAGGGTAGGTCATAGGGGGTAGCTGATAGAGACCTGCGGACGCTATTGATTAGCGTAGGGGGAGGAGGACGGGGGGAAGGAAGGCATGTCTCTCACTACGCACACTCGTCTCTCTCTCTCTCTCCATCTCCCTCTCTCTCTCCCTCTTCCCCTCTCCTCTTTCAAAGGCTTTTCATGCCTTGTCGAGGGAGAGAGAGAGAGAGAGAGAGAATCCGCTCTCCTACTTTTCTCTGCTGCGACTGAGAAGGGGGGCTTTTGAAGGTGAGGTGGTGGGAAAAGTCCCTCGAGAGGTCCTCCTGATGAGGGTATCCTGATACGGTAACACGCCGAAGGGCAATCGATAACTAACTACCAAGTCGTAAGAATGAGTGGGGGAAGGGGGTATCTCTGTGTGAGAGTGGGGGCTTCTTCTATCCTTTCTACCCCTCTTCTCCTCCCCCTTCCCTTTTCCAATTCCCTATCTGAATACATTACCACCTCCGGGGGGAGAAAGGAGGGGAATAAAAAAGAAGAGATGTGAATGTTCTCTAGCGCCGAGTATCCTGTACGGATCCGCCTATTCGGTAATACGGCTGATAAGAGGGAAAATAGGCTACCAGAAGGTATTATACGCAACACCTATAAATACGTTGCCCCTCAGGCATAGGGGTGGTCGAGACCGCCTTGCGTGTAGAAGACCTAGCACCTTTACCTTTACCTTTTACCTAACCGGCATCCCTAGCATCCTTGTCTACGTACTCACAAACAATTTATTTATTTGATACACCCCGCCCCCAATTTAAGAAACGGAATCAGGCAAAACCTTTGGGAGTTTGAGAAGCAGTTCAAATGGAATGTTTGGAACTCATTTTTTTCGAGAGATTGAGAGAGCGAATCTCTCATCTTCGCTCGCTCTCACATCATTCCACAGGCCGGTCAACCATCCAGAAAGGCCTTTTCCAACCCTGGTCTGTAGGTTTGGAATCATGTGGCTCTCTCACAACAGAGTTGCAAAGACTCCGTCTCGACCTGACACGATACAGCATCCGAAAGAGATCAAATTAGAGAAATCATTGAGAGAGTGCGCGAAACGAGAGAGGCATGGTGCCAACGCGATGTTGGAGCCTTCACAGCAGGGGTGTGCGGCAAGCAATTTCGGCAAGTGTAGTAAATCAATTATAACTTTATCAAATGAACTATTTTCACCTCGCAATATGTTTGATGAGTTGGAGCACAGTTATACGAATCGTTTGATATCGTTACGTTTCCTCCAATGCGTGTCCAGATTTTTAATTTGTTTTGTGCTCCCACTTGCCGAAACTTGCCGATTGCCGTTTTCGGCAAGTGACAACGACGAAAAATAAGCATATCTCGAAGGTATTCACTGGAAAACAGAACAGTTGGGTATCAAACGATTCGGAAAACTGTGCTGCAATTTATAAAAATAAAATGGAGATTAAAAAAGCTTATTTGATAAAGTTGCAATTGATTTGCGGTACTTGCCGAAATTGCTTGCCGCACACCCCTGCTTCACAGCATCCAGTTGGCACCATGCCAAGAACGTCTCTCGTTGTCTGACACTCTCGTTTGGCTCGCTCTCTCGCCATGTCTCTCTTTCTCTAACTCGTTCTCGCCGACTCTCTTCGAATGCTGTGAGCCTTGGATCCATGTCACAGATTGCTCACAGGAAAATGAGTCTGCGACGTCTAAAACTCAATCGAATTCGTCTAGACCACGTCGGAAAATTGGACCGTCGAGTCCATGAATCCTGGCTGGATAGCGGGCGCTTGAGCTAGGATCTGGCTCTCTCCATTTCACATGCTCTCTCTCACCGTCTGACCGACGAGAGAGCATGTAGAATGGAGAGGGTCAGACCATTACTCGGGGACTTTCAAAGTCACTTATTTCCCTGTGAGTGGTTCACTGATCCTAGACGACTAGTAACATTGAACAGGAATATGTCGGTGAGGCAATTCTCAGAGTTATGTTTATTCCCGCATCAAAGTGACATGGGAATTGCGAGCGTCATGGCATTCCTTCGGTCCATCAAACCTCCAGAAAGGGGCAAGGAATGAGCAGATGACAATGATTTATGATTATAATTACCCTCCTCTTTTCATTATTGGAGGCAAAGAATGCAACACATCATTCCACAAGCCAGTCAACCCAACAGAAAAAGGGTGAGAGAGTGTGTAAAATCGAGAGGGAATCTCTCCCTTATGAAGACTCTCTCTCACTCTGCCCCTTTTTTGTAGATTTTTAATAATGTGTAATGTGTCTTTCTGAAAACTTTAGTTAAAAGACGAGAAAATTTATGCGAGTTCAAGATAACCCAGTTGCTTTTTAATAAATACTACATAAATCCAAATCGTTGACATTTTCTTCTCAGAAGGACGTGAATTTCAGGATTATTACCTATGAAATAGCTTATCGTCGTGGAATCCTTTGAGAAGCCGTGGAAGCCGGGCTTTCGTCGCCCAAAACCGGGCTTTAGCCGCTGGTGCCAAGGGCTTCCCGATCACCCCGCGACCATTTGATAGATGATACGTATTTAGACGTCAATTTTGGAGATCTAAATAAATTCGGATCAGATTATATGCTCACAATTTCAAGCCTCCAGAGCGGCGCCAGGGACGGCATACTGGGGTAAGTGAGAGAGTCTATCCATTGGCATTATTCACTTTCTCACGAGAACAATCGCCCAGAATTTGAGAACTCTATTTCTGATCTATCACATCCATCATAAATCACCACTGCCAGTCTTTTTGCAAAAGGGAGGGAAACTTTGGATGCCTGCCATGCGGCTCTCTTCTTGGCTTACCGGACACTTATTACGCGCCGGCGGTCGGCATGAATGGAAGAATTGCACACATACAATACCGTTCCGTCATCCTCGTCCGGTCTCTCTCTCCCTCTCTCTTTCTCTCTCTCTCTCTCTCTCTCCTCGTCTCTTCCCCTTCCCGAAAAGGTATCGGACCAGTCCTCCGGCCAACTTATTCCTGCGCGCATTATGCCAACCGCCAGCAAACATAATGTGTTACCGCTGAGAAGCTTTGTCCGATGGCACAATTCGCAATTTTTTGCTGCATTTTTTCCCTTTATTGTTTTTAAAGGAGTCAGTATCTCTTCATTTCGCAAACTTTCTCGTCAAACGACTTGTAAAGAGAGAGAATGCGTAATGAAGAGATCCGAACGATTTTTTTACAATCTATTTTTACTTTATTTTTTAATATGTCCTGATCTATTTTCTCTTTTGACGACTAATTTTTAAATTTTTTTTTCTTTGCCCAACAACCTTTCTCCATTTATCACGACCCCTGTTGCGTTCTTCTAATTGTCGCGCGTGTTCATAATTAAGATAACTATTTTTAATCAATAAACATTTTTAAATCAGTATGAATTCTCCTCTCCTTTTCCTCTTATCCTTCCTCCCCGTATCTTCCGCTTTTCTCCAGTCGCTTCTGTGCCCGTGCAACAGGAATCAATGCCAGCAGGTAGGTCAACCGATAGATTCCGACCAATCGATATATAGAACCTAACAGGAAGGTGATCGATAATAAGTGTATCTGTAACGTGAGATTAGGGGGAGGTCACTGTTCTGCAGTATCCATTAATTCCTATTTTGTAACGAAATAATACACTTTTCGAAATTTTCAGCAAATTATAAGGGAGACGAGAAAGAGCGTGACGCCAGATATAGAGAGCCTGACCCCTTTTTGGAGGTTTCACAGTGTTTTGGTATAATGTGGCAATGATCGTTAGTCTTAGGAACAAGAATCCAAAAAAAAAACTAAAATGTTAATCCCTTCAACCTTCTTTTCATAATATACTGTGCATAATCTCCGGTGATCCTTATGGAAAGCGTGCAAAATCGAGAGGGACCTTCTCATTTTTACACAATCTCTCACCCTGACCCCTTTCTGGGTGGAGGCTTGGAATTATTTAGCTGTTATGAGCCCGTTGCGTTTCGCCATCTTGTCCAGTCCACAATGCATGACTCAATACCAATTACAGCCAGCAGAGTGTGGGAATCGCGGAACGCATCTCTTTCCTTATTATTAGACCGAGAGACCGGACTGCGCTACTACCCAGCCTGTTCATACATCCCGCGCGCATTTAATATGGGTTTCAAAGCTCCAGAAAGGGGTCGGGGAGCGAAATACTGAGTATCTTGCCTTCCTGAATACACACGCTTGTCCGACCAATTTCTGGAGATTTCACTGGGCAATGGAATAATGTGGGTGAGGAGCACGCGTTGCTTAGCCTAATCAACTTAACCGAGCACATTTTTAAAAATATATATGCACAGAAAAATCATAACATTTAAAATTTGCGAAAAAAAAAATATCGTATATTTCAGTCCTCGCTGCCCCTGTGCCAGTCCCACTGCGCCTCTTCCTGCGGTGCGCAACAACCATACGCCGGCTACGGCTCCGCCTTCGCCTCATCGTACGTTTCCCGCGCATTTTTCAACATTTGAATCTTGGCACGCTGCCAACTGCAGGTACCTCCCGTCCGCCTACCAGCCTCCGACTGTCTATCAGCAACCGGTGCAGCAATTGCAGCAGCTGCCGCCGCAGCCGCAGGTGCTACATCGATACTGTTCATTGCACTACTCAGTGCTCGTAGGGCGTAGTTACTTCAACTAGAAGACAGAAATCAGCTAGGAAGTAGCTAGGAAGCAACGCTACTTCAGCTCTATACAGTTGAAACAGCTCTGTCTTCTAGCTGAAGTATCGTACGCCAATAACACTCTGTACAAAGGTGTGGCACAGTGTGGCACTTTTTGGCACTTTTTAGCAATTTCAGATTTTCACCTCGAAAGAAGCGAATTTTGTGGCATATCTTGTTATAAACCGTTTCCTATCTAACTTTCCTCTAAGATTGCACAAAAAATTAAAATTAATGAATTAAAATAATTAATTTAAAATGGTTCAGCTGCCAAGGTCGAAAAATAAAATCAGTTGTCAATCAAGCTCAATCACGTCAAACACCTTAATCAGCGCTTGAAGCAGGTGCGATTGACAACTGATTTTATTTTTCGGCCTTGGCAGTTGAAGCATTCTAAATTAATTATTTTAATTCATTAATTTTGATTGTGTGTGCTACGTTAGAGGAAAGTTAGATAGGAAACGGTTTATAACAAGAAATGCCACAAAATTCGCTTCTTTCGAGGCGAAAATCAGAAAGTACTAAAAAGTGCCAAAAAGTGCCACACTGTGCCACACAGTGCCACACCTTTGTACAGAGTGTTATTGGCGTACGATAGTTATGCCCCACAAGCACTGAATACAGCTATACAAAAGTCAGTTTGACATCATGACCCTCTCACGACCTTTGGTAAACACAGGAACTAACATTTTATCAATTGGTTATACCATTTTCAGTACACCTCCTACCCTCTTCCGCGACCGCTACCCCCTCCTCTCAACCATCAGCGCCCGCCCCAAATCGCGGTTCAGGTGAGACAGGAAACTATAAATTCACAGATACTCGTCCAAAATGAGAACACGTTCCGTTGATAAACAACAAATACTGCTCTGAGAGAAACAGCAACAGACACGCCAAGGTATTACAAATTTTCACTCGTCCGAAATAATATAACGTTCCGTTGATAATCCGTGGTAAACAACAGATACGGCTGCAAGAGAGCATGGCAAAGTGAGAGACAGGTCGAGGTATAGAAAGAGAGTACACCACCAGTAGTCCATTTCACGAACGTATCATTTTAAAATTGAAATAGAGAACGAGTACACAGCATTCGAAACAGAGTCGGCGAGAACGAGTTAGAGAAAGAGAAAGAAGGCGAGAGAGCGCGCAATACGAGAGGGTCAGACAACGAGAGACGTTCTTGGCATGGTGCCAACTGGATGCCGTGCGAGTACACGCACCAGTAGTCCATTTCACGAACGTATCGTTTTAAAATTGAAATAGTGCTAGTATGTAGTTTGTTACTGGGCGATGGTCCCACGACGAGTTCAATTTTGACATTCTGCCCAGGGTGTCGTGAATTCCGAAATGGGCATCGGGTGAAAGACTACACATGATTCCAAACATACAGACCAGGGTTAGAGCGAGAGAGTGTGCAAAGTGAGAGGGTCTCTCTCGTTTTCACACGCTCTCTCACTCTAAAGGCCTTTCTGTAAGGTTGACCGGCCTGTGGAATGATGTGACTATGCACCAAGTGGGAGTTGAACCCGCATAATTCCGTTTGCAGCCGGCCGCGTACGTCAACCACCCGACACTGCTGCAGCTGTCGCCACTCCCCAGTGCATATCAGGTGCGTGTTTGTAGTCGCTGATTCCCGGACCGCTTCTTTATCCGCTTTTGAGCCCCCGTGCTAACTTGATCATACTGATTCAGTGAAAAACTGATTCACTCGATAATATTATATCTCTACAACGGTTGATCTCTCTCAGACGCTCCCCGATCGTCCTCCCGACCTTGACAGTTCTGCCGCCATCATTCAGTACACGACGCTGGTGAGCCTTGACCTAACTACTGTAGTATCGATTAGTTGCTTGGCACTGTGCCAACACTCGAGTATCTTCGTTGCGCTCTCTCATCCGACTGTGCGAAAGAGCGCGTGAAATTGAGAGACGACGACGATCGATAATCAATCGACAATTGATTGCAGAAACGCGGGGAGGGGCGGAGTCCCGGGCGGAAACCTCCGCCGCGGGCGCCGCTAAATCCCGAAAGCGAGGAGAGTTTTGAGAGTTTCGAGCAGCGGCCAAACGCAAAAAGGGAGGAGAGCGACAGCGATCTACAGGTTTTGACAGTGTTTTTTTTTGCTTTTTTTTGTTTTCTTTTTGTTTGTTGTAACTGCCGTTTAGGAACCCCAATTTTGCTGGATTTGTTATGGTTTTCCATTCTGTACATTTAGAAACTTTTACATGGGTTCCCACACCCAAACCGTACTGCACACAGAAAAAAGGTCTTACATACGGCCCATACGATATGGGGGTTCTTAACAAAAGGTCTTATATATAAGACATTTTGTTAAGAACCTCCATATCTTATGGGCCGTATGTAAGACCTTTCTTCTGTGTGTGTTGCTTCCAGTTCTAGCTTGTTTTGCTCCCCCAGAAGGGGGTCAGGAGCGGGAGAGTGTTACTTGTTTGAATCTCATCATTTTCGTGCAGTCAGTGCGCGAGGAATTGTACGACGACTCGGCGACCGCGTCCGCCAAAGAGAACGAAATCGCCTTTCACGCACCGCGAGGGACGGAAACGACGGAGGAGGTCGGTTTATTGATTTATTATATTATTTATTGATTATATTCATTTAGTTATCGCTCCGGAAGGTTCATAACACTACCTAGTAGCATCGAAGAACGGTCCGAACCTCCATTAGATATACGCCGAAATATTGCATATATTTACTAATAAGTATAATAATAAAAAAAAATAATAATCACGTGCTGAATCAAGCCATGGGAAAGAAGGGATGGATCATTGGTTTATTTTGTCAAATTAATACTAACTGATTCCACATGAAAATTACCAAGTACTCCCTCTTTTCTGAATAATAATAATAATAATAATAATAATAATAATAATAATAATAACAAATATAATAATAATTCAGCCATCGGCTTCTGAGGGTGACGAAAGCGACGAGACTTTGGCTAATCTCTTCAAGGAGCAGTCTGAGTCAGGGCAAGGTCAGATATCCCCGAATTGAAAAGCAGTTGAATACAGGTGTAAAAGGAGCGAAAATGTTATATTCGAAGTTTTGAGTTAATTGCTCCACGGAGAACTGAGATAAGAAATTGCGGGAATTCAAATGATGGCCTTTTTCCATTTCCTTTTTTTCTGAAAATATAAGTGGAGGAACTAGCACCACATTATTGTTAGTGGCACATGATGAGATGACCTTCTTAGAAGGAAATTATCCCTCGGTTTGAGGGTAGACGAGAGATCATTTCACTCCTAGCGAACAGTCTAAATTTTAATTTGCAATAATTAATTTCATTTTAATTGGAATTTCGCAGGTTCGCTTCTCGGTCGCGGGTACAAGTGGATCAAATGGGCGGCTAATGGGGGCAGGAAGAAGAAGGACAGCCATGAGGTGACTCGGACACACAAACATACAGACAGACAGACAGATAGACAAACAACGCATATCCTTGATTGACTTGTGCAATATTATGAACCAACGTGTAATTGCGATGTCACAGCTCTGTGAGAGGGAAAGTGTGCGAGTGAGATAAGTGTAGTAGACGGACAATTGGTGCAGCAATATTGTTCGTAATTAGTGTTATTTCTTTTCGAGTATAATATTGACTAAGCTTCTTGTAGGACGAAAGCAGCTCGCCCCTCAAACACAAGTGCAATAGCGTCGAGTTGAAGCAGATTATGGAGGAGGTTCGTGTGATCTACCATTTTCGATTTTAAAAAATATAATTATCGGTTAATTTTAATGTGATCTACCATTATCGATTATTTTTCTCGCCAATCTTGGCCCGTTCATACCTTGAAATCTTCCGGATCCTACCTGAAATAAAGCAGAATTATGTGTAAGACCACGGTCCCTTTATTTTGCGTGCAAGAAGCATCTCAGAGGGAAATAAGTCTACGACTTCACAAGTCTTGGCTACTGAGCGACGACTTTAAAGTCTAGAAAGTGCCGCTCCCCTGCCTCTAAGCGAAGCGAGTAGACTTATGAAGTCGTCGCTCGGTAGCCGGGAAGTCTACAGTCGTAGACATATTTCCCTGTGAGATCGTCCACCGTCGCGACAATTCGTTCATTCATAGTTTATTCCGTCAGAGTATCGCATACAAGAAAAATAACTGTGAATGGGGGCAAGAAACGGATGTCCGTCGACATAGTCGAATCGGTTTTGTGCATGGCAGCAAGGGTATGGGGAAGAAGGGTTAGAGCCAATTCTTAACAATTGATTCAGGGAAAAAGGAGTTGGGCTGGGAGCGGATGAATTTCCGGAAGGAATCTCGGGATAAATCAACCGAGGGGAAGGGGAAATAATAATTTTTTAACGCTTGAAATGAAGAGACCATGGTCTCACTTTTCTCACTCTAATAGGATGCACATGATTCCAAATCTGCAGACCAGGGTTAGAGCGAGAGAGTGTACAAAAGTGAGAGAGTCCCTCTCGATTTCACACGCTCTCTCACTCCAAAGGCCTTTCTGGATGGTTGACCGGCCGGTGGAATGATGTGGATGGACACTAATAATTAATTAGGTAATCAGGGGATAATTGGAATATCGATTTCAGAAGATGGTCGGTTCTCCCACGGCCTCCAAACAGCTCGTCTACTCTGCAGTGCGAGCTGCCTTTGGACGCAGTCCCGATGTCATTTGCTCACGGTGAGAAAATACACAATCCGCATAAGTTCCACCTCATGATTCCGCAGAGAGAGAGAGTGTGAAATCGAGAGGAACTCTCTCACTTTCGCGCACTCTCTCGCTCTAAGCCTGTGTCACGCCAGAAATCAAAATGGCTCCTGTAGAAGTTGCATTGGACGCGGAAAAGGCGAATTGGATACCTCCTTCGGTTTCCCAATTGGACTCCACTGATAGAGTGTTTCTCACTTTCCCACACTCTCTCTCGCTTACGACCCCTTTATGGAGGTGTAAAAATTCATTCAGATCCTCCTTCTCCTACATCGTCGTCTCTTCGCCGCTGTACTGCGAGCACAAAAAGGCGCCCTCGACGTGCTTTGTCTACTTCCAACCTTGATCTTTGATCGTTGGTCCTTGATCTTTGATCGTTGTTGTTTAGCACGGCGTTCTGCTGGCAAAATCCCAAAAACGTAAATTCATGATGAGACCATCACTCATTTACATGCTATTTCCACTTGCGACAATTCGGTGCTTAGAATTCCAAACTTTTGTTGTTGTTCACTCTAGATTCCACCGTAACCATCGATCGTATCCGTGTCAATCAATATCCAATCGTATCGTATCGTGATCGTATTACCGTATCAATCAATGTTGTTGTATGGCATTTTTAGGCCGCCCTTTATAGCAGCAAATTTCCCTCTGGCATATCCTCATACGGGTGTCCCCGCATTTTACTCCGATTTTATATATTTTTCTAATAAAGTATTTGCTTGAATAGTAATCCATGGCGGCAAATGTATATATTTTGCGGAAGGAAGTGGTAGATTAGCGAAAGAATAGTTCTTCTGGCGTAATCGATAGTTCGAGATTACAGGAGTTCGCTATCGAAAATAGGAAGAGACAAAATTGGGGGACTCAAAAACGCCAAACCACGCTCTTCGATTGGGGATGCGTTTCTTCGATCCAATGAGGTCAATTAATTTCAATTAAATATTTAGCACTTTCGACGTTGACGTCAGGTGAGCATTTTTTTCAGGTCGGGATCATTAATCTCAGTATGGACGGATCATTTCGGCTATAGTACACAGGACTATAGGACACAGAGTGTCTCTCTGTGTCCCTCACTCACTCTTCCCTCCCCCTCACTCTGTGTGTGTGGCTGGGGGTTGTGCGGTCGGCGCTGGGAATGGGTGCCCGGCTGTGAGTGAGCTGTGATCGGTCTTCTTCCCATTCACAGGCCATCTTCTTTGAAGTGCGGCCACTCATATTAAAATAAATATCTATACGAAATCATAAATGAAGAGTGGCGACTTTAAAAGTCTAATCTGCTCGATCCGTAATTGACATCGAAGTTTTCGCTGGCCAGCTTAGATTTATGGAGTCGTTGAAATATTTGAGCATAGTCAGTGGGAACTGCACAGCATTCGAAACAGAGTCGGCGAGAACGAGTTAGAGAAAGAGAGAGATGGCGAGAGCGCGCGCCAAACGAGAGTGTCAGACAACGAGAGACGTTCTTGGCATGGTGCCAACTGGATGCTGTGAACTGGTCAGGGAGCATTCATTTAATACTCCGATCCATCCACCATCGAACCAATCGCGCGAGCCGGTATATAGACGAGATGTATGACATAATTGGCGTATTACGCAACTACCTAAGAGAATGTACACACGACCCAATTCATTCCAACCCAAGGGAGAGGGACATTCGGCTCTGTTTTGGGGAAAAAGTACTTTTTCGTTGCAACATCTCCATTATTTTCGAACAAAGGATGTTATTTTCAAGCATTTGAGACTGATATTTGAGTTTGGGAACTAGAGTGATTCCTGGAAAAAAGGCGGAAACCGTAGAATTCCCCCCCCCCCCGGAATATCTCTTGCTACATTTTCCAATTATAATCTGAAGCGCGTGAGATTTCTCTCTCTCTTTGTACAAACGATGCTTATGAGCGATGTCATGCACTCTCCGCATTTAAAGCGCTCTCTCTCGCTCGCTCTAACCGCCGAGAGAGCGTGCGAAATGGAGAGCGCTCGCTAACGAGCGTAAGTCGAGACTCCGTCCGGCGCGGTCAGACTAATGACCAAGCCCCTTCTTATTATGGTGCCATCGGCTACTGTATACACGATTACATCATAACTATGCAATACTGCTTGCAAAGAAAAAAAACACAAGAAAGTGAGAGTTTAGGTTCGACAAAATTAAGGGGTTATAAACACTAATATTGAGAGAGAGTGTTAAAACGAGAGTTCGACTCTCCTGTTCTCACACGCTCTCTAACATTAGTGTTGTACATTTGAGACAGTAGTAGTTTTTGACCATTCGAAATCACCTTTCTTGGGGAACAAAGGAAGGTTAACTACGAAGCAGAGAACTGTTCCGAAACGGAGTCGAAACGTTTTTGTTCTTTTTTTGTTTAGACATTTCTAGTGGTCAGCACTAGACAGTAGTATTTTTCTTTGTGAGTAGATGGAATGACTAACAGGTGTGCTGACAAAGACAGGTGCAAAGTGCACCAATCTCGAGGGAAATAGGGGAAAAGTACGAGTTCGTTACTATCATTATAACGTTATTATTGAGTCATGATCAGACTCTCCTCATTCTACATGATCTCTCATCGATCAGACAGCGCGACAGAGCATGCAGAATAGAGAGAGTCAGACCATTACTCTCATTATTCGAAGATTATTGAGGACGCTCGTTGCCAGGGGCGATGGAATCTCTGTTATCACTCTCAGGGCGTATTCCCGAACTCTTATGCCATCTGTTTTTCACCACAAACCACTCGTTCACTACCCTCTGGTGTTTTGCTCCGTTGATATCCCAACTAGCCTCCCAAAAACATCAAAGTCGAAGCAGGGGATCCCATTGGGAGGAAAATGTGACTCAATGGGATCCCAACATTTTTCCCAATGGGGGGCGAATTGGGGGCAAAAACACCAGAGTCTCATTCTGTCTCTCTGTCTCCCCACACGCTCAATGTCGGAAATTATTCGTCATTCCATAGTTTCCTCTGACAGCGAAGTAGAAAAGCACAAGGTGGAGAGATGAAAACGATTCGCGACCTCTGTTCGTTCGCACAGAGAATGTCTGTCATATATGGCTCCTGAACTGCGTTTGTATGTCAGATATAACATACAGTATGTTATATATAACATACAAACGCAGTTCAGGAGCCATATATGACATACATTTCTCTGAGTGCGGGGCCGGTAGACGCTATATTATGTAGTCCTCTCATTTTTTGCGTGATCTATCGCCTTTGGTAAACACAGTAAGTAGCGTTTTATCATTTGGAACAATCATACAATTATACATGTGCGAAATAGGAAGGTTCGTTTTGCACTTTTCTTGGAAAAGGTACGGATATTCTCAATGATAAGCTTCCACTTGAAACGTCCCAGGAAAAGATAGGGATTAGGCCGGCGAGCCTTCCCCAAAACATTTTGGCTACCAATATCTCTCTTTTAGTCGCGCGGATTAAAGTTTTCTTTTTATGTATCTACGGTGTAATGTCAAGATGTTAATCAGAAGTATTATTATGAGCATTTTAATTTTTTTCGCAGTAGTGAGAAACTGCGAAAGTGTGGATCTCACATTGGTCTTTCAATTTTTTTCGCTGTACGTTCCGGCTTCTTTTGATCAAATTTCGGTGTGCAAATAGTCAGGTTCGTGGATCACTCGTCGGATCGCGCAACATTGTATGACGATCCCCCTTCACACGCTCTCTGTCCCCTGAATCTCCAGAAAGGGGTCGGGAATAAGAGATTATATAAAAACGAGAGAGCACTCAAGTTCTCACTATCTCTCCTACTGCTGAGCCCCATTCTGGAGGGTATACTAGGCGGAGGAATGATGTGGAAAGGGAGATCTCTCTCTCTCTCTCTCTCTCCCATCCCCATCCTATCCATTGTTTCAATCCAATGTATCCTCCGTTCGAGCATGTAGGTCGACAAATCACTGCACTTTTTTTGAGCGATTCAAATGCTGTGTGAATTCATGCTTCCTTACTATATTCACAACTCCAGAAAAGGGCCAGCGATTGTGTGAAAGTGAAAAAAATGGTTCTCAACCCTCCTCATTTCACACACTCTCTCGTATCGTATTGGGCAAACTAGAGAGCGTGTGGAATGAGGAGGGTGGAGAACCGTTCTCCTAGTAAATTTGCGAGCCTTTAAACAACACTCTCTTGCTACCGACCCCTTTCAAGAAGCTTGTGGAATGACGTAATCCCCCCATACTCTGTTATCCCCCTGCATTAAGACGGTCTCGCCCGTGCGAAAATTTCGGCGACGACGGTATTTCTCTCTCTCTCTCTCTCCGCCTCGATAAGATGGCTTTGTTTCCTAATGAGGACTGAGCGCCGACGCTGTACGCTTTTTTCAGCCTATTTTCGCCTTTTTCGCGACCGCAACCTGCCAGTTTTTCCCACAGCATTGGAAGGCCGAACCGGATTGGGAGGCCGAACCCGACTTACGGCTTCCCTTCCACCTAGAGTTTTAAAACGACTCCGAATCTCATCATTTCACACAATCACTCATCTTTTTATGCAATGCTAGCACCATAACATCTTTTCTCGCTGTCTGACCTCTCATTTTCCCATGCTCTCTCACCGTATCTCTCGTCGTCTGTCGTGTTCTGCACTGCATGTCTCGTAAACGCGAGCATTTGGCGACAAAGACGCCACTAGACTCGGTCTTTATTCCGCCCACTTTATGGTCAGAGCCAGCGAGAGATCGTGCGGAATGGAGAGGGTCAGACAGTCGGCTAAAGTTTAGAGAGCGAGAGAGCGGAGGTGAGAGAGTCGGCCGGACACAACGGAGTCATTTATACCCTACCTCGTCTAGACTCTCCTCGTTTTGCCTGATCTCTCATCAGCCACTTGTTTAGGCTAGAAACGTGTATGTCTCATTTTTGCTAGTTCAAAGATCAATTATTCGATGCGTAATCTGATGATTCTACAATGCGCACACTTATTACTCACGCTTCGGTTGAGATATCCCGACTTCTTCTGATAAACGTGAATATGACTTCAGCTTGTGATGCGACTCTTTCCGTCTAACGCTCAGACTCTTTTCTAGACAATGAATTACGATTCGAAATGATTAAAATTTATAAATTTCGATTTTTTAATAGTGTAACCGTACTACCTATTTTTTCAAAAAAATCTATTTACTGCTTTTTTCTGCTCTGCTGTCCATTTCTACGCACAAAAACCTCGAACCGCCTCCCCATGGGACCAATTCCGATAGGGGGGAGCTGTCCTATTAGTTTACCCCCGTCTTTAACTATCTATCTCTCTGCGTCTCTTCATTTCGCCCGCTCTCTCTCGTTCTCTGCCCGCCCAATGAGTGTGTTGTGTTGAGAGATCGCACACTCGGTGCGCCGTGCACTTCCCTAATTGCCGTTCAATCCGCTCAGGTACCCTCCCGAGGCTCATTCTCCCCTCATCAACTCGTCTATGAGGTCTGCTCCCTTGTCTCGTTTTTTTCCTACTCGTTTTTTCTTCATTCTAGGCCCTGGCACGTAATTGTTTTCGAGCACACCAAAAAAATAACATGGGTGATTAGTGCAGCAACCAGAAAGTAAGCGGATTACGGTAACTGATGATTCAGGGTCATCGTCTTGCTGATCGTTACGGTAGCTGGGGAGGCGTCGAATCGATTCGGGAGGCGGAAAAGCAGCCACAGTCGACACCCACATAGACACTATTATGAGGAGGACGATAGGCGCGTTTTTTTTTAAAATTATTTATTTTTGTGATACGACAGCAATTAAATCCACTTATCTGGTAGGTGTTGTAAATTGAAAACCTCCAGTAGCCGTCGGGTGAGCGGGGTTTCCCTTTATAAATGCTTGGCTGAGCCATGGAACACAAAATATTGTTACTTGGACGAAAAATGAAAAAAAGGGCTTTTTGTTTTCTACGAAGGTAAAAATTTCGATAGATTTTCGAGAGAGGGAACATTCGCGTGATTATTGAGTGATTCTAGCGAATGCACATTTTCTGCTCATTTTTCATTAATGAGAAAATAATACCAGCAAAATAGCGTGCCTGCTACACGCAATTTAATTTTTTTTTTCGAAATTTACCAATTGGGCTGAAATATCTACCAATTCACTAATTCGTTCAAAATGTAAAAAAAAAATATAGAATGTACGCGTTAAACACGAATGAGTTCGCACTTTGCATGATTTTAAAAGAGTCAGGAGCGTGACCAGGAGAATACTCTGGAATTTATTTCCAGCCTGGATCCCGATAAGAAAAGAGAAAATTCCAACCTGGAATCAGGCAGGGATCCAGCTAGGAAAAATACCGGAATACGCTCTCTAGATTCTCTCACTTTCTCGCTTCAAACCTTTTTCGGATATGCAATTGCGCACTGCTTACAACTAGAAAGTTAACATGCCGAAATATGCCAGATAAACTATAAAATGCAAAGCTGTCAAAATCGGTTTATAAAATAGCAAAATAAATATTTTTTTAAACTAATATGAAGAGAACATTAGTGTTTATAACCCTGCATAGTTTTAATTAGTGGTAGGAGAAATTTGTGGTTTTTATGTGAGGGGACGACGCGGGTTTCGCACTTTCTAAGTGTAGAAAACCGTCCAGCAATTGCACTCGGCCACTACCACTTTTATGCTCCGCAATTTAGCCCCCGGTCTCTCTCTCTCTCTCTCTCTCCCCTTCTCTCTCCTCTCTCATGTCTCATCGCAGATCAAGTTGTCTGCAGAAGATAAAGTGAGTTAGCAAGGGGCCGTTGGCGTTTTTGGTCAGGCATTCCGACCCTGAGTTATCCTATGCTTGAGTAAAGTTATGTGTGCTTGAATTTTGATTCTTCTCCAAGCATCATGGATATGAAAGGGTATGAAAGGGGCTGAAGGGTATTGAAAGCTGTTCGAAATGCGAGCAAAAGAACATAGACCGCACTGTGAGCGAGAGAGTGTGTGAAATGGAGAGAGAAGATGACGAGTTCGTTTCCAATAGTTTTCCGTAAGAGCACCGTACTTCAGTTCAGCACTCCCGGCCCCTTTCTGGAGACTAGACTAGGCGGGGGAATGCCGAAATCGCCGCAAACAAGCACCTGCCAAGTCAGCACTCTGGTAGCATACTCGGAACCCTCTTTTCTCTATTTTTTTTTCTCTCTCTCTATCTCTCCCCCACTCTTCTTGGGGTCCTCTAGTCTCCAAATCTTCCAATTTCCCAGTCCACTGCCTAAATTATTCAGACCAGTAGACTCCTAAGGGGAGGAGTTGTAAGCGATACATGTACCGAAAGACAGCGTATCCTCGAGATCTGGGGTAGTATATGCGAACAAGGGGGCGGGGCTTCGAAAACTAGTGGGCGGAGCTTGGACGACCTCTCTCTCTCTCTTGCCTGCGCCGTGAATCTGAGGATTGGGCTGATTAGTGTGGCAAACGGTCAAAATCATGCTCAAATCGTAGTCAACCGCTCTATTTCGCCAGTTTTCGCCGAAATGAGGAAGCTCCTGATCCTACTCTGGTTGGTGCAACTGAGGTAAGTGTGTTGGCAAAGTGCCAATAAACTTGTTGGCAGAGTGCCAATATACTTTCGGCGAAAATGACACTCTCTCACTTGCGCGCGCTCTCTCGCCGGTAAGGTAAAGTGAGAGTGCGCGCGAAAAGCGGAGAGTGCGGATGCGCCCTACCGGAAATGAGCGAGAAAGCACATGGGGAAGCGCCAATTTCTTTTTAACTTATGACTTCCCCGTTCAGCATCCGGGGCGTTTTGCTTTATTTATAGTGCGAACTGCAGTGAAAAATGGCCTGAAAACTGAGAGATACGGGGAATCCGGCTCGCTAAATTGGAATTAGGACATCCTTGAATGGTCCGCAACTCTCAATCTGAGTTAGGGACGAATGTTTTCCGCTTGAAATAGGCCTGAAATTGCATTTTCATTATTGATTTTGTTTGTTTTAGTGAGGAAGATGCGCATTCGGACACGCAAATCATCACGTCGATGTTGAATGGAAGTGGGTACGACTGGAGGGTGCGACCGCCCGGCATCAATCTATCCATGCCAGGTATCGTTTTCAATAATAATAATAATAATAATAATAATAATACTTTATCTACGCCCAAGGCGCAACAAGATTAGAAATTTGACTAGAAATAAGGGAAGATGAGGGCAAGACTCTCCGAATTTCACTTGGGATTATGTTAGGATTATCAGGAAACCGGCCACGTACTGTGTAATTGGTAAAATACACTAGGGTTGGTCAAATCGGTTCCTGCCCTCTTCATTTCACACATTCTGTCGTCAGCCGGCTGGCGCAGAGAGTGTGTGAAATTAGGAGAGCAGGAACCGATTTGACCAACCCTAAAACACAGCATTCGAAACCGAGTCAGAGAGAACGAGTTAGAGAAAGAGAGAGATGGCGAGAGAGCGCGCTAAATAAGAGGGTCAGACAACGAGAGACGTTCTTGGCATGTTGCCATCTGGATGCTGTGTAAAAGACACTACGCAATCGCTTTCTTGACAATCCTTCAAACAACGAAACATTGTGACAACAAAAATGGGAGAATTTCCAAAGTCAAGCTAGAACGGCCGAATTTTATGATGAGTAAGTAAATGCTTTGAGAATTCTCCCCTTTTATCGCAATTTTTTTCCCCGTTAAAAATAATTCCCCCGTTTTTTTGATAGTGAAATTCCGCCCATGAAATGTGTCCAACATTACTCCGGTCTTTTCAATACTTTATCAAAGATTGCCTGGTGATGACGTTAGGACTCCCGCGCCCGTGTCGCAACTTTTAGGTTATTACCTAGAGATGACGTGCAATACCAGTAGTACCCGTATCTCCTCCTTCCTCTTCCTTCCTTTTCTTCTTCCTCTGTGTTTGCTCCTCTGTGTCCAAAAGCTAAAATATGCGCGAAAAGTGCGCTGGCAAGGTGAGAAAAACGTAAGAAAAGTACTGAAAGAGAGGCGAAAATCGAATTTTTGATTTTTTTTTCTTTGAATTCGCGCAGAAATGTATAAAATATATACAAATTATGTTGCATGTCTTCAAAACGCGTATGTTGTATGCAGAAAATATTTTTTTAATAGACAAAAACTATGAAAGATGTACAAATTTTGCAGGAAATCACGGTCCGGTCGTGGTCGACGTCAACATGCTCCTGAGAAGGTAATTTTTTTTTAAATAATTTCATTTTCTATTATTGTTCCCGATTTGACCATCATTTGATGCATTTTTCTTCATTTCAAACCGTATTCGTTTTCTCTCGTTACAACGCCCGGTAAGATTTCTCCAGAACGGACTAACTAATTAAGCTAATTAAGAGCGTTGAAAGCAAGATGATCACTCTCTCACATTCACCCACTCTGATTTTTTTCCTTACCCATTTAGGGGTTAGAAATCGAGTGCTCTCAATCAATGATAGAGTAGGATGCCTTTGCTAGTGTCTTCCTGTTATGATCACCACCTCTCTTTTCATCACTCAAAAGATTCAAGGGCGCCCGAAAAATGTGATTTTGCGCGCCTTTTCATTCATAGTCTGCCGAAAAAGGCACACAAGTTAGGGGGGGGGAGCGCGAGCTTAGAGGGTCAGAGAAAAGACTTCTTTATATTAGGAGTAGAAGAGGAGGGAGAGGGAGAGAGTTTGCTCGGCTCTGAGCCTATTAGATCCCCTGTTGTGGAATAAGTAGGAAGTTGTGTGCTGGAGGGAGGGGAAAACATAGAAAAGAGACCACACAAGGTTGCATAAGGATGATGTCATCCTTAAAAAAATACTTGGATTTTTCTGGGTGCTATAGGGAATTTAATGAACCCGAAAACTTTTTTGTTAGCTTCCGATTGTTTCCTAAATGAAGTTTCTACCCATCGTCTCTCAGGATTTGTCAAACCCGGCTCGAGTAATTCGTTCAGTATCTCCAAGATCGACGACGTCAACATGGAGTACTCGGTGCAGCTGACGTTCCGTGAGGAGTGGATCGACGCACGACTCGCTTTCGGCGTCGAGGGAGCACCCGGTAAGCCAGCCTTATTTGTCATTGGAAATAGCGAAATTCCGCCTCGCTCTCCTCGTTTCGCACACTATCTCGCTTTCTATGACCCATTAGTCGCGCCAGGATGACTGGTTGTTGTGATGAGTTCATTGTCATCCCCCGGAAAAGGCGCGCACTGGAATAAGGTAGTTGAGCGCGGGGATACGGTAGGTATCTATGCTCTAATGCTCATATTCGTCCCGCAAATCATGCTCACTCAATCAGAAAGATATGCGGGAGAGTGTGCAAACGCAAAAGTGGCTCTCGCAACTGGCCCCATTCTGGCGGGCATGAATCTCTTTGATTTCAGATTACGACCGACTGCCGGACTTTGTAATTTTGCCTGCCGGGGAGCAAATTTGGATGCCCGACACTTTCTTCATGGTTCGTTTTTTTCAATTAAATTTACTGTTTCGTAACATTCCACCCACAAAAGTGTGAGACAAAAAGAGTCCTTCCCCTTTGTACACGTTTTCTCACTCCAAACCCCTTTCGTAATGCTGTCGCTAGTGCTCGGCATACGCTCCACACATCATTCCACAGGCCGGTCAACTTTACAGAAAGGCCTTTGGAGTGAGAGAGCGTGTGAAATCGAGAGGGACTCTCTCACTTTTGCACGCTCTCTCGCTCTAACCCTGCTCTGTAGGTTTGGAATCATGTGTCCAGAAAGGGCTCGGGCGCGATGAGTGCGGGCTAATGAGAGAAGACTCCTTTTCTGGCAAAAAAAAATCTAGGCCGAAGAAAGTGGTAATGTCAAACCCGGCTCGCGTAAAACCCTCTCTTCCCACATGATTCCAAACCAACAGACCAGGGTTAGAGCGAGAGACTGTGCAAAAACGAGAGAGTCCCTCTCGATTTCACACGCTCTCTCACTCCAAAGGCCTTTCTGTAAGGTTGACCGGCCTGTGGAATGATGTGTTCCTCCTTTCAGAACGAGAAAACTGCGCAGCGGCACACTATCGACAAGCCGAATGTGATGATTCGCGTGCACAAAAACGGGACGATCCTCTACTCGGTGCGAATATCGCTGACCCTGTCGTGTCCCATGCATTTACAGGTGAGAATTGCATCATCACTATGCAATAGTGTTGTTATTTGGAATAATGCTATTCGCGAATAACAAAGGTTATTCGCGAATAACCCTTTGTTATTCTCGAATATGATTATTCCAAATAACAACACTACTATGCAATACCTATTTTTTTCGTAAACCGCAATTGTAAAAAAAGAATTAATGTTTTAAATAAACATTATCATGATTATACGGGCAATATTACGTCGTCACAACGTAAAATGATGATTTTTTTTGCAAAATTATTGGTACGTTATTCAAAGCGATTTATTGCTGATTCCCATTCAATGAACTGAAGATGACGTCATCACCTCAAAATAATGTGTATTACATTACAGGACTACCCGATGGACATGCAGAGGTGCAACATCGAGATGGGCTCGTATGCGTACACCACAGACGACATTAGTGAGTCAAGTGTGGAAAGATTACACAAACCCACATCATTCCACCGCCCGGTCAACCTTACAGAAAGGCCTTTGGAGTGAGAGAGCGTGCGAAATCGAGAGAGATCCTCTCACTTTTGCACACTATCTCGCTCTGACCCTGGTCTGTATGTTTGGAATCATGTGAAACCCATTTCGTGAACGTTCCCTTTAAAAATTGTGATGTAAAAGAATCTTATAGTCCGGTGGAATTTTAATTAATTTTCAGCCGGATTGCACGCATTTCAAAGTTACAAATAAGAATAAAAGTGTGTCAATACTTTTCGGTAATACTCTGAAATATGTTGTACCTAAGGCCTCTTGTTCAGATAAGTAAGATTTCCGCAAAATTGATGGCGTTTTGTTAGAAATACATCACATTATTGTGGAGTAATATCAACCTATTACGTAATGATGACGCAATATTACGCGTATTACATTGCGTTTCAGTGTACGTATGGAAGCGTGATTCCGAGATGCCAGTTCAGCTGAAAGCCGGACTCGCAAAATCCCTGCCCTCCTTCCAACTTGTCTGGTAAGGGTTACTGTAGGCATCTGGTAAGGGTTACTGTAGGTCTCTCGAAAGGGTTACTGTAGGCATCTGGTATGGGTTACTGTAAGCATCTTGAAGTGATAGGAGTACGGTAGATCTCCTAAGAGTCGCATTGACAAGCGTGTTTTGTCGTGTACAATGGATCTGCTAATAGTTACGTCATACAGATACAGTAGCTAGATGCTCTCCCGATCGCCAACTGACTTCTTGTCAGGTTCAACACGTCCGACTGTTCATCGAAAACCACCACCGGAACGTACAGCTGCTTGAAAGCGACGTTGGAACTGAAAAGGCAGTTCAGGTTCGTACCCAAAATACCTTGTCCCGGAACCAGAACCAAACAGTGTTAGCACCACAGTCCCGACATGGGTCGGTACCGAGTACCGTCATTTGCAGTTACTACCTGCTGCAACTGTACATCCCTTCTACGATGCTCGTGATCGTCTCATGGGTTTCATTCTGGCTGGATCGATCGGCTGTTCCAGCAAGAGTAACACTTGGAGTGACGACATTGCTGACGATGACTACTCAAGTGAGAAGGGAGGGAATTACTCGAGACGGGTTTTACAACAATTTCTGATACTTAGGAAATCTCGAAAGGGAGTGTGCATGCTTCCACGAAACGGAACGTTACCACAAAATGGTAGTGTTTCAAACCGATGCACTCTTTTCCTTCTCAACCTTCTTAAGTGGTAGTCCGAACTACAAGACGCGAATCGCGCGTGTTTCAGACTTTAAAAAAATAGAAGGATAGAAATTGATCTGACGGATTACGGTATACTATCTAATTTAGGCCTCTGGCATCAATGCCAAGCTCCCGCCGGTTTCCTACACGAAAGCTATCGATATCTGGATTGGAGGTGGGGCGTTGCGTTATTATTAGGCAATCAAAAAATGGTTGAAACAACGCTTGATGATCATGTATGAATCACATGCAATTCGTGCATTGTTGCGTCATCACGAGGTACGGTAATCGATTATTTCAGCTTGTCTGATGTTCATCTTCGGCGCTCTGCTTGAGTTCGCATTCGTCACCTACATTTCATCCCGGAACTTCTACCGGAGTGAGTTGTTTGCTGTCCTCCAGAAAGGGGTCAGCGACGAGAGATCGTGTGAAGATGAGAGATCATACCTTTCACTGTCGTGCAATCTCTCCCCTACTGGATTCCTAAATCTCATTGATTGTGAATGCATTTCGGTACTGTGAGCCCATTTAGAAGCTTCTGTCAACACGAATATATCTAACTAGTAAGGATATTCAAATTAGTCATTTTCTAATACATTTTAATGGTTATTATTTAAATAATTATCAGGCAGTAGAGTGGATGCGAAGGCTACGCTCGTCGTGCCGGACATGAACGAACAACCGCTCATCATCTCCAATAATCATGTGAGTGCGCCTCCAGAAAGGGGTCGGGGTGGAGAGATTGAAGAAAGTGTGGAGAGACAGCTTTCCCACACACTGCCTCTCACTCCTGACCCTCTTTGTTTTTTTTAAGTTGCGAGAAGACTGTGCACATGCGGTGCTATGCGAGACAAAAAAAAGTGTGTGTATGTGCAAAACAGGAATCACTCTCTCGCCGCTTATCCCTTTCTGGGTGGTTTTCGAATCATCTAAAATCGATATTCAGGTCGATGCTCGCATGAATGAGGTGTGGATTCGACAGCAAGGCATGGACGGTCCCGTGTACATTCTGGCCAATCGAAGGTGGGCATTGTGCGCATTTGCTTTTGGCATCACGCAGATATGCCATGTTTTTACTACGATAGCAGTCCGTTCTACGAATACTGTATACAGTTATATCTTTGATCTATGACGGGTATCGATTAGTTGATGTTTGATCTTTGATCTTTGATTTCTCCAGGCAGAATACGTGCGACACGGTCAAGTCTTTCCTCAAGCGACTTGTCATCTACAAGTGGTTACGCAGCAAATTCGGCGTCAGCGATAAAGCGAAGCGGGCGGATCTACTGTCGAGTAAGTCACACCTCCAGAAAGGGGTCGGGAGTGAGACTCTCTCGGTTCCACAAGCTTTCTCGCTGCTGACTGTGCGTTCTGGCGAGTTGGATCGTTGTGTCGGAGAGAGGAAGAGTAGAGGAAATGATGAGACTCGGCCACACTATCTCATGTTTTCATTAGAGCTTCAATCAGAATGAACACACTGAGAGGTGTAAGAAGTGAATGTTCTCTTTTTTCTGACCGGCCGATGGCTAACGTGTTAATTAATCAACTAATTAAGTTAATTAATTAACTTGGCAGGACTGGCGTTCCCCACGCTTTTCTTCCTCTTCAACATTGCCTACTGGGTGAAGTACTACGAGGCGGAGAAAGTGCGCACCGTCGGCTATTACGTAAACGAGGAAGGCACTGGAGCGCCCGTTAGCAAGATGTGATTACGGTAGATAGTTGGTTACGGTAGCCTTGGCACCGTGCCAAAACCCCAAATTCCCTTACCCCGCGTTGAACAGGTGCCAGTTTGTCACGCGCTCCTCGACAACTGTACGGTTTTGAAGATTTGGAATTTACAAAACATATGCATGGTGATCGTTGGCATAGTGCCAAGTTTCTCGCTCTCTCATCAACTTTCAATGTATTTCGTCTGGTGCTCAGGTAGACACCCATTTCACATAGCTGTCCCGGTGTACTTTGAATTTTGTTTTAATAATCTACAAGCTTTATTCCATCTCCCAGACACCCGCCTCAAACCCCTTTCTGGCGGTTTGAAGACGAGTGTTCTGTGGGATCAATTCACGTTTCCCCGTTGCTCGGTGACAACGTATTGCTTCTCTCAAACGTGAGTCATCCCTATCCCCCCCCTTTCCCTTCGCTAGATCTCTGTTTTCGGGTGTGTATTCACGTGTACATTTATCCATTTCGGACCATTCCCGAGAACAAAGCACTCAATCGTTCGTTGAAACTGTCAAAATTTATCAAGTTGTATTATTGTTTCCTTATCAAATTATTATATTCATGATAAATACAATATTATTGAGTTATTACAAATATAATGAAATAGAGAGTGCACAAAGTTGTCTTCTTCGTATACTGTATCTCTTAAATTAAAAAAAGGTCCCAGCACGATTTCCCTTAAAAGTATCGCCGACTGACAAAGTGCTTTAAATTCGAAAAGACGAGAACAACATTTTTCGCGCTTTATTTGTTTGTTTTATCGATTGTGTATAGTTTTGGTGATTGATTTATTTAATATTTCTACAGGTAATAACACTTGCACAGCAATGGCACAGCAAGGAGACGGAGGACACCTTTTCCACGCCGGTGAGTTGTTTTTTTTCGTCCCGTTCTGGCGGCTACTTTTTGCCAAACTTCGATTTTTCTTTGTCTTGTCCGTAATATGTCATCTTTCAGCCGATGGTAGCGCACAGCGCTTCCTCTTCACCTCGGAGTCCGTATCTGAGGGGCACCCGGACAAGATGTGCGACATTATTTCCGACACTGTCCTCGACGCCCACCTAGCCCAGGACCCGAACGCCAAGGTTGCTTGCGGTAAGTCGGAGCCCATGTGGCTGATTGACTCACGTGGAAATGAGAGTTGAATGACCTGGTACTTTGCCGCAATTTTAGAGACCGTCACAAAAACTGGAATGGTTCTTCTGGCTGGAGAGATCACGAGCAAGGCGGTCGTCGACTACCAGAGCCTCGTCAGAAACGCCGTTAAGAAGATCGGATTCGATGACTCCAACAAAGGCATGTTTCTTAATCATCGACTAATCCATGAATCATTTTCCAACCACTTGCGTCAGAATTGCACTAGTGTAAAGTGCACTTTGCTCAGGATTCGACTACAAGACGTGCAATGTGCTCGTTGCACTCGAGCAGCAGGCGCCCGAGATCGCCAGTGGTGTTCATGTCGGCAAGAACGAGGAAGATGTTGGAGCCGGAGACCAGGTATTTTAAAAAAAATCTTGTAAAATATGATTACCTCGATTGAGTGGGACAACGATCCGTGTGTGTATTGATTATATATAATCAGTTCTAAATCATTTTTCCTTGTCAGGGACTCATGTTCGGCTACGCCACTGATGAGACGGAACAGGCAATGCCTCTATCTCTCGTTCTGGCTCACAAGCTCATGGAGAGACTGCACCAGCTGCGTCGTAGCGGAGTTCTCGACTGGGCTCTTCCCGACAGCAAGTCTCAAGTGACAATCGAGTACGCCTTCGACGGAGGAGCGTGCGTGCCCCTCAGAGTGCATACCGTGGTCATCTCTGCCCAGCACAAGAGCTCGGTCACTCTGGAGAAGCTCCGCGAGGAACTCATTGAGCACGTCATAAAGGTATTGCCATTGGAATGTTGTTTAAAAATATTGTTTTTTTGTTGTGAAATATCGTGGTTTTAGACAGTGAATGCGATTTTAAAATATTTCGGAAAGTAAAAACAAGTATATATCTTCTACGTAAAATATCCGCATGTAAATGTTTAATTTCAGAGCGTCATACCCGCACATCTGATCGACGAGCAGACCATCTACTACCTCAATCCCTGCGGATCCTTCTGCATCGGTGGACCTCAGTCCGATGCCGGCCTTACCGGCAGGAAGATCATCGTCGACACTTACGGAGGATGGGGAGCCCATGGTGGCGGAGCCTTCTCTGGCAAGGACCCCACCAAGGTGGACCGATCGGCTGCGTACGGTGCCCGCTGGGTGGCCAAGTCGCTCGTCAAGGCCGGAGTGTGCCGTCGCTGCCTCGTGCAGGTGTCGTACGCCATTGGAGTTGCGAAGCCTCTGTCCATCACCATAATCTCGTACAACACCTCTCCTCTCAGCGAGGTAGAGCTGCTCGAGATCGTCAACGAGAACTTCGATCTCCGCCCCGGAATGCTCATGAGGGTTGGTCATTTTCCTTTTTTTCGCTAGCTGACTGTCGATTTAGTCTCAATGCATAGTGAAAGTACAATAATTGTAGGACCTCGGCCTCAAGCGTCCCATCTACGAGCAGACTGCTCGCAACGGCCACTTCGGTCACGAGCACTTCCCGTGGGAACAGCCCAAGGAGCTCAAGATCAAACCCGAGCTTCTCGCCAAGATTAAGTCTCGCGAGGCCAACGGAATGGGCGGGCAGGAGGCTTGATCTGCCCATTAACTCTAAATACCTCATGTATTGATTTATCCCATTACTTTATGTTTTATTGTTGTCGTGAGCTTCCTCACTCCGTTGTGTCCATTACAGTGATCCTCTGTTTCGCGTGCAATGATATTGCAAGTCCCACCATAATGACTTTAATAACTCCGCATACTACTGTTAACAGACTCCGTCAGCTTTATTATTTTGCTAATAGCAGCATTTTGTTCATGACAAATAAATCTTTTTCTTCAAAAAAGTTGTACACGCACCGAATGTTTCCTTGATACGCCTTATTTGGGCAATGAAGTTGAACAAATAAATAGAAATAGATGAGCAAAATCTACTTTCTCTATTGTGCATGCAGTTCTTCAAGTCATTTCCAAATCGATAGACATCGGGACACTTTATCAACAAGTAGAACAAGAACAATATAGTCTATGAACAAACATAATGGTGTCTAGCGTATTGATCTACTTGCCACCAGCAGGGGCGCAGTCGAGTTTGCCTCTGATGATGTTGGCCTTGACCGAGATGAGATCTCGTCGACGACCGCCTCGAACCATCACCTGCAGAGGAAAATTGTAGAAGAGATTACGGTAGCTGATAGTTTTTTTAGATAACTACTGTAAATGGCGATAATGAAGGAGATTACGGTGCTGTTACATACATGGGCTGCAAAGTAGTCAGCAGCAACACTACCACTCTCGCTTTTTTGCAGCATATTTCACCCGATTTTTTGACCAACAGAAATATTCCAGCCTTCTTTTCGACGTACGATCACCAATACCCAAAGGTGCTCTTCATTAACAGAAGATTCTGCCCTCTACATCTTGCATGGAGAACAGATGGAGCATGCGATCCAACGGTCAAAAAGTTATATCGACGGGTTTCAATAAATTTTACTGAAATTTTTTCAAAGAGAAAAAACTCCATACATTCAGATTTTTGATTCAACCCACTTTTTGAGCTAACGATCTTAAAGTTAGTGGCGAAGTAAATAGTGACCCGCTGTGTTTATAATTTTTTTAATAGAAAGAGAACAAAATTCTATGATGTGGGTATTTTTTAAAGAAATAAACTCAATATTTAGCCGGCCACACCATTTATGGTAAGACTACAGTACTCCGGCCGAGATTAAAAAAAGATCTCATTTTTGATAATTAGAACTGGGATTATTCCATTCATTCAACTGATTCATTCAACAATTGCACGATTGTCGTTTTGACAGAGCTTGCGCCGTGCAATAATATAAAAAAAACGAATAAAATTTTTGAATTACTAAAGCACAGAGTGTCAGACTGTTGGAAATGCCCCCATTAGCATGGCGGTGAAATATGTTAATCTAATTCCAGACTACGCATAATTTCTGGTGTGGAAGCTTGTCGGATTGTGAGCGAATTGCTCGGAAATCAATTCATAATTTATAAATGAGGTCAAAATTGAAAAAAAAAATGTAAACTGGTCAAGTTGCTGGAACATGCTATGCAAATTTCCCATCTCTCATCTCCACAGAGGAGATAGCTTTTGAAGTTTTATAAAGCTATCTCCGATTCGATGAGAAAAGCTTCGCCCATGCCGATTTTTCGGAACCTCCCCCAAGGCACGTTACAAAAACTTGACCAGTTCTGAATTTTCGATTTTTTTTGCCTTTCTGGTCGATTATAAATATTATATTGTCAAAGTTAGCATAAATTATTTTATAATTGATTAATAAAGCCATAATCGAAAAAAAAATAAGAATTGGTCAAATATTTGGAACGTGTCTTGGAGATGTTGCGAAAAATCGACATGGTTGTAGATTTTCTTCTCGAGGAGGAGATAGCTTCTGAAAAAAATCAAACGCTATCTCCTCTCTGAAAATGAAAGATGGTGAGATGAGAAATTTGCATAGCATGCCCAATCAGTGATGAGCGCTCCCCTAGGATCGGGGTGCCGAAATTGCGAAATATGCTAATGTGCATTTCCTACGAGCTTCATTCGTTATATTTTTCGACCGTCTTTTCTTGAATAGTGTAGTCATACGTGGGCACGGCCCCCCGGGAGCACTCTGCACACCGCGAAAACCAGTCGGGGGGACTATGCAACTCAGAAAATAATAATGAATGACGGAGAAAGATTCATTATTGATTCTCACTGATCTGTTGAGACTGCACCAAAATAGTTGGGAAATTTCAACCCCAAGCAGTAAGCAGCCAAATGGATCCTACAACACCAGTGTTCAGACTACGGAACAGGAAGATATACACTAGATTCGGAAATACGCGAAGAAGAACCGACGATCCCCATACAAACATCGATTTCAACGTCTATAATTTCGATATGACTCTCGAGTCCCCCGACTATAAGTAGAAGCGAAGAACCATGTTCGATTAGTCTCAAAGTCAGATAAATTTGTTGGTAAAACCGCAGTAACTTTAAAAAAACACAAATTATAATTTTTTTAAATAAAAAAAATCGAATTAATAATGAATTTATTTTAAATTTCATAATATCGCACAATTGCGTGCCAATTTTGTCTTTAGCATGTGCGAATAATTAGTATCCATTAAAATGCACAAAAAAACGGAGCGTGGGAGTGCTCCCGAAAGATTTCCAGTGCCCCCGACTGAAAACACGACTTTTTGGCTTTGAAAAGTCGGGAGCACTTTATTCGCTCATTTTCAAACAATAAAACGTCTGTAAGCTACAACAGTCGTGTTCCTATGCCGGCCACCTCCCATGTTCTTAAGAAATCAAAATATTATAGCTGGACACCTAAAAAAAATATACACGAAATAATCGGACGCGATCACAAATGTGACCAAGTCTCTGGAGATACCCTACCGTAGTAATCAGTTCGCAACCCCTTCAAACATCCATTCAGATATTGTACCGTAATATTACTGCAAGTATCGGGTAATATTACGGCAAAGACGGTATCGTCGGAGCAGAGACTTGGTCACATATGTGATCGCTTCCGATTATTTAGTGTTATTTCAGTGTATATGTTATTTAGGTGTCCAGCTATAATATTTTGATTTCTTAAGAACAGGGGAGGTGGCCGGCATAGGAACACGACTGCTGTAGCTTACAGACGTTGTATTGTTCGAAAATTAGCGAATAAAGTGCTCCCGACTTTTTCAAGCCAAAAAGTCGTGTTTTCAGTCGGGGGCACTGGAAATCTTTCGGGAGCACTCCCACGCTCCGTTTTTTGTGCCGTTTAATGGATACTAATTCTTCGCATATGCTGAAGCCAAAATTGGCACGAAATTGTGCGACATTATGAAATTTAAAAAAAAATCGTGCCGAAAATTCGAATTTTTAAAAAAAATATTATAATTTGTGTTTTTTTTAAAGTAACTACGGTTTTGCCAACAAATTTATCTGACTGAGACTAATCGAACATCGTTCTTCGCTTCTTCTCTTAGTCGGGGGACTCTAGAGTTGTATCGAAATTCTAGACGTTGAAATCGATGTTTGAGGATCCGGACTATTTTTGGTGCAGTTTCAACAGATCAGTGAGAATCTTCACAGTTAGACGATGTGAAAATAGTTGATCACCGAAAAAAAAACCACGTTCGACTTGGGAACTCGAAATTGAGAGGGAGATACAAAATACAATCTAGAAGCCTCTTCAAGGGATGTTGCACATGTGTCGAATTGTGTTCATAATGAATCTATATTCGGGTTATCCAAAACGAGAAATAACATGGAATAATTTCCGGACAACAATGCAAAATAATCATACATTTTTTGTGATATACTGTAACGCTGAATAAGGGAGATAAAAATTCATGAGGAAACTACGCTTTATTAACGCGGAAATTATTTTTGCGAGCCTTCGGAGATTGTAGCCGGGGGCACTCTGCAAACCGTCCGAATCGGACCCGGGAGGACTATGCAAAAAAGTTCTATAATATGCTGCCCACGTATGAGTGTAGTGTTCAACGAGAAAAGGAATTGCGGGACCGCGAAATTTTCAATTTGGCCAAATTTGAGCAGCTACGGCACTTTATTTTAGTGGAACCGGGGTACCCCCTCGGATCCGAGGGGGTCGCTCATCACTGCCACCAGTTCTGAATCAGAACTGGTGGGCTGCCACCAGTTCTGATACATGTTCCAACAACTTGACCAGTTTAAATTTTTCAATTTTGACCTCATTTATAAATTATGAATAGGGACGGGAGCGTTGCACACCGATGAACGAAATAAATTACATCAGTATGCTCATTCGATAGCCCACACTACACCATTCCGACTTATCAACTTCGATTAATAAAAATATTGCTGAAATACTAAGAAAATTGCTTAGAAAGAGAGCCTCTTTGAACGACGCCGTCAGTCAGGAAGAGTTCAAAGTCAGTAGTAACTGGGTCAACTTCATGATGTGTTATCGCAAACTGATTATTTTTGCTGCTAGATTTCGCAAATTAACGAATATATTAATCGCCCGTCTTGTCCCCCGCGAAGTGTATTTTCTTGAAATTTGTGCAAAACAGGGAGAACATCCATGGTCACAGTATATTTTTTTAACAGAAACATACACGTCGCGGTTTTTGAGATATTCGATAAACGTCGCTTTTCTGTTACAAATTTACAATTTTCAAGAGCTTTTCCCCCAATCAATTGAATTGCGATGGCATTTTCGTTTTGTTTACAATCTTTGTTTGCGCGTAAGCTATGTATGGTAGAAAAAAGGGCCTGCAACTCTTTATTTGAAAATCATGCAATTGGCACCCCCCTTCTATCTTTTCTCGTGTATCGTCTTCATTGTTCTTATTTATTCTTCAAGTGCTGCAGTGCTCCATCTTTTTATCCTCATTATCAAAATATAAAATAACGCATGGTTATTTGTGCAAATCCGTTTGCAAATTTTCATTGAAAGATTACGGTATTTTGGCCTCAACCGCGTCGCAGGTAGTACTGATTTATTGCGCACTCAAAAATTCACACGCCCGTCCCTAATTATGAATTGATTTCCGAGCAAATCGCTCACAATCCGACAGGCCCTCACACCAGAAATGATGCGTCGTCTGGAATTAGATTCACATATTTCACCACCATGCTAATTTCCAACAGTCTGACAAGCTGTGTACAATATTCTGTAAAATATTGACGATCAGGAATTTGCACTAGAAAATGTCTGAATATAAGCCCAAAATTAAATATAAGCGAAATGGTCACACTAATCGTCAATATTTTACAGAATCAGTAATTCAATTTTTTCTTATTTTTTAATATGATTCATACATTTTCGTTGGCCCAGATTCTGGGTTTACACTTTTTTGAACCAGGCAGTTTAGAGACTCGAGACCCATCTAGGAATACGCAGAATGTCGAGTTTAGTAAGCATTGTCCCCTATCTGACCTGTTTTATCGAACTTCCGATAGAAATCTGACGTGTTTATGAAATATCTGACGTGTTTATGCTAGGCCAGAGAGTGTGTGAAAATGAGAGATCTGGGCCGGGCGAAAATGTATGATATGATTGCAAGGCACAAACTCTGTCAAATGGACAGTCGTGCAATTGCAAGCATCGTTCAGTGGAATGCATGGAATAATTCCAGTTTTAGATAGCAAAAAGAACAAAATATAAAAAAGGGAATAAAGCATTTCATACTTGGATTTGTAGCTACAATATACATTTAAATTATGTTTGTTAGTTTTATTGAGTTTGTTCAAAAAATGTTCTTATTTTTGCTATTTAAAATTTACATATATTCCATGCAGTCAACTGCACGATGCAATCGCAATTGACCAAATGCCTATTTGATCGAGCTTGTGTCCTCAAATTGTATGAAAAAAAACATTTTAAGTTGCTAAACCATAATAGAGTATAAGTAGCACCAACGGAACGTTATATTATTATTGTGGACGAGTGCTTGTGAATGTGCAGTACCTGCGAGTGCTCCTGCAGATTGTGGCCGACGTTGGGGATGTAGGCGCACACTTCGGCGCCCGTGCTCAGCCGCACGATCGCGCACTTGCGGTTGCCCGAGTTCGGCTTCTTCGGGTGACGGATTACGGCTGCAATGAAGGCAGATTACGGTAGCACGGGGCGTGATTACGGTAGATCGCGATGGAATACGGTATAACTTTTTTGAAGTTTCTAATTTTCCGCTTCCCCGCATTTATCGAATTTGGAATTGGCACAAAGGAATACTGAAAAAGGAAGTGGAATACGGCGACTCCAGCAATATTTGATCACATTGTTGTATTTTATATCACCGAAGAAAGAAACCAATGACAATAACTTACTGAGAGATTGTAGGGTAATTAGGGTAAAGTTATAAGTAAGTTTCTGGTTAGTTACAAATGCGAAGTGAGTAAAAAGTAATATTACTGCAATCACAGTGGCAACTTACTTGAGCACTTCTAGTAACTTACCCCAATAATTGCAATATTATTACACTGCAATGAATGAGAAGTGTAAGTTGTATCAAGATTGTTTAAAATTGAAGTCCAGATGCATGTTCAAAAATTAAATGAAACGCCGCGGGCGATGAAGTTTAATTAATTAATTCAGTTTTTTCGGAGCAGCCTGATTAATCGAAGGAAGGGGCATAGATAAATCAGGGGTAGGACGTGAAATTAATTCAAGAGCTATCTGCTCATCATGGGAATTGTCATGTGAAGTATCTTTATAAATAATTTCTTCTAATAAATAAATACTGATTTTTTTCAGCATAATAAACGATCACGAAAATAACGCTATCAAGGAAAGTAGTATGAGCGAATGATGTATCATCAGATCATCAAGTCGTCAGGATCATAGATCGAAAAGGGTTGTTGCTTGTAGGTCAAAAGCGGTAGGATCAGTGAAAAAAAACATGGCGAATTTGAGCTAAACGCGGTAGGGTCTGGTCCAAAATCGCGACGGCTTGAACCGAGAACGGGAGGGGTTTCGTCAAAACGCGGGAGGGTTCTGTTTCTGGCTACACCCTAGCCCATGTATGTGTCAGGATGAAGACACATTTGACCGGAAATTGACGAATTCGAGAATTTATAAAGAAAATTTGCAAAGTCGGCGAAAAAGCTTACTTTTCAGGACGATTCCCTTGAAGTGGTTGAAGCCGCTGATGGGACTCTTGTCCTTGGAGCGTGCTCGTCGCTCGGGAGGCCCATTTCGGTAGTGAATGAACTGAATCGGGGCCAGAATCAGCGTGGCAACTCGGAAAGCTTTTTATAAACATTTCCTGACTGAGAATGAGCATGAGTCGCTTTTATATTTGAAGCAGAAGCATTGTACGTTATTTGTGGGCCTATATTAGTAATTTTTAAAGCGAAAACCAATCGATAAACGCACCTGGAGGAAGTTGTTGCGGGCGGCGAGCGAGCTCGTGTGCAGCGCGGCCGCGGCTTGCGATGTGGACGGCAAATGGACCAGCTGCTGCAGCAGCGAGCCGCACCGACTGAGCGCGCCGCCGAACATTGCGTTTAGAGCAAGAAAAACGGTCGGTGCAGCGCGAGAAGCGCGAGAAGGAGACGACTGTGGAAGCTCGCCCGACAAGCGCGCACCGCTTGCCACACGACGGAAAATTACGGTAGTCCACGCGTGTCACACTCGTGACACAAATTTTCAATTATTTGCAAAAATTTAAACTGAATTATACAAATTTCTGGACTATATTTATTTATTGTATCTACTTAAACATACTTGAAAAATATTATTGCGAGTCAAGTATGCGGATCTGCACGATTGCTCTTTTTCCTGTGATGGGATTGTGCCTAATAGGCCTAATAGGCATGCGTCATGTGAATGGGCCTTGTGACGAGTTTGAAAATGAGTGGTGAATGAGGAGAAGAGAGAGAGAGAGGGAGAGAAAGGAAGAGAAAGAGGGAGGAATCACAGGAGAGATGCGACCGGCTTTTGCCAGCTGTGTGTGTGTGTGTGTGTTAGTTAGACAAAAGCGATGAGCCGATCTCACTTTCACCCTCTATCTGAGAACCCAGCCAAGATGCCGTAGCACCTACCGTATCCCTACCATTACAGTAACCCATATATATAATTACTGTATCCGGCGAATGACCTCTTACCGTACCGTTGTCAATTACCCATTTTTTACGGCTTCGGTTCCCCAGAATGAGCGATCATCTGATAGCGTCCGAGTGGTCTACCGTAACCTACCGTATTATCGCCCTTGTTCGCCTATACCTATGTGTGTTACCGAGCTCCGTCCGTCCCCACCAAAGCTCACCGCGAGTGTGTGTGCTTTTCGAGTTCAAGCGTGGTAATCTGAAAGTTATTTGTCCAGGGAATCTGGCACGTTGCCAAGAGATTTCACTTCAGTACCCCTCTACGTCCTGCTCTTCACCGTGAGTCACACAAATCGCCTCTACATTATTCATCTCTTCCGGACACTCTTTGATGCATAATGCCGTCTAATGTGAGTGCGCGCACTGTACGAATAGCTCCCACCCCCGTTTATACGCGTCTCACGCGTGACTACTGCCGCTTGCAGCGCGTGTACGGCGTCTCGGACGCGGAGGCGCGCGCGGTCAAGAGTGGCGCGGACGACGAGACGGGATTACTACGGTGAGCACGGGGCGCACACCAGTCACAGTATACCCATAGGTTACAGTATTCCCGAAAGTTAGTGACAGTATAACCGTCATTTACAGTATGCTCGCCAGTAACACCATTCCCACAAGTTACAGCACCCTGCCAGGCACAGTATATCCGCCAATTACAGTATACCCAGGGTGGTCAGACTTGTGCCTCTAAAGAATTGCTATCATTTCGAACTAGAGCTTCGCCTTTTATTCTCTAAAAATTGGCCCGCAAAGGATAGATCATTCCATTACTCAACTAACGCCAAGAAGGGGGTCAGGGGAAAACAGTCTGCAATCCAATTCTCATACTTTCATTTACTCCTGACCCCTTTCTGGAGCCATGAGATCCCGTGACCCCTCTGTTCTCATTGACAATGTGATCTGTTTGATCTTTCAGCATGCGCGGTTGTGAGATTGTCCCAACTCTGTTTGCAATAGCTAACCAGTAAGCGTGCCCTCGGGCAACGTTGACTTTTTCAACGCCGTTTCCGGTTCGCGAATTCCAAGAGTCCGTAGGGTTTGTTCTCAATCAAATCCGCCCCCCCCTCCAAACTATGCCGAAGATTACTGCTGAACTAGTCACTCCTGAGCGTGTTCGGTTGCTTTTTCAATTATCGTATTTTAAAATTTCTTTAAGTTGGCTGTTCTCATCAAAACCGTAGTTTTCGGTGAAACGGATAGAAATGTCAGGTGGTAAGTGAGAGTCCGTTTTACTGTAATGGAAACTGAGCGGGCAACCCTGCTCCCTCACATTTTCCCATTTCTCGTATGTTATCTGTCTATCCAGCCCTAGGGAGCGAAGCAGTCATGCCTAGATCTCAATCAATTCGTGTTCGCATAAATATATATAATTCCAGCCCTCCCAAACCGTGCCAAAGATTACTGCAGAACTATCCATTCGTGAGCGATAATGACGCGCTCCCCGAGTTCCTCACAACCTTACAGTTCTTCGGAGCTTCCGTAATTAATACCTTAAACTAACGATCGCTATTGATGCTGAACTCTGGCGTTCGCCAAACCCGGCTCGTGTATGTCACACCTCGGCTCCACCTCCTCTTCCCTCTCAGTTACTAATAGCTCTTCGTATCCGCTCGCACAGTCACTTTCACTCTGTGTCTTCTTTTCACTACCTCGCTGTCAGTCGAGCCTCAAACTGGTTCTGAGCTTTCGTTTATCCGTTTTTCTCAGCGCCGTTCGCAGTTTTACAATGTTAAAGTTCACAAACACTTCCGCTTCGCGAATTTCGACGAACTTTCAAAATCAATTGTCGTCCGAACAAATTTTCCAGCTTCGTTTTACTTTGAAAGCTCTAATCTGTTTTCTATGCGACCACCTTGAATTCGACCTTACCTGTCGTAGGCATGGTTGTTTTACTCCCTTAGCGAGATATGATCGTGCCCAGAAATTGAATTCGATTCTTCTAAAAGAGCAAAAAAACAGCTCTATTCCAATTTCACTTTCTTTTCGCAGGGAATTCCCCTCATTCACCCCTTTCGTTCATTCGTGGGCTATCAATTCGTTTCAAACGCCCACAATGGGGTCAGTAGAGCGTCCAAAAAAACCGTCGTTCTCAGATTTAAAAGTCCTCTCACCCCCTGTCCATTTCTGATTGTTTTGAGAAGCATTGCCTCTCCATTCGATTGGTCCTCTCCGATCATTGCTGATTGTAGGTCAAACTGCGTTCCCAATCCCTGCGCACTTACAACTAGCATCCTGAGCCGATCATCAACTTGTAGTCTGTGAGTTGTAGTTTGTAGTCACACAAAGTGTGCGTATTCCATGTTCCCGTTATCGCCGACCCCCCAATTGATAAGTCCTCCTCTTTCGGAGGTCAAATAGTCCCCCCCCCCCACCAGCATACATAGTTTGCTCATCGTCCGATAATGTCTCCAAGTCCCCTCGCTACCGAACCTCTCCTGCACTCTTCGACTGCGAAATCACGCAAAAGGTTGCCTTATGATGACGTAATTTGCGCTACGCGGATAACGAAATTGCCGGAAACGGGGCCCTTGACCATCGGTGTTTCCAAGATTCAGAGAAGTCTTCTCCGACACTCAAGAACGCGCAAATTCCGCGATCATTTCCAATAAGAGGTGTCTCTGGTTCGCTCAATAGCGGTCCGGGGAACTACACACCGTATTACCACTTTTTTCTAGTCAGCCACGTGATCGGAATTTTTTTAGAAATTAGATATTTTAATTAATAAAATTGATAATTGCAGTTGTTTGCTGACTGTGGGTGCAGCGTGTGCAGCAATGACGACCCTAGTGCTGCTGCTGCTATTCTTCGTTGCAGCCGAGAAAACGGTGGTGAGTATTCAGTCGAACTCCACATGATTCCAAACCTACAGACCAGGGTTAGAGCGAGAGAGTGTGCGAAAGTGAGAGAGTCCCTCTCGATTTCACACGCTCTCTCACTCCAAAGGCCTTTCTGGAAGGTTGACCGGCCTGTGGAATGATGTGCCTCCAGAAAGGGGCCAGGAGGAATGCGAGAGATGCCTTCTTACACTGCCGCGCAACATGTTACGGCTCTTCGAACCATGAGTGATTTTCGCGAGGCTTCAGCTTACCTCATAATGATGTAAGCTGTAGCCCCGGATTGAATTGGCCTATTATGCGCTGGCCTTAGCAGTGACTCCCTCAGGACTTGGAGCTTACAATTAGATAAGGGGATGCCTTTACCTTTTTACCTTACAGCTTACCTTATAATGATGCAATGTGAATGGTGTGGCAGACAGCAGTACCAAACAATAATATCTTATTATTTCCCCCCACTTCCTGTCATAAATCGCACTGCGAAATCACTAAAGAGTCGCTTCAAAAATCGTTTCCGGCCATTAATTTTCACTGCTCCCTTACCAATTTCCGCGTTGTGATCACTTCCTCTACGTTTTTTTTGTTTGCGACTAATAGGGTGTGACCCAGTTCCGAGGTTCGCGATTAAAGTTCATTTAACTTAAATACTGTCCAAAGCCGTCTATGTTTGATTTTAAATATTATTGCATAGTGAGCACATTATTCCACAGATAGGTCAACCTTACAGAAAGGCCTTTGGAGTGAGAGAGTGTGTGAAATCGAGAGAGACCCTCTCACTTTTGCACACTCTCTCGCTCCAACCCTGGTCTGTAGGTTTGGAATCATGTGTGAGGGCATAGTTCTCTTGTCCTGATTGATACTCAGTATGTATTAGTGATGATGCGGAAGGGGATTGCATCATAGACATAGACATAGATATATTACATTTATCCTATATATTTATATATTTATCCTCCTGCAGGCCTTTTGCCTTGATTTCAGTATAAACATGTCTATGTCTTTGATGAAATCCCCTTCCGGGCGTCTAGAATTGTTCAGTATTGGACTATTGTCTGTTTAAAAACACCATTATTCCCTCAAGTAATTTTCCAGACTGGCAAATCTTACGGGTTTGGAATGAAAGAGCGTGCAAAATCGAGAGGGACTCTCTCACTTTTGCACACTCTCTTACCCTGACCCCTCATTCGTTTCAGTCCTTCTCATGGTCTCCTCCCTCCTCCTCAATCATGGGCTCCTTCGATCGATTCGCTATTACCACCGACCACACACTGTGCGCGCACGCCGGAAAGTGAGTTTCTTATAAATTAGTAAAAAAATTATATAAAATATGTTTCATTTATTTAAAGATCGCTGCTTGCTGTAAAGCAATGGCAAATTCGTAGATCAAAATGCGCTGTTATCTTGTGAAGACGCAATTCTCCTAGATCGCTGTTATATTGCCTAGTGCTGATGCAACCTCTCTCTCTCTCTCTCTCTCTCTCTCTCTCTCTCTCCAGATCGATCGTCTCTGCTGGCGGTAATGCAGTGGACGCTGCGGTCGCTGCCATGTTCTGCTTGGGAGCGACGAATCCGCAGTCGAGTGGACTGGGGGGAGGATTCCTCATGACACTCTACAACGCCACCACTGGAAGGTACGGTATTGAAAGGGATTAACGGTAGCCGATGGGGCAAGCCCGTAAGCTAGCTGCAACACACTGTACTCACAGGGAAATAGGCCTACGAATTCATCAGTCGAAAAGGGGGGCGACTTCAAAGTCTAATGCTGCGCAAATTTCAAGGGTGGAATTCCACCCACTGAGGGTGGAAAACTCATGTAACTCAGCTCAAACTGAATGAAATCTCTCCAATCAAAAAGGAAAATGTTCCAAACGTGGATTGCAATCTCTGTATCGAGTTTGGAAGTTGTAGCTTCACTAGGAAAAAAGTTATGAAAGGGTGCATAAACCGCAGCATAATAGGCGCGGGGAGCACGGCGTTTCGAAATTGCAAGTCGTCCCCAGAGATGTAGACACACCACTTATTTCCTCCTGATTTTGGGCTGACAGGGGTATACGGTATCTGAATTGCGTAGCGCACTATGAAATGTAGGTGAGATTTTTAGCACCGCTAGAAGTCTATTTTTCGTCCACGAATTTGTTATTCTGAGGAGTCGTTATCATTATCAGTGAACGATGCTCGCACTCCATGCACTGTTGAGTGTAACTACCTGGGAAGGGATAAGGTCAAACTATCGAGCGGTACTCTCTTACTTTTCCGCACTCTCTCGCCCTAGCCCCTTTCTGGAGGCGTGTAGAATGCGAATTTGTTGCAGCTGCACTGCGATTGATGCTCGCGAAGAGGCGCCCGCCCTGTCGACACAGACTATGTTCGTGAACAACAGTGACGCGAGCAAGTACGGTAAGTGGATTTTGAGTACGGTAGGAGGGATACGGTAGGAGTACGGTAGAATGAGCACGATAGCAAATGTGCGAAATGATCGCGCGCACGCCGGCCGCTGATCGGAAATGTTCTAGGAAACTGCATAAATATAAGAATCGTGCAATTTCACAAAACTCTCTAGTGAACAAAGTGGTTCAAATGCTTCGCGTGCATTGTTATCTCTTCCTATTCGATGTTTTTCAGCATCGTATTTTATTATATTGCTGCAATTGCAGGCTTCCTTGCTGCAGCCGTTCCTGGCGAACTGGCCGGCTACTGGGAGATCTTCAGCCGGTTCGGGTCGGGCCGAGTCGCATGGTCGCAGTTGCTGCAACCGACCATCGAGTGAGTTGCTGCAGCAGCGTTTAGCGATATATGACGGGTGCAACTACAATTTGCACCATAGTTACCTAAAAAGTATGGTACCATTCCAAGTTTTCGGAAGCTTGGTTCGCACAGCGAAAAGCCATGTTAAAGGAATTTCAACTTACTTATTTGAACTACATACTTGGGAACTACTTACTTTCGTCTACTATTTGGTTCTATAACATGCGTCACCACTGTTTCCCTCGATTTCCCCTTAAAAACCATACTGGCACATTGTCAAAATGGTTATTCGGAACAACCATTCTGACAATTTGTCAGAATGGTTGGTCGGCCAAACCATTCTGACAAGTTGTCAGAATGGCCTGTTCGTTATATTTTTTGTGCAACAATCTATTCCTTTTATTTAGAATTTATACCGACATTGATTGTGGGATATGTGCAACACAGTGAGCTTTTATTTGACGGGAATCACAGATAAATTGAGGTAGCGGATATTTATAAAATCTTCTTCTTGATAGCTAAATTCCAGTGAATTTCTCGTACTCTAAACATAATAGACTGCGTATCGGTCATCGTCAGCCTTGATAGTGAGAATCCGCTTGATCCGGTTTCTCCTTTCTGGAAAAGTGGCTAAATATTGACACAAATAATGATAGTCAATGAGCGTGTAATAAAGTGAAATAAGCACCGACCAACTGCGAAGGGAAGAATCTGTGAGAATGAATTAAAATGAAGCGAAAAACAAAGGGGATGACCAGATTTGACTAAGATTTGAACGAGCGATCTCTCTATCTCACTTCATTTCATCGATGTGAGGGTGTGTGAGCTGGTCGATGTGAACGATGGATTCGACATTGGTCGTCTTCAACAACTTAAAACGAAGAATGCGGAGGCGCATGATTCCATTTTGCCGTCATATCTCCGAAAAGGGGTCATGGGCAGGAGAGTGAGTAGAAGAAAGAGGTTCTCTCTCTTTTTACCCATTCTCTTGTTTCTGACCCCTTTCTGGATCTGTGAACTGATGTGGAAATTATCGTTCCGAGCAGCTCATAATTAATAAACATAATACACAACATAATGACATCAATACAAAAAAGCGCTAATAAATGACCATTCTGACACATTATCAAAAATGAATGGGGAATAATTAGGCGGTACGCCATTCTGACAACTTGTCAGAATGGTTTGCCGGGCGAGCCATTACAAAAGCCTGTCAAAATGGCGATTTCAAACAAACCACCAGCAATGATTAGGGAGATGGAGATTTCCTTATCCGCCGAATATATACATTGCAATATTGGCGAATAACAAGACAAAAATTTCGCAATCTATAGCTCTTGATTTCATCCATTAATGAAAGAAAAGATGCTTTTTCGAAGTTGTGGTGCAAATTTTAGTTGCACCCGTCATATATACTGCATCGAATTGCACACTCTAATGTTTCGATAGCCAGAAGGATTGTCATGAAAACTACCTCTTAATGTCCTTTTCCAATTGGGAAAACACTCCCGAGAAGCGTTGTTGGGCACCTTTTACCAATTGAGAAACACACTACGTGGCCGCTTTCCTGAAAAACGAACAAACATCGTGGCCCTCGACCCTTCCGACCCCTTCCTAGAGGTTTGTTAAATATCATCTCTTCAGCCTTCTCGAGGTGGGTGTGCCCGTGTCAGCGTATCTGGATGACGTCATGAAAGTGAAGGAACGACACTTCCGCCTCTTCCCATCTATGAAGTCGGTTTATTTTAATTTTAAATAAAGGCCCTTTTCTTACCGTGAATACATATAACGCTTTATTTTTTGCAGCTTTTTTGATGATCATGATTAGCATGTTCAGAAGACGCCGCTCGAAAAAAAGAAGAAAAAAACCAATACAAAAAAGTTGAGCAAAAATAGCCTAACGACGGTACCCTAGCCAACTATTAAAACAATATTTTGCTAAAAATATAATATTTAAAGATCACATCGTGCAATATACTCTAAGATTCTCCAAAAATCGCGGAAACAATGTCAAAAGGTTTCACAAAGATTGCCTAACGATGACGCAATATGCAGATTATGGATCAACCCTGCCACGAACCAGACCTACCGCGAGGGCGAACGGATGCCGCGTGCGAAACTGCTCAAGACGCTCAAGGTACGGTGAAAACCTCCAGAATGGGGTCAAGAGCAACGTAGGTTTGAAAGGCTTGCCAAACCGGAATAGTTGAAATTGGAGGAAGAGGGAAGTATTTTTTCGTGACTGTAACGTTTTCCCCGGCTATATTGATCGATAACCTCATTTAACCTTTCATTCCTCATCAATTATTGTTGAGACAATCGCTGCCGCCCAAGATCCAGTGCAGCTTTTCTATCACGGCGAATTTGCGGAGATTATCGATCGAGAGATGAGAGCTGGAGGTGAGTCCAAACTACAGAGATCATAGTTCAAACTATAACTTATACTCCAATCCATCACCCAGAAAGTACCATGGGCTTGGAGAAGTGGAGAAAACTAAAGATCAAAGTTTTGTAAAGATCAAAGATCAAAGTTCAGGTGGAATCCTGCGCAAGGAGGACCTTGCGGCATACAAAGTGCGCATTCACAAAACGCCGCTCGTCGCCCATCTCAAGTACTGTTTTTTTAAAAAACTTTACAATGTTTTAAAGTGACGTTCGCCAGATGCGGTAATTTTTTGTTAGTTGCGAACAGCTGAAATAGATTGCCTAGTAATGACGTCATTCAACTTGAGGAACGGACTAGCGATCTGCGGTGGGCCGCCGCCCTCTGGATTCGCAGCCACCCAACTCATCATCAACCTCATGAGCAGTGAGCTTTCATTCTTGCCAGTGAATTACTCGAGCCGGGTTTGACGCGTCCACTGCGATAATATGGGCTAGTTCCAAATTCCGATATTTTTTCTCGGGCAAGATTGTGCATTGCACTGATCAAATTACAAATCGTGCATTACATAGATCAGCGCAGATCTATACCCGAATTCTACTGCGTACCAGCTGCAACATGATGCCAAAGTGTACCATCATCACATCGAGGCGCAAAAGTTCGCGTACGCGCAACGGTAAGTAACATTTTTAACTCAATTTTTTTCCTAACGCTGAAAATGTTTCATAATCGAGCGTGTTCTTCCGACAAAAATGCCTGTAGTGAGGGACGAGATTTTATTTGGAAGTCGAGAAGTAACAAGGATTACGGTAACAACATCATCTCGTTTCAGCACTCTTATGGGCGATGCGGCTTTTGTTGAGTCTGCGGATTTGCTGGCGAAGCGAATGCTCACCCCCGCTTTCCTTGCGTCCGTGCTCGAGAAGGCACGTGGTTACAATATTACTGGCTAAATTTCGTTGTGATTACGTAATGTTATTTTTGATTACTCGAATCCGGCCCACTCACTTCTGGCGCCTTCTAGACATAATTTCCCTATTCCCCCAATATATTTTCCTAGTGATGACGCAATCGCAGGTCACTGATCACGCCCATGAGACTGCCTACTACGGAGGAGACAACAAGGCTGCTGTAAGTATTAAAAATTTACAAACAATCGTTCAAAATAATAAAACGCTCCGCTCCTGAAAAAAACTGAGCTAGAAGTTGCCTAGTGATGGAGAAACAATTTCAGCAAGCCGATTTCGGGACTTCGCACGTCTCCGTGCTGGATCAGGACGGCAACGGAGTCTCCGCCACGACGACAATCAATCGGTCAGTGTTACCGTAATCTAAATGAATTCGTTGCGAGGATAAAACTAAGACAAATAGTATTTCCGAGTCCATTCCCCCCGTTCACTCTTCGCACAGAAATGATGGGAGTATGGCAATTACGGTGGGCATATTGACAGAATATGAGACCGCCATCAGTGTCAGTTTCAGTTTCAGTTTGAACACATTTATCAAGAGTTCAATTGGGTCTTCATCCTCGATTGAGGATTTAAGGAAGTTCAGTTGAGAGCTCTGATGTGCATGGCGTTCCAGTTGCTGCTCCTTGCTTCACTCAGAAAGTCCGGTCCGATCGTTTTTCGAAATAAGTCGCTCCATCTTGTCGTTGGTCGTCCTCTTCGTCTTTTCCTTCGTGGGAACCATTCGATCACAGATCGGCTCCACTTCAAGCAATCATCATTAGCGATTTTGTGCACCCAAGACCATTTTCTCTTCATCGCAGTATCAACAAAGTCTCGCACCTTAGTAAGGTTACGCAGCCGATCATTCGAGACATGATCGAGCACAGTACAGCCAACAATCCACCTTTCCATTTTCCTTTGAGCCACCGATAATCGATTCATTTGTTTTTTGGTCAATGCCCATGTTTCACACCCATAAAGAACCGCCGGAAGAATGCATCCATTGAATTTTTTCAGTGTCATGATAGTTTAAAAAGTTACAATAGTGTTTTTTCCTGACCGAATCCTAATTAAAGGACGTGAGCGCGGTTCATTTTCACATCCCGGCATACTTTATTTTGGCTTTCGAGAACTGATCATTTATGCTCGTGCTCAGAGGGAAATAAGTCTACGACTCCAGAAGTCTTGGCTACCGAGCGACGACTTTAAAGTCTAAAAATGCCGCTCCCCTGCCTCTGATCGAAGCGAGTAGACTTATAAGGTCGTTTTTTAAGCTCCATTTCCACGTCTCGGCTTACTGTATTTGGGTTATCGAGAACTAATCATTTATGTTCGTGGCATTTCAGTTGGTTCGGAGCCGCGGTTGAGTCTGAGGCGCTCGGATTCGTGTGGAACGATGAGATGGACGATTTCTCTACACCCGGAATGGCTAATGGGTGAGAGATTGCGTCATTACTACGCAAGAACTCGATTCTTTTCGGTGTTGTATCTGTGATAATTGGAAACAAAAATATGTAGTTTTGATGACGCTTTGACAAACGTTACAAACGTTGCAAACTAATACAATTTTAGATTCGGATTCGCTCCATCAGAGACAAATTTCATCGCGCCCGGCAAGAGACCAATGAGCAGCATGAGTCCACTCGTTGTGTACAATGACCACAACAAAAAGGTCCGGGCACTTTTTCACTTTTCGTTTGGAACCCAAAAAAATCCTCAGATGGGTTGGTCCACTAACAAAAGTGTTAATAGCATAATGGACATATAACTACGAATAAGTAGATGGATATGCAGATATTTCCACATGTTAGGGCATGCTAAGTGTAAAGTGAGTGGTAATTGATGAGTATAATGCATTTCGCAGGTCCGAATGGTGGCAGGAGCCTCTGGCGGATCAAAGATCATCTCAGCGCTCGCCAAAACTATCGTTCGCACGCTAGTGTTCGGGGAGACGGTTAAGGTTTGTGAGCAGTGAAATAATATCGCAAAATTCACAATCACTCATACCAAGAAAACGTTCAGAACAGAAAATGCAGCAAACAGATAATACAAAAAAGCGAAACAGAGCTTTCAAAAAATAATCCCTTTCATTCTTCCCTCCTTTTAGTTTTTTTTCAATTGCAAATTACAATCATGTGGAGTACATATCATATGTGCCATCTTGATCAACGCTCCTAAAGCGGTATTGATGAATTTTGTATTATATAATATTGTATTGCAGGAAGGAATTGATGCGCCGATGCTTCACAACCAGTTCACTCCCGATATAACGCAGACTGATCAATACTTCCCGGCTGTGAGTGGGCTATTTATTGATTTTTCCTGAACACGAATTTTGAGTTACTGGAAACATTCCGATTATTGAATTGCAAAATTGGAGGATTACAAGCAACATCAATATGAGTAGGAAAAGAGACAATTATGAATATTACACCTCGGTTCTGGTGTACAGCTCTGAAAATAATCTCAGGATTTATTATTATAGGAGCTCAAATCGATCCTGGAGACGGAATTCGGACAAAAGTTTCGAAACACAACCGGATTTGAGGTTTGTTATTATCCCTTTTTCGAAATATTCGATGAAATAGAAATAATATTCGTTCAGGGCATCGTTCAAGCAATTCACGCCAACCCTAACGGAAAGATCGACGCGTGCGGTGACTTCCGGCGGAAGACTGACCAGAAGCCGGCCGGAATCTAGATCCGAGTAATCCAATCGATAAGAGTACCGTATAGCGCCACAGTATCCCGCACCAGACTAGCGCTACAGTAAACCGAACAGGAATAGTCCGAGTACAGTATTCTATTTTGAACTCAGTGAAGGTGCTGTCCATATTTATTGCCTAGTAACGATGAAAATTGTGATGTTGCCTTTCATATCAACTGCCGATTCCCTCCATATCGTATTCGATCCATCGGGTTGCTCGTTGAGAATTTATCATTGCTCCGTTGATAAACTTGTTCAACGATCGCTCCAAGGCACTGTAGAATTCTTCTGAAAGTTTTCGCTGTGTAGTCAAAACTTCGGAGGTCGTATACTGATTTCCCTCCCCTACTGACTATGAGCACAATGTTCGGATTGTCAGGGAAGCGGCCACGTAGTGTGTTTCCCTAATTGGGAAAAGGCACCGAGCAGCACCTCTTGGGCGCCTTTTCCCAATTAGGGAAAGACACTCGTTGCTCGTAATAGGGGTGTGAGCTCTGGTGGTCCAATCTCTTGTCTTGGGAAATATCTCGGTTTACCCACGCTAATAACTCGATTTGCGTGGAAGAAATCATCGGAATTCACACGAATTTTCGATATTATCGTGTCAAAACTACTGTAGATCAAGGAAAAAAGTGCCGGCTGTACATGATTACTGAAGAATAAATATTCGCCTCGAACACATTCTTCGCTACTTTTTCTCCCTTCTGGGTTGACAGAGATCATTAGAGATAGGGCGCCCAACATGATTCCAAACCTACAGACCAGGATTAGGACGAGAGAGTGTGTTAAAGTGAGAGAGTCCCTCTCGATTTCACATTTTGTCTCACTCCAAAGGCCTTTCAGGAAGATTGACCGACCTGTGGAATGATGTGGCCCGTCTCCCGACAATTTCCCGAAAATTCCTTCTTGTTCCCCTCAGATCGTAACTCAGTTGTGTTGTGAATGCTGTTGGTACTGCTGTTAGCCTTTCTCAAGAACCGAATGGGAAACATCATGTTTATCGCATCGTTACAAATAACAAAGCACAAGGATAATATTGTGATTCTACTCGATCTTTTTTATGACTAGTAGTGTTCTCAGATCGAATATTCCCATTCACGAATAGCTTTTGTCATTCGCCAATAAAACTATCCGATTTAACAACACTAAAATCTACACAGAGAATGAACACACTGAGATGAGATACATACTGTACGATACACTCAATATTGAGTGTATTCGCGCGTCAAGAGAGTGAGCGAAAACGATTTCTAAGTGTATCATACACTAGGTGTCATATCTCAGTGTAAGATTCACTCAATAGGAGGCGTATTCGTTCTGGGTGTACTAGACGACTTGCTCGACATGCACGCGAGGCCCATCGCCGCCTCTTCTCGTATCTTCCTCGAACGCGTTGTACCTCGCGATCCAGTGACCGACTCTTGCGGTCTCCCTCCTGCCAGGACCTGAATAAGATTAAATCATTTAAATTACTAAAAATTCGATCATACTACAAACAAGACTACAAACTACAAAGCAGTACAAACTCTTACATAGTTTGTCGAAGCAGTAATCGATCATCTTGATGTAGAGGAAGATGGCCGGCTTTATGTACATCCCGATTACGAACATGACGAGGGCGAAGAGAGCAATCTCCCATGAATGCCCAGCATCCTCGTCAGCAACCTTCGCCATTGTACTGCTGCATTGGCTATTATAAATTCACAAACACTCGTCTAAAACAACGTTGCGCTCCAAACGCACGAACTACAATACACTCAGAAAAAAGTCACTAGGATCAGGACACAAAGTGAAAATGTTCACTTACCGGTAAGTGAAATGTCTCTTATTTCTAGTGACTTTCACTTACAGGTAAGTGAACATTTTCGCTTTGTGTCCTGATCCTAGTGACTTTTTTTCTCAGAGTAGACGCAGGAAAAGAGGAGACTGGCACATACGAGTGATGCGGTAGAATGGCGACGACCGGCGCCAAATCTGCGCCTAATTGAGGGCGGGATCGGCCCGCCCCTCTTCCGAGAGTCGTGAGAAGAGTAATGGTCTGATCCTCTCAATTGTGCATGCTCTCTCGCGCTGTCTGATCGAAGAGAGAGCATGTAGAATGAGGAGAGTCTGATCGTCGAAATGTTGCCCGTCTACACACGCTGATTAGGCGATTTTTGCGGGAGAAATCGACGGTGTTCACACGATTCTTTGATATTAGTGCGGAAAAAAGTACAGTACACGACGACGATGAGTGTGCTTGCTGGAAAAAAAAGCAATCGAATATCAGATATTACATTTATAAAATGATACGATCAAACAAAATGTCGAACTGGGACTTCCTGTGTTTACCGAGACGAGAGAGCACGCAAAAGCGAGAGGGTCGCTATGGTAAACAACGGAAGTTCGTTATTCGGCTCTTTGGTATGATCGTATCATTTTATAAATGTAATACAGAGCCCCTGTTTAGAAATGCTTTGAGAATAGGTCAAGAGGCATGCTGCTCTCTTCTGATTATAGTGCGAAAAATGAGACCACGGTCTCCTCATTTCATAAACTCTCTCATCCACCGACCCGTGAAGAAAGAGCGTGCGAAACGAAGAGAGCGTGGTCTCATATTTCGCACTCTACCTCTGATAATGAATTCTTTTGGTTCGATAGACCATCAGTCTCTCCCAATTGTGTGATTGCATTCGTCTCTCAACGGGGCGCGGGTAATTTTTTTTTGCAATACGACGACCGAAATCGAATTCTCGAATTCTGGTTGAGGTGAGGATAATCCGTGCCGGGCGAATTATGGGCACCTGAACCAATGTGAGCATGATTTCGCCATATCAGTGCGTTCGCGTAAGAATCGCACCCTCCACGGTACAGCAAAATTGTACTCTCATTTTTTTACAGTTTCCGATTGCCCTATGGATGGCCTATCGATTTCTAATAGTCTCATTTCTTGATTCGCCTCATTTGCATAATTACAGTGTGTCAAATTTTAGCTTTTTTTCAGTATTTTAATCGCCATTAAGGTAAAAATAAAGATAATCACTCACATAGATAGTGGAAAATGATCGGCATTATCAGGCGGACAACATAGTGTCAATGAATTTTTAATTTTTCGAAATTTGCATATTTCATGAAATTTTGACCTCATGTATCTCGAATACTAAGAAAAAAACCCCGCCAAATTTTTGATATGTTGTAGATATAGTTGATATCTAACTAGTCTGAGTTTATTATTTGATTTCCAGGAGATCCATGTATAAGGGTGTCCGGAAAGTTTTCGCACTATCTGCTGTATCTCATTCATACCGATGTCTTGGGTCCAGTGAATATCCAATATGCATGTACAATCCACCAACCGTATTTATGGTCTTTTGATTAGGTGGCTAGGATGTAGTATAGGACTAGGACGATTTTTCTAACATGCAAAAAAAATCAGCTTTTTTCCGAATCTCCCTTGTCGGAGGTCCTAAAAATCTGTTCATAGGCTCCAATGGATATTGGAGAGCCAACGATTAAATTCAGCACAAATTTGGCCAATTTCGTCATCATTACGCAATCTTTTTTTTTCAACGTGTTTTTGTTAGAATCGAGGATTTCGCAATAAAAGTGGTCTCAATATTTTTTATTTCGTTTATAATGATGGACGAACCACTTTTCTAAGAACAGGATCGAAAGACCCCGGAAATACAGAAAAATCGAAAACAATTTTTTTCGACATTTTCGAGTTTTTAGTTTTAACAATCGATTTTCCTTGATCAATTTATCTTAATTTATTGATTAAAATTATAATGTATTACTGTTGCAATTGCAGCTCTTGAGCTTCAAGATTCGTTGAGAAAATAATATTTTAACAGTGATTTTTCTCAACCCAATTCTGTCGATTACATCATCATTACGCAACCGAACAACCATATCTAAGGGTAATTAAATATGTTTTATTTTTGTGATAATATTACCGATGAATGTTTATATAAATTCAAAGTGGGCTCTTTGAGAAATCGAAAAATCAAAAAGTGCGAGAACTTTCCGGACACCCTTATAGTTAAACTCATGAAAAACTGATAATTTCTAATGGAGAGGAACCCCTCATTTTCCCTCATTCCACCCACTCAACCCCGCCCGTGCGGTGAGAAATGAGAGAAGAACAATGGTTAATGACGTGATATTAACTTCTCGGGGTCTCGGGAAATTGTTCCCTGTTTCTATTGATCTCATAACGAGAAAGAAGCTACGGTAACTACAGTGGGGTGATCTAATCTAGATTGATATCTCCTGCTCATTACGGTATTTGATGTTCTACAAAAAAATACGCCACTTTAACTGCACATTTAGAGTCATCAGAAGTGGAAGATGAAAATGTGCATGGAAAAAGTCAACACATCCAAAAGAAATGGATTAAAAATGCTTTATGACGTCATATAAACTATTTATGAAAAAATAGAACTCTGTAATGTGCACGAGACATCAATCTAGGTTAGATCATCTCACTGAAGTTACCGTATCTGCTTTTTCGCCAGCTTTTGACATCAATAGAAACAGGGAACAATTTCCCGAGACCCCGAGAAGTCAATATGACGTCATTAACCATTGTTCTTCTCTCATTTCTCACCGCACGGGCGGGGTTGAGTGGGTGGAATGAGGGAAAATGAGGGGTTCCTCTCCATTAGAAATTATCAGTTTTTCATGAGTTTAACTACGTGGATCCCCTGGTAATCAAATAATAAACTCAGACTAGTTAGATATCAACTATATCTGCAACATATCAAAAATTTGGCGGGGTTTTTTTCTTAGTATTCGAGATACATGAGGTCAAAATTTCATGAAATATGCAAATTTCAAAAAATTAAAAATTCATTGACACTATGTTGTCCGCCTGATAATGGCGATCATTTTTCACAATCTATGTGTGTGATTATCTATATTTTTACCTTAATGGCGATTAAAATAATGAAAAACAGCTAAAATTTGACAGACTGTAATTATGCAAATGAGGCGAATCAAGACATGAGACTATTAGAAATCGATAGGCCATCCATAGGGCTATCGGAAACTGCAAAAACCCCGAAGTGCATTTTTGCCCTGTACCGAAAAATCTGGGAATTGTGCGATCCTTACGCGAACGCACTGATATTTAGAATTAGCACAGTATTGAGCAAGAGAAAACTTCCGAATTTGACAAGAATGCATTTTATTTATTACGCAATAGATACCGGTATATTTCACAGTTATGAATATGCGCACATCATTGCACAGCCCGGCCATCTCTACAGAAAGGGCTCAGAGACCGTCTCGTGACCCCTTTCTGGAGATATGAAATAGCAATCATCGTTGACGTCTTCAGATGGCGTAGACCTTGCCGAGTTTGGCAGCCGCCAGCTTCATGTTGACGTAGCGCTGAAATGCCATAAATAATTATTTATCGATTGGTTTCTTTGGAAGATTCGGGAAAATATAGCTGAAGCCTTATGTGATCATTTATATGATTAATAATTAATTTCTAATTATAACTAATTAATTACCTTGAACTTTTTCACAAACAGTGCCACGTCATATCGCGCGTCAGATTGGAGAATAATCGCCCGATCAGCGTAGATCACAGAGAGATTCTCGAGCTGGACGCCGCAGAGCACCGGCAGTTGCACCCCTGCGACAGCGATTGATTACATTCCTTCAGAAAGGGGTCGAAGTCGAGATAGTGTGTGTATCTTGCACAGTCTCCTGCCCCTGACCCTTGGTGGACGGATGTCCAGCAAAGAACAGAAGATGCCGGCCAAATCTCGGGTTTTGGCCAACTACGATATCAGTTGTTCTGAGTGTCCCAAATCGATAATTCTTCCTTCGTGGCCCCAAGGCTGTCTATCGCTTTTTTCAAGTGGTTCAGTCACTAGTTCAGTCACTACTTTAATTAAGTAAACTTAGTTAACAACTAATTACTTAATAAGTAAACTTAGTTAAAGAAGGCGTTGCACGAATGGTTGAAACCTTTGATTTTCCCCGATGTTCGAGGTTTAATTTCTGTTATCAGTAGTTGGTGAAACACAAATGTAGCGCGCATTTCCCTTGCGCACCCTCCTCGTTTCCCCTTCTCTCTCTGCCTTTCTCTGACTTCTATTCCACAAAATTCCAACTCCCACCGCGAAAATATTGCAGGTTCAATGTGCGATACTGTAAGAATTCTGGTCGTATTCGACAGTTTATTAAACATAACTTTCTTCAAACTAAAAACTGAAACAAGCGATTTTCGAGACTCTCATCGGGTATTCGACCTCCATTGCCCCACAGTGAGAACTTGGCTGACCAAATATTCGTGGGACACCTTCTTTAACAACTAAGTACCTCTAGAGTGGAGGGCGAACCGCAACTTCTTCTTCAGTGCTGGCCACACTACTTTCTGGACGACGAATCCAACAAATTTCTCAAGAGGCTTGGCCAGTGCGGAGGCGACGCCCATCTATTTATATTAATTAATTATTATCATTCTCTTTACATACATACATATTTATTCAAAATTCAAGGTCTGTGCCTGTTGAATGATGCAGTTTTTCCGGACAAAAAACTATTTTATAAAGGTTTTTTTAAAATAAAGTACGCGAATCAGGTACTTTATAAAAGTTGTAGACCTTTTTCGTCTCCAGCTAATACTTGTGTGTGTTTGCACCTGCCGGTTTGGGGATTTAAGCTGATTTTATTATTCTTAGCTTAGATCCGTTCCAGTGGTGAGTGATCCCCTCGGATCCGAGGGGGTACCCCGATTCCAGAAAAATAAAGTCTCTTTATGGTTCATTAAAATAAAATATATTTTCCGTTTCTTCTATGGCTTTTGATGTCGCTTATCAAAAGCCGTTGAGGGTTGGCAAGTCGAGAATCCGCGAAGGCGGAATTTAAACCCTAATTTTCTTATTGTGCGGGGATAAGAACTAGAGTTTAATATTCGGCTAAATATTTGGATTAGATCTCCTCACTTCGCACACTCTCTAGGACGGTCGATTGGTGAAAGAGTGTACGAAATGAAGAACTCAAATTCAATTATTTACCCGAATTTAAAATTCTAGTAAGTGCACAGAAACGGAATTGCTAAAGGGTTTTCATAATGCAAGTCTATCTCACCTTCTTTATCTCAACCTTGACCGCCGTCAGTTTGATATCGCCGAAAATTCGATTGTTCTTGACCACAGGCTGCATCTGTAAAGATTAGTGTTGTTAGATCGAGTGTTTCGACATTCGCGTGTCATTTTTCTGAAAAACGCTCGAGAGTGAGGTGCACTCGCGAGTTAATATATCACTTTTCCCGTGAGTGAGCGGGCACTCGCGAGTTTACTAAAGATCAAACATTTACAGTCGATTAACAAATCACGCCGTGTTAAATTTCTCACAGGGAAATAAGTCTACGACTGTAGACTTCTCGGCTACCGAGCGACGACTTCATAAGTCTACTCGCTTCAATTAGAGGCAGGGGAGTGGCCTTTTCTCGACTTTAAAGTCGTCGCTCAGTAGCCGCGACTTCTGGAGTCGTAGACTTATTTCCCTCTGAGTTCTCACATTCAAGTGCATGTGAGCTGTGGCGTCGAGTATATCATATGTCTTGTTCTTCTTATTGTTGTGAAGAACGATTGAGATTGAACCTGATGTTTTCTTGTTATTTTATATTTTTTAATCATCAAAATTTAGAAATTTCGTAACGATAAGGAACTCTAAAAGTCTGGACAGCAATCAATAATTCATAGTCCTCGACAACTTTGCGTCAACCTTTAGTTTTTACCGAATGAGTTTCACGAGAGTATGAAAGACATGAGCTCATAGTGATCGCCAGTGTGTACTTGTATTGAATATTATTTTTTTTGTAAAAAAAAATTAACCTGCCATGACCACATGCACGCCGCCCTCTTTGTAAATTTCAACCGTCGGTTGCCTTAAATTTAACAAAAATATTATCATTATTAAAATTAGTGATATTTCTAAGAAAATTGCAAACTTTTTGCTTTGTCGACGAGTGTTCGATACATGGTCTCGTTTCCACACGATACATATAACAAACTAACTAAAGCTGCAAAAATTTCTTGGGTGGAAAGTGGAAAACAGTTTTTTTTCGCCTTCTTTTCAAAAAGAGTTTACTAGTGAAGCAACACCTTACAAAAGTGATGATGGAAAAATCGTTCTTTGGAACATATCATAATTTGCGCATGATAAATAATAGGGTTGGTCAAATCGGTTCCTGCTCTTTTCATTTCACACACTCTCTCGTCAGCCGGCTGGCGCAGAGAGTGTGTGAAATGAGGAGAGCAGGAACCGATTTGACCAACCTAATAAATAAGTGCCCACCTGGCCAGTCTGCATCGTCCCACCACTCTACAGTCGGCGCACATCATCTTCGCGATAGTTCGCAGCGCCAACGGGATGTCCTCGGTGTCCACGCTGATTATACGTTTTGTAATTATATTTCATTTTTAAATAATTAATCTAATTAATCGAACGTTCTTAATTTGCCACAATATATTGAAGGATATGTTTCTACAAGAGTGTAATGTTTTTAGAGCACGCAAACATGCACATCAGTCTCACTCTTCCGAATTTTGAATTTATTGAGGCTAATCGATACTCACTGGGGTGGCTAACGGGAAATACCGGTGCTCTAGATGGTGTTTTGTGTCACCCTCGCTCTGTCGATGTGTTCTACCTTACTACACACAGAAAAAAAGTCTTATATTAGGCCCATGACCCTTTCAAATGTCCTATATATAAGAACTTAAGTTTGAAAGGGTCATGGGCCTAATATAAGACGTTTTTTTCTGTGTGCATCCCTAGTCGGAACACGCTTACCGTTTTCGCCACCCTAATGCATTGCACCCTTAGACGTTATCTTACAAATGATGGGTTAAATGCGGATAATCGGTGCTCACTCGAACTCGACCTCTCCTATTCGCTGCTCGTGAATATGGGCGAAGAAGGTGTTAGGGACGTAGTCGGAGATGATCGCTCCCAGCATCTACAAATCACAGCATTCGAAACAGAGTCGGCGAGAACGAGTTAGAGAAAGAGAGAGATGACGAGAGAGCGCGCCAAATGAGAGGGTCAGACAACGAGATACGTTCTTGGCATGGTGCCAACTCGATGCTGTGCAAATTACTAGAGTTTGAAATTACCACAGCCCCAACTCTACTAAGCATTTGCGGCATCAACAAGTAAATAACTTAAATAGATGATAATTTTTGTTATAAAAAATAAAATTGAAAATAATTTGAGAATAACGGACCTTCTTTCCTAGAAGGGAGGGTGACATGGGCGGCGGGCGCTCCACATTTGGCAGATTCCAGTCGTAAGTGATGCCGCCGTCCAGACCGAAAGTCACGTGCTGAATGTTTTATTGTAATATTGACTATAATATATTTATTATCGATTACTATACTTATTGTTCCGTGAAAAAATGTATCCATAACACAATGTTCTATTACTGGAAGCTCCCAAACAGCCGAACTACAAAGCATAGGAAAACACGTGGCTAGCTAACTTGGATGCCACATTACACCCTCAATACTCGCACAAAACTGACGTGACATTTCCAGACATTTCGAAATACAAAATATTTCTTTCTCATGTCATCGGTGAATATTGGCACCAAATACTCGTAAAACTGGTATGTTCAACAGATAATTTGCATTATTTCGGAGATCTTCCATCTGGAGATATAGATGGAAGAAAATATTACATTTATAAAATTATACGATCACACCAAAAAGTCAAATGACGGACTTCCGTTGTTTACCACACAGGCACGTACGCGACCCTCTCACTTTTGCCCGCTCTCTCGCTTTGGTAAACGCAGGAAGTACCATTTTGACTTTTCGTGTGTTCGTATCATTTTATAAATGTAATATATATTCCTCGGGGAAAAGGTGAAAACGGTCTCGCCTCATCGGTGAACTTGGGAAGATATCTTAAGGTGAGGTCGATGCTCCACGGTGAAGGAGTCCAAGGGGTTGTAGGCAGAAGAGGATCAACGGTGGTTGTAGACGTGGAAGTGGACGTCTGCCCCTCCTCCAGCTGAAAAATGAAAAATCCCAAAAAATAACCCCATTTCCAGCTATTACAATTTAGAAATGATACGTTAATAAGATCAACTACTGGTGGTGTACTCTCTTTCTGTACCTCGGCGTGTCTCTCTTTTTCTCGTGCTCTCTCGCAAGCGGAAGGCGTGTTTACCCGCGGAACGTTTTATTATTTTGGACGAGTGTTTGTGAATTTGTACTATCAGTGCGAGCATTGTGGTCACTGGTCTAGGCACGAATGCTAACTCATTGTCAGAATGAAATGATATCTCGCCGTTAAAACGAGAAAACAGTGCATTCAAATTCTCGTATAGACTAGTGATACTAAAATGCACTACAAAAGGTATCAACGATGCCCCTCGCCTCCCCACTCTGGTTTCCTACCGTAATATATCGTATACTTACGTTTTCAGGCGTGCAGAGGTCGAGGGCGAAGTCGACTACTGTATCCAGTACCTCGTCCGGACCGGCTACGGTGGGCACCGGAGTGGGACCGATGCTGCCGTCCTACAATATCGAATGAGCGATCACAAAGTAGTTTTGTTCTTCACTGATAAGAAAAACAATGATCTAAAATATATAATATCAAAAGTGAGGAGCCATCAGCAGCTAAATTCCAACAGAGATTTGCATTCATAGGGTTAGAGATATTCAGAAACAAATTCATAATTGAGCCTTTCCCACTTTCATATGAGTACTTCCGCCGTCCCCGACCCCTTTACGGGTTGTGAAGGCATGTAAAAGTGGTAGCAGGCGCGTGACCTACCGGCAGAATGTTTTGCTCTCCGAGGAAGACGATGGCGTCGAGGGCAATTTGACAGACGACGTCACGAACAGCCTCGACGATCTGAAGAGACGTGAAACTGAATTTAAGGACGGAGATTATTTTGAAATCTAAGTGAGTGAATTCGGGCGCAATTATGAATGAATTAAGATCCGGAAAAAGTGTGAAAATAATAGATTGAATAAACTAATTGCTTTATATTCGAGCGACTGGCTATTATCGACTCTCACTAGAGTTTGAAATTCGGGTAAATAATTAAAAATCCGAAAAAGAATCTTCATTTCGCACACTCCCGAATTTCAATTCCGAACTCTAGCCTTCTCTAACCCTTAATCTCTAACCTCGAACCCCTTAGAGTTTATAACCCGAACCTTTTTCTCGATGAACGAGCGGAACCAGTTGATTCCTCTACCGTCGAACTGCGCGGAGATGATGGGCTCGTTGATGGAACAGTGCTCCTTCTGAAAAAGATAAACAATTCTAGCGTTCACTAGATCCCCGAATATCCGGACGAGTAGTGCTTTGTGGATTTGCAGCCTTATACTGAGTACCCAGTTACTAACCCGGCTATTCTAGAACTAGATAGTGTTCAAAAATGAGAGCCGAACTTACATTCACAAATTTGTGCTTCCAACTTTGGATTTAATTTTTCTGGGTATTTTTATCGAACAACTCGCAAAGAACAAAAAACTATAGGAATTTTAAACTTCAAACGCCCAGATCGTGAGTTGGAATCTCAATGTGTGTGAGAGTGGTCAGTTCTGCCCTCAAAACGGACGAAAGTGAGCTTTTTTCGGCGATTTTCGGGGGAAAACCCGACAGGTCGAGAGACAGACGCTATTCAAATACCTTCATCAAATTAGCTTTCGGATCTCGGCTAAAGTGCATCTCGATAGTCACCGTCGCATTGTCGATCGTCAGCTTCAGATGCTCTGCAATTTTGTCTTAAAATATTTTAGCAATTTATTCATGCTAGAGATTCGAAAAGTCGAAAATAAAGCTTTTCACACAGCTCCGGGACAGTTCTCTGTTTTGTTGTTAATCTTATGCTGCGCAATTTTCAGGGGTGCATGTGCACCCTCTGCTGGTGGAAAAGTCGTTTAACTCAGCTAAACTGAACAAAATCTCTCCAATCAAAAAGGAAAATGTTCCAAACGTGGCTTGCAATCTCTGTATCAAGTTTGGAAGTTGTAGCTCTACTAGGAAAAAAGTTATGAAAGGGTGCATAAAATTGATGTGCACCTTGCACCCCATGAAATTTGCGCAGCATTACATTTTTCATACCATTGTAATTGAGAAAAGCGATGGCGACTCGAGCACGACCTTCTATGTGGGCACGCGGTATCGTCACACTCGCACGCACGCCTCAAATAATTGTAAATTTAAAAATATTTTTTTTTAAAAATATTACAATCACCCTAAAACGCTACGTTCTCCTGAAATAATAATATGTTTTAAATATCTTTTTACAGACACAATATAAACCACTGAGTGTTAATTGCGCATGTCCTTCTATTATAAAATAGCTGTATCGGTTGCATGCATTTAAAAAAAGTATTGAATTCTCGAAGTGAAACCCACCCTTATCGTTCACAAAATGGCCGAGAATAATAGGCTTGCGGAACTCGTGAATGCTTCCCGTAATGGTAAGAATGGCAATCTGTAATGATAAAAGTACGCCCCAGCAAGGGGTCGGGACGAGAGAGAGTGACATAGAGAGAGTATTAAACAATAAAAGTTGTTTAAAATCGCTGATGTTATTTTTTATGCGAATAACTACTATCGAATTATTTTATTAAATGAAAAAGCGAGAACCTCAATAGTCGGCACTGACGCGTTCTCTAGCAGATGATGCAGGGCTTCGGCGGCTAACGGCGCTACGTAATCGATTGCCTGAATAAATATATTAAAATCTAAACAAAAATTTTAATTAAATTCACGTGAATTCACGCCTTAAAGAAGGAGTTTCGCGAATCTCCTGATCCCTCATTCCTCCTCTCATGTCTCTCAACCGTGCGTTCGCTCTCTCCTCTTTTCCCCTCATCCCTCCCTCTCATTTTTGAATCCCTGCGCGTCAGGGTCAGTTTGGCACAGAGCCAAGCGCGAATAGCTCTGTTCAAACTTATCGGCGGAACATGCGCTTTTCGGGGCTCTTACCGGGAACCCGATTACCGTACCTCCACATTGAGAACTCAGCTGACCAAAAGTTCGTGGGACACCACCTTTAAAATTTCGATGGATTTAACAAGATTTCAACAGGCAAATCAAATATTTAAAGCTAAAATCGTGCTGAAAGTCTGTTAGAGAAAAAAAGAATAACGCGCCTTCTGATTAATTCTGACGGAGATTCCTGAATTGAGCGTTTCCGGTTCTTCAAATTCACCCTGGCCCACAGCCAGAATTGAGGCTACCCATAACAGCAGTAGCCGTTTCATCGCTAAAATGAACTTTGTAAACTTTTAAACCTAATAGTAACTATATCCTGAAATCATATATAATATCTACATAACTTATGTAACATAAGAACACAAAATTAAAACGACGGCAATGTAATAGGTGATGAAAGTGATAAAATCACACTGTGCAATAATTTATGGGAAAGAATGCGAAAAAAAGAGAACGTGGTGTCACATTTCATCTATACGTTAAATTGCAACTAGGACTAGGGACGTTAAATTGCAATTGCGAAAAAAAGAGAACGTGGTGTCACATTTCATCTATACGTTAAATTGCAACTAGGACTAGGGACGTTAAATTGCAACTTCACAAGAAATGCCCTTATCATTCTCCGGAGAGTGATTTCTTGCCGAATAATGACGAATAACTAGCAGGGTGTGTTGAGGTTAAACTACGTTATGGTAGGGTGCGCACTACATTTTCAAAGCATGGTTCAGGGGGGCGTTCAGTTGCAGGGCACAGTTCAGTCCAGGGGGAGCTTTGCAGCCGACTCCAGGCTCGGTCCAGGGGAAGCTCGGTAGCAGGCTCCAAGTTCGGTCCAGGGGGAGCTCTGTAGCCGGCTCCAAATTCGGTTCAGGGGAAGCTTTACAGCCGGCTCCAAGTTCGGTCCAGGGGGAGCTCGATAGCCGGCTCCAGGTTACATTGAAGCTCGACTTATGTTGGGGAGTGTTAATCGCTACAAAGAGTACTGGCTTATTCCGTTGCAAAAGGCTCGTGAGGCTACGCCACTTCGTGGCTCCGTGGCAACTTTTTTCGATCGCTCTCACCCTCACGAGCCTTTCTCAACGGAAACGCAAGATACAGTGCGTTCAGAACGTTTTCGAACACTTTCCCGATATCACAAAACGCTGTTCCTGTAATCCCTACGCTCTCTGAATCACTTTGGAACTTTTCGAAAATTTCGATTTTCCACGTTAAAACGTGTTAGAACACGTTCTGACACGTTTCTGACACCGTAAAACACTTTTCCTGTGATCCCCGACACTCGCCGGAGCGTTTGGAGAAAGTTAGAAAATTTCGATTTTTCATGTTAAAACTCGGCAAAACAGGTGAAAACGTGTTTCACGGTACTCAAAAACGTGTTAGAACGGTTTCTGGCACTTGCGAAAAATGCGGCAGAAGGTTTGCCCGCGGCGGGGGTCGAACCTGGGGGTCTCGGATTCAAAGTTTGGCTCGTAACCCACTTGGCTATGGATTTCGTTAATTAAATTTTGTAAAATTTAAAAGGTATTCTGGTCGGGAATCATATGCAAAAGGATTTGGGAAGATAGCGCGATTTTGAAGCGAAATATAAGGAAAATGCGAAAAACGTGACCGCCGGACGGACACACAGACACACAGACAGACAGACAGACAGACAGACAGACAGACAGACGTTCTGAAGTAATAGTCTTTAGGAATTTATTGGTAAGAATGCGAAATGTCTCTTAATTCTAAACAATATTTGCGAAGTAAAGAGAACGTGGTGTCTATAGTAATACGTTAAGTTGCAACTAGGGATGGCTTCACAAGAAATGCCCTTTTCATTCTGCAGAGAGTGATTTCTTGCGAATAATGAAGAGCATTTTTTAAAGGTATGCCTAGTTGCAACACATACATGCAAGCGAATGAAACACGGTGAGAGAGAGATTGAATGAGCAGAAAGAATCGGGCGTCAGCTGGTATCTGGGGAAGTCGGAGAGGAATGGACGCAGGAGAGAGAGAGAGAGACGCAGACGACAGAGAGTGGCGAGAGACAACGCGAAATCGAGAGACTGCCGAGATGTGGCAGTCGTAAAAAGTGAGAGAGAGAACTTCTGGCGTTATGATCGTGGATGACAGGAGTTCGAAGGGAGAGGAGGGAGAAAAAATACAGAGAGAGAGAACAAATGAGTAAGAGAGATCGAGAAGGAGAAAAGTACGAAAAATCGACTGAGCAGAGAAGGGACCCACTGCAAACGGGAGCTTGATTAATTATTCAGAACATGAGTATATCAGATTAGCGATGGGGCCTTCGTCCTAGATATAATTCTCTCGCCCCTCTGGATGTTATAGTGCTGAGTAGCTCTAGGTGCTGTTACAATGAGCAATGAAAAAAGAGATGGAAAGAGAAACAATGAGAAAGTTGAAGACATCGAACAATTTATCCCATCATAATTAGCATTTACAAACCGATGAGAGTACGAGATTCATATTCAAAATTGAGCACAAATTAGCTGATTTCCCAATTTTTTTCATGTAACGATAAATACATTACGGAATGTATCTCTTGCCAGTGGCGACAAGTCGCTTCTGACCATGTGTTTGTACGATGAGTCCCGGTTGCTAGCTGAAATGAATACGATTTGTTTGCCCAAGTCATATACATAATGCGATGTTAAAAATCGAGGAAAAGATCAAAGATGTGATCTTTTGTCTGTTAAAAATTCCGACCAAAAGATCGACAAAAGATAGAATATTTGAATTCTCGTAATTTCTGTTTTTATCGATTATCTCGGCTCCCAGACAAGACAGAGACTCAATTTTTTGACCACATGCTCCAAATAAGAATGTCGATCGTCAATTAAGGTTTGAGCAGTCTAGCATAGCTGGGAAGCGAGATATACGCAAAAATCGATAAATGCGGGAATTCAAATTTGAGATGTTTTCGATCTTTTGGTGGCGCATTTTTTAACAGGCAGATGTATACGTTTGGGATCTTTTCGAAGATTTTTAACGCCACATTAGTTGAAATTGGAAAAGAAGGAAGAGAATCTTACCGCTCATTGGCAATATCAATTCGAATGCAAGTTCGAAATAATTCCTGTCATTGCGTACGGGATTCCGTCAAGAATGAGGACTCCTCCTCCGACGCCGGATCAGTTGCTTCAGCCACCGTACACTCGCTGGAGTTGAAGTAATCCTGAAAATTAAAAATCAATATACGTACTCAAGAATTTTTTGTTCCTGATAATGTTCCTGGTAACGTTCCGATTGTTCCCGGGAAGAATCGGAACATTACCAGGAACAGAAAATTCATGAGTAAATGTAGATGTAAATATATATTCACCAATTTGGCCATTACGACTCCAACGGCAAGCGCCATTCTTCTTCTGATTGAATTAGTATTCTAAGATCTATGTCTATTTATATGAGTACTACAAGTAACAGTGTTAGAAACTATAGGTTCCTGCAAGCAATCCTGCTTGTCCACTAGAGTGCGCAATGTGAGACCAATGTGAGACCACGGTCTCTTCATTTCGCACACTCTCTCACCAACCGACCGGTCGAGAGAGTGTGTGAAATGAAGAGACCGTGGTCTCATATTGCGCACTCTATTCTCCACACGGAGAAGTGCCACTCGGAATGGATGACTCGGAAGACGTTCGATCTCAGTCAAGCACTCCTGTAGCAAAATTCACTACCACGCTACGATTTAAAAATATTAACATTTTAAACTTACGAAATCTACGGTTGGGAGCAAATTGTTGAGATGATCATTCGAGCAAATTGTTGAGATGATCATTATGCCTTCAATTACGAGTAAGGGAATGAAGTGGAAGGTGCACCCTCGATTCGAACATCAATGGAGGATAATCCGAGTGTAGATCGGAAAATCTGCAATAAATTATTGTGTTGAAGCTCAACAGTACAGTTCTCAGAAATTGGTGATAATATGAATATATAAGTCATTAATTACAATTAATCACTAGCCAACGAGTACGAGTACGACCGAAATGAGCGAGAGATGAGAAGTCATAATAGGGCACTACTCCGGATGAGAACTTTAGGAGACGAGGGACAACTGTTATGTCAAAGACGCTATAGCGAAATAGTTCTCATCCGACCTAGTGCTCATATCAGTGCGTTCGCGTAAGAATCGCAACACCTGCCGTACAGCAAAAAGCGACTAGGTGAGTATTTCACATATTCTGATAGCTATTGGTATGGTTAATCATTTTCCGTTTAGCTTATGACCTGAAATGTCAAATTTGCATAACTACAGTAGGTCAAAGTTCAGCTGTTTTCACAGTTTTTCGAGTGTATCTCTTCAGGGAGTTGAGTTACAGCTAACGTCAAAGAACAAAGAATGGCCGCCAAAGCATGGCGCATCTTACTGTGTGATTTGTTTATTCAAATTTTAATTTTTAATTATTTCCGGAAAATTTGAACTCAAATTTCTCGAAAACCAGGCCGAATCCAATCGCCATTTCTCGATATGTTGTACTTCTGAACAAGGTCTATCCGATTATCACAGTTACATGGTGTATTGAGGGCGGGCATAGGTCGAAATTCTCAATGCAAAATTATAAAAAATGCACGAAAACCCCTCATTTCACCCTTATTTCATCATCATTCCCCTCATTCGGCGCGAACTGCGCGGTGCAAAATGAGAATTGTGCGAATTGTAGACCGCTCACTTCACGTCGAACAAGTGAAATAAGGATGAAATTAGGGATTTTCGTGCATTTCTGATAATTTTGTGTTGAGAATCTCGACCTATGCCTGCCCTCAATACACCATGTGACTGTGATCATTGGATAGACCATGTTCAGAAGTGACTGAACTTCAGAAGTTCAGAAGTGAAGAAGAACGGAAAATGACTGACCATACCAATAGCTATCAGAATATGTGAAATACTCACCTAGTCACTTTTTGCTGTACGGATTTGAGAACAATTTATGCGGTTCTTACGCGAACGCACTGATATTAGGAGTCGACAATGAGAAGAGATTCTTTCTACTCTTCTCTTTTTCCTCCTCAAGAGAGACCCTCTCAATTTTACACGTTCTCTCACGCCAAACCCCTTTGTGTAGTGTTGACTGACTTGTGGATTATCGATAGATCAAAGATCAAAATATGAGATCAGTTTTGAGAGTTGACCTTGTTTTTCTCTCGCTTTGCGACTACTGTAGCGGTACTTTTGTTCTATTGAAATGAAACGATGGAATACGGTATGACTACTATAGGGATACTGAAGGGATATTATGGGACCACGAGAAGATTACTGTATGATTACTATATGATTACGGAATTCCTAGTGGAGCGAAACCTGAGGAAGAGAATGATCGCAGATCCGTACAGCAAAATGATAGCAAAGCGAGAGAAAAACAAGGTCAACTCTCAAAACTGATCTCATATTTTGATCTTTGATCTTTGATCTATCGATATTCCACAAGTCAGTCAACACTACACAAAGGGGTTTGGCGTGAGAGAACGTGTAAAATTGAGAGGGTCTCTCTTATTTTTGCACAATCTCTCGTTAAGACCCTTAGTGGAGGCTTTTCTCTCCATATTCTACCATATTGATTACTCCATCAGTATACAGTAGCGGTCAAAAGTCTTCGGACACTTTTTCTTTTTCTTATAACTTTTGAACACGAAGAGGTTTTCATCTGATAATGGTGGGGTCGTATGTGAAATCCATTGGAGAATATGATGTCACTATTGGGGCATTGCGTAATTTACCAATTATTGCGTAGTAATGACGCAATCAATGCATACTTTTTTGAATGGGCATTATTCTTACATGGAATTTTTCCTGCTCCCCTAACTTTCAGAGTGTTGAGACATGCCATCGGTCTACCCAGAAAAAATTTTTCAAGTTGCTGCGGTGCCGCTACTTGGCTGCAGCAACGCTGCAAAATCGAGGTCAGAAATCCATATCTCGCCTTTTAGACATCGCGCAGACACGATCAAAGTATCAAAATGATCGCCATCATGACTGTGGATGATCCTGCGAATATGGTCGCGATAAGCCACCATTTGCCCTCAGGGCACGAAAAAGTCACTTTTTCGCATTATTGTGGTCTGACGAGGGGGGAAGTCTATAGGACGTGCTCTAAAGATCTGGTTTCGGCGTGGATTCTGTTGAGAATCTATGGGAGAACCGATTCCTAGCTGCAATAAGCGTTTCGATTGGTTTCCTGCCCACGGCGATCGATTTCCGGAAGGACACTGGTTTGGCCACGCCCATTTTCTGCTCGTTGGCAACGATCAGACTTTTCAGCGTATCTCAGCACTGAGCGAACGGACAAGGCTGGCATACCCATCAATGGAATCAGCGTGGCCGGCTTTATAATCTCGTTCACAAATTACATCATCACTATGCAATATTTCATCATCCATGGGCAATACAACGGAAAAATATGGATGAGGTGCAAATAAAATAAATTTGATCTTTCCACCACTCAAATGAGCAAATTACGTCATCAATATGCAATATTTTAGCTCTTTCTGAATTATTGCCTAAGGATGATGAAATATTGCATAGTGATGATGCAATTTGTGAATGAGATTATAGAGCCGGCCACGCTGATTCCATTGATAGGTATGCCAGCCTTGTCCGTTCGCTCAGTGCTGAGATACGCTGAAAAGTCTGATCGTTGCCAACGGGCAGAAAATGGGCGTGGCCAAACCAGTGTCCTTCCGGAAATCGATCGCCGCGGGCAGGAAACCAATCGAAACGCTTATTGCAGCTAGGAATCGGTTCTCCCATAGATTCTCAACAGAATCCACGCCCAAACCAGATCTTTAGAGCACGTCCTATAGACTTCCCCCTCCTCAGACCACAATAATGCGAAAAGTGACTTTTTTCGTGCCCTGAGGGCAAATGGTGGCTTACCGCGACCATATTCGCAGGATCATCCGCAGACATGATGGCGATCATTTTGATACTTTGATCGTGTCTGTGCGATGTCTAAAAGGCGAGATATGGATTTCCGACCTCGATTTTGCAGCGTTGCTGCAGCCAAGTAGCGGCACCGCAGCAACTTGAAAAAAATTTTATGGGTAGATCGAGGGCATGTCTCAACACTCTGAAAGTTAGGGGAGCAGGACATATTCCATGTAAGAATAATGCCCATTCAAAAAAGTGTGCATTGATTGCGTCATTACTACGCAATAATTGGTAAATTTCGCAATGCCCCAATAGTGACATCATATTGTCCAATGGATTTCACATACGACCCCACTATTATCAGATGACAACCTCTTCGTGTTCAAAAGTTATAAGAAAAAGAAAAAGTGTCCGAAGACTTTTGACCGCTACTGTACATTATTGACGCTTTGAAGGACGAATTTTTTTGCCCTTAAATTTTTGAGCTATATTTTCATTTATTATTTTATAGGTTTTTAGTGGTTACAATAAATTGTGTCAAAAAATTCTTTCCTTTTCTTTTTCACCTAATCCCTAGTCATCAGCTTTTCCGATTCTAACGAGACTCTTTATTTTAAATGGCATTTCAAGTATCCCTCAGATGCGTGAATTTTAGCAAGTAGCTGAAGCGGAACGAAACATCTTGCGGCCAAAAAATCAGAGTGTGATTATGAATTTCCACGGCACATGCACACATCCTATTTTCCAATTCTTAAATTCTCAATGAAAATGTTATACCATTCTAATATTGATCTTAGTTTGTGATGTTTGTGTTTTGGGGTAGGGGAAGTAAGAAATTATATATATATATATATATATATATATATATATATATATATATTAGAGACCGCAAAACCGATATACTCGATACGCGAATGGCGAAAAATGAGAGCCACATGAATGGATGGGATATACGAATACGACAATACGGCAGTCCACATACGTATGTAGATTATGCCTCAAAGCCACATTAATGGTGTATTTCTCATCGACCTTCCACTATCGACCAGACTTCGGTATTCTCAACTATCCTGAAACCAGTAGCTGGAATACTTCTATTAGGCTTTCCGGTGAATCTACGATTGAGCCCATCCCGTTCCATACATTTCCAGTTTCGTTTTATACGAAAAGATTATGCATTACGTCAGCTTAGACGCATACCTTCGTTATCATGGAATTGTAGCTGAAGTTAATCTTGCGCAATAATACCCGCCATGTAGACACATTTCGAGATTATTCAACGTTGGAGTGACCTATGGTTTGATCTCTTGAGGCTGACATTTCCTTGCTGGCACAATATTAAGGATTATATGATCACCATGAAAGTGATTCACAGATAATGAAAATGGAAATTCTCAACTCGAACGATAAAATTCAAGCCCTGCTGTTTACCCAAATAATAGGGGTTATATCTGTCTTCTAATTGGCGAATATTGGCTTGAACTTCACACTTCCGTAAATCACTACTCTATTTATCCATGAGAGCAGCCCCTTCCGTATCCACATCTCTTCTTTGTGTTCTTGAAGAAAACACAATTCCATTGCATCTCTTGTTACTCTAAGTTTTTGTCTGATTTCTCTCCCGCACGCGCTCTTATTTCATCTCCGTTTCGCTTCTTATAAGATATATGTCTTTATCCTTTCATCCGATTATTCCTTCTTCGCACCTCTATTTCCTTGGTTTCTAACGAGACGCTTCTTGCGCTTCACATTTAACTCTAACTACCGTAGAGAATATTTTTTTTTCGCAACTAACTCGAGCTAAACTTACGTTAGGTACAATACAAAGGCTTGAAATATTTATTTTTTATTTATTTTATTTTATTTATACGATCACACCAAAAAGTCAAATGACGGACTTCCGTTGTTTACCACACAGGCACGTACGCGTCCCTCTCACTTTTGCCCGCTCTCTCGCTTTGGTAAACACAGGAAGTACCATTTTGGCTTTTCGTGTGTTCGTATCATTTTATAAATGTAATACTAATGGGCGGGGCTCTACGTGTGAAGTGAAATAGAGAGGAGCATAGGAAAGAGGAATTCACCGCCCTTCTTTTGAGTCTCGCCCATTAATCCTCGTCGTTTTCTCCACTACAATTTCGAATAAAATATCATACTTTGAGCGTGTTTTTGTCGTTAGAGTACTCCGAAGGTATTCTGTTTTTAGTTTTAAGTATAGTAAATCGGTCGCAACTATTTACACTTTTTTGCATTACCATATTTCTCATGTGAACGCCTCCTGATTCCTAATGCAGGATTCAATGTCTAAAAAGTTGACGGATTCGTCTCTTCATTTTATACATTGCGAATTGAGCGATCGAAAGAGTAAACTAAATCGAGAGAGGACCTTCGTCGATTTAGTTCAGAGAGATTCATCAGAATTGTAATATTCTAATTTTTGCTTACACTACTTGTTTTCTTTTAGCACACACCAAAGACAAATACCGAGTTCCCTGCACAGAGAGAAAACATATTAGGAATACGACATCAAGTTGGCACGCCTACTAATATATAAGTAGGGCCTACTAATATATAAGTAGGACATTAGTAGGCCCTACTTATATATTAGTAGGCGTGCCAACTTGATGTCGTATTCCTAGTATGTATTCTCTGTGAGTGATTGCTTTCTCAGACGAAATAATAGAAAAGTATTAAAGAAGGAGTTTCACGAATCTCCTGCTCCCTCATTCCTCATCTCCTATGTTTCAATGGAGCGGTCGCTTTCTCCTCGTCCCCCCTTATCCCTCCCTCTCATTTTTGAATCCCTGCGCGTCAAGGTCAGTTTGGCACAGAGCCAAACACGAATAACTTTGTTCAAACTTATCAGCTGAACATGCGGTTTGCGGGGCTCTTATCGGGAAACCGATTACCATAACCCGATAATGAGAACTCAGTTGACCAAAAGTTCGTGGGACACCACCTTTAATGAGAGAAATTGAATATGATTCCAGACACCGACGTCGACAAGGAGAAGCTGAACATCTCGTTTTATTTCCCGCTCATCATGGCCCATTCTGTAAGTTTTTCTTTGTTGTGGGGGGGGGGCTCGAAAGAGGTAGAGTAGCCCCTAATGCAGTACAGCATTATTGGATCGAAAGATTCACATAATGTCGATAAACGGGTCTTGTTGCTACATGAATCAAGAGAAATTGACGTCGACTAGCGACTACTCTTCCGTGTCTTTCGATAATGGGAATCGAAAGACAAGTGTTTGTACAGCTGGGGGTGCGAATAGTCCTCGTTAGCAAACCAACCATGGACAGAGTGGTCGCTTGCCGATGTAAAGTCCTCTTGCTTAGTAACTTCACCTTACGTATGACGTCATCTCTCTTACAGACGTCGCCCTTGCCATTTTCTGTCACTGCGCCACAGCTAGAGCCGCCGTGCCATCCACTTCTACTGCAGCACACCAGCGCATTTCGTACGATACCCGAGTGCAATCGGATTAGGACAGCGTTCGCGAAAGGAGAAAGGGTACGATATCTGCTCACACAATTGACTGTCTTTACTGGTCTGACATTACTGGTCTGAAAAAAACCGAACAGAGGTTTCAGAAATGATGATTTTGTTTCCAGCACTTTCCACAGCCCTCACAGCACTCGCAGCAACTAGCTGGAACTTCGCAACCCACTCAATCTTTCCCGATCCAACTACCCGAGGTGTGATTTCAGTCTCATTTTGCAAGGTATTACGATCACTATGTTTAAGTCGAGTCTATTATTACATTTATAAAATGATACGATCATACCAAAAAGCCGAATTACGAACTTCCGTTGTTTACCATACAGGAACAATGACGACCCGCTCGCTTTTGCGTGCTCTCTCGTCTCGGTAAACACAGGAAGTCCCAGTTCGACATTTTGTTTGATCGTATCATTTTATAAATGTAATAGCACTATCAACAATACTGCAAGAGCCGATCGTTGAACCGTTCTTTGCAGGTTCAAGAACTGCCGTTGCACGTCCAGATTGCCAAACAGCGACTGCGCTCGTTTCACGCGCAAAATTGGCAGAAGATGCTGAACAAGCAGGAGCACGATCGCGAGCGGCTACATCAGAAACACTCTGTGAAGTTGCAGCAGCTGCAGCAGACTAATCTGGACGTCGAAAGGACCCTCTGCGAACTGCAGCAGGGGCTGCAGCAGCTGCAGCAGGGGCTGCAGCAGCTGCAGCAACAACAGCAGCAGGAGCGCCATTCGCAGCAGCAAGCGCAGCTCGAAGAGATGGAGCGGTTGCTGCAGCGGCTCGGAGCGCCGCAAGAGCTTGTGAAGGTATTGTTTTGTACACTTGAAACACATATTTCTGACCCCCATTTTTAGTCCATTACTAGGGTTCTCTTATTGGAAGAGAATTCCATTAGAAATCAATTGGAATTCCATTGCCCTCTCATTCTCCGTTATCTCTCACAACTCTCGCGGTCCGAGTTCCTTTGTTCTCCTTATTGGAATTCCGGAATCAGTTCCAATAAGAGAACCCTATCCATTACCTCTCATGTTGGAGAGATTTTCGCAATTTTAGGGCGAATCAACGGCCAATGCTGAAGCGCCGAACCCTCCCGCTCCGACACCGTGCCTGCTGGTTTGATTCCGATTAACTGTTTTCCGTCAACAATGTATTTCCTGATCATATTCTCAAAGTATTGAGTAGGTTGGAGCGATAACTTCCGACCTCGTGCCCCAGCCGCAGTCAATAGCGGATGTGCTACCGACCGTGGATACTGTAGTGCTCCGGAAGGAACAGAATGAAGCTGCGCAGAATGGATACGGGCTGCTAGCCTCGTGCGCACCCATTCTGGTGCAGGTACGGTATTTTCACACTGAAAAATGTCCACTGTTACACAAAAAATATCCAAATTGTATCCAAATTTCATTTCTCATTTAAGCGCTCACCGATGCCTATTGATGACGACAGACTTCTCTCAAATTTCATGGTTGGTTGTACAGTTTCATTTTTTTAAACGTTCAACGATTATTTTGTTTATTTTTAAAAAAAAATTATTTTGCCCGATATTCGAAACATGTAGCAGTCGAAAATATGGACACTTTTACGTTTAAGCAAATTCCTAAAGACTATTATTTCAGATCATTTTTCGACGGAATTGTCGAAATTTCTAGGAAATAGGCGTAGGATGTGAAGAATCGCGCGATACACATGCTGCGTAGTACAAGACGTGTTATAGCATATGCCAACGCGTTCTACGTTTTTCGCATTTTCCTTATATTTCGCTTCAAAATCGCGCTATCTTCCCAAATCCTTTTGCATATGATTCCCGACCAGAATACCTTTCAAATTTTACAAAATTTAATTAACGAAATCCATAGCCAAGTGGGTTACGAGCCAAACTTTGAATCCGAGACCCCCAGGTTCGATCCCCGCCGCGGGCAAACCTTTTGCCGCATTTTTCGCAAGTGCCAGAAACTGTTCTAACACGGTTTTGAGTACCGTGAAACACGTTTTCACCTGTTTTGCCGAGTTTTAACGTGAAAAATCGAAATTTTCGATATTTTCCCAAATGATGAAGGGAGTGTTGGGGATCATAGGAAAAGTATATTGCTATGTCAGAAACGTGTTTGAACGTGTTCTAACACGTTCTAACATGAAAAATCGAAAAGTTCTGAAAAGTTCCAAAATGATTCAGAGAGCGTAGGGGATCACAGGAAAAGTGTTTTGTGATGTCAGAAACGTGTCTGAACGTGTTCTAACACGTTCTAACGTGAAAAATCGAAAATTTCAAAAAGTTCCAAAATGATTCAGAGAGCGTAGGGGATCATAGAAAACGTTTCCGAAATTGCTCTAAAAGTTCTGAACGCACTGTATCCTGCGTTTCCGTTGTGAAAGGCTCGTGAGGCTGAGAGCGATCGAAAAAAGTTGCCACGGAGCCACTACGCCACTTCGTGGCTCCGTGGCAACTTTTTTCGATCGCTCTCAGCCTCACGAGCCTTTTGCAACGGAATAAGCCAGTACTCTTTGCACATTAACACTCCCCAACATAAGTCGAGCTTCAATGTCACCTGGGGCCGGCTATCGAGCTTCCCCTGGACCGAACTTGGAGCCGGCTAAAAACCCCTGGACCAAACTTGGAGCCTGCTACCGAGCTTCCCCTGGACCGAACCTTCGGCCGGCTGCAAAGCTCCCCCTGGACCGATCTTGGAGCCGGCTACCGAGCTCCCCCTGGACCGAATTTGGAGCCGGCTACAGAGCTCCCCCCTGGACCGAGCCTGGAGTCGGCTGCAAAAGCTCCCCCTGGATCGAACTGTGCCCTGCAACTGAACGCCCCCCTGAACCATACTTTGAAAACGTAGTGCGCACCCTACCATAACGTAGTTTAACCTCAACACACCCTGCTAGTTCCTAAAGACTATTATTTCAGAACGTCTGTCTGTCTGTGTGTGTGTGTGTGTGTCCGTCCGTCACGCTAAATATCTCGCCAACGGATAGAGCTATCGACTCAGTTCCTTCGCCATCACATGCATCTCCACGACAGTAACTTGCTCAATAAAAAAAATTTAAACAAAATCCATGGCCAAGTGGGTTACGCGCTTGACTAGCAATCCGAGCGACGCAGGTTCGACCCCCGCCGCGGGCAAACCTTTTGCCGCATTTTTCGCAAGTGCCAGAAACTGCTCTAACACGGTTTTGAGTACCGTGAAACACGTTTTCACCTGTTTTGCCGAGTTTTAACGTGAAAAATCGAAATTTTCGATATTTTCCCAAATGATGAAGGGAGTGTCGGGGATCACAGGAAAAGTATTTTGCGATGTCAGAAACGTGTCTGAACGTGTTCTAACACGTTCTAACGTGAAAAATCGAAAATTTCGAAAAGTTCCAAAATGATTCAGAGAGCGTAGGGGATCACAGGAAAAGTGTTTTGCGATGTCAGAAACGTGTCAGAACGTGTTCTAACACGTTTTAACATGAAAAATCGAAAAATTCGAAAAGTTCCAAAATGATTCAGAGAGCGTAGGGGATCACAGGAAAAGTGTTTTGCGATGTCAGAAACGTGTCTGAACGTGTTCTAACACGTTCTAACGTGAAAAATCGAAAATTTCAAAAAGTTCCAAAATGATTCAGAGAGCGTAGGGGATCACAGGAAAAGTGTTTTGCGATGTCAGAAACGTGTCTGAACGTGTTCTAACACGTTCTAACGTGAAAAATCGAAAATTTTAAAAAGTTCCAAAATGATTCAGAGAGCGTAGGGGATCATAGAAAACGTTTCCGAAATTGCTCTAAAAGTTCTGAACGCATTGTATCCTGCGTTTCCGTTGTGAAACGGAAACGCAGGATACAGTTTCGTTTCCGTTGCACTACGCCACTTCGTGGCTCCGTGGCAACTTTTTTCGATCGCTCTCAGCCTCACGAGCCTTTTGCAACGGAATAAGCCAGTACTCTTTGTAGCGATTATCACTCCCCAACATAAGTCGAGCTTCAATGTCACCTGGGGCCGGCTATCGAGCTCCCGCTGGACCGAACTTGGAGCCGGCTATCGAGCTTCCCCTGGACCGAACTTGGAGCCTGCTACCGAGCTTCCCCTGGACCGAACCTTCGGCCGGCTGCAAAGCTCCCCCTGGACCGATCTTGGAGCCGGCTACCGAGCTCCCCCTGGACCGAATTTGGAGCCGGCTACAGAGCTCCCCCCTGGACCGAGCCTGGAGTCGGCTACAAAGCTCCCCCTGGACCGAACTGTGCCCTGCAACTGAACGCCCCCCTGAACCATACTTTGAAAACGTAGTGCGCACCCTACCATAACGTAGTTTAACCTCAACACACCCTGCTAGTTACAAATATAAATTGAAAACATTAACAGTTCGAAAGATTTCAGCTTGGAAAGAGGGAGAACAAACGAAAGAGAAAGGCTTTCGTGAGTTTCCTCAGTTTTAATTAAATAATACTAGTCAACAGGTTTTTATATATTTAATAATTAGTTAGAATGCTGAATTATAGCCATACGAGTACATGAAGAGTTGGATCAGAGTTTATCGGGTAAGACTCTAACTAACTGATTCCTCATGAAGATAACTAAGTATTCCCTCCTCTTATATATAATAATCTAAAGAAAAATACTTTTAATCCTTTCAGACGACAGTGGTTGTTGACGACAATCAGGCGCAGTGGAACGAAGTCATCCGGGCGAGACATGAGGTTAGTTTTTTTTTTCAGGAATAAAACGTTTTCAAATTTGTAGTGTTACTAGATAATGGGGCTGAGAAATGGTTTATATAATAGCAGTATTATCTTTAAAATATATGACGCTGTTTGCGTTAGGATCAACAAGGGTCTGGAACAGGTCAAAAATCGAAATGGCTCAAAACTTGCTCCTAGGGATAACTTTCGACGCTGAACACGCTGGTGCCATCGATTTCGCAATAGGACGCCTGCGGGCGCCGATACGACGCCGCGCCTTTTTGGCGCAAAACGTGTTTTTCGAGTAAAACTCGCTTCGGTGTGCTCGTACAGGGGCAAAACTTAAACTGCTATAACAGAATTTGACGCTCTATCACCTGGTTATAACCACATTACACGAATCTACCTGGTTTTCGAGAAAAAGTGAATTTTTGACCCCGAACATTTGTTACCTCATTGTACCCCCGGGAAAGTTATTTTATATTGATTCAAAGGATTTTCACGCGCGCGGAACGCGTGTGCTGACGCGGCATCCGCGTGGCCGAAGTGGTAGTGGTCCAGAACTTCCACCCGAAGGTCATTGGTTCGATTCCAGTCGGTTGCGAAAGTTTTTTGCCGAATTTTTTTTCATCGATTTTTCACCCCTTGACAATATTGGCACTTTTTTTGAAATCTTCAAAAATTCAATTTTTTGATGAAAAAAAATTCGGCAAAAAACTTTCGCAACCGACTGGAATCGAACCAATGACCTTCGGGTGGAAGTTCTGGACCACTACCACTTCGGCCACGCGGATGCCGCGTCAGCACACGCGTTCCGCGCGCGCGAAAATCCTTTGAATCAATATAAAATAACTTTCCCGGGGGTACAATGAGGTAACAAATGCATCAAAATGATTAGAACAAAATTCTCTATAATCTGGTAACGGGTTCGCTCGAGATATGTTCGGGGTCAAAAATTCACTTTTTCTCGAAAACCAGGTAGATTCGTGTAATGTGGTTATAACCAGATGATAGAGCGTCAAATTCTGCTATAGATGTATGGGTTTTGCCACTGTACGAGCACTCCGAAGAGAGTTTTACTCGAAAAACACGTTTTGCGCCAAAAAGGAGCGGCGCCGTATCGGCGCCCACAGGCGTCCTATTGCGAAATCGATGGCACCAGCGTGTTCAGCGTCGAAAGTTACCCCTAGGAGCAAGTTTTGAGCCATTTCGATTTTTGACCTGTTCCAGGCCTCTGTTGAGCCCTTGTTGATCCTTACGTGGACAGCGTCATATCATTTCAGCTCAGCACTCTTCGGTCTCAACTGGTGGGAGAGCAGAAGCAAAAGGAGGAGTGGAAGGAAAAAGTACCCGAATTTAATTATATAATTTAATTTAAAAATGTAATAATTATATTTATAATAATATCGGTCGCTGAAATGACGAAATCATTTCTGACCTCTCAGCGACTAAAAAACAAGCCATAATTTGCCGTTTGATAACACATCATTCCACAGACCGGTCAACCATCCAGAAAGGCCTTTGGAGTGAGAGAGCGTGTGAAATCGAGAGGGACTCTCTCACTTTTGTACACTCTCTCGCTCTATCCCTGGTCTGTAGGTTTGGAATCATGTGATAATAGCTGCGATATTATTCGTACAAAACCAATTGCAACAATTTTCGATTGTTCTTCTTGTCCCCGTCATTTTATATTATTTTATTTAATGATGATCGTTGAGGCTCTGGAGTTGACCATCAAATATCGCTCACTTGAGAAGGAGAAAGGGTCCTTTCTGGAGCAGATGGAATCCCTCAAGCTCAAGGTTGTAGGGCTTATTAATGGTACACGGAAATACAGTTGTAAAATATGGAACAAAATAATTTCCATTGTTCCACTTTTAATAATTGGGTATTTTTTGTGGCGAGACCTTTGAAATTTGCGGGAATTCAACGGTGCCTTTACGTTCCTTTAATGTGTTCACTAAACATTTCAAACAATTTTGTAATATTAGGAAAATAAAATATTTTTTGTTTAGGTACGAATGGAGCGAGATGATTTCGAACGAAAGATTGTGAACAATATGCTGGAATGGGCGTGTTATTTTGAGGGTGAAGACAAAAAGATGAGCAACGAGGTGAGAGGAGGGACACATGATTCCAAACCTACAGACCAGGGTTAGAGCGAGAGAGTGTGCAAAAGTGAGTGAGTTCCTCTCGATTTCACACGCTCTCTCATTCCAAAGGCCTTTCTGGAAGGTTGACCGGCCTGTGGAATGATGTGGGGAAATAAAGAATATTATTTTTGTTCAGGAAGAAAAATATGAAAACTAAAGCAGGAATGCGAATGAAGCAATTTATATTTGTGAAATATAAACAATTAAAATTTTTGGCTGGGAGTTGCCCAACAGTCTTACAGTAATGTTACTAGTAAATAGTAATATTACAGCTCACTAAAGAGCGAGAAAGTCGTGCCGCTGAAAAGAAAGCAATGGTGAGACTTGCTGAAGAGAAGGAGATTATGGAGAGTGAGAAGAAGGAATTGGAAGACAGGATATTTTTAGTTCTAAATGTTGACTACGACATTGAGTTTACTCAGTTTAATTTTTAGATCTTTGAACTACAATCTATGCATGCTGCGTTTGCAGTTGAGAAGGAGAAAGCTAGTGCTAAGTCGAAGGTGGACGAAGAAGCCGTTAGTTGTATTGATTCTTATAAAGTTTTGACATTATAATTTTTCTCTGCCACTTAAAAACGAAAGGTGTCCACCTTCAGACGAATCGATTGCGCTCGTCACTAAGTGCCCTCGAGGCAGAGAGAAATTGTCTCACCTCGGGCACGGAACGATTGGAGAAGCAGGTATATTTATAATGGATTATGCCTGAAATATGTCTAAATCGACTTTATCGTGCATCAATAAAGGATTTGTTTCAAATAACATCGCATTTTAGTTGTTCAAATTACAATCTGACCATGCTACGTGTGAAGCGGCAAAGGAGAAGGCTAATGCCAAGTCGAGGAAGGACGAAGACGCCGTAAGAATCATTGATTGTATTAAAAATATTTTTAAAAATAAATTAAATTACGAGTTCTGCTGTGTGGTGAGATGTCAGCAAGGACTTGGCGCCTTGATAATATGATAGTTTTACCACGCCTCTTCAGATAATTCAATTGCGCCCCTCAATGAGTACCCTTGAGACAGAGAAGACATCGCTCGCTTCAAGCAAGCAACAATTGGAGAAGCAGGTACTGTTCTAGAGTTTTGACAGAAATATCCCGAAATACTTCCTACCTTCCATCCCAGTTGAACTCTTGCTAAATGTGTTCAAACTGTATCACGAAATTGAAAAAAAATTGAGCATTTGTGTGCCTCAATAGAGGATTTGGTTTATAATGGTATGAAATCTCAGTTGTTCGAATTGCAATCTGCGCATGCTGAGTCTCAATCGGCGAAGAAGGAGGCTAATGAAAAGTTGAAGAATCAAAAGAAAGAAGTAACTAATGTTTTTGAATTGCTATCACCTCATTCACTGAACTGGTGTTGAGTGGATTTTTTGTTTATTGAATTTGGTTACAATATCGATTGCTAATTCAAGTGTACTACAAGTTGAATAAGTTAAAACTATAGTAGGTATGACTGTTTCGCTCCCTTAGCGTCAGACAGTCATACCCCTCGTGGGGGGAGCTCGTCAGTGACGGTCCCAGGAGTGGCTTGGTTAATTTAACTTTTTTTAAATAACAAAAATCAGATGATAAACTTATTGCCGAAAATGGTCTAGAAATCAAATCAAGGGGAAGGGAGAGAAACGGCGAATGTTTTGGATCGAATTTCTTACTCACTCCTCAAGTCGTTAGTGGTGTCGAGGTAGGAAGGTTGAAGCCCTCTTAATTATATTGGCCTTCTTCATTCACCCATGGACTGCTGAGTAGACTTTGAAAAGTAACTAGTTGCTTTTCTCCATCCACTCCTCATTTCTCACACTCTTACGAAATCGGTCGATTATCCTATTCTGCAACTAGTTGAGCCGTTACTTTTCAAAGTCCACTGCTGAGTCACGATGGGACCTTCAATCTTGAGAAGGGCCGTTACTTTTCCCCAATAAATGTTGTTCAGTTGAAGCAATTGCTATTCTCCTCGAGGAATCTCGAGGATGATAACAAGTTGCTTGCTATTTCGAAGAAACGATTGGAGGGACAGGTATTTTATGTTTATTTTTATTCATTTTTAAGAATAATGACTACAGTACAACGTCAAATTGAATACTTGCATGCCTCACCTTTCAAACAACTTAACCGGACATATAATGTTCGAAAAACATTCATTTCAGGCGGCGCGCTACAAAGATCAACGGGATAATCTGATAGAGAAGAACAGCGACTGTGGGAAGCAAGTGAGCGCTCGTGATATATTGTTTTAGGTCAACATTCAACCTTGAAAAAATATGAAAAATATGAAAGTGCGGGCAGTTTTCTACTTTCTTTTGTCAGTATATGCAGTCTCCAGTTTCAAGAGCTAATAACTTACTTTTTTTCAGAAACCGTGCTTGGACTGCAAATTGAAGAATATAAAGGATGCAGCAAACGCAGTCAAAAGAGCGGTTGCAAACCGCTAAGATCGGGCTGATTGTGAGAAGATTCGTGCATCTGATAATTTGCCTGTCATAATTATATTTTTGCCGTTCTCGTTACCTCTCTGAGATGTTCATACGCGAACTAACACTTACTATTGAGTGTCTCCTACACAATGAGATGTGATAAATTTACCTATATTGTTCTTGCACACTCTCTGGGTGCATGAATAGACTCGTTTTAAGTGCATTATACAACTAGCAGGGTGTGTTGAGGTTAAACTACGTTATGGTAGGGTGCGCACTACGTTTTCAAAGTATGGTTCAGGGGGGCGTTCAGTTGCAGGGCACAGTTCGGTCCAGGGGGAGCTTTGCAGCCGACTCCAGGCTCGGTCCAGGGGGGAGCTCTGTAGCCGGCTCCAAATTCGGTCCAGGGGGAGCTCGGTAGCCAGCTCCAAGATCGGTCCAGGGGGAGCTTTGCAGCCGGCCGAAGGTTCGGTCCAGGGGAAGCTCGGTAGCAGGCTCCAAGTTCGGTCCAGGGGTTTTTAGCAGGCTCCAAGTTCGGTCCAGGGGTTTTTAGCCGGCTCCAAGTTCGGTCCAGGGGAAGCTCGATAGCCGGCTCCAAGTTCGGTCCAGCGGGAGCTCGATAGCCGGCCCCAGGTGACATTGAAGCTCGACTTATGTTGGGGAGTGTTAATCGCTACAAAGAGTACTGGCTTATTCCGTTGCAAAAGGCTCGTGAGGCTGAGAGCGATCGAAAAAAGTTGCCACGGGGCCACGAAGTGGCGTAGTGGCTCCGTGGCAACTTTTTTCGATCGCTCTCAGCCTCACGAGCCTTTCACAACGGAAACGCAGGATACAGTGCGTTCAGAACTTTTAGAGCAATTTCGGAAACGTTTTCTATGATCCCCTACGCTCTCTGAATCATTTTGGAACTTTTTGAAATTTTCGATTTTTCACGTTAGAACGTGTTAGAACACGTTCAAACACGTTTCTGACATCGCAAAATACTTTTCCTGTGATCCCCTACGCTCTCTGAATCATTTTGGAACTTTTCGAACTTTTCGATTTTTCACGTTAGAACGTGTTAGAACACGTTCAAACACGTTTCTGACATCGCAAAATACTTTTCCTGTGATCCCCGAGACTCCCTTCATCATTTGGGAAAATATCGAAAATTTCGATTTTTCACGTTAAAACTCGGCAAAACAGGTGAAAACGTGTTTCACGGTACTCAAAAACGTGTTAGAACGGTTTCTGGCACTTGCGAAAAATGCGGCAAAAGGTTTGCCCGCGGCGGGGGTCGAACCTGGGGTCTCGGATTCAAAGTTTGGCTCGTAACCCACTTGGCTATGGACTTCGTTAATTAAATTTTGTAAAATTTGAAAGGTATTCTGGTCGGGAATCATATGCAAAAGGATTTGGGAAGATAGCGCGATTTTGAAGTGAAATATAAGGAAAATGCGAAAAACGTGACCGCCGGGCACACAGACAGACACACACACACACACAGACAGACAGACAGACAGACATACGTTCTGAAATAATAGTCTTTAGTAATGGCCGAATCTCAATGCAAACGTTATCTGTGTAGTTTTTCACTTCAATGAAAAGGCAGAGGTGCTAGGTCTTCTACACTCAAGGCGGTCTCGACCACCCCTATGTCAGAGTAGGAACGAGAACATGTCCTAAGATGATCCGCGGTCTGTTGCTAGGCTATCCTCGTGTTGTGTGCACATGATTTAATTTCTGTATAATTGTCGGTATTATAACCAGACAACATTTTGTGTGAGTGTTTCCCTTCCTTTACTTTCGATAGAAAAAAAATCGTTGATTACTCCATCAGTATAGATTATTGACGCTTTGAAGGTCGATTTTTTTTTGCATTTTTGAGCTTTATTTTCTTTTATATTTTTTATAGGTATTTAGTGGTTCTAATATGTGTCAAAAAATTCTTTCCTTTTCTTGTTCACCTAATCCTTAGTAATAAGCTTTTCCGATTCTAACGAGTTTTTTTTTTAAATTTTAAACGGCATTTCAAGTATCCCTGAAATGCGTGAAATCGGGCAAGTAGCACAAGCAGAACGAAACGGTCAAAAAATCAGAGTGAGATTATGAAAATCAGAGTGAGATCCACGATACAATTAAAATACGACACCATTTTTATATTGATAACTAGCCGGGATGTGTTGAGGTTAAATACACTACGCTCTATGCATAGTTCTGGGTGCAGGTTTGGTTCAGGGGATTTCGCAAGCTTACTCCAGGCTCGGTCCAGGGGAAGTTCGGTAGCCTACTTCAGGTTCGGTCCAGGGGCACCTCAGTAGCCTGCTCCAGATTCGGTCCAGGGGGAGCTCGGTAGCCTCCTTCAGGTTCGGTCAAGGGGGAGTTCGGTAGCTTGATGAGGGTCGGTCCAGGGAGAGTTCGGTAGCTTGACGAGTGTCGGTCCAGGGAGGAGAACTCAGTAGCCGGCTCCAAGTTCGGTCCAGGGGGAGCTTAGTATGTTGGGGGGAATGTTCATCTCCAGAAAGAGTACTGGCTTATTCCGTTGCAAAAGGCTCGTGAGGCTGAATGCGATCGAAAAAAAGTTGTCACTACGCCACTTTCAGTAGCCTGCTCCAGATTCGGGAGTACTCTCGTTTCAAACCCCTTCCTGCGAGGTTTGCCGGCATATTGAATGATTCCGAGCGAAATGTACGAAAATTTCGTGAAATCGTGTGAAATCAAGTGAAATCAATCGATATTCACTTCGAAAAACGGCAAAAGATGCTCAAATGTGAATCTCGTTACTTAAAAACGTGTTTGGACCACTTTTCACGCTTGCAAAAAATGCGGCAAAAGACTATGCACCGGCGGGGATCGAACCTGAGACCCTCGGATTTGAATTCGAGCTCGCTGCCGACTTGGCCATGAAATTATCGATTTTTGGCAAATAAATTTTGAAATGTTTTCAGATACCATATGCAAAAGGATCTGAGAAGATTGATTGAGTTTGAAGCGATTTATAGCGAAAAAACGACGAAAAAATGTCCGTCACGCGGAAGGAAAAAAAACACTCAGACAGACATTTCAATTTCCTAGTAGTGGAGGAACTATGCTTACAACAGTTCAAATTCGTATTCATTTTACACCTTAAAGCAACAAGAATCGTGTATTACTCATCGACCTTGCACTATCGACCCACACTTTGGTGTCCTGAACTAATCTGAAAACAATATCTGGAAGATTTCTAGTCAGCAGTCTGATGATTCTACGATTAAACCCCATCCCGTTCCGTCCAATTTCAGTTTCATTTTGTATGCAAAGATTACGCGTTACGTCAGCATAGGCACGCCCCCTCTCGCAATCATGGAAATGTAGGTGACATTAATCTTACACGATAACGCCCGCCAGGTAGACACATTTCGAGCTTATTCATCAGACATCATTCCCTATGGTTTGATCTCATGAGCCTTACATTTCTTGCATTGCTGTAAAAGATTGAATGATCACCTATTAAGTGATTCACAGATTATGAAAAATGGAAATTCACAAACTCGAAAATATATAGATAAAATTCAAGCTCTGCTGTTTACTCAACGACCATTATATCCATCTCCTGTTCATCAATTACCAGCTAGGAATTAACACTTCCCTAATTCACTACTCTATTTGTCGATAGCGAAGTATAAGAGAAGGCCCTTTCGTAGCAATTTATTTCTTCTATTGCGGAAGAAAACCTCATTCCTTTGTATCTCTTGTTTCTCTATTTTTTTGTTTGATTTCTCTCCAGTACGCCCGCTTATTTTATCTTCGTTTCTTATGTCTTAACTTTTCATCCGATTATTCACTCTTCGCACCTATATCTCTTTGGTTATTTCTAGGCAACGATACTTCTTCCACATGTTTCATTTTGAGGCACATTGTGGTGAAAATAACTACCGTAGTACTACCACTTACCTTCGATCTAAACTTACGTCAGTACGTTACTAGGACTTGAAATTTTGCATTTATTTCAATCTGAAGGATTTGTTTTCTCGTGTTTCGAAAGTGTTGGAAATAGTTAGATTTTGTATTTACTAAATTGTCTACTTTATTCAATCGCAGGCCTACTCCAGTTGCTAATGGGCTGGGCTCTACATGTGATGTGAAATAGGGGGACGTCTGCGGAAAAAGGAATTCATCACCCTCCTTTTTCGTCTCTCGCCCATTAATCCTCGCCATACTCTCCCCTAAAATTTCAGATACAAATCTCATAATCACGGAGACTTGTTTGAGCACTCCCAATAGTTATCTATTTAGTTCTGTTTTTGATTTATTTCTTCCAAAACAATATAATAAAATTAGAGCTATTTCAGTCCCTTTTCAATGGTGTTGAATTTCTCTCTATTTTGCTTTACCATAATGGACCATAGTGATTCGCAGTCTCGTTATACTCAGAGCGCGAAGTCTCCAGCTTTCCTTACTCTGGAGTGTTCACTTCTCCTAATAATGGGAGACTTGATGTCTCCATCTCTCAATTTCGCATGCTCTCTCAGCTGGAGACAATGTCTCCAGAGTAAGGAAAGTTGGAGACTTCGCGCTCTGAGTATGCAACTTATTACGTCAGCGCACACACACTCTGTCTCGCCTATTCGCAGGGAGCCTAAATCTAGAACACACTAGTAGAGAAGACTGAAATCAGCATCGCAGGATACAAAACATGCCATTAAATTCATAATTCATTATAGAAAATGTGGTTTCGCCCATTTCTCAACTGAGATCGTGACAAGAGTACAAATCGTTTCTCAAATTTGCTCTCTTCCTTTCATGCTTACTCATATTCCTACCACCCTCCTTCCGCCCTCAACTTGTCCTTTCTAACACGTGTCGCTCATTGGCCGGCATTTCGCAATCCCCCCAATCTATCCCAGACAAAGGAGGAGGGGGAGGCCCACCCTGTCGGAATCTCTACCCTTCTCTCCCACTTCCATTCAGAAAGAGAGAACTCCTTCCTTTGAGTTTTCTCTTTCAAAGAGGGTGGTCTACTTTTGTCTGATCTCCCTTTACCCGCGCATCTAATTGCTTTCTTTTATCTCCTTCTTTCCCTCTTTATCCAAGTATTTCATTATTTTATCTTGATTGATTATCGCAATCAAGTAGTATAAAAGGCGTGTTTGTAGTTCCACGAAGGTATGGTTGGAGACAATGATGTTTCTTGCGCAACTTATTGCAGTCTGTTTGGTTACCGCAAAGCATCGATAGAATGATTACAGTACCCCACTTTACCTGTGTTGATTGTGGGCGGGGCTCTACCTGCGTAATGGAAGAGGAAAAATGGGGAGGATACTGTATTCAACGCGATTCCCCCTTTTTTCACCCCTATCAGAATAAGGGAACTTCTTTCTTTGACACCACAACATTTGTTTTGCGAATTCTGCCCCCACGGGGAGCTAGTTTCACTATGTCCCCCTTTCTCCTTCTTCATTCGAACATACTATCGTCACACTGATTTTGGACCATGATTTCCCAAGCAGATTTGAAAAAAGTGTACGTAATGTAATAGTGTAAGTGTAATGATGCGCAAAAGTCAGGGGTAGAAAGTGGAAGAAAAAAATCCGAGAGTGGAACTTTTAAATTTGAATTCCCACAATTATCGATTTTTGCTTATATCTCGACTCCCGTTGAAGCTACAGGCACAATACTTCGGATTTAGATTATTTTACACGTCTCGAACATGCAAACACAATTTCGATTCACGCTAGATTCACCCGGAGCCGAGATATAGGCAAAAATCGATAATTGCTGGAATTCAAATTTTTTCTTTTCCATTTTTTCCACCCCAAGCCTTGGGGAAATTTCCCCGATGATTTTTGCGCAGCATAATATCGCGAATATTTCAAGAAGGGGTGAGAGAAAGGTTGTTTCCTGCGCTTACATGGAAGACCTAGATTGCGTGGAAACAAATAACACTCTGAAGACCAGTTTACCTACAGCAGCGCGAAAATTCTTACAGTACCTCACTTTACCTGCGCTGATTGTGGGCGGGGCTCTACATGTGTGTGGGGGAGAGTGAGGGGAAAGTGGGAAAATAAGTTATTCTGCCCGATTCCCCCTTCCGTTCTCCCTGTCAGAGTAAGAAAACTCCTTTCGTTGAAACAACAACACTTTTCTCCTATCTGTCCCCTCGCGCTGATTTATTTCCTACCATATGTCCCCCTTCCTACCTCTTTATTTTATCGTCGCATTTCTATTATCTCATTTGGCTTGTGATTTCTCAGGCAAATTGGAAAGAGCGTGCCAGGAAAATGCATGGGAAGTGTGTGAAAGGAAACTGATTTCGCAACAGATTCATAATTAACGTGGGAGTCAAAAGCAATGTGAATTGTTCATTGCCGTGCAACTGGGTGAGAATTCTTACAGTACCTTCCCCATGCATATTCCGGTTGTGGGCGGGGTTCTACCTGCGTGAGAGTGGTGAGTGAGAGAGAGAGGGTGACGTAAAGAGAAAAAACTCCACTATTTGATACTCCTGTCTCCCATTTCTTTCTCCACTCAGAATAAGCCAACTCCTTCATTTGCATGTTTCTCCTATTTTCTTTGATCACCCTCCTCGTGCGCATCTATTTCCTCTATTTACATCTGAGCCATAAATTAAGCGGGAACTAATAACAACGTCTATCGTTCTTAGCCGATCTACTGTAGTGAAAGCATGGTTACATTACTTCCCTCTCTGTGTTAGTTATCGACGGAGTTTGAACAGTCTGAAAGGAGAAGGTGAGGTGAAATGGGGATGAACCCTGCTCGGTTCACATCCCTCCCCTCCACATCATTCCACAGACCGGTCAACCTTCCAGAAAGGCCTTTGGAGTGAGAGAGCGTGTGAAATCTAGAGGGACTCTCTCACTTTTGCGTGCTCTCTCGTCCCAACCCTGGTCTGTAGGTTTGGAATCATGTGCCACATCTCTTTCAGAATAGGAGAACTCCCTCCTTTGACATTACTATCTCTTCACATTTGTCTGGCCACTCTCCCCCGCGCACACCTAATTCCCCTTATGCCCCCCTCCTTTGTTCCTCTTCATCCGATTCTCTCATTATACTGTGAGATTTGGTTAACTTTTTCACACGTTAACTAGAGAATATCTCTTTAGTCCCACAAATTGCGTGTGAGTTGACTAGGAAACATGGATGTGCTCGTGAGAAACATCTTCACGTGGAAATTAATAACTGTGTGAAACAACGAGTAGTCTACCGTAGAATGTGGCAAAATGACTATTATTCTATTCTTTCTACACTCAGAGAAAAATTACTTCGTCGCATGCATGAAGTAATTAATTACTTCTGTGGAAACAGGCTAGAACACCGATCGAAGTAATTGATTACTTCAAACACAGTTATAGTGTATCTCCACAGAAGTAATTAATTACTTCATGCATGCGACGAAGTAATTTTTCTCTGAGTGTAGGCACTCCCTCACCCACCGACAATTTTAAGAGTTTGCAAAATGAAAAAAAAATCATTATCCTTCGCCCAATTCTAATCTCCACACTGACGAATCGCGAGAGAATCGACCAGAGCGAGGAACTAGAAAATTTTTGTTTCCGATTTCCCTGTAAAATGAGTCCAAGGTATTTCCAATTCTGCTCTATTTGATAGCGTTTCCCGTTTTTCGAGATAGGCCTTATTTTTCGAGTACGCGAGTACCAAAATGACGGTCCTTCGAGTTTGCACCCGAGTGTGCTTGGGTAGATATTTAATAACTCGCTTTAAAATTGAGATACGGAGTTATATTTTTTTGTGATAGATAGAGAAATGGATTCTCCACATTATTAAAATTTTTACGTGATTTTTCAACATATTTTATTTTTACAGTATTTTACGACGTAAAAATTGCAGCAAAAGGTGCAATCGTTAATATCCCTATTTCTCTCTATGCGCATTTTGTAGTACCTATATATGTTCAATTTATATCAACTTTTCAGCCAAATCGGTAGATGCGAACAAAATCGGCGCTCGCCTAAGTACGTTTCAAAAAAACCGAATTTTCAAACCAATAGTCTACAATACTTCAAAATAGATAATTTGCGGTCATAATTGATTAAAACATTCCAAAAACATTTTTGATGCTTTAAGTAGAACAATACTAAGCGATTTGGCAAAGAAAAATTGATTTTCCGGAAATTGGGATCGAAAGTTTTCGAATTAATAAATCTCGCGTCCCGGAAGTAGGACAGGTGCCGTATTAAATTTAAATGAGAGCATATATTGGTAGGACATGGATAAACTTGATAGACAAAATCGGCGCAGGTAGAAATTAAGTTATTTAATTTGGCAGTATCTCGAAAAGTGTTCATCGAATCACATATCCATTCACGAGCTGGACACAATCTGAAATGCCAGCAGTATTGTACCATTTGTGCTGAACAACTTTGCTTTTTAGAGCTAGTTGATATCTTTTCATAGAAAGACGCCAGAGCCTCGGGAAAGGTGCGTTGAATGACGGGTGCGCGCGCTCTAACCCCTCGCACTCTCTCATTTCCACGCACTCTCTCGCCTAGTTCACCCCATTTTTGTTGAAAATGGGTAATATTGGTAAAAATAAGTTTTTCTATTCGTCTGCAAGCTAAGCGACCTTAGAAATAGCAGGAAAAAAAATTTCTCTAAATTCGACCCGAAAGAGACATATAGGTACTACAAAATGCGCATAGAGAGAAATAGGGATATTAACGATTGCACCTTTTGCTGCAATTTTTACGTCGTAAAATACTGTAAAAATAAAATATGTTGAAAAATCACGTAAAAATTTTAATAATGTGGAGAATCCATTTCTCTATCTATCACAAAAAAATATAACTCCGTATCTCAATTTTAAAGCGAGTTATTAAATATCTACCCAAGCACACGCGGGTGCAAACTCGAAGGACCGTCATTTTGGTACTCGCGTACTCGAAAAATAAGGCCTCTCTCGAAAAACGGGAAACGCTATCAAATAGAGCAGAGTTGGAAGTACCTTGGACTCATTTTTCAGGGAAATCGGAGACAAAAATTTTCTAGTTCCGCATACCCCCCTCAAACCCCGGTCGATTTTCTCGCGATTCCTCTCATAAGACAGGAATCTCGAGAGACTCGAGCTCATCGGCCATGGTCGGGACATAGAAATTCATGATTTTTGAATTGGCTGAAAACATAGCACGAGGTACTACTAACCTCCCTCTATCGAATAGCGTTTTCAGAATTTAAAAAAAAAAATTCGTTTTCGCGTGAAACACAAATCAACCTGGTGAGTCGGGAACTTTTTCGAGAAATAGTAAATTTTGAAAAATCATAAATATCTTCAAAGTGAAGATAAAAATCCACGGTTTGGTGTGTTAGATGGATAAATGACTCAGCTTGTTTACCAACCGCTCGAAGTCATTCCTGGTTGATGCGCCGATGTGGGGTGGTCGCTTTTGCAAAAGTTGAGCTAATTTTCTTAAAAGTAAAAACTGCTGGTTCACTCTAAGAGATGTTCTGGTGAACATTGTTGGTACTAACTATATTGTAAAAATGGGACGAATCGGCCCATGCGTTGTAATGTTGCGCTGGATTATGTCAAGTCGGTCAAATATATTTAATGCCGGCGAACATCAATTGTGGCCCGTTTGTGGTGAAAACTATCGCAAGCTATTCAAAAACAATATTTATGTTCTTTGTAGCATTTTTTATTGATCGATTTTTCGAGTAAAAAAATAGAAAAAAAATCAGCGTCGATTTTTGGATCTGCGGTATTTCGCTTATTTTGAAGTCTGTATGTTTCTTATTAGGTTTCATATTATTAGTTATGAACGCTAGTGCAAGATCTTTCCGTAATTCCTTCAGCAAATATATTTTGCCCACTGAATCCACACAGTATCCTCCCCATTATAATGCGAAAAGCGCGTGCTCTAGCTTCTCTAGCACTCTCTCAATTCCCCATGCTCTCTCGCCTGGGTTCGGACCCCGAGCTGGGCAGAAATCTTTTGCAAAGCTTCTGTGTAATCGAAATCACGGTAATTCAGCCCACACATCCTGGAGATGAATCAGAGGAGTACTGGCAAAAGATTTCTGCCCAGCTCGGGGTCCGAACCCAGGCGAGAGAGCATGGGGAATTGAGAGAGTGCTAGAGAAGCTAGAGCACGCGCTTTTCGCATTATAATCGATTTTCTAGGTGCTGTAACTCTTTTCTACGAACAGATATCCGTTCACTTTCAAAAAGGAAATTGGTCTACCTATAATGAGGAATCCCATGATGAAGTATGGAAGGAATTGAACCCGTCCTAATAGTGGGTCTGCTAGCTTTTCGTCTCCCAATTATGATACTTATTTTTCAGGGTCTATTTTCTGCACACAAGTTTACAAGACTGTCAACTCCAGCTATGGATCCGGCAAATGCGGTATGATGTGTGGTTGTTTCAGATTTATCTATCACGATGAGGTGTTATATTTTTCTTAATAAACGATGCACACATTTAGTAGGAACCTAAATTCAGGGAATTTCGGAAGTGGGGATTCGGATTAATGTGTTGTGATAATCGTGGCAGATTGAGAAAGAATGGGGAAATTAAGACATTTAAAGAATTATTAAACACTCGTTAACCAAATTTAAATATTCAGGACCCTACCGTCGATCCACTGTCGATCGAGAAACCTGAAATGAACCGAGTTTTCGGTCAAATGCATCTTCAGGTAAATTTGAGTTCCCCTATTTTTCCGTCATACATCATAGACCGTTCTCTTCCAGGGTCAAGGGCAGTATCAGATGAATCAGCAGCTAGCAGATTTAATCCAGAACTCGGTATGATGCTCTATTTAATAAATAGAGGAAGTCTAGCAATGTGCACTCACTATTTGTTTCATGTGGAGTTTGATAAACACATAAAGTAGCTTTTCAGAATGCGTACGCTCAATCTATCAACAGCATTCCACTCCCCGCTGTGAGTTTCTTAGTAAATATATATATTACGATTGGATACGATATGTGGCAACTTTCAAATGTGTGATGAAGTGTTGCAGCCGCAACAGCCGGCCATGTCGCAACAGCAGCATCTGGCCAACGAGACGATTCAGAATGTGCAACCGCCTTTCTCCGTACCGAACTGGCCAATACATTTGGCTGCGAGTGGTGCATACAATGGCGATAGGCAACGAAAGCCGATTGAGCAGTTTCAACAACTGATCAACGACTGTCAGCAGCAACAAGAGTATCTTCCACAAGCACAGTACTTGATGGTAGGTGCATGTTCCCTAGTCATATACATTTGCACTTGTAATCATTCCTTCTATCTTTGTGATCTATATTTGCATAAAATACAGTAATTCAGGGCACAGTAGACTTCGGCCTGCATGCTCCGCTCCCGCAGATGCAGCCACAGCATCAAATCGTGCAGCCGGACCGCAGTCTACCACATCCACTGCTGCAGGGCCAGCATCCGACTCCGCCGGAGCCAAGCGACGAGGTTCGTATGAATGCTCGGAATTGGAGTGCTGGGGTGTAAAAGTTCTCCGTGTTATAAACTTCGTTAGAGTGACGTACTTCGTAATATCCGAATGAAAAATTAGCAGACTTAGAGGTCATATGCAATTGGAAATATATAATTCAATGTAAATGAACGCAGGTCATCACCCTGCCCGAAACCCCGCCCGCGGTAGATGCGGATAAGCAGCAGCTGCAGCTGCCGCAGCAAGACACGCTCCCGCAGTGGTTCCAGGTTCGCACCTGCATAAGATTTGTCAGTTTATTCACGAATAATAGTAGACCACCTTTCTTTTTTCCAGAGATTTGGAAGCTTCACAACCGTCACCACCGACTCTCTGATGATGCCGCCTAATCAACCGCCTCAGCCGCTATCCATTAATACGGCCCATTCCCAGGTAACAACATTTTGGATATCAAGGGGTTATATCGTTTAATTGAAGAGAGAATACTTTGTCATCTTCATGACGGAATCAACTAGTTAGAATGCTGAATCATAGCCATACGAGTACATTTAGGGTTGGATCAGATTTTATCGGGTCAGACGCGTTTCGGGCACTAGGCAAAAATGAGAGTTCCTCTCGGAATCGTGCATCTTGAAAATTACAGTTTTTGTGTGCACTTTTTCCGTTGGAGACACCATTTCGAATACATGAGGGAAAACGAAAGTAGCTTATTTAGCTATGTCTCTCCGGTTTTCTCCGGAATATTTGCGCGTTGCAGAACCCAGTGCCTGCTTTTGCTGACGAGCGGATGGGAAACAACCTGCTTCCCACGCACAGGGTTAGAATTTGACTTCGGTTTAACATATGAGAGGAATAGCGAGAAAATCGAGGACGGCAGGGACGTAGAAATTTATGATTTTTGATCTGGCTGAAAGTTTATCACAAGGTATAACAAACATTCCTCTATCGAATGGCGTTGGCAGAATTTCGATAAAAAATTTCGCAACCGCGTGAAACACAAAACAACCTGGCTACTTCGGATTTTTTTTGCTAAAAAGACAAAGTTTGAATATTCATAACTCTCTTCAAAATGATGATAGAGATTTCTGGTTTGGATATTTGGATAGAGAAACTCCCTGACTACAAGGTGAAAATTAAAAACTCATTCTTGGCTCTTGAGCCGATGAGGGGCGGTAGCTTTTGCAAAATATATTATTACTTCCATAAAAGTAAAAAAGGCTGGCTCCCACCGCGTGCGTTCTGGTGATGGTTGTAGGCACTAATTGTAACCAAAATTTGAGCCAAAAAGGGCCATGCTTTCTAAAGTGGGCGCAGGTGACGTAAAACTTTTCGAAATCCGTCAAGTAAAAATGCAACGGAACCATTGTCAATTTTGCTGAAACTGCATGAAAACTATTCAAAATGAAAAAATACTTGGCTGTGATGAGTTTTAACTTATATTTTTTGCTAATAAAATTTTTGAAAAAATTTAATTTTTTAAAATTTTTTAACATTTTTTCGTATTTTCGATGTTAAATTTTTATATCTTTTCATAGTTTCGTCTTCTCATTGTTAAAGATACTGCATAGAGAAAGTTTGACTGGTTCAAGTAGTTTCACTCCGAAATTTTACAATGTTTACACATCAATTGTGTAATTATTATTTTTGCGTATTCAATCTCATCAGTGATATCTTGTTCTCATTGTATGTATTCCTGATCATGCATAGAACATTTCCTTTTTTGAAAGTGAGTTGATATCTATTCGAAGAAACGAGCTACAAAGTCAAGAAAACTGAGTGTCTGACGAACGACGCACGCTCTGCCTTCTCTAGCACTCTCTCATTTCCCCACGCTATCTCGCCTGGGTTCGGACCACGTCCTGGGCAGAAATCTTTTGCCAGAGCCTTGCCTTAACGGGGCGAAAGGAATTATGTTCAAAACAGCTTATATGGAGTCAAAGTAACACTGGCAAAAGATTTCTGGCCAGGTCGGGGTCCGAACCCAGCGAGATGGAATACATACAATGAGAACAAGATATCACTGATGAGATTGAATACGCAAAAATAATAATTACACAATTGATGTGTAAACATTGTAAAATTTCGGAGTGAAACTACTTGAACCAGTCAAACTTTCTCTATGAGGTATCTTTAACAATGAGAAGACGAAACTATGAAAAGATATAAAAATTTAACATCGAAAATACGAAAAAATTGTAAAAAATTAAATTTTTTCAAAAATTTTGTTAGCAAGAAATATAAGTTAAAACTCATGACAGCCAAGTATTTTCTCATTTTGAATAGTTTTCATGCTGTTTCAGCAAAACTGACAATGGTTCCGTTGCATTTTTACTTGACGGATTTCGAAAAATTTTACGTCACCTGCGCCCACTTTAGAAAGAATGGCCCTTTTTGGCTCACATTTTGGTTACAATTAGTGTCTACAACCATCACCAGAACGCACGCGGTGGGAGCCAGCCTTTTTTACTTCTATGGAAGTAATAATATATTTTACAAAAGCTACAGCCCCTCATCGGCTCAAGAGCCAAGAATGAGTTTTGAATTTTCACCTTGTAGTCGAGGAGTTTCTCTATCCAAATATCCAAACCAGAAATCTCTATCGCCATTTTGAAGAGAGTTATGAATTTTCAAACTTTGTCTTTTTAGCAAAAAAATCCGAAGTAGCCAGGTTGTTTTGTGTTTCACGCGGTTGCGAAATTTTTTACCGAAATTCTGCCAACGCCAATCGATAGAGGAATGTTTGTTATACCTTGTGATAAACTTTCAGCCAGATCAAAAATCATAAATTTCAACGTCCCTGCAGCCCGCGAAATGCTCGAGTCTATCGCGATTCCTCTCATATATGTTAGCGTTTGACCGATTTGAGTAGTTAGCATAAAATAGGTCGAAGAGTTGCGAAAACACCTCAAATACCCACAAGTGTCTAGAGGATGGAACGGCTTGAGTATAACTATGTGTTACTAAATATAGAATTATGAGAAATACATATGTATTGAGACTACAAAATTACGATATTTTATTTTAGTCGTTTCAGGCTACTGAACAGGAAGCAGGACGCAAGAAACGACCTTATGTATGTATTTTGAATGACTGTAAATATGTGAAGCAATAGCACTATTTCAGACAAAACGAGACTACATGGATGAGAATAAGAAGATGAAGATTGAAGTGAGTGTTTTTTTTACTTTCTAGAGTAATATCTGAATTAAGTAGTTTCGAATGTATATTATCATACTTTGTGCATTATAATTGGCAAAAAATAGGACGATCCTTAAAATATTATTTAAAATTAAAATTACTTAATTCAGCTGCGCAGTGAGATGTATTCTCGGGCACGTTCAGAGAGTACGGCGCGTCAATTCCAGAAACAGGTTTGTCGCAAATTAAAGAGACTTATGTGGCGTTAAAAATCTTCGAAAAGATCTCAAATGTTGATATCTGCCTGTTAAAAAATTCACGACCAAAAGGTCGAAAAGATCTCAAAGTTGAATTCCCGCATTTATCTATTTTTGCGCATATCTAGATTCCCAGTGAGGCTAGAATGTTGAAACCTTAGGTGACCATCGACACTCCTATTTGGAACACGTGATCCAAAAAGTGAGTATCTACCTTCTCTGGGAGCCGAGATAATCGATAAAAACAGAAAGTGCGGGAATTCAAATATTCGATCTTTTGGTTGGAATTTTTAACAGGCAAAAGATCACAGCTCTGATCTTTTCCTCGATTTTTAACATCGCATCAGTGCGTGCGAAATGGAGAAAGTTTCACTCCTCTAAATGATACGGTCTCAGCAATGAATACAGCGTAGAACACCTGGGACGTACAAGTCCTTTCATTCATTCATTCTTCACTGGAATTTTTATCTGTCAAAAGTGATGAGTTTGCTTCAAAGGTAATACAATCTAGTGAGAGTATCATCCAATTTCCAGCTCTCCTACATGCAGCATCTTTTGGAGCAAGCACGGAGACGAGGGGATGAGTACAAGGCTAAGGTGCCCATCTTACACGATTTCTATAGTCATAGCACATTTTTCACACTCTAAGATGACTCGGTATTCAATTCATCTTATCTGTATTTTACATAAAAACACTCCTAGCGTAACTTATTATTTAAATGATATCTCTATCGAAATTTCAATTGCTTTCATTTTTTTAAAAATTTTTAGTACGAAAAAACGGAGAAGGAGAGGGAGGACATGCCGAAGAGAATTGATGAATTCATGCAGAGAGTTAGTTAATAAATTAATTATTTTTATTCATCAGAATATACAGTACTGTTGAATACATTTGCTGAAATTCCCTTCACTCAAACAGTTTCCATTTTTATATTCTTATATAGTTTATGTTAAATTTCACCTCAATTCACCACAAAGAAAAGAATTTATTTCGCAGATAGATGGATTGAAGAATGTCAATATTGGACACCTCAACAAAGTTGAAGAGCTGGAGAAAAAGGTTACTTTTTTCTTCTTTTTTAAAATTTTTTTTATTTTCTTTTTTCTTCTTTTTTTATTTTCCTACCTACGTCGAGTATGAAATGCGGCGAAACAAATTAAAATTTTAGCTCATGGATGAACAAGAAGGTCGATCGAATGAGAAAAGGAAGATGGAGGAAAATATGAAGGACGAGAAGAGTATCTTCGAGAGGGCGATAGAGAAGCTCAAGGATGAGGTGAGCCAAACAAATAATTCAGCGCGTGGGATTCGCCAGTAGAAGTGGGATTGTGAGAAATGAGAGCTCTCCCTCGTCTCGAAAGTACTGTACTAGTACTGTACTAATTTTCTCGGAGCAAAGTATGGTATGCGTTGGTGGTAGGTAATTTCGAAATTGCAGTTAGTCAATGTTCAAGTACACGTGGCGGACAAGAACAGCGAGATGTCTGCCATCACGAGGGAGCGAGACGGAATGAAGGAGAAGGTGAATCGATGTCCTCGTTGCGCATGCATGCGCAAGAGCCAAAAAAGCTATATACATGATCAAGGATAAATAAGAATGGTTTTCACGATATATTTGTTTATTCAGGCTGTTGAACAAAAGAGACTCTTCGGCGAAGAGCGAACTGAAATGGCCAAGATTAAGAAGGAGCTTCAAGAGGCCTTGGACAATGCAAGAATGGAGGTATTGATTTCATAAGAGATGAACTAGTAAGTCACGAATTCAAAAGTAAATATTAATTAGACAAAAATATTATTTTTTATCAGCATGCCAAAAAGATCGGAGAGATGAAGAAGTGGCTTGAGAGCGAGATTATCGCGGTGAAGAATAAAGAGTCGAGTGAGGTTAGTTTATACAACTATAACGTAGAAATTTCAATAGGGAAAAACGGTAGGGGACATACCATCTGGTAGTCTCTTGTTCACGGCATTCTACAGGGGGTGAGGGAGAGAGGTAGATAGATCAGTGAGAGAGTGCCCCTACGAGAGATCTAATCGATAGAGCGAGAGACAGGAGGGAATGAGAGGGTTTGCATGCTGGCAGTTTGCCACACGTAACAAGGCGAGCCCGGGTTCCCACACGGAACTATTCAAAACAAATGGCGCCAAAACGCCGTGCTTGTTCTTTGACTCTCTTCGCCTTATTAGCAGTAATGCGAATAACGAACTTGCGTCCCTATCCGACAGACATGATCTCCTAATGACACAACATCATTCAGTCCAATCGACTGCGGTTCGCACTTGCTGAGGCGAATAAAGAAATTGCAGCTCTCAAAAAGCAGACAGCTGAGAAGGAGAAGATGGACGAAGAGGTTGAATTCTTTCTTTGAAACATCCTAAAAATTATTTTTTAAAGTTTCCTGGTCACGCTCATGGGAAAACACATTTATTGATTGTACCTTATCGGAATTCAGTAAAATCCCAGATTTATATTTAAAAAAAAGATATTATTCGATCCTTTTTTCAGCTCAGGGTGAAGATTGCGAAGCTGCAGAAAGAAAAGGAAGAAGCAAAGTCGGAAATCGCGTCCCTCACTAAAAATCGAACGGCGATGAGAGCTGAGGAGCTGAGGTATTAGACATGAAGACTCGTCCAAAATAATAAAATGTTCCGCTCCTAAACAACAGATGCGGGTGCGAGAGAGCATGACAAAGCGAGAGACACGCCCACAAGCTTCCCAGGTCGACAGAAAAAAGAGCGCACACCATTAGTTCATTTCGTGTGCGTATGACAGTTTACCTTTTTTTAAAACCTTTTATGACAGTTTTTTTAATTACTAAAAATTGCCTAGTTATTTTTTTAAAACGCCTTTGCAGAAAAGTAGCCTGCTTGATTACATGAATCGGAAGGATATAGCAGCCGACAAGATGTCGAAAGAGATCAAAGCAATGAAGGAAGCGATTAAGACGCTCAATGAGACGGTACATACAAAAACAAAAAGATTCCTAGTGGTGAAATTCTATCATTACAAGTGAGCATAAAGCAGCTAACTACCATCTGATAGCACTGAATTGTTCACCGTTGGCTGATTACTGATAATTTGTCTCATTAATTTGCAATATCAAGTACAGTTATTACGTTGCAGTTGACAATAGCCGAGTCCGATAGGGACAGATACTTCAGACAACTGAAGGAGTCCGCGGAAAAGGAGGCACAGACCCAACTGGAAGTCATTAGACGATTCAAGGAACTTCCCGAGGACGTTAAGGTACTTTTTAGGTTATAGCTATTTGCACCTCGATACTCACATATCGTTCTCGAAACTTGATTAAAAAAATGCAAATTTGTGCCGTTTCAATAAAGTTTTTGTGGCTCCGATTATGATATTTTAGGATCACTTGAGAGCGCCGGTGAGTTAGAGGGAACAAGTTTCACCTAGGAAGATACCGCTTGGAGGAATTGGTAGAGCCTTTGGATTGCGTGCGATTCATTATTATTTCATTGCATGTATTTGATCCGTTATTCGTTACTGTTCTTCATTATTTCCTTCATGGTATTTTCAGTGTTGCGTAGCTCTGATAGTTTCCTTCATGACCGATGCCAGTGCCTTTATTCCATTATTTTCACATCTATGTTCTCTACTTGTGATTATTAATCGTCACTTATTTTCCAGCTTCCACAATTTTTTTCCTAAATCAATATTAATTTGAACCATCAACATATTTACCAAGTGGTTATAATGTGATTCGAACTGATAATCCTCCCTTGAATAAATCAATCAATTTCGTTAAATCGAATGCGTAAATTGTACGAGTCAGCGGGTCCGATGATATTTTGACAATTCATCTATGCAATCCATACTAAACTTCGAAAAAAAAGAATATGAACTTCGCTCAGTATCGACAGGGATAATACACAAACTTTGCGAAAAATTGTGATGTAAAACATGTTTTCGTTGAATAGAATATTTGTATATATTATACAAACTACGCACAAACTGTGACTCCTGAAATGATGGTATGTATTTCATTCTCTGACACTGATTTACCGTTGACTTCAACTTCATGCAACTTGTCCACTCGATAACCTCCATCTGGACAAATTCCGATGAATCTGTAAAGTGAAATAATTCCTTGCCTAAATTATTTTACTAGTTCGAGGGTAACCCCATTCATGTTCACAGTTGCCTTTGTTGCCCCTTTTATGTAAGGTAATTAACAGTCAAGGAGGCGCTATCCGCAATGTATATTTTTAGTAATTGTGAAAGTACACCATCCCCGTTTACCTTCATTATTTATGATGGACAACATTTCCGTAATACAACCCACTTGCAAACATCATCGATGAATTTGTCAACTCCCGTGAAGTTATCGAATCCTTTTGTTTTTATCATTGTTTTTGATTTCGTATTAGTCGCTCCTTTCACGACGCCGATTAAAACGTATCGGGAGTCGGACAATCGACGCCGAACGATCGGCCCCCGCTGTCGCCCTTAGTTTATTTCTTTACTCTATTATTTATCATGTACCGCAATGGTGGTACAATACAAATATAAATAAATAAAAATGCACACTAATGTGCCAATGCACAAAATGTTGTGATGGGGGGGAAGGGGAAGAGAGCGTCCCCAGTGTTCTCTCTTCTTAGTTGCTAGGCATTTAGTTGGCTTTCGTTAAGCTAATTCATTAGCGTTGTGCAAGATTTTCAGAGTCTACGACAGAAATGCCTTTCCATTTCTGAAAAGAACGTGTAGCTCACCGGCGCCCCGTGTGGTCGTCCCGTTATATTACGGTAGGCCAAGAAGAATTGATATTCTCCCTGAAAACGAAAATGATGTAATGTAATTGTCTATTTTGTCTTGCCTTCGGTGCGAAATACGATTGTGGATCGCTAGTGTCGACAGTTAGGTACTGTAGAAGGCCGGAAGTGCCTGCTGCAAAACACTTACTGACGGCATTGCAAAGCAATCATAAAAAATGAAGTACTAAATTTGATATCATCAAACTGAGCAAATTCCATTGCCACTACAGTGTTCAAAAAAGTGAGAAAAAAATCAATGAACAAACGTGTGTTGTTCCTCCTTCCCGCACCATACATGTAAATGATCGGGTCGTACAGCGCATTGCTCGTCAATGGTTCATCCCGTTTTGGCAAACACAGAAATCGCATCGGGTCGAGCTGGACCTCCTATAATCAATGTATTAATATTTTTTATTTTTTTGACTAGCACCATATATGTCCCTTAGCTTGTGGGCGGAAACGCTATTCCTACAATGATGAATCAGGGTCAGTCGTTGTTTAGGGGAGCAGAAAATTCAAGAAACATTACCTTTTCCAGTTCCATAATTGCAATATCGAAGAGTTTGTTCGTAGGATAAATAACATTCTTGATCGAAACATTTTGCAGCTTTTCCTGAACAAGTTTCCTATTGGAAAACGAGACAATGATTCAAAATGATTCAAAAGAAATACGAATAAATGGAGAATATATGACGCTGTTTGCGTTAGGATCAACAAGGGCTCAACAGAGGTCTGGAACAAGTCAAAAATCGAATTCGCTGAAAACATGGTCCTAGGGGTAACTTTCGATGCTGAACCCGCTGGCGCCATCGATTTCGCAATAGGACGCCGTTGTGCGCCGGTATGGCGCCGCGCACTTTGGGCGGAAAACGCGTTTTTCGATAATAACTTCTCAGAAACTCGACAAAATGGCGGGAAAACTAAATGATTAGATCAGAATTTCGCGCTCTATCAAATGGCGCTACTGCCACATCATGAAGATTTTTCGTTACGGAGAAAAAGTCGATTTTTGACTCAAGCCCTATCGCGGCCGATCCGAGTACCAGTTTATAGAGCACATTTTTCTGATCATTTTGGTGTATAGCATGAGGTAGTTGACCCCGTGGAAAGTTGTTTTATAAGCATTAACAAGAATTTCACACGCGCGGAACGCGTGTACACACGCGGCATCCGCATGGTCGATGCGGTAGTGGTCTAGAACTTCAATCCGAAGGTCACTGGTTCGATTCCTATCGGTTACCAAAGTTTTTTGCCGAATTTTTTTTCATCGATTTTTCACCCCCCCTGCCAATATTGGCGCGTTTTCAGATTCTCAAAAAGATGATTTTTTAATGTAAAGAATTGAAGTTCTAGACCACTACCGCATCGACCATGCGGATGCCGCGTGTGTACACGCGTTCCGCGCGCGTGAAATTCTTGTTAATGCTTATAAAACAACTTTCCACGGGGTCAACTACCTCGTGCTATACACCAAAATGATCAGAAAAATGTGTTCTATAAACTCGCACTCGGATCGGCCGCGATAGGGCTTGAGTCAAAAATCGACTTTTTCTCCGTAACGAAAAATCTTCATAATGTGGCAGTAGCGCCATTTGATAGAGCGCGAAATTCTGATCTAATCATTTAGTTTTCCCGCCATTTTGTCGAGTTTCTGATTATTATCGAAAAACGCGTTTTCCTCAGAAAGGGCGCGGCGCCATACCGGCGCCCAGAGGGGTCCTATTGCGAAATCGATGGCACAGGCGTTTTCAGCGTCCAAAGTTACCCCTAGGAGCAAGTTTTGAGCCATTTCGATTTTTGACCTGTTCCTGACACTTGTTGATCCTAACGCAAACAGCGTCATATGGATTCCTAAACGAGAAAAAAACAATAGTTAGAATTAGAACTTGACTTACTGGGTGATCAATATTGTTAACGTCCCCATAAAATAGTATCAACGTTTTCCGCTCTTCAAGGCTGAGCCTGTAAATCGCATTTTGCGTTTTGATGGACTATTTCATTTTGATATCCGATTACGAAAAATCCATTACGAAACATAGCAACTGTTCTCCGACGAAGAAAAAAGAGAAATGTAGTAGGCAGACAGATTAATAAAAGTTTCTAATCTCGCAGTAACACTATGAATTCACCAGTTCAAAACATTTAAACGTTTCGCTCCTATACAGCAAATACGGCTGCGAGAGGACCAGACAAAGTGGGAAACACGCCGAGGTGTAGACATAGAGTGCACGAACCAGTAGTCCTTTTAACGTACGTATCATTTTAATATTGTCATACTCACTTCATCAGACAATGACTAGCGGTGATGACGTGCCTCCATGATATAAATGCGCCCGTGCATTTAAACATGACTCTGAATGATTATACTGTATTTCCCCCCTTAATCATCAGTGTCTTCAAATGGTTTCCCGACAACATCAAGACTGAAAGAACTCGTTTGCATCATGGTACTGCTAAATAATTCTGATTCTGGCTATTGATCAACTCACGAAGTGTACATCACCGGCCAGGGATGATCTATGATGGTGAAATTATTGCCATGCAGCATTGCATTACTGTAATTTTAAAATAGTAAGTACAATGTTTATTGATCAACCATCTACCTGGGTTGCTTCTTTCCGCACTCTTGTTCGATTCTCTCTCTTTCTTTCTCAGTATGGAAATAATAGGGAAGCTGACGACGTAGTGCCCGAGTGACCCCCTCCATTTCCTCAAAGCGAGTACACTATGCTAAAGTTTTAACAGTGCATATGCATATAAGGTGCGTAGAATCAATAGCGTGGAAAAAGCTAAGAAACACGCATAACCTTGTACAATTGAGTCCATTGAATATTGGGCTTCTCCTTCAACCGTGACCATTCCTTATTAACGGCGTCAGGTGGAAGGCGAAAACCTTGAATACATTTTTCCGTACATCACCCCTTTTTCCATTGTACTAAATTCTACATATTTATTTTTGTATAATACATTAGGGATATATTATGGATCGAGTCAATGTTAACAAAGCCCCTCCAGATTATATTGGCCCATTGAAATCAATGTACTCACTGAATTCATCAAAAGCCGTGAATAATCGTCGCAAGAAATCCCCCTTCTCCGCGCAAAGCCCAGTATGAATACAAATGAATGTCGTGAAGTATTGGGTGCGTAGAGCATTGATGAGAAAACCTCCATGCTGAATAAAATGTATTTTTCTCTTTCTCCAGGCTTTCAAATATCTCTCATTATAACACTAGTCAAACAAGAAAATGAATCCTCAAAAAAGCATACCACAAACACATCGTGTCTTGACACGATTCCGATCAAATGCCTTCTGTTAGAAGAACTACCAGACGATGTGAGAATTAGGGGAGCTCCCTGCTCTTCCTGCAATGACTGGATAGAACATAACTAAAACTTATCGTTGTTCCTAACGATGCAACTCTGCAATGATAAGGAAATTTTCTATTATCATCAAGTTTTGAATACGGTTGTTGCGACTTTTGTGTTGTATAAAAGCCATGGAAATGAGGGATTCTCACAAACCAAGCACATTTGAACTAGCCCTTCATTTGCATTTCTTTGATCAACGCTCGCACTAACTTTGCATTGGTAAATGACTTCGCCTACCATTTCCAATTCATTATTCATGCGGAAGCGGATGTTGTAGCATTCATCTGCACTAATAGTACAGTTCTCAGATCCGATGGTATCGTGAGTTTGCAATTTGTCGACTTGGACTGAACGGGTCACCATACCGTCGGCTCCTGGAATAATAATGTTTCCATAATATCGTACAGCCTGATGCATGATCTTTTTAAATCATGTCACGAATTTAAAATTGTAAACCTTTCTTTAAATTTTGCTCGAGATAGATCATAAAAGGTCAGTCGTCTGAAGACGAAACACCTAACCCCGGCGTCATCAATATTTGTAATTTTCAAAGGAAACGGTGCTACCTTCAACCTCGTGTATTCTGACATATTCAAAAGTAGGACGAGTAACTATTTCTTGAGTGAGACAGACAGGTCTGAAAATTAGTTCTTTTTTGACAAAAAATCTTCCTTTACCGAATGTATGAGTCAAGAGGAATTTTGTGTTGCAGCTGCACCAACGCAAGGTCATGGTCGACGTCATTCTGAAAAATGAATAGTTTTTTTTCAATATAAATGAAATTCAAATCAAAAATTCATGATTTTCCGTAAACAATACTTACCTTGATTCCGTCTACGTGTGGAATGACAACTCTCGTCGCTCTGATCCAACGTTTTCCTACTTTTGTTGTGTCGTAGCGCGAAGGGTGGAAGTTCCAATCCTGTAATACAAGTTGCGAAATTAAGCAAGTAATACTCTTAAATTTTGTTTCACCAATATGCATGTCGTTGTCTACATTGTACATTATTCTTTGTCACCTAGTAGTGATATCGTAGTTTTATTTGAATTGGGTTACAATATCGATTGCTATGTCAAGTGTACTACAAGTTAAATACGGTTAAAACTATAATAGTTATGTTCGCCTCAGAATGTTTTCATCATACTGCTTCACGGATCAATCTATTTTGGCATGATAAATGATTGGCTAACTTCATCGAACGGGAAGTCTTCGTTGTCGCTCATTGCATGGTCAATGAAAATCACATCGAGATTGTCTGAATCTGCCATCGCGCTAAAATTTTTTTGATTTTCTATAATTATTTTTTTATAAATTTCAATATCTTCATTCACCTCTAGTACAAAACGCTAATTTCTAAATAGATAAAAAACTATTTGAATTTAAAAAAAACACATACGTTTTTACACAGCTGGCGCTGCTCATTACATACATCGGTGTGATTAGAACTCCCGCACATCGACTCAATTTCGAGTTCTTATTCTCACTCACCAAAGATACCACAAAGGAGTTTGGAGATTCTCTGAAAATTAATATCCCTATTTTCAAAATTTCAATTAAAAAATAGCTGTAAAAATAGATGGTTTATAAATGAAATATTCATTTTCCTATTTCCATGCTCAAGATGAAAAATTGGGTACTGACGTTTGCCCACATTTCTCCATGAGAACTCGCTGTTCGAGCCGAGATATCCGCGTGAATGGAGAGGCCTCAAGACAAATTATTTGAAAGTTTTTAAACAATTTGAATCACATTAAAAAGTGAATCACATTATTTGTTCGCAAGTATTTCGCAAAGAAAATCATTCTCACTTCCCGAATGAGCGCAGCTCGATGATCATTCTGGCAGGAGAGAATCTTATTATATACATGGTAGACTCCTTAATCTGTTCATTTTCGAAATTTTCAAGCCAGACCATTTTTTAGAGTATGAAAATCGAATTAAACAGTCATGCGAACAGCTTTGTCGATAACTGACAGTACTAGACTTATTTTATTTTATAAGATACATTACTAGGCACTCGGAATTAGTTAGTCTGACTAACCATCAACGAATACGGCAAAGTCCGAGTGTTTCTCCTCACTCTGCATATTGTATTCGTGAATGCACGTACCCAGATGTCTGCACAGAAAATCCGACCAGAACGAAATGCTCAACGCAGTGCCCTAAAATGAATTACACGGTATTTATTTGTAGAAACTATCGAGAACGCAAACGAGAACCAGTAAACATTTTTTTTATTAGTCTGACATTTCCCAAATCCATTCCGTACAGAACCTCTCCGCCGTTTACAATAGAGTACCATGCGGATCCGATTTTGCCCTGAAATTAATTTAACCAATTTAGATAATTTTTAAATTCGAACCTTTTCACTTCCTTCCTTTGCTTGAAGGAGCTCTTCGCATGAATAATCCCTGCATTTGGTGATTGCCATGTGATAGGTGAGCTCTCGCGATTGCCGAATTTTGCTGCCTTCAACAATTTGTGCATTTTATAGAGGGGAATATTATTAATGAATAATGCACAGGCTTATAAATAGGAATGTATAGTAGCTTACTTTCATAGTAGGATTGCAATACTGTTCCAGAGGCCAGAATTGGGTCAAGATAATCAACGAACGGCATACAAACGAGTCGCAGATTGTCGGGAAAAGCCTCTTCTAGCTCGATAATTGCAAGTGAGAAAACCTGAAATTGTTTAGTAAAATGATAATGAAAGCTCTTGATTTTTTCTTCCTCTTTCTTTCCTGTTTTCATAGGAACGCTAGGCGTAACGTTCCTGTGAACAAGGAACAAAAAGAGGAACAAAAAATGATGAGAAGTTCTTTACATTTTCCACTGGATTCTTGCTCGAAGTCGGTATAGTAATGTGGGCAGCTCTATATTGCGGATGCAGCTCAATTCGAAAACGAGGCACGCCGACTTGTCCTTTAATTTTAATTGTACTAGGATAATTATGTCTAATGAAATTAAGTTTTAAAAAAATCTTTTTATGTCAACTAATCCATATAAAAGTATTTTATATATATATATATATAATAATATTTTATTAATCTTTAAATCTTCTCACGGTTAGGAACTTTGACTTCTTTGTCGTTGTTGTGCAGAATAACGCGAATATTTTCAAGTTCGGATGGTTTTCCATTCCTTGAATTATCAATTAAGTAAATATTTATCAAAAATTGAAAATACCTGTCACTAATGCTAATTTTCGTAGCGATAACGTGTTTGGGCGTTATGGCAACTGCGCCGTCGGTTCTGAAGCCTTTTATTAGTCAGAACATAAATTAATAAGTATATATATATATATATATATATATATATATAAATATATAAGTATATTTAATTGATGATTACCGTTCGATCTCATTATTGTGAGCGGCAACGAACCAGTGCAACGAAGTGCTACTTCTGAAACATTTAAAAAAATATTTTTAATAAAGAAATACCATAATTGTTTCTGATTACTTTGTCATTTCATTACATATATGCAGCGAATATTCTTTATCGGGCTTGGTCAGACAAAAAAAAAATTTAAAAAAATTTACATTTGTCCACAATTTTTCTTCCAGTCCTTATACGAGTCGAGTGTGAAGTAATAAGCAACAGTGAGAGGGTGGAAGAGCACGAATAAATGATGCATTGAACAATGAAAGTGAGGAAAAATAAAAAAGAGAACGGTGCTGGTGCTTACGCATGTGGGAATTTTTTATTTGCGGATAAATCATATAAATAAACGCATTTAATAAAGACTTCTGCAGAAAAAAAAATACTGCATGATTGCGTACGATGTTATGTGCAAACCGGAGAACCTGAAATTGATGGGCTATTTCAATATATTTCTTTGAAAATATCACCGTCAATGTCCAGTTCGTTCAACCTGTTTGGGTCAATTTCATCCACGCAAATTCCGGTTATCCTAAATATTTTCGAGTATTCTAGGAAGGTACAAGAATTGAGACGCAGAGGAAGGCGAGAAAGCATGCGACAATGAGAGTCCTGTAGAGCAAGTCTTTCCTGTTATATTTTTAATAAAGAAATACCATAATTGTTTCTGATTACTTTGTCATTTCATTACATATATGCAGCGATATTGCAAAAAAGCACTCTCGCTTTCCTCTGCGTCTCTGCCCCAGCTTTCATAACATCGTCACGTTTAGAGCGTGTAAATTCTTGACCTTATTGGAATGTTACATCATTCTAAAACCTCATCGAAACTTTATACTGTGGATGACAAAATGTCCAAAAAAAGAGAGAGAAAAGTACGTTTGCAACACTCACTTGCAAATGTCAGTGAACACAGAAATGTCAGAGAAAATCTCCCATCCATCTTGATCTCCTTTTTTGGTGTTATTCACATTATAGGCTAGACCATAGAGAGATAATCGACCGTCCGAGGCGCGAACTCGCACTAGCGCGCCTCCACTGTCGCCCTATACAATATTACAATAAAATATTTATCATTGTCGCTTTAGGGGCGCTGATCAAGATGGGGTTTCGTATTGGTTGCAGACAGGAATCATATACGTCGCCCTGATCATGTACTAAATATTGCAAATTTAAAATGCTACGTTTCACTTCAACAACAAAAGGGATAGGATCAAACAGTAAACATACCTGTGATGTGTTTACTGTTTGATCCTATCCCTTTTGCGTGCACTCTCGCCCTCGTTTCTGCTTTTTATCAGCGGAACGTTTAAATATTTCGAATGAGTGTTTGTGAATTTGCAATAGTAATGATATTTTTATCATGCGTACGCGTTAGATGAGGATGGGCAACTATTACATTTATAAAATGATACGAACAGACAAAAAGTCAAAATGGTACACAGAGCGCGAAGTATCTTAAATATAAGATACTCAGTACCAGACTTGGCGACATTAAGAGAGTTGGAACTTATATTTAAGATACTCGAGTATCTTACTTCTAGAGCGGGGGAGAGAGGGAGAGTAAGAGCCCAAGTATCTTAAATGTAAGATACTTCGTCTCTTATTTGGCGCCGCCGCCAGTAGCTCGTACCCATTCGGAACCCACCCCATTCAGGATTGACCGTTCATAATACAAGAACATATTGGTTAGTATGTAAAGGTATCTTAAGTAAGCTGTTTGTGTGCGTGAAGAAAGTGAAATGGGAAATAAAACTTTATTGCTTTTATAAAGAACTATGCAAGAAATGACATAAATTGAGCAGGAAAAAGACACGCGTGTAACAGCGAATAATTCACAGGATTATGGAAAATGGCACATTGCGGAATTTACAGTAACAACAATCATCAACAATCAATGAGATACGGTAGTTCACTTTGCAGCAATCTTTGAATAAAGCTCTTTAGCCTTTTGGCTAGTGACAGATGGTTTGATACCTATTGACATCTCAATGAATGAGAACATATCTTTCGCATCAATGGGAAACTCGAGATTGAACTGATAATACAGCGATAAGAGAAGTAGAAGTGCATTAGGGAACGACTTGCCGGAGGAGATGTCGTGAGCTTCGATCGCAACGCGAAAATTTATTTCATGACCGACGAGAAAGATCACTGGATGCTTATCGGCCGCTCGCTGTTGCACAACTTCATCACTTGATGAAGACGACTGAAAAACAATCAATTAAACAAGGGGTAAAAATACAAAGCATGAAAAAGTAGTGTAGTTCAAAGGATTGTGAATGCCACCACTGAAACGAGATATTTGATGACCAATTGGTTCAGTTAGGTGGTAGGTCGCTTTTTAAATTGTTAAAACAGAAACGTACGTAATATGCTTGGAAGATTTTCTCTCCACGTAGATGCGATCTCCGAGTATTGAGTAGTTTGATGATTGTAAACAGTGCAACGAGATGCTTGTTGTCTGGAAACGAAACGTAAGTTGAGTAAGGATGGCTTGTAAAACAAGGGGAGGAAAGGATACTGACCAAACTGTTTGTATAAATCATCAACGAATGTGTCGGAGAAGAAATCGTTGTAGCACTCAACGGCTCTTGTCCCAATCTCTTCAAAAATCTCTTCGAAATTTGCATTGATCTTCTTCGAGAAGAGAAAGTCGTCAATGATCTGGAAGATTAGGAATGGAAAGACTGGGGAGGGGACTCACAATTTGGGGATCCCTCGATAGTATGGGAAATTGAGAGAAAGTTGACGTAGTACCAGAGGATCGACAGATTCGCGTACGGTAGAGTCTGAGAGGATGCATCTTTAATAAAAATAAATGTATCGCGCACCTGGTTTCCGATACCGAAGACACGTAGCCTGCAGTGCCTTTCGACAGCGAGTACAATGTAGTCAAGCGCTCCTTGCACTGTTCATCAGTCAAGGTAACTTCCGGCCTGAAAGTACAAGAATAACAATTGAATGACAATTAATGCAAGTTCAAACTCACTCCGTTTCTACCTTACGGCGTTTAAGTTCTTTCCCATCAATGAATTTGTCTCTTGTATCGTAGTGTTTAACGTTTGACATCCGTCGATAAAGTTTCCCTTTACATCCACTGCACAACTCCTGAAAATGATATTTATTTTTCAGCTGGAAACGAATTAAGTTGAATTACAACCTTGGCCAGAGATGGATACTCGTGTAGAACATGATATACAAAAGCCCGCAGTTCTTGAGTAGATGGATTGCAACTCCTTCAAAGGGTAAGGGATATTTAAATACTTACTTATTGCTAGCTGATACTTACTTGTTCGAGTACTGTCGTACAAATCGATAAATCCTTCGAATGAATACATCACAAATTGAGTCTCGAAGAAATATCGATCCGTCCTTAATTGCAGCCAACATAATCGCAGATTCTTCTCCAGATCCAAGGATTGTCAACAAGTCGAGATTACTCAACTCAGTATTGAGCCAGTAGAGATGACGGACCTGAAATGACCATATTGAATCATTGCTTCTATCTTGTAAACGTACTCCTCTGAATTCTATGTAGTATCCATAGCTTTCGCCCTCTTTCTTCCGCTCAGAGACCTGTAAATTGTTGGCTACATTTCATATATTAATTATTAACAAGAAAGAAAAGCAAAACCAACATTGTCTTGCATCACACTCGGCTCATGTCGCACTGCCGAATGCTCCTGAGCGTTAGTCACTTTCTATAAATAAAGAGAACTAGTGCATAAAAGGTTAGCAATACTGGTACCTTACGAATGGACATCGACGGGAGATTCAATTTCGATTCTACTGATTCGAAACCAACATTGTCTTGCATCAAATTCGGCTCATGTCGATTTAGTTTACTCTTTCGATCGCTCAATTCGCAATGTATAAAATGAAGAGACGAATCCGTCAACTTTTTAGACATTGAATCCTGCATTAGGAATCAGGAGGCGTTCACATGAGAAATATGGTAATGCAAAAAAGTGTAAATAGTTGCGACCGATTTACTATACTTAAAACTAAAAACAGAATACCTTCGGAGTACTCTAACGACAAAAACACGCTCAAAGTATGATATTTTATTCGAAATTGTAGTGGAGAAAACGACGAGGATTAATGGGCGAGACTCAAAAGAAGGGCGGTGAATTCCTCTTTCCTATGCTCCTCTCTATTTCACTTCGCACGTAGAGCCCGGCCCATTAGTATTACATTTATAAAATGATACGAACACACGAAAAGCCAAAATGGTACTTCCTGTGTTTACCAAAGCGAGAAATCGGGCAAAAGTGAGAGGGTCGCGTACGTGCCTGTGTGGTAAACAACGGAAGGCCGTCATTTGACTTTTTGGTGTGATCGTATCATTTTATAAATGCAATATTACTCATTCGTTGCACTCCACCAATGTGGACCGATATATTCTCTCAAATCATCCCTCCATCGGGCTCTAGGGTGTCCTTGGTTTTTTATGACACCCAAGAACCCCACGGAGTAAGGATGTCAATGAATGGAGTCGTGCGACTACTCTACTGATCCCCTACAATCGTGCCCGTAACCAAGGACTAATCATGTTATCGAAATCAATAATTATTTTGAAATTTAAAATATATGCGAGTGTTGGGAAATACCATGACGAATATCTCCATTTCGCACACTAATCCTTTCAATCAATATGCGGAAGGAGTTGGCGTAATTTAGAGATCCGATATCCTTTATGAGAATCAAAATTATTTACCGGGGCTGGACGACCATTTGTTATCGTACGATGAGCTAGGAAGAAATGCTCGTTTTTAAGATAAGTGCCCTTGCTATCAAATGAAACGATGTCCGGATTGCTCATATCGTACTTGATCATTTGCATTTTGTCTCCACCGACACGATCTTGGAAAAAATTATTTTAAACATTAATTTTCTTAAAAGTTAAAATGTTAAAGTTAAAATATGTGTGAATGGTTACCATTCTCTCCAGCGCCACCACCGAAGAAGTACAAGGTTTGTTTGTACCCTTCGGGTTCGATTCTCTTAGGAAGACACAACAACCTCATCACACCCGGCTCGATATCCTCAAACATTCGAACGTAAAAACGTTCATTTTTGAAATCACGTCTGTTGGCACGGATATCGTAGTTTCAACCCTTTTTCATAAAAAAATATATACAAGATTCGAAATGAAAATGATAACTTACATGCTCCAACTCTCCTATCGCAAAGTCCATGCCATTCAGTTCATTATAGCGCATGGTGGGGTAGATTTTACGACGAATCAAGACTTTCTTGAAAGTTTTCTGGAAGTTAATAATTTTGAAAATATTGAAAATGCAACGCAAATACAGGTTCCTTGGTGTAACTGATTCCCTCGTAGAGTAAAACTTTCTTATGTGTTATTAGATTTCCTCTTGTAGTGCTGCAATAGATAATTCCTATTCGATTTGAATGATTTTGAAATATGTACATGTAAGTAGATAAATGCAATAACTCACACGAAACAATGTCTTGCTGTGATCACGTGCCTTCGAGAAATTAGCGACCCAGTGCAAATAGCTATCAAACTGTAATAAAGGTTATTTTTATTGTTGTAAAAATAAATTTAAAAAAATAAATTCTACGAATCCTACTTAAGCCGACGTGTAGGCTGAAAGTAAATTCTCCGATTAAAATAAAATAATTCCGAATTCTACCGTACTCACAATGAATTTACTTCGAGCATTTCTCTTGCGATGTATACAGGAAACGGCCACTCGCTGATTTTGAAGTCTTGCACTGAGCCCGAAGTTACTTAAGAAAGAATATACTCACAGATATACTTAAGAAAGAATATACTCATCCGCTGGAATATACTCAATATTGAGTATATTCGAGGCGGGGAGGAGCAATATACTTAAGCGTGTCAATATACTAAATGTTGAGTATATTCGAGCGTCGGGCGGGAGGGGGGAGGGGTATAGAGAAATGCAAGGGCCGATTGAGATTGGAAGTTGGATGTGGTGCATACTAAGTAATCGATCTCGTGGAAAAAAAAGATGCATTGTATCGTATATTTGACGAATTCAACCGAAAATAATTGTTTTTCATGAAATATTTCTACAGTTTTATTTCTAAATGATCATGTACATTTGATTTTAATACGATTTTGTTTTTCTTAATATATGAAAAAATTATAATTAATTATTAAACATAAATTAATTAGTTTGCAATGACAGACCAGTCGATAACATGTCATTACCGTGTCCTGCCGAGCCTGACGCGTCTTATTCTCGCTTTGCGCACTTCATTCTCCGCTGGCGCACTTGGTGATCTCATCTTTTCGAAATTGCATTTCTGTTCATTTTACTTGTTTTGCACCGAATCTCTTGTAATTTTGTGTTCAGATGCCTTAGTCGCGCCCTTCTCGAGCTTCGCGCGCTGCACTGCACTAGTCAGGTTCGACTTTCTCCGTTGCTGAGTGAGAAAATCTGAGTTTGGGTTTTGATTGTGGTTGCGTCAGGTTCCTCCCCGTCTATAAGATCAAAACCATCGATGAATCATATCGAAGATGAGGAATGTTGTAGAAGACGCCCAGGCCAAAAGGTTTGTCTATTTCAAAACTCCTTGCTCACGATAGCCCGGCACTACTGCAGTGTTTGGGAGAAGACCAGTATTCCTTCTCATTTTTGGACTACTCACTTATTCTTTGCCGTCAATCGTGGTTGACTGGTCCCAAACACTGCAGTAGTGCTGATAGCCCTACGTGATGTTCACTGCCACATCATTCCACATGCCGGTCAACCCTACAGAAAGGGGGTTGGAGTGAGAAAACTTACGAAATTGAAATAGAGACTCTCTCGCTTGTGCACATTTTCTCACCCAGACTCCTCTCTGTAGGTTCGGAATCATGTGCGGCGGATTTTGTAGCACATTTTGCTAGTATAACTCTGAATAAAGATGCCTAGCTGCGCGTCAGTGGTGAGCGACCCCCTCGGATCCGAGGAGTACCTCGATTCGAGACAATGGAAGTGCCCGTAGCTGCTCAAATTTGACCAAATTGAAAATTAAGCGGTGTCGCACTTCCTTGTCTCGTCGAGCACTATTACGAATGAAGCTCGTAGGAAATACAGATTGCGTATTTCGCAATAGCGGCACCCCGATTTCATTGATTCCGAGGGAGATCGCAGATCACTGCCGCGCGTGGACCTGTTTCGTAGCTACATCGCCTTATTTTTCATTATTTTTTAAAGCAAATCGTGTGACTAGCAATTATATTAAACAAATCGTGTGACTAGTAGTTGTATTAGTGTAATCATGTTGCTTCCTTTCAACTTACTAAAAATTAAAAAGAAATGTTCAATCGACATTTTCGAAATAATTCGATATGCAAAAATACATATTTTAAAATTGCGTTGCAGATCAAGGGTAAGAACCTCTCAGTCGCTCTATTCGAGCCCGGTTGGGCAGTCGAAGCAAACCCGGATGTGGATACCACCCCCGCAGCTGATAGATGAAGTCCCAATTGCAACTTTTTCCGGTACGGTGGGAGGGCGGGGTAGAGGGGGTAATGTACGGTTACTGTAGTGGTTAATGCACAGTGAACTATAGTACTGTTGTCCCGGTAAATTTACCCTTGTAAAATCTATGAAAATTTAATACTGGCGACACATTTTTGTTTGCGGCTGACACACCTGTTGGGACTTGGTTTCGCCGGCGCCTATTGGCATGCACATACATAATTCGTTCTTGTTCTCTGAGTTTTCGTTTAAAAATAGTCTGCAGATTCTGGTCCGGCCTCTCGGAAGTGATGGACTCGCTGCGATCGATTTCCTGCCCATCAAGACGACATTCAAGAACGGATACAACCAGGATGGAAAGGTATACGGTAGCTATCGATTTACTGTCGGGGAATTATGCTAATTTGGCGGACAATTTTGTACGACAAACGGTGATAATCGTACGTTGAAAAATGGTGCTACAGTTATTACGATAACATCTAGTGTTAGACCGCCAATAAATCGATATTGCTGTCAGTGGTTCCGACTGCGCTACATGGACATCATGCCGCACCTGGCTCTCGCGAAGAAGGAGGTGAGTGAAATTGGTTACTGTAATTAACGAATCGGAACTGCGGTAGTGGTCAAGCATTTTTTTTTTATTTTTTAAAGCAGTGCGTCAATAGGCTGTTTCATCACGCTTTTTTAAAACTCGAATTGTTGCTGCTTTTAGTGACAGACGACCCGATTATTTGCCAAAAAAAAGAAGATTATCATATTTCGCCTTATACTTTCTGTTTACCGCATCCATCCTTTTACTTTCCGTACTATTCTCCTAATTACCGTATACCTTCTAGCTTATTCCGACGGAGCGCGGACTGCTCATCGAAAACCCCGGAACACATGTGATCTTCCGAGTTCAGCTGGAGTCGGTGCCCGATCTTCGCGTTAAGATTCGATCCGAAGGCGGGGGTACGGTATCCTCTTCGTTGGGGTATTAATTGGGGATACTGTAGCTGTGTTAGTATGTCGATTGGGGTGTTGTATGCTGAAATAAATACACGATTGAGGCTGTAAATTATTGTTGGAGATACTGTTGGCTGTAAAATATCGATTATTTTTGTAGGCTCGGTGAAGATTCTGTTGAATCGGCGCGGGATGAATGCTGGCCAATTGGAGGACGACAACACGATGGTGTTCAAGCCGAGTCGAAGGGGTGAGGATTACGGTAGTCGATGGTTGTATGGTAGTCGGGAGAGAAATGGGTCACAGGTATAACTGACTATCGACTGTAGTTATGATTCGTAGTTATGTTTGTCCGGGTGGGGCGAACCGTGGGTCAGACTAATAATTGTGAATATGAATCTTTGCAGATATCCGGCGGATCAGAGGAATCTACGCAGCGACGACCGAGTAGGACACTCTCATGGCATACTTTGAAGCGTACGAAGTGGAAATGGAAAAATGTTTCGACTAGATAATCGATCGATATGTCTACCGTATCCCCCTCCCCGCATCTCACACGGTACAGTATCTAGCTCGTATTGCCTTGTTCGATATCGATTATTGATAGTTTGAGTTCAAGTTTTAGCGCCTGTTTGTTGGTATTCTCACTAGGAATTCATTCATGACTGTATACTACATATTATACTATGCCGCAATATTTTTTGTTCTTGTGTATTGTCTTTCTCGTTGTTTCTGTTATTTAAACTGTCAGCAATGAATCAGCCAGCCATCTATTCTCCGTGCTTATTTACACATGAACGAAACAAATAATGCTATCAAGGAATGGAAGGAAGGGCTGAAAGGCAGAGGAGGCGGAGCCAACCGAGTGAGGGGGCGGGGTCAAGCCGGATGAGCGCGCGCCTCCCGTTCTCAATATACTCACTATTGAGTATATGAATATACTCAATATTGAGTATATCATATACTCGGTGTCACATCCTAGTATATCATATACTCAATACTGAGTATATTCGCGCTCAGTGAGGCCGAAATAAATAACGTTGCTGAAAATAAAGCGCCTTGATAGGAAATTTTCAAAAATTAAGCAGATGTGTTCCTGGAAGATTGCCGGAAACCTCAAATTTTTGCGATTAATAAAATGTTACAGCAGAAAGAAATAATTTCTAGCCCTTTTTTGTTGTAATGAGACATGGCTTTCAAAATAATTTCTTAAGAAAATGTGCATTTAATTTTTTTTTATTTAAAAAAAATAATTTCGATTACAAAGTATCTGTACCTTGGCGGTTTCTTGCCACACTCGGCTTGTATCTCCCTGTTTTGCTCTTCATTATACCGAAAGGGAACATCCTTTATTATAGCAGCGGCAATAGAGTCCATTTCCTGAAAAGGTAATTTCTATTTTTTTTGGTATATAAACGTGGGAAACCTTTGAAAAAAATGCGCACTTTTTCGGTAGAACTCAATTGCTTTTCCTCATTTTCAGCATATCCTACCGCGCCCAACCCCTTTTTGGATGTAAGAATATTCAAATGAACTCAAATTGGCGTGATCTTGCCAGTGTGGACTGCTCGCTTTGCTAATCGTCGAGAGTCCCTTATGTATGTGTCGCCCATTATGCGGAAGAAAGAAATCTTCAAAATGGCCGATCATTGTTGTGCGAAAACGTAATGAAAACCTTGCTCAAGAATCGAAGCTATGAAAGGCCTTTTCTCGAAAAATTCATCGTTCTTGCAAATTCCGGTATGAATGCAGATAAAAGAGGAATAATACTCGATTCGGATGGCTTTAGTGTGATAGGATTTTTCCTTAAACGATAACAATTACTCTCAATTATATCAATAGCGGCTAGACTTTGAAAGGTAACTATACAACTACCCGTATAAGAGGAAAATTACACCCCACACTCTTCATTGCCCGCGCTCTCTCTCCAAAAAAGCGGCCAATTTCCCTGTTATGCGGGTAGTTGTTTAGTTATCTTTCAAAGTCTACTAGCGGCACCCCGGTAGCCGATTGGTCGACAACTATTGCAATGAGGTGTTTAACGACGCTTAAATCTTCCGCGACTTCATTACTAATTAGAGCAGATCCACGATGTTCCTGAGAACTTGTATTTTATAGTTCAAAGCGGGAAGTATCCCACTTCCCTCTTTGTTTCTCGCCGGGAGAACACTCAAAATCGAGAAGGCGGGAAGATACTTCGTCCCTCACTATCTCGATTTGACATACTCTCTCCGTAGGAGAAAACATCTCCAGAAACAGGGAAGCAGGAGACTTCCCGCTCTGTTTAGTGTTTCATCGGATCCATAACTCACCATAGTCAAAGCAATATCCGTCTGAAACTCGATAAATTCACAGTCCGCTTTTTCCTGTTCTGTACACGGCGAAGCCGACTCTTGTATGCTTTTCACAACTACTGTTCTATTGAAGGGCAAATTTTCATCATTTGAAATTGTAATATTAATATTGTGATTGAAAAACCATAGCAACTTCGCGTCTCCATTTGTAACGCTAAATCAAACTGAGGCTTCCACAGAATGTCCTGGCTCAGACAGGCGGGTCTGTAATTTCGTGATATTTTTCATAGACAAAGATAATTACGGGAATACAATATAGACGACGTATGTATCTACTTACTGTATGTAGGAATTGAGTGGTATTCGGTGTTGCAGTTGTACGATCACTATCCCGGGCTGGTTCTGTTTGAACAAAATCAATACATTTGAAAGGGAATTTAACTAATAAACCCACCTTCTCTCTTGCTTCTTTGCTAACATATGGAGCAACTGCTTTCGCGACGCGAATCCATCGTTTTCCGACTTTGTTCGAGTCGTAACGATGGGGGTAAATATTTTCCTGCATTATTTTTTTGCTTAAAATTCTGCCGTTTGCTTACTTCTTCAAATGGAAACATCTCATTCTCAGATCCACCATGATCAGTAAAAATGACATCAAGCGTACTTCCACTGTGTTGAAGAGCCCTGAGAAATGTTTTTTTGCCTCAAAATTATGAATGTAATTGAAAGATTTTTTGCAGCGCCTTGTTGTTACCGTTGCACACAGCTCAAGCTACTGATTACATGTAGAGGAGATAGCAGGACACCTGGATTAATATTATTTTCATTTATAATAATAAAAAAGGGGAAAACCTGTACATTCACTCCGGATCGCTTGCAGTCGGGTCTGACCATGGACATATGACACTTATTCACTTCAGAGAGAATAGTCACAGTATACGAGTGGGCGATTTCAGGCTTGGACGAAGCACTGCGAAAATACTTATCTACATCACCTTAAGCGATACCACTCGAAATGTGTCAAGAGAGAGTGTGTGAGAGCGTTCCTATATATTTTTGACAATCTCCCCCTTCCTACAAATTTCTGTAGATTTCACCGGAATGCGGAGTGCTAATTCCTATTACAATTTTAAAATGATTCGTTCCTGAAATGGACTACTGGTGGTGTACTCTCTTTCTATACCTCGACGTGTCTCTCACTTTGGCATGCTCTCTCGCAGCCGTACCTGTTGTTTAGCACGGATTATCAACGGAACGTTTTATTATTTTGGACGAGTGCTCGTAAATTTGTAATACTCACGCACCTCTGTCCGCAATCTCTTCTGAGCGTTCGCAGTTCCGTTTTGGTCAGTCGAGCTAACGGGGTCGACTGGTGGATTAAGTGTAGTCGATAATCAACACTACACTCTTCCGCTTTAAGCGACGGCTGAAAAGCTCCTGAAATGTACTGAATGCTGATGTGAGCGCACGGACATTCAAGTAGAGTTGCTAATACATGAACCCGTGCAAGATGTAAAGGTTCGGAATGTTTTTTTAAAATTTCAATTCGATACCATCGAAAAAGTAGGGAAAGTCGGAGTGCTTCGTCGGACTCTCCATTTCGAATCCCTCAGCGCACGTGCCGACGTGTCGGCAGATAAAATCACTCCAGAAGGCAATACTCAATGCCGCACCCTGAGATATTTTGATTTTATTTGATATTTTATAAAAAAAATTATTTAAAAACTATGAAAAACGATCACATCAAAAATATCGAGCGATAATTCAATAAACCCACATCACCAGCATTGAGACCGAACAAAAAAAAGTTTTTTTTAAAGAAAAGAGAGGTAAAAATAGGTCGTCCTATTCTCCGCACACTCTTTGCGCACTGGCCATATGATCCTAAAAAGGAGCAGATTCTACAAATCAAAAAAAATTCTCGTTTCCTTATGTCAAAAGGCGTGTCTTACACCGCCGATGCTGAGACCATACAGTACATCCCTGTCTTGAATAGTCTTGAACCAAGGATCGCCCGGTGCTATTTAGAAATGACTCGCCCGGGTAAATGGAGATAATTTGTGTGTGAATTCGGGGGATGAGAAGACGAGTAAAACTGTCCATAATTGCAACAATAATAGTAACAATTATATTATATAATAACAATAATATAATAACAATTGTAGTAACAATAATTGCAAGTTCCTCTTTACGATTCTTTTACGGTACACATGATTCCAAACCTACAGACCGGGGTTAGAGCGAGAGAGTGTGCAAAAGTGAGAGAGCCCCTCTCGATTTCACACGCTCTCTCACTCCAAAGCCCTTTCTGGAAGGTTGACCGGCCTGTGGAATGATGTGGGTAAAGTACCTCAACGTATCGAGGCGTTGCCCCAGTCGACTTGCCGCTTTTCAGTCGCTCCTCACAGAAAAGTTCCTCGCAAAAGTGCTCGGTTTGACCGAATTCAAGCGGCCTCTTCTGGTAGGCATTGCTGGGAGTGCTCACTGTGAATAGGTTTTGCTTTTTTCAAATGTTATGATTTAATTTATGTTAATTTATTCAAAACCCTAACCTAGATAGAACGCGCTCATGGACGAATGAGCGGCCAGCGGGATGTCGGGTTGAAGATTGATGCAGGCGGGAGTGAGTTTCGTTTCGAATGAATCGCCGATTTGAATGATTGCAAGATTGTAAATCTGATAATAACAAAATGAATTTTGTAAATGTTGAATATACATTACATTTTTCGTTTCCGAAATTGTCGGTACAACCACGTGTTCGACCGCGTAATTGGTCGTTAGTTTGAGATAGTTCGTATTTGTTGTTGGCAAATATTCTGGAAGTACAAAAGTTGTGTCGATTAGAATTCAGCTCGGTACGGAGATTTGGATTACTAATGCCAGCCATATCCGTGGTGTTAAACACGTAGATTATCAGTGAATCAAGTGGTGTTAGCTGTCCGTCGCTGTAAATAGCTTATCTGTTCCTGATTATATTGATTTTTTGAAAACTTCTTTAAAAAAATCAATATTTTCAAGGTATGTCTTGCCTGTTCGAAACAGACTTCCTCGTTGCGAGTACATGTCTGGAGGTGATAACAGCTGCTCCGTCATATCTAAATAAATAATGAATAAAACTATGACTTAACATCTAAGTCATTGAATTCCGCTACGACTTAACCATTAAGTTATTGACTTATTCACCGCTCGGTCAATTTATTGTGCACGACAGCGAACCAGCCGACACCATTGTCTCTGGAAGATTCAATATTTATCTTTGCAAGAATTAAAAAAAAGATTTCTCACACTTCAACATCGTTGTATCCACATGAAGCGAACCAAGTGTCGTGTCCTTCCCTACTCAAAGTCTTTAGACGAGACGAAATTGATAATTGGAATAGTGAAATAATCGATGCCAACACGTAAAAGCGCATTCTTCCACGTCTCGTATCGAAATAAACGAAGGGGATATTTTTATAAAGGCAATTTCACACGGGAATCATCTAAAATGAGTCATTTATGTATTTCACATTAAGCACAATTTTTTTAATATAGGAGAATTCACTAAAAAGATCAAAAATGCAGTTAAAGACGAAAAAAGAAGAAACATAAATTGCATTCTCATGGAACCAGCTGCCTTTCAACGACGACAGTTAACTAATTAAAATATTTTTATTAAGTTGTATATTAGTTCGTGTAGCACTTCACTTTTGTCCGCTATCGATCGAATCTTTCACTGCATGATCATTTTTGTGGTCTATACCGGTTGTACGGTGTATTGCATAAATTTAAGCGTCAACGACGTGTCCATTCGAATATTGGTGGTGACTAACATTTAAATTTTACTTTAGTTTTTTTTAGTGGTGTTTTTTTAGTGGTTTTTAGTGGTTTTTTAGTGGTGGAACATTTAGTGGTAAGGAACAAAATTTAACAGCTGCCTTTCTTCTCTTGTTTTTGCCACGTGCTATAGTAATGCTGTGGGCTACGTTGGTATCGATTGCCGTCCTTATTCACCTTGCATCCACCTCGCTTCTCACGAGATTCGACCGTGAGGGATACGATCGCTGGCGAGGCAACTGCGGGGTGCAGAGGTGAGATGTTAGAGATGTTGCTGCAGAATATAATTCGGTACCAACCGGGCACATTAGTGGAGCTGTGGAGCGATACGAAATGCACCGTAGCACATGATTCCAAACCTACAGACCAGGGTTAGAGCGAGAGAGTGCGCGAAAGTGAGAGAGTCCCGCTCGATTTCACACGCTCTCTCATTCCAAAGTCCTTTCTGTAAGGTTGACCGGCCTGTGGAATGATGTGGTAGACCACTACATCACATTTATATCTGACAACGTATGGACGGAATTGTACAAGCAAACTCAATATATTCATCAAAAGTATTGCAATGTTTAATGTGTATGTTGAATCAATAAATAATATTGTCAGCGGTGAAAACATGGGATGGTTCGTGGTTGTGCACAACAGTGTTACGCAGCGGTGAGTATATTAATTAATTAATTAAAACAGATAATGATTTAATTTATTGTAATTTTTGAAGTTACGACGGCGCAGCTGTGGTGTCTTCTCGCCATGTTCTTGCTACGAGGCAATCAGTGTCGAATAAGTGAGATAAGATAAGATATTTATACCACACAAAGGGGAAATTGTGGGTGAATGGGGGTAAAAAGTGACGGGAAGGACTATGGCGCCTTCTGCCATCGTACGAGTGGGGGGAAGGGATACGAGTAGGGATCTTGGTGTCTTCCGTCATCTTGAGGTAGATTTCATACTGCCCAACTTAAAAGCGATAAGCCCAAGTGAGATCTAGCCTTTGAAAAGTAACGATGTAACTGGTTGCTTTTCTCCACACACTCCTCATTCCTCGCACTCTATGTCGCGACATCGGTCGATTTCCCTATTCCGCAACTAGTTGAATCGTTACTTTTCAAAGTTTAGTGAGATCCTAAAGGAACTATGATAAAAAATACTTCTCCCTGAAAAAGTAACTAGCAAGGTTGTTTTGAGGTTAATTGCACCACGCTCCATGCGCACACTACGCTCTATGCATAGTTCTTGGTGCGGGTTCGGTCCAGGGTGAGCTCGATAGATGGCTCCAGGTACGGTACGGTCAACGCGCTATAGCATGTGGGGCACAAGCAGATTTCTCTTATTTTTAGCTATGAGTAGTTATCTAGTCGTGATGTTCCAATAGAAGACTGTGAAAACAGAACACGCGGCACTCTCTCTTCCCGTGAATTACAAGCCTTCCAAACGGACAAATACTGTTTCCAGGGGATGGTGGTCCCTAATAAAACATTTTAAAAAATTTCAGTGAAAAATATATATAATCGGATTTTTTAAAATTTATTTAAGGCTCTCCTATTTCAAACTAGATCCAATGAAGAGAGAAGGAGAGACGGCACTTCCTGTTGAACCTCTTGAAAATATGTTACCGGTGTAATTGCAATTGTAAATTGGTTAAGGATTAGTATTGGCTGTGTAGTTGTGGTGTTGGCATTCGGTTATATTCTGGAGAAGGTCTATGTTAGGTTCAGTCCATGGAAAATGAGAGGTTCTTTGAAAATACAGATTATGATGGAAAAAGTTGTTTATATTCTTCTCCACAAATTTGTACTGATGAAAGATTGATTGATTTATCGTGATCAAGTGGTAAAATTGTCGTGCTGAGACTAGAGTTACGTCCTTCTACCACCAGCCACCCACGGGACGAGGTGGGACAGTCGTCGTAGGAATCACAGTGGTCGCAGGAGGCTGGGATATATGCTAATTACTTTATGTTAATTAGTTAATTATGTCTGCAATGAACCTGGGCAGTGGCATTCGGCATGGGAGGCAGGACGAGAGGACCAAAAAGCTGGAAATATTTAGAAATAACGACCGATTTCATCATAGCAATGCAATTCTGACCGGAGTCGGCACTCCGATAAGCGCCAAGCAGAATTGATCGATAATATTCCCAATTTCCGGCCCGAGTAGCAGTCGATTGGGAAACTGAAAGAAAGCGGCTCACACAGCACATGATTCCAAATCCGTAAAAAAGGATCAGGGCGGCATGGTGTGCAAAAGTGAGAGAATCCATCGCACTTTTGCACACTCTTTCACTCGAAACCTCTTTCTCTAAGGGGTTTGGAGTGCATTATCAATTTGCAAATGTAACAACGCGCACGTTCATAATCTCAGAAAAAAGTCGTATTTTACAATTTTATTATCATTATTATTACCAGAACGGCTAGAAGTGGGATTGCGCTCTGCCATCCACCGCTCATTGCTCTCATCAGAACGCTCACAAGAGCGGTCATATCTGAAGTTATACCAACAATATGACAGAACTCGTACGAGACTATGGCACAGCTCGTACAATTTTCAGAAATTTGTCTTGGTAATACATATTTTTTAAAGTAATTAGCGTGAAACCTACATTGAGCGGGCGTCATTATCGATTGGGGTAGTGGCGGATATGGCGGAGGCGCGTCGGCATCTCGCTTCTGCTTCATTAAAATTTTAAATTGTTTTAGTGATCTAACAGAAGTAACCTGACGTCCCTGAAGTTTGAAGCCGGGTACTGGATTAACGAGGATAGAGAAGAGAAGACAGACAATGAATGTTATAGAGGGCATTCAGTGCGAATGCGTTGATCTCCCTAGGAAATATTCAGCGTTTTAAAATGAGAAAATGTAATCCTCAGTTTCAAAATAAACATGAACAAATTCACGATTAATGAATATTCTATTAAATACAAGGAAGTGAAATGAGAGTGTACAGAGACCACGGTGACTTTTATGCTGTTTTTACGAGATTGTTTGTGACCTCTGCACAGGCAGCGATTATTCAAATGCATAGGCACCTTGCTAAATCATTTGCTATTTTTTTTGCAAAACAATAATCCGAGGTACGTCTTTTCTTCCGGGATAACTTGATGGGAAAACTTATTCACGCCGGGTTTCGAATGCACGTTATGCGCACGTTTATCTTACGGTTCTTTCCTCTCTCGCCACGCTGATACTCCGCCGAGAGAGGGAAGAAATGTAAGAGAGTCTATACACGGAAAGTGCGATGGAAGTGCACTGCACGGGCGTGGTGCGTGCACACACCGTGCGCTTCAAATCCGGAGCAAGTAAGGCTTGCACCTGATCCCAAATCTCAGCTCAGGTCAGGTTTCCCTTTCTGGAGGATTCACTCGGTAGTGGAATGATGTGGCAACGCCCACACTTGGGAAGCTGCAACGTTCTTTGCAATTTTTCAGATATTACACGGATCTTGTCTTTTGAACTTACATTTATTAAAGGGACCAGGCAGCCTCCAAAAATAGATTTTTCATTTTCATATTATTTATTCAGCTTTTCTCACAATAATCTAATAGAGAATGAAGAAAAAATTACATTTTTAGCAGTTTTTACAATTAGTTATTTTAATTTGAAATTCGACTCTGGAACGGTGCGTCGCCTATTTCCGAAAAGACAGAAAGCTGTTTAATTTGCTCTGATGATTTGATATTATTGGAAAAACAGGATTGTCGAGGGTTTGAGCACTCCCGGACTGAATGAACACAATCGCATTCCATCAAAGTTGCTGCTTCTGGAGATACTAATTGTGGTGTAGTCGCTACCGTAACCCGCTGTGGTGAAAAACCGAAACTTTGAAAATTCATAACTAATTTTAAAAAAATCGCAAAAATATGCGGTTTTTAGCATTCTTCCGGGAACAGAATTTTCTTTCATATAAAAATAACTTATTTTTTGACTGCCTGGTCCCTTTAAGACAAGAAAATGTTTTTCCATGAATCTTGCTATATACTGAAATAGTAGATATTTCGGGTTGAGTTTACTTTGAATGTGGAGTGAGAGCAAAGAAAATTTCGAATTGATGGCACTGCATTTCAATTCTTGTCTTGCATAATCTGCATAAATACAAGATAAGTAAACATGGCAATATTTTTTCTTTTATTATTTGACCTTGACTACTCTCATAGACACTCTAAGGACGCCAACAGATAAGTATCAACTGGTCGAGACACTCAATGAGCGCCAATAGTTGAACACAGACTCATGGAAAAACTCTAAGGACGCCAGCCACGAAACAACATAAAGTGGAAGCACGCGAGAGCGACAGCGTGCCAGAGTGATAAACAACGCGCTGGCGCTTGGCGTCGTGTCTCTCGAATACACACGATCTTTTTTGCATTCCTCTGCGTCTCTGCCCTCGTTTGTTTATGGGCACCTTTAATATTGCCACATAGTAACTATCATAGCTTATCTTTTTCACCTATTAGAGTCCTTGTTTGTTCCGGTATCTTTTATTTTACGAACTTTTTTTCCACGACATATGCTCCTTACGTGCGAAATATGTATCTAACTTCAGAATGCTATGGCTTCGTCACGAGGAATATCCTGAACTTCAGGGATTGACTATTAACAACGCGGTGAGTTACCAGCAGCAATTAAAAAAATATTTAAAAAAACAAAAGATTCCTTTTTCATTCAATCATTACCGTCAGAGTGTCGCATACAAGAGATCTCAAAAATGAGTAAACCTTGGTCAACCTTGCAGAAAGGGTTTACAGTAGAGTGGTTGAAATGAACGAAAATGTGAAATGTGAACGACGACCGCTCTCCACAAAGTGAACGATTAGAAATGTGAACGTTCACATTCGAGGGGAAAGTGAACGTTCGGATTCTCATAATTCACATTGAGAGAATCAGGCGAACGTTCACATTTCGTGAATTAATTCATATTATTTTTGTGAACCCGGACTTTTAATTTTGATTAGCTAAAAATGCCGTTCCAAGGTAATTTTCTTCGCTGAATACGATGGCAATTCCAATTTCTCTCTATCATCTCTCTCTGTATTACTGTAATAGCCGGGAAACCCAATTTTGATGGCCTCCGATTAACAAAAAAAACATATAGTTTTGCCATGAATTTTCAAGCCTTAGACGGCGTCGATTGCAGGCTAACATTGTGTGATGAGCATACTGTAATACCCAAACACTATCCCATCTCGGATTTTTTTGGGGCACTTTGAGACTGTAACCGGAATACCGTAGTCGGGAGTACATTATAGTGAATTTAAGGCATTTTGAATTATAATAATTCGAACTCGCTAATCACAGTATGCTCATCACACAATGTTAGCCCTCAGTCCTACAAAAACCGGCCCTCAGTCCTACAAAAAATCCAAAGTACGATGTTTAAAGAAGGCGTAGCACGAATGATTGAAACCATTAATTTTCCCCGAAGTTCTAGGTTTCATTTCTGTTATCAGTAGTTAGTGAAACACAAATGTCTTATCTTTCTCATTTCGAGAGATTATGGAGATGAGCGGCTTGAAAATTCATGGCAAAACTATATTTTTTTGTTAATCGGAGGCCATCAAAATTGGTTTTCCCGGCTATTACAGTAATCCAGAGAGAGATGATAGAGAGAAACTGGAATTGCCATCGTATTCAGCGAAGAAAATTACCTTAGAACGACATTTTTAGCTGATCAAAATTAAGTCCGGGTTCACAAAAATAATATGAATTAATTCGCGAAATGTGAACGTTCGCCTGATTTTCATAATGTGAATTATGAGAATCCGAACGTTCACTTTCCGCTCGAATGTGAACGTTCACATTTCTAATCGTTCACTTTGCGGCTGAATCCGAACGTTCGTGCGGTCGATTTCGCGAACGTTCACTTCACTTCAACCACTCTAGTTTACAGTGTGTAAAAATAGAAAGCGGCTCTCTCACTTTCGCACGCTCTCTCACCATGGTCCCTTTCAATGCGTTTGGACTTTATTGATATTCACTTTTACATTCATATTGTTTTTATTATTTTTTATTTTGCATGGTTAATTCGATACCCTGTCGGAAATTTTTTTCTTCGATATCTCCTCACGCCAGATCAAGAGTTTGTGGTGTATTAGGAAAGTTTCTGTCGCTTATTGCACAGCATTCGAAACAGAGTCGGCGAGAACGAGTTAGAGAAAGAGAGAGATGGCGAGAGAGCTCGCCAAACGAGAGGGTCAGACAACGAGAGACGTTTTTGGCATGATGCCAACTGGATGCTATGTATTGGCCTTCGACAATAATATTATTCAGTTTGAAATGGACGGGCATATATACTTGACGAGTGGAGGTATCCATAAAGACTGGATGTTCTACTCGCTCAATTCAGGTTGGTTTAGATTCCAATTGCATGCCAGGTGAAGCCACATGAAACCTACAGAAGAGGACGTAGAAGTTCCTAAAAATTGGAAATTGGCTAATAAAATGACACTCTCTCTCACTCCGTACCCGTTTCTGTAGAACTGAGCTTTTTTTCTTGAGATTTGAAATACGTTCTCAGCCTTGCTGGTAAGATATTTTATTGTTTCAGCAAATTTGACGATAAAAGAAGTTCCCGTATTCTACTCTGTGAGTTATCGCTTGGCTACTCATATTTACTGGGCACTTGCCTTTTTAATTAATAACTAATAATAGGATAGATCTTACATATGATATTTATATTATAACTGGACGCAAATAGTCTGCACTGCACATTCAATGTATCAACATCTCTGGTATTTTTCCCCGACTAGTCCCCTTGCTACCCTCCTAGTAGGGGCAACATAAAAGGCACCGACAGTTTCCCCTACTCTTTTCAGGGGACTAGCGGGAGAAACCATCGGTACCGTTGCTGTAGCCCCTGCTAGGAAGGGAGCTAAGGGACTAGATGGGGAAGAATACCAGAGATGAATGCGTTTTCATACAGGGGGACTTAGTGCCAGTAGCGGAAAACCCAGTGATTGCTTATAAGCAACATGCGTTCACGAGGGTCGCAGCACGTGTGATCAAAGGCACGCTTGGTGAGTGTTTTCAAACAAGTTCTGTATTAAATCTTTGTTTCCAGATATGCATCATGTCTATTATGTACCATAAACTATAATCATAATTGCCGCCAACGTAGAGCAAACTTAGCCCTCCCATACCGTACTTTACCAGTAGCCCAATCTTGACCAGATAGTCTGCGAAAGATCGCTGTTTCTTTTCCACTCGTCACTCTTCTAAACGTCTCGTATTTTTCGCGTGGGGTAGTTGCATCGAACTTCCCCTTCCACTTGGAAGAACGAAGGCTCCGCCGACGATTTCCCCACTTGCATTACACTGATTTCAGTAGGATACCAGTGGGAAAACGGTCGGAGCCTTTGATCTTTCTCCCCAGTAGGAGGGAACCTGGGATTTCACTAGGGGGGCACAACGGAGAACACTCTCCATCCGTGAACACTAAAACTCTGGTATATTTCCCATACTGGTCCCCACTGAAAATAAGAGTGGTCTACTTCCAGCACTTGCCCCCTACTCCGATTTAGGATTAGATGAGGCCAATTCGCCTCCAGTAGTCCCCCACTCACGGCCCCACTTGCCCCCATAGATCGCTTGTTTTATTTTACACCAGAGGAGTGAGCAAAAGTAACTGTAGGCGGAGGGATTCATTCGAACAGCGACTTTCCAATAATTGTCAAAACTATTACCACTGTGTACTCTCCATTCCAACAGTGAGGAATACGTAGAGATGAGTTGGTCTATAGGTATCGCTAGAAAATTCACAAATTGAAAAAAAAACAAGACGCCCTCATATCTTTTATGTAATTCTAAGAAGCGGATGGATTTCACTGGACGATTGCGGAAACCACCGGACCTGGACCAAGGGATTATGAATCTGCTTCGTGCAGCATCGTCGATGGTACAAAATTTTAAAAAAATAATTTTTTTAAAATTTAAAGTCCAATTTGCGCAGGTGATACGGTGAGATATGCTACTGTGACCTGCGATTATTGGAGAGATAATTATGAGGAAGAGATTTGGTACCTGTGCGAGCTCGACTTGGCGACTATGGAGTGGACGCGGAGGATGATAATCATGGACGAGGTTTGGCGATTTTACGTTTTCAGGACCCAATAAAACTTTCCCATGATTGGTCGGTACCAGAATACGTAGCAACGTTATTATTCGAGTTCTTAGACGGCAGCGCCAAATGTCACCAAAGCTTTAATTGTAATTTCGGTATTTAAAACATTTCATTAGTTCTCGTGCAAATTTCAATTGTCATTTCGAATACCCCTATTCTCACAAAGAGAATCGCGCTAGTTTACTCCTTTTGTAATTGCGACTTAGATGAAGCCCGATATGTAACATTTACTCTTAAAATTAACCTGTTTTTGCGTTAAAAACAAATTTTTAGGAAGTGTTCGCCTGTTTTCGCCGCTGTTTCACCGATATAGATGTGTATGCAAGTGGAGGAAGACTACACCTGCTTTGTACAGGCTCGTTGATCGGTTATGGATGCCACTTTGTGAGTATAACACATCATTTTTGAAGTAAGTAAGATGGCTAGCCACAAACTAGAGGCGGCGTCGGGTCTCTAGTTTGTGTCTAGTTTGTATCATTTCTATATGACTGGTAGACATGCAAGACTGTTCAAACAGGGATTTGCTTACGTCCAATTTCACAGTACCAGTTTATATTTAGGCAATCGATTATATAACCAACAAGCAATAATTTAAAATAAATTTTAACAGATACATTATTTTGTAGATTCTCGATCTCTCAACGATGATCTGCACGATTGCGGGCTTTCCTGAGAATGCAAATACAATTTCTAGCTATCCCCACTGTAACTTCTGTGAGTACTCGGCATCTTAGAATGAAGAAAAAAATTTTGATTTTATTTTTTCTAACAACGGTTTTTATTTCAGTCGCAGCCTCTAGCGTTTTGTACAAGATTGAGCGTCAGAAGACTGAGTCTGGATTGTCAATTTATAAATACAACGAGCCCGAAAATACATGGAACAAGGTCAGAAGTAGTGCGCCATTCAGGCTAACGGTCTCTTCCTTTTACAGACTTTCTGGCAATTGAAAGATTCAAAGTCTAGTTTCGAGCACAGAAATCGCAAAAAAAGAGCATTGTGAAAAATAACGGTAATTTTTTTATCAAAACCATAGCCATATTCAGTTTTTTTTCTTATAAAATTTGTCGATCAAAGATAAATACTGTGAAAAAGATGTTTCAGGTGCAAAAATCCGCTAATGATTTAAGAGTGTCTGGCATGAAGTTGTTTGTTTTTGGATCAAGAGTTTTCCTATTTGGAGAAGCAAGAAACGTTTCAAACTTATCTAGTCGAAGGTTAGATTCCTTCTCCCACTTTATTTTTCCCATATGCCGAGAAATATAATACTTTTATTTTTTTTTTAATTTTAGGGTCAAGCTGAAAGACGTGGCAGTACTTGAGCTAAGTGAGATTTTAAAATATTGCGACCACGTCACTTTGACAGTTTCTCAGTATTAAGACATCGAAAGGCGTTGCAATGACATACATTTAATTTTTAATTATATTTTAGTATTCAGGCTTACATTGAGTAGGAGTAACAACATAATTTTTGTACAGAACCGACACTCTCCGATCGCGCATTGGCAGTTCTGTTAAGTAGCGAAGATCAACGAATCATTTCGGCAAGACGTCTTCCCAGTCACTTATCGTCAGTCCTCGCTAATCTAGTACTCTCCGGCATTCCTTCTTCTCTAGGACACTGTGCGCTCTCGAATATCATTTCGTTGGGAGCGAAACGATCTATTTTCATGGATTGCTGTTCATGAGTGTAATTAGCAATAGTGCGCGCGTGATCTCCTCTTCAAATTCAGTATTCAGTATTAAATTAAGTATGCAGTATGTGTTAAGTATTAAGTATTAAGTGCTAAATTGCAGGAATCAGCTTCTCAGGGACTCTAGTGGCGACAGTTCCTTGCGTGTGACACATTACCGCGCAGTCGCAAGAACGGCAGCTCGACGAGTGTCAGACATACGAAATTGGGCACAAGATCGTGACTTATCCCTCTTACGGCCAGCAAATAATCAGCAATGATTATCTATTACTTGTTCATCACCACGAGTTCTCTTGATTATTTTTTTACTTGTTGCGGAAGATTTCGATGAATATTTGCTCCCTCCCAATTATTGTAATACAAATGGAATGCGCATTTTTTTGGAAATTTGATGTTCGGCAAAAAAATTCAAAAAAAGGCAATGCAATGGCCAGTATTGCACCACATCCCTTCTCTGGAACAAATATATTTAATTTATTTTTGTTGTGTAAATATTGAGAAAATAGTCGAGTTGACGCTCTCAGATCATTTAGAAAATCATTAGTTTGTCGTTATTGCTAGAACATTCTGGTTCTTCACATATTTGAGAATATAATTCATCTTTGTAGAGACTACAATACTCGGTATGTGGTTAGTGAGGTGACTGAGGAGTGAATGGTGAATGCTTACGAAGTCACGTAGTTACATCCAAGCACAGTGCCAGTCATCTCTTGCTTATCCAATTCCTAAAGACTATTATTTCATTACGTTTGTCTGTGTGTGTGTGTGTCTGTCCGTCCGTCACGGCAATTCAGCGTGAAACGAGCGAGAGAAAGAAAGAGAGAGCGAGCGAGCGAGAGTGGGGGAGGAGGGATAGAGAAAACGTGAGATAGCAATCTTATCACTGATCGCCTATCAGCAACACTCTAAACACATCGCTTGAATCAGTGTAATTTCGGCACGAGGGTGTCACACTACTCTTATGAGGCCGCTTGCGATAGAGTCAAACAATGCTCGGACAGCAGAAAATATGAAAAGTGAGATAAACATGGTTTTCGGCATTATCGATGATACTGATAACAATGATGTATGTGCCATTGCTCGCTAATTACTCTCCGACTAGATATGCAAATGCAAAAGTAGACCTAATTTCCCAATTTATCATGATTTCTCCGAAGTTTCTAGCTAACATTTGGATTATAAGTGCTCATTGGGTTGCTATTCACTCAAGTAATAATATGGCTTCTTCAGAAATATAAATTTGCATATTTTCAACCGGAAATGAAGTATTATCTCAAGTTGTTCTGATTAGCGAGCAATGAAATTTACATGGATTGTGGATGACACTTCTAGTGATCTACCATTTAAATTTGGGCTCTCAAATCCGTTTGCAAACCGAGTTATGATTTTTGGAGTAAGAGGACCTTGTTGAAAATCAGAATCTCTCCTCCTCAAATGCTTCATTATCATACACTTAATCCCCCCCACATTGCGAATCGCGAGAGCGGTCGGTCGAAATGAGGGAATTGTGAGGAATATAATGTCACTCAAAAAATCATAACTCGATTTGCAAACGAATTTGAGAGCCCAAATTTAAATGGTAGATCACTAGAAGTGTCATCCACAATCCATGTAAATTTCATTGCTCGCTAATCAGAACAACTTGAGATAATAATTCACTTCCGGTTGAAAATATGCAAATTTATATTTCTGAAGAAGCCATTTTGTTACTTGAGTGAATAGCAACCCAATGAGCACTTATAATCCAAATGTTAGATAGAAAATTTCGATAAATCATGACAAATTGGGAAATTAGGTCTAATTTTGCATTTGCATATTTAGTCGGAGAAGAATTAGCGAGCAATAGCACATACTTCATTGTTATCAGCATCATTAATAATGCCGAAACCCATGTTTATCTCACTTTTCATATTTTCTGCTGTCCGGAGCCCGTAGTGACTTGTCCGACTCTATCGCAAGCGGGCTCTTATATTATTTCCCATTAAGTTTTTTTCCAACATGTGCTTCATCATTAATCACACCTTTTCCCCGACATTAATCAATTCGACCTCCTGGTCGACCCTACTTGATGCACGTTGGGAGAAGTGCAGCGTTACTGAGGGAATGAAAATAAGCGAGCAATAGCAAGTCGAGAATCGATTCAAATGAAAATGGATGATATCTTAAATCGACAGAATATGTAGGAGATATGAATGTCCTCTTTTCTTTTCGACCTCATATTGTCCATATAGTAAATATAATTTTTGTTGCTATTAAATCGACCAATTAAATTGTTCGTGCTCCTGCCCATAAAGTGTCAATCTTTGTGAAAGTATCCATTAAAGTTTTATCCATATTAAAAGGATTTGATAGAACAAATCAATTATGGGAGCACTCATTGATCGCAGTGTACGGTTCGCTGCCCATCGTTACGAACGGACGTTCGGTTGTAGCTGATTGGACTGGCTGCACAAAAAATCGATATTTCAATGTGGTTTTTTCTTTAACATTTGGCGGCATGTCGTTCTCGTAGTGCCACAGAGTACGGGACATGGGCAATCTCTCTTCTTTTCACATCAGAGTATGAAATGTGAGACCACACAGAGAGAAAACATACTAGGAATACGACATCAAGTTGGCACGCCTACTAATATATAAGTAGGGCCTACTAATATATAAGTAGGCGATTAATATATAAGTAGGTCCTACTAATCGCCTACTTATATATTAGTAGGCCCTACTTATATATTAGTAGGCGTGCCAACTTGATGTCGTATTCCTAGTATGTTTTTTTCTGTGTGCACTGAATCTTCATTTCGCACTCATTTTTGCAATCCCAAGCATGTCACTGAGTGACCCAATGTGCTAATAAAGATAACTTTACCGAATTCTGTCATTCAAAATCGTCCGAATAGAGAAATAAAAAAATTTAAATAGATCAAATTCGATGATGGATTACCGTTTCCTCTGTCTCTACAGAAGCAGCTTCAGGTGCGGTTGTTGTGGCTAGATTCTCCACAGTGATCTTGAAGAAAAAAAATCAAAAAAAACAGTTGCTGATGTTCACCTACCGTAGTTGCTGTGGGCACGGTAGCGGCGCCCTTGACGCACAGACCAGTCGCTTGCTCACAGGTCGTTTCAGCAGGACATGCAGAGCAGGTGACGCCGGCGCCATAGGTTTCAGAAGTACGTATGTTGCCACTGAATTTTGCTCATTCAGATCGTCTCTCAAATAAAATTTCTTCTTCCAACTGTTGGTTAGGTAATTGATGATACAAACCTTACACAGTAAACGAAATGGTAGAAACACATTCAAGTTTTTCTTCACCACACAAAAAACAATCATAAATATGTTGGCTGGTGATTGCTCGAAATTTTGTATCATTAGTGGCTTTTTTTATTTTTTTTTATTTTGCCATTTCTGTAATCTACGAATAAAGTTGCACTCACGAGGGCGAGTATCGGCAGACCATGAACACTGTATTTCCTCCGTTTTCTGCACAAGTTTCAATGCCGCACCCAAGTCGATGCGACGACCACCAAGCCATCTGCAAAAGAACGCAACAAATTATAACAGCCACATATAAATAAGTTAACTATAATCATGCTTGTTCTACACAGTACATATAGTGCCCAAATGTATGTCACATTTTTGCGTGAACTTTCATTACCTTTTTTGGCCCTATTTAATGGGCATTTTCGAAAATACTGTATGATGACCTGTGTAGCGTGCCCAATCGTGCAGTTATTGTGGTACATTCCAATGTAGTTGTTGGATGCGTATTTGCACTTGTCGAATTCCCCCGCCCACCCATTGGAGCCCGTCGCAGCCACGTTCGAAATTTGGATAGGGTTCTGAAAGGATGACGGTACAGCTCCTTCCGGTATATCAAGCCCGTTTCTCTGGGTTGAATCAGGAAAGGACCTGCATAAAGATTCCTCCCAAGCTTCGGTTGCAGTGATGTTGAGACATTTGACTTTGGGAAAGCCTTGCTTCAGGACAAAACGGCACTCACACTATCCCAACCCCAATACAAGTTCTCTCCGCCGGCGCGACTGTGATTCATCATGCACGATGTGCTCTCCGACCACGCCTGAGCAGACTTCTCCAGCTCGCAATCCCACTCCTGCAGCACCATCAAATCGAATTAGATTTCAATTTTATACAGTTAGTTATATGATCACTACAAAGAATAGTATTCGAAATAACCATAATATTATTCTTTTTTTTGCTGAAACAACCATAGGTATACGGTGACAGTTTGGCTTCCTTAGCACCTTATCTTTTCCATTTGCCTCTGATCTTGTCTCGTAGGAATGAGCTAACTACTTACTCAAATCTCGATTCATTGGCCAGTTGAACAAGTCAAACTTTCAGAAAAGTGTTTCCTCGAAAGAGCACGTTGCTGACCCCTCTCTGGAGATGGGAAACTAATTTACTCACCATTTTCATCATGTTTGTAGCTGCGGGCATGTTCTGTCCATCCGCAACCAAGTCTCCCTTAGCGATAGTCGACCGGAACGAGTTGGAAAGGCCAATTTTTAATTAGTTTTCATTTTTTACTTAACTAAAACTGCTAATTAGTTATTCATGAAAGGTAGACTGACCTTCCCTGTCCGCCTGGTTCAGCTTGCCTCCTTCACACCAGTCGGCTTCTGCAGCTGCTGCAGCTGCTGCAGCTGCTGCAGCTGCTGCAGCTGCTGCAGGTGCTGCAAATGCAGCAAGAAGGCTGAGAAGAAGATACATATTCTGCTCCAGAAGACGTTGAACGGTGCTATAGTAGAAATCGACGAGATTTTATACAAAGATCGCACAATGGAAACAAACGTCATAATGGCGTGATCCATTCCACTAATTGATTACTCACAGCAAACTTGAAGATTTGAATCAGAACGCCACGTCGGTTAAACTGGAACAATGTCTGGTGTGTCTCGACGCCTTTTTCGTTGATCTTCCAATAAAATAAAATTTACGTGATTTCAAATTTGAATTTATGAGAGCGGGAAAAGAGCAGTACGGATAAAACGCATTCATCTCAATGGACAGAGATAATTAGAGAGACAACAAAAAGTCACGGGCGAATCTTCATTGCGCACAAAAATGAGAATAATAAAAACAAACAAACAAATGGCTTGGCCAAGAACAGTTGATTATGCAAGTTAGGCAGGCATCAACATGCAATTAATCGATGCAAATCGGAGGTACTCGAGAGGCAAGGTAGTGTGTGGATACAATATCTAGCCGAATCAGGCATCGGGGTGGGTGGGATGATCGTAGTGGATGTAGCTGTCGTAAAAGTATTCGTACAACGCAGTCGCGTCCGTCATTAGGCCTGATTCGGTTGGTTAGAGATAGAATGCTAGATTAAGATGATGAGAGTAAGATGATAGACAGAGAAAGAGATGGTAGACACGTATAGAGACGGCAAAGTGAGGGCAAGTGACTAATTCTCGAACCGTGCCGACACAAGGCCGATCACCGTTGCGCCCCGCCCGCACTCAAGCAGTCCGGTCGGCGTGATTCTGGAAACAAATCCATTGAAAATAAGGAATGCACATTTTGTAATCGTTTTACGGTTTCGTGAGATTTGGATGCCGGCTCGGTGTGATTACCCACTGGCAGTGTCTTTTTTAATCTGGTTCTTAACTTTTTATCAGTCGTATTACCGACCTCTCGCTTGAAATGTTGGAACACGAATTCCTAACCGGCACGCCTAACGGTTGATAGGTTGAGACGGGCAAAAGCGGGTATTCACAAAACACCTACAAAACTGTCGCACACCTTCCCGGCGAACAAAATCAGTATTCTATATAATACAGTATAATACTATATATATGATAGTATACGATTTTGTATGCAATGACAATGGATAAAATATTACAAATTTACGAGCACTCGTCCGAAATAATAAAACGTTCCGTTGATAATGCGTACTAAACAACAAATACGGCTGCGAGAGAGCATGGCAAAGTGAGAGACACGTCGAGGTATAGAAAGAGAGTACACCACCAGTAGTCCATTTCATGAACTTATCATTTTAAAATTGTAATAGCTGTCTAACTGGTCCGCCGGATGTACCATTTCAAATAGCTCTGACGCAAGTGTGCAGGGAGTGATCTGAGAAATGAAGTTTAGAGAATCGGAAGGATGTCGGAATCACTTGAATATATGTGAATCGAGTTCACTAGAGTAGCGCAAGCTAGAGGTTGATCATCGATCGATAGAAGAAACGAACCACGCGCAAACAACAATACAGCAAGGAAGGAGATGAAGGAATCCAAGGTGAATGATCTAAGAAGTGAAACATGACAAAATGTGGCTGGAGCTTGATGCAAATCGTTGTATGCGCACGCAAATACAATTATTGGAGCGATTGCATGCAAATAGCCAACGCCATTTTTATGATAATGACTCCGTGTTCATATTTTGTGTAGTTAAAATTTTTCTGCATTGATTTTATGAGAAAAAAATATTTTTTAAGAGAGGGGATCGGTAAGATTCGACCACCCCCCGGACACGTTGAGCTAGCAATGAAAGCCGGGGGTCCATACTCGAGTGTATTGAGTACCTTAAGCCCGCATTGCAGAAAACGACTCTTATTTCCTGGTACTGCCTCTGAGCTAGGAGAAAAATAAATTTTAGTGAAAAAATGATGAAAAATGAAAATTTCTCAACTTGTGAAGATAGACTCACATATTTATTTGCATTATGTTTGGGGTGCCCAGATGTTGTAAAAACCATTTTCCAATTGATTTTTGGCTAGTTCAGAATATGATTTTCTGATTCAAAATTTCATGTTTTTGGAGGAAATCGGCACTTTTTGGAGTTTTTGCACAACATGTCCATATAGGTATTGTACCTCGACATAATATGTGTCCATATCGCTTATTTCGGGGAAGTTCCCGAGATGACGTTTTTCAGAAAAAAATTTCAAAGTTTCATACCCGTGATGACCAGAAATAACTTTGACATCAAATTTTAAATTTTCAGTCCCTATTTTACACTCTATGCACAGAATTATATTACAAATATGTAAGTATATTTTCTGAGTTGTTTACATGGTGTATTTTTAGGTTTTTGACTTCTTAATTTTTGAAAGTTCCATTATCGTTTTCCCCTAGATCTCCTGATTCATATCTCATCTATCTCAACACCCAGGTGAATTTCGTGATCGTAGATGAGCAAAAGTTGTTTAAAACTTATTTACAAAGAATTTCACTCTTAATAGGTTTATATTATTTTGATAATTTGAACTCGCAAAAAATCAAAAACTGAAAATTCATGAAAATTTCAACAAAAACGATAAATTATGAAAGTATCAGTAGCTCTAATAGCAAAATCTTTCGTATTCTAGTTTTACTATATCTATTGAAGAAAATGAAAAATATTTCATCGATTTCTGAAGAAATTATTTTTTGACCAAAAACCATGAACCCGAGGTCATTGTCAAATATGAAGAAATTTTTTTTGAATTGATTGTAGATTTGTATTATCTTACATGACTATTGACAATGTAGGAACAACACAAACCATGATTGGATATAAGAATCCTAACGGAAGAGAAGATAGGCGAAAAATAGTTAGCATCTTTTCGACAATGACCCCGGGTTCATGGTTTTTGGCCAAAAAATAATTTCTTCAGAAAACGATTAAATATTTTTCATTTTCTTCTATAGCTATAGTAAAACTAGAATACGAAAGATTTTGCTATTAGAGCTACTGATACTTTCATAATTTATCGTTTTTGTTGAAATTTTCATGAATTTTCAGTTTTTGATTTTTTGCGAGTTCAAATTATCAAAATAATATAAACCTATTAAGAGTGAAATTCTTTGTAAATGAGTTTTAAACAACTTTTGCTCATCTACGATCACGAAATTCACCTGGGTGTTGAGATAGATGAGATATGAATCAGGAGATCTAGGGGTAAAACGATAATGGAACTTTCAAAAATTAAGAAGTCAAAAACCTAAAAATACACCATGTAAACAACTCAGAAAATACACTTACATATTTGTAATATAATTCTGTGCATAGAGTGTAAAATAGGGACTGAAAATTTAAAATTTGATGTCAAAGTTATTTCTGGTCATCACGGGTATGAAACTTTGAAATTTTTTCACATATTATGTCGAGGTACATTACCTATATGGACATGTTGTGCAAAAACTCCAAAAAGTGCCGATTTCCTCCAAAAACATGAAATTTTGAATCAGAAAATCATATTCTGAACTAGCCGAAAATCAATTGGAAAATGGTTTTTACAACATCTGGGCACCCCAAACATAATGCAAATAAATATGTGAGTCTATCTTCACAAGTTGAGAAATTTTCATTTTTCATCATTTTTTCACTAAAATTTATTTTTCTCCTAGCTCAGAGGCAGTACCAGGAAATAAGAGTAGTTTTGTGCAATGCGGGCTTAAGGTACTCAATTCACTCGAGTATGGACCCCCGGCTTTCATTGCTAGCTCAACGTGTCCGGGCAGGGTCGAATATGGTCGAGTCTTACCGATCACGTCTCTTAAACATTTTGGCTGAAATTACTAACTTAACCTAAAACGCTAAGGAAAATGCCTTCGCGCCCTCCAGCCTGCGGCAAACGCTGATAGATCATGCGCAACCGGAATACAAGGCCATCAACACGATAAAACAGAAATCGTTAAGAAGAAAGTTTCGATTAACAATCGATAAATAGGTGTGAGTGAGTGAGTGAGTCCGTCCCTTCCGTCACTACGGTAACAAGTTCGCTGGGGCGACCAAACGTCCTTGGGTCAGATCCATGATATTCGTCAAAAAAACGAAAATCAATAAATCAATAATCAATAAATTAATCAATACTACCGTAACCTACAGTATCCCTCAAAAAGTTCGCTGGGGCAACCACACTTCCTTGGGTCAGATACATGATTTTTGTCAAAAACACGAAAATCAATAAATCAATCAATACTACCGTAACCTACAGTACCCCTCAAAAAGTTCGCTGGGGCAACCACACTTCCTTGGGTCAGATACATGATTTTTTTCAAAAACACGAAAATCAATAAATCAATAAGTGCTACCGTAACCTACAGTAAAAAGTTCGCTGGGGCAACCACACTTCCTTGGGTCAGATACATGATTTTTTTCAAAAACACGAAAATCAATAAATCAATAAGTGCTACCGTAACCTACAGTAAAAAGTTCGCTGGGGCAACCACACTTCCTTGGGTCAGATACATGATTTTTTTCAAAAACACGAAAATCAATAAATCAATAAGTGCTACCGTAACCTACAGTAAAAAGTTCGCTGGGGCAACCAAAGTTCCTTGAGTCAGATACACGATTTTTGTCAAAAACACGAAAATTAATAAATCAATAAGTGCTACCGTAACCTACAGTAAAAAGTTCGCTGGGGCAACCAAAGTTCCTTGGGTCAGATACATGATTTTTGTCAAAACACGAAAATCAATAAATCAATAAGTGCTACCGTAACCTACAGTAAAAAGTTCGCTGGGGCAACCAAAGTTCCTTGGGTCAGGCAACTTTTTGTACCATTGTACCCAGGCGACTGAAGTACCCCTGAACCGAACTATACCCGGCGACTGAAGTCCCCCTGGACCGAACTGTACCCGGTGACTGAAGTCCCCCTGGACCGTACTTTGAAAACGTAGTGCGCTTAACCTCCACGCACCCCGCTAGTTACTCTACTCGAAGTAGTTCGATCTTGATGTATTCGTCCTTCTCTACCTGGAATAATTTCGAAAAGTCAAAAGTTTTTTCCTCGACAACAATAAACAACGTTTTCGAAAAGCCTGCGCACTTTGAGGGAAGTGAATGAATTTATCGATCGTGTATGTATAGGTTACATTTACGGGAGCTTGGCGCCCGTACATTTGAATTTGCTGAAGTCGATGTCCTTTTTGACATGATCCTTCGTATAAAAGATCTCCTTGCGACTACCGAGAACGATTTTAGCAGTATTGGATCCTGGAAGGTGACAAAACATTTTGAATTTGCAAATATTGAAGAAAACTGAAGAAAACCAAGTCACCACAATCGGCGCAGTTGCGGTTGATTACGAGAGACAGTGCGCGGCCATTGTTGATTGTTGATGAGGTACTCGGTGCGTGCCTTCAATGTTTGGTCACATGGATTATGTTTCGGTGGTAAAAGTTATGGTGATGTCTGACACCCCATTACCGAGATCGGGGGGGGGGTAGGGGAAGAGTGAGAGCGGGAGAAGGAACAAAGTATAGTTTACATAAAATTGCTATCGGAAAGAGGTATCGTGGTATTTTTGCCAAACGGATATATAATGAAAAATGAGGTAAATTAGAATGGGGAAAATATGCTCATGACTAAAATGGTCATGATTTCATTTACAAATTGGAATGAACTCTCTAGCTAGTAAGTCCTACAGAATTTTTGCAATAAACGTTTTCAAACCTCGGAAAAGGAGAATGCAGCCTGGTTTTGCTCGCCGGAATTTCCTTTTGATATGTCAATGACAACATTCAGGATTGAATGAGCTTCCGGGAATTTATAAGGATTAGTTCTCATTTTAAAGTATTTTAATGAATGAAAAAAAGACAACTTGACAAAAAGTATCCAAAACTCTACACTATTTTAAAGTGTCAGAGTTGTCGATCCTCACGTCAATGGCGTGATATATATATTCACATATATATATATATATATATATATATATATATATATCACGCCATTGACGTGCTTAAAACGTCGTACTTAAAAGGTTTACTACATGTGAGATTTCCCGAGATTGGCAATCGGGAAAGGGCCTTTTCAGTATTGGCTTCTTGAAAGTTTATATTTACTAGAAATGTTAAGGTATACTGATGATTTTTCGTAATTGTTTTAGGAAATAAACAAAAAAACACACAACTCCATAGGCAACTAGCAGGAGAAAGAGGAGAAGGCACTGCATTGTTGTGTGAAACTGCAGAGTTCCAGCGGCATTTTATAGCCTAAACATATTCCCACGCTGTGTCGGTGGGTTCAGTGGTGTAGGAGAATAGATTATGCCACTTTATCACATCTCTTCCAAGCCACCTCTCGGATCTATGCACAACTCTCGACTGATAGGATGAAGGGGAAATCGGCAGAGGGGGGAAGGGGCGGGGATATGATCCCTATCGGCTGTGGCCGATACACACGCATCAGAATTTGGTTGCAGCAGCTCGAGTTTGCATTTTTACAAAGTTGCAGAGAAATAAAAACAACAACTGACTCATTTTATGTTTTTAAGCTTAAATATTCTAAATTTTATCTTTTTTCTTAATTTATTCCTAAAGACTATTATTTCAGAACGTCTGTCTGTCTGTCTGTCTGTCTGTCTGTCTGTCCGTCCGGCGGTCACGTTTTAGCATTTTCCTTATATTTCGCTTCAATCTTCCCAAATCCTTTTGCATATGATTCCCGACCAGAATACCTTTCAAATTTTACAAAATTTTATTAACGAAATCCATAGCCAAGTGGGTTACGAGCCAAACTTTGAATACGAGACCCCTAGGTTCGACCCCCGCCGCGGGCAAACCTTTTGCCGCATTTTTCGCAAGTGCCAGAAACCGTTCTAACACGTTTTTGAGTACCGTGAAACACGTTTTCACCTGTTTTGCCGAGTTTTAACTTGAAAAATCGAAATTTTCGAACTTTCTCCAAACGCACCGATGAGTGTCGGGGATCACAGGAAATGTGTTTTGCGATGTCAGAAACGTGTCAGAACGTGTTCTAACACGTTTTAACGTGGAAAATCGAAATTTTCGAAAAGTTTCAAAATGATTCAGAGAGCGTAGGGGATCACAGGAAAAGTGTTTTGCGATGTCGGAAACGTGTCGGAACGTGTTCGCACACGTTCTGAACGCACTGTATCTTGCTTTTCCGTTGTGAAAGGCTCGTGAGGCTGAGAGCGATCGAAAACAGTTGCCACTACGCCACTTCGTGGCTGAGAGCGATCGAAAAAAGTTGCCACGGAGCCACGAAGTGGCGTAGTGGCAACTTTTTTCGATCGCTCTCAGCCTCACGAGCCTTTTGCAACGGAATAAGCCAGTACTCTTTGTAGCGATTAACACTCTCCAACATAATGTAACATGGAGCCGACTCCCGAGCTCCCCCTGGGCAGAACTTGGAGACGGCTACCGAGCTCCCCCCTGGAACGAACTTGGAACCGGCTATCTGCTCCCCCTGGTCCGAACTTGGAGCGAGCTACCGAGCTTCCCTTGGGCCGAACTTGGAGCCGGCTGCCGAACTCCCCCTGGACCGAACTTGGAGCCGGCTGCAAAGCTCCCTCTGAGCCGAAATGTGCCCGGCAACTGAATGCCCCCCCGAACCATACTTACGTAGTGCGCACCCTACCATAACGTAGTTTAACCTCAACACACCCTGCTAGTTAGCATGCACAAGTTGAATTAGTATGAAATTAGCATGCACAAGGCCAATAAAACAAAATGATTTTAAAAGGGAGCACTTAGAAAGAAGTGCGATTTCACTTTCCCTAAGAATAAGAGCGAAATAACATCTCTTGTCTGCCGTGTAGAGTGCGTTATTCGGGTCGGGAAATCGGGAAATGACCGGTACATTTTCTCATTTTGCGCAAAATGAGCCGACCCGATCAAAAACTGATAGTCAAATAAGCTATATCAGCGTTCTTTTCGCAGGCCGGAGCCAAAAAGGTATCGGGTAGTCGAGCAAAGGTATCGGGAAATGATCCCAATCATTCCGATCGTTCGGGTCAAAAAAAGTATCGGGAAGTCTCACTTTGCGCACTCTAGTGAGCTGGGGTGAGCGGTTGAGATATGAGAGAATTCTTGTCATTTTTAGCGTTTCACGACCGCTCCGATCGGTGAGAACACACGGAATCAGTCATAGAGCGCATTTGGAGACCGTTTTTGGCGAATAAATATACTTTGAAATTCGATATCTCGAAAACGGCAATAAGTGTTGACACCAAACTCCGGCTGTGGACTGTTGAAGCTATTCTGAATACGCCCATACCAGTCTCTTGTTGTGCTGACGCCTCTATCAAGAGATACTAATAACAGGCGATCCGGCCATTTTCATGCAAAATGAATTATATAGTTGTGATCGCCATGGAAAATTATCCCGGGAGCCAAAATTTCATGGAGATAATTCAGGAAAGGCTCATTTGGCGTCGAACTGGTCTGTTCCTTTTGACGGGCAGTCGAAAGTCTCCCCGCTCCTCTCCCTCCCAGTTTGAAGAATCCTTGCCTGTCAGCTTGTGCAGCCCGGCAAGTATTGCCCACCTGGTACCACTTCGAGTAGAGGACCCGGATCGACTACATCTAATTCAAGTCGCAAACTATCAAGAACGTCCCCATCCGACAAGACTACGAAGTGAGTAAATACTTCGGTTGATAGACGCTAGTCAGGACGTCTCTGGTTGCTGGAAGATCTACGTCTACGTTCAATGTCTTTCGTCCGAGATCGACACTACAATTTACCAAGGAAGCCAAGCATGATCCATTCCCTTGACCCAGTTGCCTTGAGTTCGAATATCCCGACCACCTATGCCACCGAATGATGCCTCCTGCAGGCCCTTTGCCTTGATGTCAGGATAAATATGTATGTATGTACAGTAGCTGTCAAAAGTCTTCGGACACTTTTTCTTTTTGTTATAACTTTTGAACTCGAAGAGGCATTGATCTGATAATGGTGGGGTCGAATGTGAAATCCATTGGAGATTATCACGCCCCTCACGAGAGGCTCGGCTCAGAATGGCATTATTCGTGCACAGACCAACATTATCGATATATCTTTTTTGGTGTTTTCAGGTAGTATTAGGTCCAACTAAGATCCCTGAGATATATTACCACCTAAAGTTCATTCCCCGCGGTGCTGCTACCTGTAGTAGTTGCAGCTTGCAAACTTTGAGCCTCTTTTCGAGCAGTTCAACTAAGTTTTCGTGAAAACTTTTCGCTTAGAGGTAGGGTTATTTTTAAACGCTCTTTCGATCTGTGTTATTTATTTTATCAAATCATAAATAAATTTGCATATTATCAAAATATATTGAATTACAGAAAATCTGTTCGGAAAACTAATGTAATCTACACATAGGAGTCTGTAGAATGTGTCTAGGATCAGAATGGTATATTTATGCTCCCCCAACTCGGGAGCTGACTATGTTTTTCGTATGAAAATGTTCTTCAAACCCCTATTTTCAACATTAGACACCGCAAATTCGAGTCTCCAGCGAGGAATGACACGGCCTCCCAGTCATTTTGAGGTTGGAATGATGCGACCTCTATTGTCTGCGAGCTAAAAAAGGAAGTTGTAAGTAGAAATTTATTATTTTCATACGAGAAACATAGCCAGCTCCCGAGTTGGGAGAGCATAAATATACCATTTTGATCCGAGTAACATTCTACAGACTCCTATGTGTAGATTACATTAGTTTTCCGAACAGATTTTCTGTAATTCAATATATTTTGATAATATGCAAATTTATTTATGATTTGATAAAATAAATAACACAGATCGAAAGAGCGTTTAAAAATAACCCTACCTCTAAGCGAAAAGTTTTCACGAAAACTTAGTTGAACTGCTCAAAAAGAGGCTCAAAGTTTGCAAGCTGCAACTACTACAGGTAGCAGCACCGCGAGGAATGAACTTTAGGTGGTAATATATCTCAGGGATCTTAGTTGGACCTAATACTACCTGAAAACACCAAAAAAGATATATCGATAATGTTGGTCTGTGCACAGTCTAGTTCGAGCCTCTCGTGAGAGGCGTGTTATGATGCCACTATTGGGGTATTGCGAAATCTTTCAGTTATTGCGTAGTAATGACGCAATCAAAGCATACTTTTTTGAATGAGCATTATTCTTACATGGATTTTTTCCTGCTTCCCTAATTTTCAGAGTGTTGAGACATGCCTACGGTCTACCCATAACAAATTTTTCAAGTTGCTGCGGTGCCGCTACTTGGCTGAAGCAAAACTGCAAAATCGAAGTCGGAAAACCACATCTCGCCTTATAGATATCGCACAGACCCGATCAAAGTATCAAAATGATCGAATATGGTCGCTGTAGGCCATCATTTGCCCTCAGGGCACGAAAAAGTCACTTTTTCGCATTATTGTGGTCTGACGAAGGGGAAGTCTATAGGACGTGCTCTAGAGATCTGGTTTGGGCGTGGATTCGGTAGAGAATCTATGGGAGATCCGATTGCTCGGGGCAATAAGCGTTTCGATTGGATTCCTGCCCGCGGCGATCGATTTCCGGAAGGACACTGGTTTGGCCATGCCCATTTTCTGCCCGTTGACATGGTTCAGACTTTTGAGTGTATCTCGGCACTGAGTAAACGGAGAAGGCTAGCAGACGCATCAATGGAATCAGCGTGGCTGGCTCTATAATCTCATTCACAAATTTCATCATCACTATGCAATATTGCATCATTCCTAGGCAATACTCCTTAGAATGATTAAATATTGCTTAATAATGACGTAATTTGTGTTGTAGAGTAGCGGAAAGACCAAATTTATTTGATTGGCACTTCTTCGACCGTTATCCCCTGACTTACCACTAAGAAAACGGAAAAAAATAGAAATATTGCCTAAGGATGATGCAATATTGCATAGTGATGATGTAATCTGTGCTTGAGATTATAGAGCCAGCCACGCTGATTCCATTGATGCGTCTGCCAGCCTTCTCCGTTTACTCAGTGCCGAGATACACTCAAAAGTCTGAACCATGTCAACGGGCAGAAAATGGGCGTGGCCAAACCAGTGTCCTTCCGGAAATCGATCGCCGCGGGCAGGAATCCAATCGAAAAAATCCATGTAAGAATAATGCTTATTCAAAAATGTATGCTTTGATTGCGTCATTACTACGCAATAACTGAAAGATTTCGCAATACCCCAATAGTGGCATCATAATCTCCAATGGATTTCACATTCGACCCCACCATTATCAGATCAATGCCTCTTCGAGTTCAAAAGTTATAACAAAAAGAAAAAGTGTCAGAAGACTTTTGACCGCTACTGTATATATATATATATATATATATATATATATATATATATATATATATATATATATACTAGCCGGGATGTGTTGAGGTTAAATACACTACGCTCTATGCGTACACTACGCTCTATGCGTACACTACGCTCTATGCACAGTTCAGGTTCGGTCCAGGGGGAGCTAAGTAACCTACTTAAGATTCCGTCCAGGGGGCCTCTGTGACCTTCTTCAGGAACGGTTCAGGGGGAACTCGGTAGCTTGCTTGACGTTCGGTCCAGGGAGGAGGACTCGGTAGCCGGCTCCAATTACGGTCCAGGGGAGTTTAGTATGTTGGGGAATGTTAATCTCTAGAAAGAGTACTGGCTTATTCCGTTGCAAAAAGGCTCGTGAGGCTGAGAGCGATCGAAAAAAGTTGCCACTACGCCACTTCGTGGCTCCGTGGCAACTTTTTTCGATCGCTCTCAGCCTCACGAGCCTTTCTCAACGGAAACGCAGGACACCGTGTGTTGGATTCCCGGGCGTGTTCGAACACGTTTCCGACATCGCAAAACACTTTTCCTATGGTCCCCCACGCTCTGCGAATCAATTGGGAACTTTTCGAAATTTTCGATTTTTCATGTTAAAACTCGGCAAAACAGGTGAAAACGTGTTTCACATTACTCAAGAACGTGTTAGAAGGGCATCTGACACTTGCGAATAATGCGGCAAACGTTTTGTCCGCGGCAGGATTCGAACCGGGGGGTCTCGGATTGTAAGTCAAAGGCGTAACCCACTGGGCTATGGATTTGGTCAATTTAATATTGCAAAATTTTAAAGGGATTTTGGTCTGTTGTCGTATGGAAAAGGATCCGAGAATATAGAGCGATTTTGAAGCAATTTATAAAGCTTCCCGATAAGCGATTCCGAGCCTCCAGAAAGGGGTCAGGGGCGAGAGAGTGTGCCAAAGTGAGAGAGTACCTCTCGATTCCCCTTGCTCTCTCGTTTCAAACCCCTTCCTGCGAGGTTTGCCGGCATGAGGAATGATTTGGAACGAAATGTGCGAAAATTTCATGAAATCGCGTGAAATCAAGTGAAATCAATCGATATTTCACTTCAAAAATCGGCAAAAGATGCTCAAATGTGAATCTCGTCACTTAAAAATGGGTTTGGGCCACATTTGACACTTGCAAAAAATGCGGCAAAAGACTATGCACCGGCGGGGATCGAACCTGCGACCCTCGGATTTGAATTCGAGCTCGCTACCGACTTGGCCATGGATTTATCGATTTTTTGTGAATAAGTTTTGAAATGTTTTCTGATGGGTTATCATATGCAAAAGGATCTGAGAAGATTGCTTGAGTTTAAAGCGATTTATAGCGAAAAAACGAAAAAAATTTCCGGACAGACATTTCAATTTCCTAGTAGTGGAGGAACTATGCTTACAACAGTTCAAATTCGTATTCATTTTACACCTTAAAGCAACAAGAATCGTGTATTACTCATCGACCTTGCACTATCGACCCACACTTTGGTGTCCTGAACTATTCTGAAAACAATATCTGGAAGATTTCTAGTCAGCAGTCTGATGATTCTACGATTAAACCCCATCCCGTTCCGTCCAATTTCAGTTTCATTTTGTATGCAAAGATTACGCGTTACGTCAGCATAGGCACGCCCCCTCTCGCAATCATGGAAATGTAGGTGACATTAATCTTACACGATAACGCCCGCCAGGTAGACACATTTCGAGCTTATTCATTTCGAGCTTATTATGAGACATCATTCCCTATGGTTTGATCTCATGAGCCTTACATTTCTTGCATTGCTGTAAAAGATTAAATGATCACCTATTAAGTGATTCACAGATTATGAAAAATGGAAATTCACAAACTCGAAAATATATAGATAAAATTCAAGCTCTGCTGTTTACTCAACGACCATTATATCCATCTCCTGTTCATCAATTACCAGCTAGGAATTAACACTTCCCTAATTCACTACTCTATTTGTCGATAGCGAAGTATAAGAGAAGGCCCTTTCGTAGCAATATATTTCTTCTATTGCGGAAGAAAACCTCATTCCTTTGTATCTCTTGTTTCTCTATTTTTTTGTTTGATACTATAGGGATACTGAAGGGATATTATGGGACCACGAGAAGATTACTGTATGATTACTATATGATTACGGTATTCCTAGTGGAGCGAAACCTGAGGAAGAGAATGATCGCAGATCCGTACAGCAAAATGATAGCAAAGCGAAAGAAAAACAAGGTCAACTCTCAAAACTGATCTCATATTTTGATCTTTGATCTTTGATCTATCGATATTCCACAAGTCAGTCAACACTACACAAAGGGGTTTGGCGTGAGAGAACGTGTAAAATTGAGAGGGTCTCTCTTATTTTTGCACAATCTCTCGTGAAGACCCCTTAGTGGAGGCTTTTCTCTCCATATTCTACCATATTGATTACTCCATCAGTATACAGTAGCGGTCAAAAGTCTTCGGACACTTTTTCTTTTTCTTATAACTTTTGAACACGAAGAGGTTTTCATCTGATAATGGTGGGGTCGTATGTGAAATCCATTGGAGATTATGATGCCACTATTGGGGCATTGCGTAATTTACCAATTATTGCGTAGTAATGACGCAATCAATGCATACTTTTTTGAATGGGCATTATTCTTACATGGAATTTTTCCTGCTCCCCTAACTTTCAGAGTGTTGAGGCATTCCCACGGTCTACCCATAAAAAAATTTCCACGTTGCTGCGGTGCCGCTACTTGGCTGCAGCAAAGCTGCAAAATCGAGGTCGGAAAACCATATCTCGCCTTTTAGACGTCGTACAGACCCGAGCATAGTATCAAAATGATCGCCATCATTCCTGCCGATGATCCTGAGAATACCGTTGCGGTAGGCCACCATTTGCCCTCAGGGCACGAAAAAGTCACTTTTCGCATTGTCGTGGTCTGATGAAGGGGAAGTCTATAGGACGTGCTCTAAGATCTGGGTTGGGCGTGGATTCTGTTGAGAATCTATAGGAGAACCGATTCCTAGCTGCAATAAGCGTTTCGATTGGTTTCCTGCCCGCGGCGATCGATTTCCGGTAGGACACTGGTTTGGCCACGCCCATTTTCTGCCCGTTGGCAAAGATCAGACTTTTGAGCGTATCTCGGCTCTGATTTAACGGAGAAGGCTGGCAGACCCATCAATGGAATCAGCATGACGTGCTCTATAATCTCAATCACAAATTTCATCATCACTATGCAATATTTCATCATCCTTAGGCAATAAATCAGAAAATGATAACATATTGCATATTGATGACGTAATTTGCGCTTCAGAGTGGTGAAAAGATCAAATTTATTTTATTTGCACCTCTTCCACATTTTTCCGTTGACTTAGCGCAAGGAACACACAAAAAATATAAGTATTGCCTAAGGATGATGAAATATTGCATAGTGATGATGAAATTTGTGATTGAGATTATAGAGCACGTCATGCTGATTCCATTGATGGGTCTGCCAGCCTTCTCCGTTAAATCAGAGCCTAGATACGCTCAAAAGTCAGCTTTGAAAAAAAAAATCGACCTTAGAAGTGCTGATTCTCAAACCCGGCTGAGATATTTTTCAGACCATGTAATAAAGTCGAAAAATGAAAATTTTTTCTTCGAAAAGGAAACTTCTCCGTATTTCATAAATATTAATGCTCGCCCAGAATACAACATTTTCATTGTTGAAAGTGAGAAAATAGCTGTTCTTTTAAAAAAGTTATGATTTTTTAAATGTTTAAAAATTATTCAGGAAAAAAGTTTTATAGCTGGGGGATTTTCGATATGCTTATTGAATTCCTCGTAAAAAGTTACTCCAGAAGAATTTTTTTGAGCCGTTTTCGAGCCTAGGTACAATTTAAAAAATAATTTTGAAAATCGCATTTATCATGTTTTAAAGATTTTTCGGTTAGAAAATTTTTCGGTTTCGCTCTATATCGAGTCCATTTCGCTCCCAAACGTTCCCAGAGTACTCGAAATGTAATGTGCAATTAACTTATGTAGAGATATCAGCCATCTTGATACTTATTTTCCCATTAGCGTATCATAACGGTCATAATCTCCAACTTTCTTTTTCCCTTCCCGCTCCTCCCAACCACTAGATGTCCCTAAACAAATCGATTGAGACGAGACTTGCTCATGAGAGATTAGTCGCGAGAAGCCGTCTGAATTGAGGTAAATAGGAGGGAAAGTGAAATTCTCATGAGAGAGACAAAGGAAACTACCGTTCTGAACGGACAGAATGTGTTGAGGTGATACCGCTTCGAGTCTAATGAGAAGTGTCAATTACCAGGATAATCTTCCAATCGAAGCGAAAATTAAAATTTGGCGGAACCACTTTCCGCCGAAACTTTTCCACTGACGCGCCCCAGTTTAACATCTTTGAAGTAGGGTTGGTCAAATCGGTTCCTGCTCTCTTCATTTCACACATTCTCTCACCCGCCTGCGAACTTAGAGAGTGTGTGAAATGAAGAGAGCAGGAACCGATTTGACAAACCCTACTTTGAAGGGACACCGCAACGCCCTCCGCTACAAGGACGTCGAACTATATCTCGAAATCAAACACAACTGCGCCGACTGTGGTCAGTTGGCTGTTATTCAATTTGTGCAAGTTCAAAATGTTTTTTTCACCTTCCAGGATCCAATACTACTAAAATCGTTCTCGGTAGTCGCAAGGAGATCTGTTATACGAAGAATAATGTCAAGAAGGACATTGACTTCAGCAAAGTCCCATGCACGGGCACCAAGCTTCCGTAAATGTAGCCTATACACAGACAATCGATAAATTCATTGACTTTCCTCAAAGTGCGCAGGCTTTGTAATATATATATATATATATATCAGAGACTATCTGATAGGCTCGAGTTGTGGCCGTACAAGGAAACCTAACCTATGCTGAAAAAATTACCCTAGGGTCAACTTTTTGTGTAGAAACCGAAAATCTACCTTAGAAGTGCTGATTCTCAAACCCGGTTGAGATATTTTTCAGACCATGTAATAAAGTCGAAAAATGAAATTTTTTTCTTCGAAAAGGAAACTTCTCCGTATTTCATAAATATTAATGCTCGCCCAGAATACAACATTTTCATTGTTGAAAGTGAGAAAATAGCTGTTCTTTTAAAAAAGTTATGATTTTTTAAATGTTTAAAAATTATTCAGGAAAAAAAGTTTTACAGCTGGGGGATTTTTGATATGCTTATTGAATTCCTCGTAAAAAGTTACTCCAGAATAATTTTTTTGAGCCGTTTTCGAGCCTAGGTACAATTTAAAAAATAATTTTGAAAATCGCATTTATCATGTTTTAAAGATTTTTCGGTTAGAAAATTTTTCGGTTTCGCTCTATATCGAGTCCATTTCGCTCCCAAACGTTCCCAGAGTACTCGAAATGTAATGTGCAATTAACTTATGTAGAGATATCAGCCATCTTGATACTTATTTTCCCATTAGCGTATCATAACGGTCATAATGTGTTTTTCTCAGATATTTCGATAGAACTTTTCTTCACCGAGCTAGTAAGGGCGGAAATTTATCCGACAACTTTCTATTCGCCATATTTCGCGGTTATTGTAATTAAGAAAGAGAATATATCATAGCCAAGTGGATAACGCTATTGAATTTAAATCCGAAATATGATGGTTCAATGCCGCATGATCACAGAGGCGTGAAATGCGTCTTCCAAGTATGAACATAATATTTCATTTGCAATACAGCTTAATCTAAGTCTGTTTGAATGATTTTTGCTATTTTTTCTCATGTATTCGGATCAACAAGTGGTTGAGACATGTCAAAAATCGAAATCCATCAAAAGTTTCCCCATGGGTTTCATGGGTGAGTTTCCACATACTTTTGATGTAGAAATTAATGGCATTTAAAATTTCGCAAAAGAAATTCTTCTGGGCGAAAAAAATGCGCTTTCCGCTAAACTTGCACGACGCCATATCGCCCAGAAGATTTTTTTGCGAAATTTTAAATGCCATTGATTTCTACATCAAAAGTATGTGGAAACTCACCCATGAAACCCACGGGGAAACTTTTGATGGATTTCGATTTTTGACATGTCTCAACCACTTGTTGATCCGAATACATGAGAACAAATAGCAAAAATCATTCAAACAGAATTAGATTAAGCTGTATTGCAAATGAAATATTATTTTCATACTTGGAAGACGCATTTCACGCTTCTGTGATCATGCGGCATTGAACCATCATATTTCGGATTTAAATTCAATAGCGTTATCCACTTGGCTATGATATATTCTCTTTCTTAATTACAATAACCGCGAAATATGGCGAATAGAAAGTTGTCGGATAAATTTCCGCCCTTACTAGCTCGGTGAAGAAAAGTTCTATCGAAATATCTGAGAAAAACATGTTATGACCGCTTATGATACGCTAATGGGAAAATAAGTACCAAGATGGCTGATATATATGCATAAGTTAATTGCACATTACATTTCGAGTACTGTGGGAACGTTTGGGAGCGAAATGGACTCGATATAGAACGAAACCGAAAAATTTTCAAACCGAAAAATCTTTAAAACATGATACATGCGATTTTCAAAATTATTTTTTAAAATCGTACCTAGGCTCGAAAACGGCTCAAAAAAATTATTCTGGAGTAACTTTTTACGAGGAATTCAATAAGCATATCAAAAATCCCCCAGCTGTAAAACTTTTTTTCCTGAATAATTTTTAAACATTTAAAAAATCATAACTTTTTTAAAAGAACAGCTATTTTCTCACTTTCAACAATGAAAATGTTGTATTCTGGGCGAGCATTAATATTTATGAAATACGGAGAAGTTTCCTTTTCGAAGAAAAAAATTTCATTTTTCGACTTTATTACATGGTCTGAAAAATATCTCAACCGGGTTTGAGAATCAGCACTTCTAAGGTAGATTTTCGGTTTCTACACAAAAAGTTGACCCTAGGGTAATTTTTTCAGCATAGGTTAGGTTTCCTTGTACGGCCACAACTCGAGCCTATCAGATAGTCTCTGATATATATATATATATATTACAAAGCCTGCGCACTTTGAGGAAAGTCAATGAATTTATCGATTGTCTGTGTATAGGCTACATTTACGGAAGCTTGGTGCCCGTGCATGGGACTTTGCTGAAGTCAATGTCCTTCTTGACATTATTCTTCGTATAACAGATCTCCTTGCGACTACCGAGAACGATTTTAGTAGTATTGGATCCTGGAAGGTGAAAAAAACATTTTGAACTTGCACAAATTGAATAACAGCCAACTGACCACAGTCGGCGCAGTTGTGTTTGATTTCGAGATATAGTTCGACGTCCTTGTAGCGGAGGGCGTTGCGGTGTCCCTTCAAAGTAGGGTTTGTCAAATCGGTTCCTGCTCTCTTCATTTCACACACTCTCTAAGTTCGCAGGCGGGTGAGAGAATGTGTGAAATGAAGAGAGCAGGAACCGATTTGACCAACCCTACTTCAAAGATGTTAAACTGGGGCGCGTCAGTGGAAAAGTTTCGGCGGAAAGTGGTTCCGCCAAATTTTAATTTTCGCTTCGATTGGAAGATTATCCTGGTAATTGACACTTCTCATTAGACTCGAAGCGGTATCACCTCAACACATTCTGTCCGTTCAGAACGGTAGTTTCCTTTGTCTCTCTCATGAGAATTTCACTTTCCCTCCTATTTACCTCAATTCAGACGGCTTCTCGCGACTAATCTCTCATGAGCAAGTCTCGTCTCAATCGATTTGTTTAGGGACATCTAGTGGTTGGGAGGAGCGGGAAGGGAAAAAGAAAGTTGGAGAAAGAGCGGTGGAATGTGTGATATTAGTGGTACTTGCGGAAAACGGATATACAAAGGATCAAAATTAGAACTGTCGGAAAGGGGGAAATATGTGCATGACTGAAACAGCCCAATACCATTTAAAAAAAGGGTAGTGAACTCTCTAAGAACTAGAGAATTGTGCTTGAATTTAACGCCCCCCACCCACCCTTCAACAATAATTATAATATTTTTCTTACTTCAAAATAAGAAACAATTTGAAGGGCCTTAAAATGTCAATGAAAACTTGCAATGAAACAAATAAGAGAGATGAACCAGCAGCTCAATGGTATTGATTAAGGAGCGACAGTGTTAGATTATTTTCGAAAGAGTAGTGAAAAATAAGAGCAATCATACTTCGTAAATGACCGAGAAATCATCCTTGTTTTGCTGACCGGAATTTCCCGTTGATACTTCAACCACATTGTTGACGAAGGTGTGATTTTCCTGCATTGCACATGTTTGCTATACCACTTTCATTTGATCCCGTCTACAATATACTCGGCTTCCGGGAATCTATGGGCAGTAGTTAAAATATAGTGCGTTTTGTCATAAACGCAAATAAAGCCCAAAAGCAGTTACTATGTTGTAAGGGCTATTTCACAGTGTCGAATATAACTTTCACTTTATTATGCATCAAAGGTGATTTGATCCTTACGTGCCAGCCATGTACTTACATAAAGTCGAACTTCGTACGTAAACGGTTTGCTGCAGGAAAGAGTGCCATAGATGGGAAACCCGTTGAAGGGCATTGCAGCCTCCTGAAAGATTTAATTTATTGATTGGTGAATTAGATAATATCTTTTTTTTCGTAATTCGTCTTCGGAAATAAAAAAGAAAATAGCACACCAGTCCATATTCAACTAGCATAAGAGACAGGAGAAGGCACTTCATTGTTGTATTAAATTTCAGAATTCCAACAACATTTTATAGTCTAGTATATTCCCACGCACGCAAAATTTGACAGCAACAGCTCAAGATTGCATGTTTTCAAAGCTGCAGGAAAATCAAAATATCCGCTGACTCATGATATGCTATTTTTTTCGAAAAAAAATAGCATATCATGAGGTCAAGCTTCAATTGAAAAAAGAGATCAAATTTGCTAGGATAACGGTACTCATCTTAATGTGTCAAGGCGAGAACGAATCATTAATATGGCGAGTGAAATTTTCAGTAATTTCAGTCACCAACAGTTTGTTTAACGGTTTATTACTACTATATAACTATCGTCCTACAGAATTTATCATTTGACGCATCCATCCCTCTCACAATTATTCACATTCCAAATAAGAAGATGGTCAACATGACCCAGTCATTCGGGTGTATCAGTGGTATAAAACTATTTGCACATGGCGCAGTTTTCAAACTGCGATGCATTTTCACCCTGTTTTTCTCGTTCTTCTTCAGCTGCAAAGTGAGTTCATATTTGCATTTATAAGTGAGTACGAAACTTCCAATCATTGCAATTAGTTTTCTAAACATTGTCATCAAAATCTACGGTCCTGCTCCTCTTATTTCTTTTCAAACCCGATTTAATCGATTTTGTAAGGTTTTAGGGGGCCATCTGGCCTAACATATCACAAATTTCTGCCTTCTAGATTTTTTTCTTTCATGTTTGAGAGATGTTGAGTACTTGTTTCAATCTAGTCTCCAGAAATGCAGAGAATCGGAAACTATTTACAGGGTCAAACTGTGTCGCCGGTTCCAAACTATCTTGGTTGCCGATCCAAAAGGAGGAGTGTGCCCCGGGCAACTGCTTGGATGACCCGCTCGCATTGTGCCCTGAACTGGCCTATTTCGACATGTGCTCCATGATGAGTGGCTACTGCTGCAAGAGCTGCGAAAACAGAGACATGTGTCATCGTGAGCAGATTGACCACTAAACATTCTCTGTAAGAGCACAGTGCTAGGCAAGACTATTTTAAGGGTATATAGTTTTTAGATAATTTAATTTTGTTGCAGAATCCAACTTCGGCGGATTTCCATCGACAAGAGATGAGAATGAACACACTTAATAATAATATTTTATCATGACAAATATGAAGCGTGTTATTTTACAGTGATATGCAATACATAGTGAGTGTGTACATGATGTGTGCGATGTCTCAACAGGGCGACAAAGTGATTTGGTCACTATTGAGTGTGTCCTACACTGACTTACTATTGAGTGTATACTGTGTATATTGTATAGTGTATGTGAGTTGTGACACCTAGTGTATGATATACTTACAAATTTCTCGTTTTTCCACACTCTCTCTCCGCGCGAATACACTCAATATTGAGTGTATCCTACAATAAGTGTCATCTCTGTGTATTGATTCTCCGTGTGTGTTGCTTCTGCCATGCGATAAAACTATTCGCTTCGGTCATTATCTGATATTCAAAGTCATCCGTTGAATACGATAAACATATTTCTACCAATGAACTAAATTGCTTGGGTGGAAGAGGATGTTCTGTTGACAATTTTAATGAGATGAATTTAGGTGCAATAACTCCGGAAATCTCGCCAGAATCACACGTCCTCTCTTCAAATTAGCTCATTTCGCAGAAAACTAATATATTTGTAGGACCCTTCTTACACATTAGTAGGCGGGCCAACTTGAGTGCGTCTCTCTTAGTCGAATTTCTTTCTGTAATGGAAGAGTGCGTGGGCCTTCTGAATCTGTTCCTTGGGTATTCCCAACTGGGTTGTCTTCAGAACAAGTGTCAGTCAGAGAGTGATAGAATTTATGAGTGGCAAGAACGAGAGTGAAGGGGGAAAGGGTTTACAGTACATGGAAGAGGGGTTCCTTAGGCAACAAGTTGCATGGTGAAGGGTTGGTCGAAGAGAGCTGCAGCTCTCAGTTGGGGTCTCGGGAGCTCTTGTCGGAATCGGGAGATTCCGACCTTTTATAGTGATCAGTTGGGCAGAGTCGAAGTCTCGAGATCGATGGGGCCTCAAGATTGGCGGCGCCTGAAGTGGGAGGAGTTTAGGAGATCGGAATCAGGTTCTGCTTCTCTCATCAGGAGAGATTTAAGCAATGAAAGATACTGTGAGAGTATGCGATCTGAGAGATCGCAGAGAGTGAGATAGATAGAGTTAGAGAGCACTGCGGTCTGTTAGAGACCACAGGGGTGTAAGAGAAAGTGAGATAGCATGATGACCGAGAGAGGGTTCTCCCGACGCCTCACCGAGGGAGAGAGAACTGTGAAGCAGCTGATGAATTTGACAGCGCACCCTGATAAACGGAGTAACGCGAGTTAGCTCATTCAGAGTGGTGTGTCTGGAATGATTGATTGATTGTGGTTTCGATCTATTCAGACCGTCGCACTGGCAGAGGACAGCGCCGCAGTCCACGCCAGTTTAAAAAGCTCAAGTGAAGAAGAAGCGATTGGGAGAGGGCGGAGTTCCGCGCCCCCTCTTCCCTTCCCTTCCAACCCCCTGTCAATTTTGTAAGAGAAAAGAAGGAGAGAAAGAACCCTCACAGTTTCCTGACTACCCGAGCAGTAGATCAAAGGACTTCTAAGGTCTAAATTTTGCAAAAGACTACAATATCTTTAGACCTGGCCACCATGGACTCAAGTTTACTAGGTTACGTTTATCGGAAAATGAACCGTTCTCCTTCCTCCTGTAGCAATCCCAAACGTTAGGCTTATGAAATCACTTAACCACAAATGTAAAAACAAAAATGGGCGAATGCTCAAAAAAAAAAAAAAAATTCAATTTAAAAGGGAAACATTATACAGCGTGTGTAGAATGAGGAGGAAACTCTTACATTTAGAGAATTGAACAACTGGAAAGGCGGGACGTCATCTACACCCTCTCTGAAGGGGGCGGGACCTGGCACGGATTTATAGGAAAGCTCACTTTCCAAAGCAGTTCTTTCATTGTTTTATTGGTCGAGGAAACGCGATTAAGATCGGCCATGCACTTTGGGAAGGTCTTCGATTTCACTTTCGCAAAGAGCGAAATAACACCTACTGTCTGCAGCGCGCTTTCGATTTCCCTTTTACTTTTATGAGTATTGAGCAAAAACACGAAGATATTGCTATTGAATTTTATTGACACACAACTAAATATGCAGCGTAACCAAAACTAATATATGAGAGACTATCTGAGTGGGTCGACATATTTGTTCAGGAAGCTGGCAGTTGACGAAATTTCCGATTGAAGACTGACAACGTTATGTTGTAGTGCATTTGGTGAGAGTTGCGAATTTACCATTCCGGAAGTTCAAAAATGCTTCTACGCCTCAGGGCAAAAATATTGGTAGTTGTGACGTCACAAAACTTTTTCGTCAGATCGAATGGAATCTTTCCGATTCTTAGTGCGATCGATAGCCCATCGAAATACAAGAGTTTTTTACTCTCGCAACTTTTTTGATCAGAGTTCACGCAGCCCAGTTATTCATCAAAAACAGTTTCTCACTTAATTTTCAATACTACTAGAGGTCCTGCAAAATTTTCCCTCGTCCTACTACATCGCACGGCAGTTGTACACAATCTGTGAAAAATAGAGAATTTAAAAGTTTCTGGCAGGAAGTCAAAAACGGAAAAGTATACGAAAAATCTGAATAAAATCAGTTCTCGATTAAAGCAATACGGGTCAAATTCTGTGTAAACTGTAATATTTCTCATATTAGTTAGCGTTTGCAATGTTTCTAGTCACATTAGTGTATACTAAGAGTGAAAAAACGCGAAAGTATTCAGGAATTTCCATAAAATTAAAAAGTTTGAAGAAAATACTTACAGTACTTTATCGCTCCGGAAGCGGACGGCTCATATTTTATTGAGAATTTCTTATACTTTTCCGTTTTTGACTTCTTGCCAGAAACTTTTAAATTCTCTATTTTTCACAGATTGTGTGCAACTGCCGTGCGATGTAGTAGGACGAGGGAAAATTTTGCAGGACCTCTAGGAGAATTGAAAATTAAGTGAGAAACTGTTTTTGATGAATAACTGGGCTGCGTGAACTCTGATCAAAAAAGTTGTGAGAGTAAAAAACTCTTGTATTTCGATGGGCTATCGATCGCACTAAGAATCGGAAAGATTCCATTCGATCTGACGAAAAAGTTTTGTGACGTCACAAGTACCAATATTTTTGCCCTAAGGCGTAGAAACATTTTTGAACTTCCGGAATAGCAAATTCATAACTCTCACCAAATGCACTACAACATAACGTTGTTAGTCTTCAATCGGAAATTTCGTCAACTGCCAACACTATTTCGATCCGCTCAGATAGTCTCTCATATAAATCAAGCATGCGTTGCTAAATTCTCTAGATACTTTTATCTTGTAACTTTTCTATATATCTAGTTACTTTAGATCCCATTTGATAATTTTATTGCCATGACTTGTAAGGACTTACGATACGGCGGGAATGGTATTCCTACCTGAAGTCATTTGGGACATTGATTTCTAGATGTTGTGTTTTATCTATAACGAAATAAAGTAGAAACATGGAGGAGAAGTCTTAGACGGGTTCTTGGAAAAAACAAATACACGCGAAGGAATTGAAAAATATCTCTGCATGTTACTTAATTTCATAAAGAAACTAAAGAGTCGCTTCCAAACAACGTTAAAACAAGACTCGGCCCAATAACGCACATATTTAAAGCCAATGTTTTGCTTGCTAATTGTCATTCAATAGTTAGCTGTGTTCAATTATCACTTTTCTGAAAATAGTAGTTTGAATTACCCAAAACAACATGGTCACTAGGGAGAGGATCTGTGAGAGCCGAGAAAAGTTTTTCGAAGCCAACCCGTTAATTTGTTCCTATGATCATCCTTTAAAGCGCGCACTTCCTTTCACCGCTCCTTGAAAAGTGATCCAAATACAGGAAGGTTGGCTGAGACCCGAGAGATCGTGCAAAATGTAGAGAGAACATTTTGCCGTGCCTTGCCGCCAGGCATCAAAGCACACGACGCTTCGGTATATAAGTGGACCAAATGTCCACTTTTCCTTCATCCTCATCCTCCTCTTCTTCTTCCTCCTCTCCTCTCCTCTCATCATGCAATCTGCCTTCGTCACCCTTCTTCTCGTCTCGGCTGCCCTCGCCTGCGCCCCGAACTCTCCGAACGCTGGGGGAGGAGGAGGCGCACCGGTTGCCCCGATAGGAGGTGTGAATCCTGTAAACCCGCCAGTTGCCATGCCCATGCGTAAGTACTTCTTTCAATACAGAGATAATGAATAGATTGAGATGCGATACCCAAGGTACCATAGACTTTAGAGTAGTGTCTTTGATAGTATTCACTCGTCGAAAGAATGTGCTAAGCGAGACATTTGCACGCCTATCATACACTTGGTTTTCTTTGATGAAAAGTGAATGCTACACAGAGCGGGAAGTCTCCAACTTTCCTTGCTCTGGAGACATTGTCTCCAGCTGAGAGAGCATGCACAAGTAGAGAGATCATCTCTCACTATCTCTCGCCCGCTCTCTCGAGTCGGCTCTCTCAGCTGGAGACAATGTCTCCAGAGTAAGGAAAGTTGGAGACTTCCCGCTCTGAGTACAAGTGTGTGACACAGGTTAGCAATGTGATTTTAGTTTCTTTATGAAATTAAGCATCGTGGTGTATTTTAACCAAATATTGCGATTGTGTTAAGTATTATGGGGGGGGGGTTTGACTTAACGTTCGCCTTTTCAGGCGGTGAATATTTGACCTGAAACCTCTCCCCTTTATTTCTCCCCACACCGAGTCCACCTATAGTGAAAATGGGGAGAATAGGTTTTGTGTCACCTGATTGAAAATGTTTTCCTGAAACCCTCACTTTTGTGTTCTTCCTTAGCGATTTGCGGTTCGATCATCAAAATGAGTTGCGACTGAGGGAATATAATGGGGTTTCAGGTGACACAAAACATATTAACAAAATACCATTAACCTGATCAGATTGATCCCACCGCTAAGAATGAACAATCAGGTGAAATCGCACAAAACAGGGAACCCTAGTTTGACTACATAAGGCGATTGATTGCATCACCAAAAGGATGATAGCTTTTCAGCTTTTTTTTGCGTAGTTATATCCGATGACTACGGCCTACCTGATTGCAGTGCATCGAAAACGTATGAAGAAATGAACATTGGTCCAGTTTAAAGAGATTTCGCGAAGCGTAGAAAAAAGAGTGACAGAGGACGGTCAGTAATCATCATTAGTGTTGACCACTCGAAATAACCTTTGTTCGAGAACAAAGGAAGATTAAAGAAACGGAGAACTGTTCCGAAACAACCAAGTCGAAACGCTTTGTTCTTTTTTTGTTTGAACTTTTCGAGTGGTCAACTCTAATTACTAATTACTAATTAACAACTCTAATCATTCCACATTGCAGCGTGCACTCAACTGAACGTGGGAACGGAAGCGCAGATGTCGGGTGCGGGCGCTGGTGGAACGCCCGGCTGTTTGGTGGCAAATACGGCGTCTTCAGCCGCCGGCGTGGTGTGCAACGGAAACACGAACAGACTCCTCGTTCGCCAAACCGTGACTGTAAGTGTTTCTGGTGTAATAATAAATTGTAATAATAAAATACCAATAAACAGATACTTACTACCTACTACTCACTACTTACCAATAACTAGTTATTACTTAATTACTAATAAATCTGGGTACATAGAAAGACTTTTTATGACTTATTTTACTTATTTTACTCCCCATTCAGAGGCTGCATAATTGTAAATTTTCTATTATTGATTTCCGCGTTGGACCCTCGGTTTAATCTGAATTTCCAGTCTAAACTTAGACTTAGAAAAAATATGCTAGGAATATAGAAGAACATACGCGAATGAAGCAAATTTGAAATCGGGCTGAACGCATTGTTGCAATTTTATCCAACAAAAAAAGATCTTGAAACAATTTTGACAGAGCAACGTGAGTGTGGCGCTGGGAATGGGTGCCCGGCTGTGAGTGTGTTCGTGCATATATCTAAACTGCATTTTAGGATACGGTAACCGTAACCATGGCCGCCGCCGTCGTTTGCCAGGCCGGCACCTTTGTAGACACGATGAACGGCAACACTCAGTTGAACATGCACGACGTCTGCTGCGCCACCACGCGTACGTTACTTTTTCAATATACAGATAATGAATACATTGAGATGTGGCACTTAGGTTACCATACATTTTAGAATGGCCTCTTTTGAGAGTATTCCTTTTGAGAGTATTTGATAGTACGTTACTTTTTCAATAAGATAATATTGTGACACAGATTGTGAATACATTAAGATGCCATACCCAGGGTAGCAAACACTGTATTAAGAGAGTATTCGCGAGAGTGTGGAAAAACGAGAAACTTGAAAGTGTATCGTGCACTTGGTGTAACACCGCAGTGTAGGCTGTGACTCTGCGAAAGAATTTATGAGAATCAGTATAACCTTTAATGAATTGTTGCCGATTTAATTATGCATTGTGAGGTTTGTCATAAACTCGGTGTCTCATCGATATTCATTCTCTGTGCAGCGTGCACGGCACTGGCTGCGGCAGATAACGCAGCGATGGCTGCTGCTGCTGGCTACGCGATGGGCTGCAACATGGGGCAGACGACGACTACAGCCACGGCCGTGACCTGCACCGGTGGACAGACCATGATCCAAGTGTTCGACCAAGTCGCTGTAAGTTGAACTGGTGTACACTTTTTGGCCTAACTAATACATGGTTTCGTAAGGAAAACACAGCAATGAAAGGTGTGACAGCAAGACAAAACGCAAGACACGACGAGGCGTAGAAAGAGAGTAAACAAACACCAGTAGTGCTTTTCATGAGTGAATAATTTGCAAAAAAAATATGACTGCATTTAAGAACACGGCCACAAGGATCGCGCCCACTGCCCTCACGTGTCAGCCCGACGGCACCTGGGCAAATGGCGGAAACGTGGTCCCGAACGATTCCCTGGTCTGCTGCCACGCATAATCATCCAGGATGCCAATATCTGTTTCTCTCTCACTCTCTCTCTAGTTCAAGTGTAGTATTTATGAATAGCAATGTTCATTGTATTTATCAAATGCATGATAAAATATTCCAAGTAAGTTAGATTACGTCATGTATTTCATTCGAAGATTCGAAGCCTGTTAAGAGAAGATGAGGTTCTAGAAGATTCCGTCGGACAGAGCACTTTGAGAGTAGGGGAAATTGAGATAGATCAGTCATCACTAATGCTCCTAGTCACATGTCCGCATGCGTTTCTCCATCTTCATTCTCTCTAGTCCCATCCCACATCATTCCACAGACCGGCCAACCTTCCAGAAAGGCCTTTAGAGTGAGAAAGCGTGTGAAATCGAGAGGGACTCTCTCATTTTTGCATACTCTCTCGCTCTAACCCTGTTCTGTAGGTTTGGAATCATGTGATCCGGTATTTTTAATTCCCGTTGTATTCCGGTTATACGGAAGGAATTTTGACTCAGGGGTTCTGAACAAGAGACACTCCGAGGTATAGAAAGCGAGTACACGCACACCAGTAGTTCATGTAATGAACGTATCATTTAAAATTGTAATATACATGTAGCTCTTTTCGCGCGGTGGTTCCGGGGACATTTGTAAAGGAAAAGAGCCTCTACGTATATCACCAGAACCAGTGGATTCGAGGATTGTTCTTATAATAATATGTTTTTCGAGTCATGTACTAATCAATAATAATTGCAATGATGTTATGCTAAAAGAAACTATAGCAAACACGAAATGGAGCGACAAAGAGTTTTACAAGAATAGTGACGAGTCGATCGATTTAATATATTTTGACACTACCGAGATACTTCTATTGCTAATAATATTAACTTCTTCTGTTTCTTCTTCTATTTACAGCGATGATTAACATGTTAGATGAGTTTGACCATTCTCTACAAAAAGAATTATACAATGAGCAATGAGGTGTGTTCTGTTTACAACTACAAAGAGGCATGTCCGAGGATAGTTGTGAATATCCTTCGGTGTCCGGTTAATTCGGTGTCCAGTTATGTGCGACGAATTGGGTGCACTCTCACAATTGTATCTGTTAAATCGATAAGAAGCGTGTATATTTATTTGTTGTTCATACAGTTCATGATCAAGCTACCGTCTGCTCACTACCGTTTCACCGTAGTGGGGAAGGAGCTACGGAGGAGGAGGAAGAAATGAGTCCTGCTGTCTGACTCGACCTCCAGCTGCAACAGAGTCATTATGAGGGAGAGTTCGTATAGGAAAAAATATATTCGCACGAGTGAAGCATAATTGTAAATAAAAACGAAGATCACAATTCAAATATTAGGGCAAGAAAAGGACTGTGAATAATAAATTTAATCTTTCAGCCATATTCCTGGTAGTACACTTAGACATATATAGCAAAATATATTGCAAACTACTTCTATATTTCTTGAGTAAACTCATCTTATTGCCGAGTGAGCACAAAGTACATTATCAATAGAATGCGAAATGTGAGACGACTTAATTATTATTGGTAGATAGAAAATGATTAGTTCTGAAACCGAGATTCGAACTATGTGTCTCACTTTACATGACTCCTAACTAGCAGGGATGTATTGAGGTTAAATACACTACGCTCTATTCGTACACTACGCTCTATGCGTAGTTCTGGGTGCAGGTTCGGTCCAGGGGGAGGTCGGTAACTGGCTCCAGGTACGGTCCAGGGGGAGGTCGGTAACTGGCTCCAGGCACTACGCCACTTCGTGGCTCCGTGGCAACTTATTTTTCGATCGCTCTCACCCTCACGAGCCTTTCTCAACGGAAACGCCGGATACCGTATGTTGATTTCCTTGGCGTGTTCGAACACGTTTCTGGCATCGCAAAACACTTTTCCCGCAATCCCCACGCTCCCCGGTTCATTTTGGGAATTTTTCGAAATTTTCGATTTTTAACGTTAAAACATGTTAGAACACGTTCAGGCACGTTTCTGACATCGCAAAACACTTTTCCTATGATCCCCTACGCTCTGCGCATCAATTGGACACTTTTCGATATTTTCGATTTTGAAACAGGTGGAAACGTGTTTCACGTTGATCAAAAACATATTAGGACCACTTCTGGCCCTTTCGAAAAATGCGGCAAAAGGTTTGCCCGCGGCGGGGGTCGAACCTGGGGCTCTCCGATTGAAAGTCTGGCGCGTTATCCACTTGGCCGTGAAATTAGCGGATTTTTATATTAAAATTTTGAAATGTTTTCTGATCAGTTATCATATGCAAAAGGTTCTGAAAAGATAGCGCAAATTTGAAGCGATTTATGGGGAAAATGGGAAAAAAATGTCCGTCACGCTGCAAAAAAAAACATACAGACAGACAGACAGACACAATCATTTCCTATAAAGGGAGGAATATCCAGAGTGGGATGAAATATGCGAGAGAGTCTCTCGATTCGACTCCGCGCGATGGTTCAATAGATATTAACTCGGAAAAAGTTGTTTGTTTTGTCTCACTGAGTAGTGTGTGATGTTACCGTACTGTATTTCACTGCCTTTGCAAAGTCGATCTCAGTTTATTTAATTGAAATTATAAAGGCTGGTTAAGACTTGTTTGTGGTCGCACGTGTCCTTATTGGCGCAGCTTTTGCAGCAGAATCCCTCCATGTGTGACCAGCCGCACAGGTCGTATTCGGCTACCTGCGGACAACCACCCTTAGGCCAGAATTGGGGCGTTTCGTCCGAACAGTTGTCTGCAGCGCATGCTTGGTCCGGGACGATTTTAGACAGTTGGTACATCTGGAATAATTCTCAATCTATGCACAGCGTATTTCTTTCGGAAATTGAGTTAATTGCGCACCTCGATACATTCATTCGTCCTCATTTTTCGCAGCAAATTTTTCATTGCCAAGTCTCATATATATATAGTAATTCCATTAATTTGGTCAAATTCAGGGAAATTCTAAATACTCTCCACACAACTCTATTTTATTCGCTTCCCACCATCTCTTGACCGTTCGAATTCGTAGAATGTCTCTTCAAATGACAAAATAACAGGTCATCGGCAATGGGTGCATTAGGGAACTCGAATTTCGAAAAAGACCGTCAAATCGAAATGCATTCATTTTAAAATTAGCAAACAATATCGTGAATATGTCGTGAACGTGAAAAGTGAGAACGATTTGAGCGGTTTCCCTCGAAATGGGTAGGGAGAAGAGAGACCGCCCTCATCATTCTACAGGTGAAATGGCCTAGATGCCGCCCGTCCTCATACCATACAGATTGGGGGAGGTAGATTAGATTGTTTACTTGAAACCCTCACTTTTGTGTTCTTACTTGGCGATAAGCGGTACATTACAACCGCTCCGAATCAACAAAATGAGAGCGACTGAGGGAATATAGAGGGGTTTCAGGTAACATAAAATCTATTTCCAAAATACATTTCACCTGATCAGGTTGATCCCACCGCTAAAAATGATCAATCAGGCAAAATTTCACAAAACCTGGAACCCTAAAATTCGGAAAAATAATTGAATTAGCACTCTTCAATTCGAACACTCTCTAAACCGGACGATTGGGGAGAGAGAGTGTGTGAAATCAAGAGATCTAATCCAATTTTTTTTTGGAATTTCAAACTCTGAACTTTAGGGAGTTGAACGACTGGAAGAGTATAGAGTGCGCGAAGTGAGACGGCCCGATAACTTTTTGACCCGACAATTTGGAATGAGTGGGAGCATTACCCGTGCACTTTTCTCCTCCGGCTCATGATCAGAGCTCTGATCAACTCATTTGTCTTAGTGATCTTGAATATTCCCGACATATTTATATTTATGATATTTACGAATACATATTTATGAGAGGAATCGGGAGAAACTCGAGGATGGAGTGTCACTTGGAAAAATCATGATTTTTAAATTTCCCGAAAATTTTAGGCAAAGTACTACAAAGTCTCCTCTATCGAATAGCGTTGCCAGAATTTTTTTAAAAAATTTAGTATTGGAGTGAAACACAAACAAACCTGGTATGTTTGGCATTTTTTCCAAACTTGCAAAGTTTGAAAAATCATAACTTCCTTCAAAATAAAGGTACAGATTAGCGGTTTGGTTTTGAAGATAGAGACAACAGTTGGCTACAAACTACAACCAACGTTTTCATTCCCGCTTCATGCCGCGATGAGGGGTGGTCGCTTTTGTAAATAATGTTATTATTTTCTCAAAAGTTAAAAAGAAGAACCCCCTCCTAGTACGTTATCGTGGTATGTGTGGGCACTTATTCCAGCCAGAATATGAAATGCCGGAGAGGATATATTGTAAAGAAGCGCACAAAAATGTGAAATCTGGTTAAAATTTTTCATCGTAAAGTGGGGTCGATAAGTCTCATTTGGGGTTTAATCCAATGAAAACGAACTAAATATAATATTTAAGTTATTTAAAATACATTTTATCAGGTTGTTTCTCGATTAAAAATTTTTGAAAAATTTAAAATCTGAATTTTGATTATATTTATTTTTCTCTGGTTCGAAGTTCTAGTTTCCTGCAAGTATCTTAGTATTCTCGAATATAAATTTTAAAGTGCGTATTAGTCCATATTATACTCTATAATCATTTTTACCGAATTTTTAATTCGAAATAATAAAAAATGTTATTCATAAATTCAAATGATACAATATGCCTCGACACTTCATCAACGGTTTCGTCAGGAGATATGCAACATTCGTCCTTTTGAAAGTGAGTTGCTATCTATTCGTAGAAAGAAGTTATACTGTCTAGAAAACCGTGCGTTTGACGAACGACGCGCGATCTGCCTTCTCTAGCACTCTCACTTCAGCACGCTCTCTCGCCCAGGTTCGGGCCCCGAGCTGGCCATAGAACCAATCTTTTGCCATAGTTACATTAACTTCATAAGAAGTGTTTCAGATAGAATTTGCTTGATTCCTTTGAGGCGAGGCTCTGGCAAAAGACTCACGCCCAGCTCGGGGCCCGAACCTGGGCTAGAGAGCGTGCTGAAGTGAGAGAGTGCTAGAGAAGGCAGATCGCGCGTCGTTCGTCAAATGCACGGTTTTCTAGACGGTATAACTTCTTTCTACGAATAGATAGCAACTCACTTTCAAAAGGACGAATGTTGCATATCTCCTGACGAAACCGTTGATGAAGTGTCGAGGCATATTGTTTCATTTGAATTTATGAATAACATTTTTTATTATTTCGAATTAAAAATTCGGTAAAAATGATTACAGAGTATAATATGGACAAATACGCATTTTAAAATTTATATTCGAGAATACTAAGATACTTGCAGGAAACTAGAACTTCGAACCAGAGAAAAATAATTATAATCAAAATTCAGATTTTAAATTTTTCAAAAATTTTTAATCGAGAAACAACCTGATAAAATGTATTTTAAATAACTTAAATATTATTTTTAGTTCGTTTTTATTGGATTAAACCCCAAATGAGACTTATCGACCCCACTTTACGATGAAAAATTTTAACCAGATTTCACATTTTTGTGCGCTTCTTTACAATACATCCTCTCCGGCATTTCATATTCTGGCTGGAATAAGTGCCCACACATACCACAATAACGTACTAGGAGGGGGTTCTTCTTTTTAACTTTTGAGAAAATAATAACATTATTTACAAAAGCGACCACCCCGCATCGCGGCATGAAGCGGGAATGAAAACGTTGGTTGTAGTTTGTAGCCAACTGTTGTCTCTATCTTCAAAACCAAACCGCTAATCTGTACCTTTATTTTGAAGGAAGTTATGATTTTTCAAACTTTGCAAGTTTGGAAAAAAATGCCAAACATACCAGGTATAGTTTCTTCCCCAGAGCGGCAAGGCTTTTAGTGAAGTCCAGAGAATTGATCAGTTTCGCTGAGTGACTAGTTATTTGATTGTCATTGTCCTGAACGTCCTACTGAATTTGTTTTTAATTTATTTTAATTTTGTACCGCGTTTCCTTGTGATCGCATAAATATATATATAGGTTTGTTTGTGTTTCACTCCAATACTAATTTTTTTAAAAAAAATTCTGGCAACGCTATTCGATAGAGGAGACTTTGTAGTACTTTGCCTAAAATTTACGGGAAATTTAAAAATCATGATTTTTCCAAGTGACCTGGAATCCCAAAAATGCTCGATTCTCTCCCGATTCCTCTCTTATGATATTTACAACAGTCTCAGGAAGTGGTCTCCCACTCATTTTGGAATCTTCGCGCGCATAAAATACTCGTTGAGGTCGTTATTTCTTCTTTTCCATTTTCAAAATCGATAATTGATATCAGAATAATCAATCTAAACTATAAGGGGGCCGCCAAATCTTCAATACTGGAGAATCTCTTCTCAAAAGAAGACAGTGGCGATAAATTTTTATGATACTGCAAGAGTGCAAAATCGAGTCTAGCAGATTGCGCTTACCTCCTATTAAGTTAAAATTTGATAGAATTGTAATCTACAAAGTTTGGTTGTCATTAATATAGTTTCAAGTGAGCCGTAGTTGAGAAGTACACGGGTAATCGAGATGAAGTACACGGGCCAGATCATTTTGCGCAAAATGAGAGATGGCCCGGTCTATTACCCGATTACCCGACCCGAATAAGTCACTTTACTGAAATAGCGGGATCTCGACTCCACATTATAATAAGGGGCGGGCTCTGCAGGGATCTAGGAAAGTCACCTTTCAAAATCATTTCGTACATTGTTTTATTGGTCAAGGAAACGCCGATTAGAATCGGCCGAGCACTTTGGAAAGATCTTGGATTTAACTTCCGCGAAGAGCGAAATAAAATCCTTTGTCTGCCGCTCACTTTCGATTTCCTTTTACTTTTTCTGAATGCTGAGAAATAAATTTTCTATTGAATCTCTAGTAAATAGACTACGTAAAATACATTGTGACCTAAATTAGGCCAGCGTTGCGAAGTTATCTAGACACTTTTATCTAATTACTTGCTTCCCAAACGAGTAATCTGTTAACATGACCTGTAAGGAGTTAGGAATACGGCTAGAAAGGAAGCCTGAAGCCTTATGAGTTCTAGATGTTACATGTTATCAATAACGAAATAAAGTTGAAACATGCTGAACAGATCCTTTGAGAGGTTCTTGAAAAATGCCTCCAATACTAACACGAGAAGGACTTGAAAGATACTTTTACTTTTACAAAAAAATATTTAAAGCAAAATATTTCACCGATCCTTGTAACATTGTCAATATTCCAGGAATGTTGGCCGATACGCCGAGTGATCGTGCAAAATGAAGAGGAAAAATTTCACCGTGCCTTCCTGGCACCAACAAAACATATGCTCTTTCGCTATATAAGCGGCCCAAATGCCGACTTTCCCATCCTCATCCTCTCCTCTCATTATGAAATCTGCCTTCGCCACTCTTCTTCTCGTCTCGGTGGCCCTCGCCTGCGCCCCGAACACTCCGAACACTCCGGGAGGAGGCGCGCCCGCTGCCATGGGAGGAGGCGGCATGGGCGGCGTGGGAGTAGGTGCCAATCGTAAGCATGTTCTTTCAATACACAGGAAACGAATTCACTGAGATGTGCACCTAGCATACCATACGGTTTAGTCTCATTTGATAGTATTCGCTCGTCAAAAGAGTGTGCAAAACGAGAAGTTTGTAAGTGTATGGTACACGCGCAGTGTAGGTAGTGACTCTACGAGATTTCGCGCAGCGATGCAAGAAGAAGAATGCTGGAAAAGATAGGTCTATAAATAATCATTCTACCTTGCAGCGTGCGTTCAACTGAACGTGGGAACGGAGAACAGTATGACAACTGCGGCCAATACCCCAATGCCCGGCTGCCTTCCACTGAATACGATGTCGACAGACGCAGGCGTGATGTGCAACGGTGCTACGAACAGGCTCCTCGTTCGCAGCACCATTACAGTAAGTGGTTTACTGCCAAAGTACGCACGTTTGCTCAAAATCATCAATAGTTTCATGGCTAAACACAGCAATGAAAGATATCAGAAAATTACTAACCACAACATACGCCAAGGTGTAGAAAGAGAGTAAAAAAAACACATACACCAGCAGTCCGTTTCATGAAAGCATCATCGTCAACTTGTTATATAAGGTAGAGTTGTGCAACTGTGTATTTAGCAGCGGAACGTTTTATTATTTTGGACGAGTGTTTGTGAATTTGAAATATCTAAACTGCATTTAAGGATACGGTCACCGTGTCCATGGCCGCCACCGTAGTGTGCAGGGGCGGCACCTTTGTCGACACGATGAATGGCAACACGCCGCTGGACATGCACGAGGTCTGCTGCGCCACCACGCGTACGTTACTTTTTCAATACGCAGATAATGAATACATTGAGATGCCATTCCCAGGGTAGCAAACACTGTATTGTGTGAGTATTCGCGCGTCGAAAGAGTGCTAAAAAGAGTTACTTGTAAGTGCATTTTTGCATTACAACGCAGTGTATTCCCGTTTCTGTCAGTCGTCGTGAGCGGTCCCTCTTCATTTTCCTCAGATGGAGAATGGACTTCCCTAGTTCCCCGGACCCCCTCGTCTTTCTACCAACGACTCGACAAGATCGGAATCCCCGTCCTAGCCGGCCTGGTCACCGTGGATGGGTATGACCGTTTGATGTTGGCTACTCAGATACCAGTTTCGCTAATTCTCAATTTGATTGATGATTCGAGCTTGGTGGACTCAAGTGGAAGAAAGATGCGCCATCCGTTCGTCAGGACTGCCCTCAGCCTCACGTAACCTCCCCTTTCCTCCTACGTCCATGGTCCTAAGAGAGATCTCGTCTATTCCTCCAACAACTTCAAAGAAGATAGTCTGTGAATGGGAAGAAGACCGATCCTCTACCCCGACCCCAGCCGAAGTGATCCGTGAATACTGAGAAGAATGATCCTGACCCCTGAAACCACATCCTCACCTGACGTTACCGTCTGACGTGATAAACATTGTATTGTATTGTAGGCTGTGACTACGAGAGTTCGTGCAGCGACGCAAAAAAGGAGTTATCGAAAACATAGGAAAAACTAATCATTTTCATTTTAGCGTGCACTCCTCTGGGCGTGGCGACAAATGCCCAGGTGATCGCTCTAAATAGTCCAATAGCCGCCTGTGCACGGGCTCAGACCACGCCGACGGTCAACGGTGTGACGTGCACCGGCGGACAGAGGAACGTCTTCGTTTACGACGCCGTTGCTGTAAGTTACTCTTTATTACAAACATATACAATTTTGTCCTGAAACGCACCAATGAAAGGCGTGCGATAATGACAAAGCGCCGAGGTTTCCACAACGAGCAAACGTGCAAGTGCACGCCAATAGTCCTTTTAATGCATCATTTTCAAAGTGCTATAAAAAGCGAGAGTGGTGCAACATCAATCGTGTATAGGCCAACACTGCATTTGAGATGATGGCCACCATGATCCCGGTCGCTGACCTCCAGTGCATGAACGGCAACTTTGTAAACACGGGAGCGGCCAACGCGATGATCCCGTCAGCGCGCTTACTCTGCTGCGTTTAATCTCTCTCTCCCGAGTTCAAGCGTAGTATTTATGAGTAGCATTGTTCATTGTATTGATCAAATGTGTGATAAAAATATGTCCAGTCTGTATTTTCGCTGTATTTTCGAGTCATTTGATTAATCAGGGTTAATCGTATTCACAGACCAGCGCAATTATTGCACGGTGTCTGAAAAGACAACATGAGATTCTAGAAGATTCCGGCAGACGGAGAACTTTGAGAGAGTAGGAGAAATTGAGAGGGGAATTGTATAGAGCTCCTGTAAGATGGAGGCACTTGTAAGAGAGATCAGTTATCACTGAAGCTCCTACAAAGAGAATGAAAGTATTCGCGTGTCGAGAGAGTGTGCGAATCGAGAGATATACCATATGCTAGGTGTCATATCTCAGTATAGGATACACTCGATAATAAGTATATTCATTCTTATCACTGAAGCTCCTACACAGAGAATGAATACACTAAGTTGAGGTGGAATAACTATTTTGCAATTCTCCGTTGAAACTTACTTTACTGCCGAGTGAGCTCAAAGAACAATATTATTGCAAGATAGAAAATGATTAGTTCTGAAACCGGGACTAGAACTGTGTGCCTCACTTTACATGACTCCTAATATCCAGAGTGGGATGAAATATGCGAGACGATTCGGCTCCGCGCGATAGCGCAATAGATATCGATGATAACTCGGAATGTTGTTTGTTTTGGCTTAGTGAGTAGTGTGCAATATTGTCGTACTGTCTCTCACTGACCATGAAGTCTCTTCTGCTCCTGTGTCTCTTCACCTTCCTCTACATCGCCGAGGCTCAACACTCAACTGACCCCCTGACGGAGGCGGAGTTCAACTACCTCAAGTGCGTGCGTGATTGCGAGCGGTGGGGAATGAGGGGAGACACCTGCACCATGAAATGCAGATATCAAAAGAAGCGCGCGGTCGTGGATTTGGCTGCTTCAGAGGCGTTGGAAAGTGTTGAAGAATCGAGCAGAACCAGGAGAAACGCCGAACAGAACGCTCGTGAGGTCGTCTTTAGTAACTGCGTGCGTCAGCGTAACTGTGCTGCACCTCAGCCGATTAGTCATCCCAGAAGTTGCCACCAGGCTTGCCAAGACGAGGCTGACAGTTTCTCCGGATATGGCAAACGTTCCGTCGGAGAGGAGTCTGCTGAGAACAATTTCCCTTCCAAGGTTTCCCTTCCAGGCCGCCGATTCTAATGATTCTAATGATGACACGTCTTTACAAAGTCAATCTCAGTTTATTGAATACACAGGCAAATGATATAGAGTGATTCAGACGTGTTTGTGGTCGCACGTGCCTTTATTGGCGCAGCTCTTGCAGCAGAATCCTTCCATGTGCGAACAGCCACACAAGTCGTATTCGGCTACCTGCGGGCAATCTCCCTTAGGCCAGAATTGGGGCGTTTCGTCCGAGCAGTTGTCCGCAGCGCATGCTTGGTTCGGGAGAAACTTTGGGAGCACAAGTTCCAGTGGGGTGGCGAGGGGTGGTTCTGGAAGTCGAAATTGTAAAATATCGGCACTTTACCATCTTTTGTTTACGTTTCTTTTCAGAAAAACGACGATCACTATTATGGCATGATACGATCAAACAAAATGTCAAAATAAAACTTCATTTGTTTTCCGAGACGAGAGGGCACACAAATCCAGAGTGTCGCCAATGTTGCTGTTTGGTAAATAACGGGTGTGTTTTTTTGTGTGTGTGTTTTTTTGTGTGATCGTATCATTGTATAAATGTAATACTCTTATAAATCGCTCCAAAATAGTTCTTTCTCCCCGAACCTTTTGCATATGATAACTGATCAGAAATCCTTTCAAAATTAAAAAAAAATGCACTAATTTCATGGCCAAGTCGATAGCGCGCCAGACTTTCAATCCGAGACCCCCAGGTTCGCCCCCGCCTTTTGCCGCATTTTTCGCAAGTGTCCGAAGGCGCCCTAACACATTTTTAAGCAACGTGAAACACGTTTTCACTAGAGCAGCGAGAATGGATCCCCGCTCCGCGCTGTTTTTGGCCCTTTCTAGCGCAGAGCGCGGTGGGGGGTTGTAAATGCCTCTCTCTCGCGGGGAGCGCTGAAAGGGAAAGAGCGCTCTGGGAGCGCTCTTCTAGCGCTCCTTGAGCGCTCTTTCCCGGGTAATGAGTAGAGCTAGTCATTTATTTATTTCTTTTTCATTAATATTCTTTTCCTACTCTAATATCTTTTAAATCATTTATTTCTTTTCTCTATTTTTACATGATTTTAGATGGGAATATTGAGAAAAGTCACGAAATGGGTGAAAATCACGAATAGGTTCATCTGAAAGATCTCGTCGCGCTGATTCCAAATATATACTTTTCAGGACACAGCGTTGTGATTTCGTTGAGAAAAGCGATTGGGAGCGCGATGGGAGCGCGTTTAGCGCTCCCGTCGCGCTCTCTTGGCAGATTGCCAAAAAAGACGCGGGAGCGCTCTCTCTAGCGCTCCCCGCGCTTTGGCTGTAAACAAGCGGGAGCGGGGATCCATTTTCGCTACTCTAGTTTTCACCTGTTTTACCGAGTTTTTATGAAAAATCGAAAATTTTGATAAGTTCCAAAATGATTCGGATAGCGTGGGGGAGCACAAGGAAAGCGTTTTGCGATGTCGGAAACGTGTCTGAACGTGTTATAACACGTTTTAACATGAAAAATCGAACATTTCAAACTTTTGCGAAAGCACCGGAGAGCGAGGAGGACCACGGAGAAAGTGTTTCGCGATGTAAGAAAAGTTTTTAAACGTGCCCGGACGCGCTCTAAAATAAACTGTATCTTGCGTTTCCATTCAGAAATGCTCGTGAGGCTGAGAGCGATCGAAAAAAGTTGCCACAGAGCCACGAAGTGGCGTAGTTGCATCCTGAACTATGCATAGAGCGTATTACATTTATTAACCTCAACATATCCCGTTTAGTTGTAGTGCTGTATTTGTCATGAAAAATCAGCAATGGAAGCCAAAATATCGTACACATCGGTTATGTCTCCACAGAGATAATTCGGGAAAGGCTCATTTGGCGCCGAAATTCTCCAATTTCGAAGGAGACCGACAAATCTATATGGAATATGAACGTGAAAAGTGAGAACGATCTGACCGGTTTCCCTCGAAGTGGGAAGGCAGAGGAGAGATTTCACTCATCATTCTACCGGAGAAATGGCCTAGATGCCGCCCGTGCTCACACCATAAAGTTTTTTGTTTTGTTTTTCAACTGTCATCAAAAAATTGCCAATCTATTCACCACGATTATATGATTTTTAGAATCCTCATCAAAAACTGTATCAAAGGGGAGATTTGTGCGGAAAAAGGCGAGTGAACGAGTTTAAAAAAACTTTTTATATAACGTGTGTGGAATGATGGCCGATCGTGAGAGCGCAGAATATTAGTAGAGTTTGAAATGCAGATAAAAAATTGGATTAGCACTCTCCATTTCGAGCACTCTCTACACCGACCGATTGGTAAGAGATTGTGTGAAATAAAGAGTGCTAATTCAATTATTTACTTGAATTTCACACTCTAAATATTAGGGCGTATTAGGGCGTTGCACAACTGGAATGGCGAAAAGTCGGCTCCTTACTCTCTCAAGGGTCAGGGCTTGACAGGGCTCTAGGAATGTCACCTTTCAAAAGCTTTTCTTACATTGTTTTATTGGTCGAGGAAACGCCGATTAAAATTGGCCGAGCACTAATGAAAGAATTTCGATTTCACTTTCGCTAAGAGCGAAATAACATCTCTTGTCTGCCGGGCACTTTCGATTTCCCTTTTATTTTCGATTGATGAGCAAAAAAACGGAGTTATTGTCATTGATTTGTATTGAATAAAAACATTCAACAAAGATTGGCGTTGGCGGTAAAATTGGTAGCAATATTGATTGCGTAAGGTAACGTGCCCCAGAAGCCTGGACAGCGAGGGATAAGTAATCCTGTGCAGCAACCGGTATTGGCCCCGGCAGAGTAGTCGCTAGTCGACGTAACCTCCTCTTGATTCCGGTAGCAACTTTACCTTTTCTTACCTATTTTTATTGAATCACTGCTAAATAGTCAGCGTGAATAAAATTAGGATAAAAATAAAGCTTGCGTTGCGGCGTTGACTAGTTACTTTACTTTGAAGAAATTTCTGAAATGATAAATCTATTAACATGACTTGCAACGACTTACGAATTTGGCTGGAATGAAAGTCATATCAGAAACAACTCGTGACTTTGATTTCTAGACGTTGCATATTATCCATAACGAAACAAAGTAGAAACAAGAAGAAATTCTTTCACAGGTTCTTCAAAAAATCTTACACGAGAAGGACTTTAAATATACGCATGTTACTTAATTTCATTAAGCAACTAAAGAATCAATGCAAAATAAACGGTTTTAAAAATATTGAATCAGTAACACACATATTTTAAGCGCACGTTTTGCATGCTAAACGTCCTTCCACACTTCGCTGTGTACAATAGCCACGTTTCTGAAAACAATAGTTTGAATTACCCAGATGGTAACTAGGCGAAGGATCTATGAGAGCCCAGAAATGCTTTCGAGGCCAACCCGTTACTATGTTCCCATGATCTCCCTTTACACCACCCAGTTTTTCCTTTCACCGATCCTTGAAACGTGATCAATATACCAAGAATGGCTGTGACGCCGAGAGATCGTGTAAAATGCGGAGAGGAAATGTGCCTTCCTGACAGCAACAAAACATACGCTTTTTCGCTATATAAGGGAGCCTAATGTCCACTGTTCCATCATCCTCAACAGCGCCTTGCCCATCATGCAATCTGCCTTCGTCGCCTTTCTTCTCGTCTCGGTGGCCTCCGCCTGCGCCCCGAACTCTCCGAACGTTGGGGGAGGAGGTGCACCCGTTGGCATGGGAGGAGGAGGAGGAGGAGGAGGAGGAGGAGGCGTGAACCGTGTAAACCCGCCCGTTGCCAACCGTGAGTAACTTCTATCAATACGCAATTTTTTTAAGTGTATCATCCACTTGGTTTCACATCTCAGTGTAGGCTGTGACCTTATAATGTAATAGGCAAACTTGAATACAGAACATGACAACCTTCGGAAAATTGGAAAACGAAGAACGAAAACGGGTGTTTATTAACCGATTTCGCACAGAACATAACAGAATTTTTCAATAGTCGTTATTCACGCCACCAATTAATTCCCATTCGTCTCTTGATCTCATTTCGCACAGCAATGTAAAATAACTCGAAATACGATAAGCAATGTCACTATCTTTCAGCTTGCATGCCACTGACCGCGGAAACTGACGCTGTGATCAACGCTGGCGGCGTCCTTAATGGAATGAACGGCTGCCTTGTTGGGCAAGCTGCGCCATCGAACATGGACGTAACGTGCAACGGTGGACAAACCAGGCTCCATGTTCGCGACGCCGTGAGTACACATTGTTGTTGTTTTCGGATAACTACAAATTTGCGCACTTTTGTCCCAAATAATAATTAGTTTCGTAGCTAGACAAGCAATGAAAGGCGTAAGAGCAAGACAATGCGCAAATAGAAGTGAGTAAGCATACAAACCAGTAGTCCTTTTTATGGACGCACATAGTCAAAATATAATAAAAAGTAGAGTGCTACAATAGCAATCGTGTATACATCTAAACTGAATTTCAGAATGTGTTCACTGTGATCGGAGATCGCGCCAACCTCCAGTGCAGGAACGGCAACTGGGTCAACGCGGCAAACGGCAACGCTCCGATCTCGGACCAAGCCCTGGTCTGCTGTGCCAACACGCGTACGTAACTTTTTCAATACACAGATAATGAATACATTAAGATGCGATACTCAGGGTACCAAATACTCAGGGTACCGAAAGAGTTTGAGAGTATTCGCGCGTCGAAAGAGTGTGCAAAAATGAGAAACTTGAAAGTGTATCATACGCTTGGGTTTTACGATGTGATCTATGTAAATCTATTTAAACTTTAAGGAATTGTTGCGATTTTATTATGTATTATGCGGTTTGACTTCATACGGCGTTTGATTGCGTCACCAAATCAAATGACCGACCTGATTGCAGTGCATCAAAAATGTATGAAGGATGAAAATTGGTCCAGTTTGAACAATTCTCGCGCAGCTATAGAAAAAAGAGCACTCGGAAACATAGGACGATCAAGAATCATTCGTGTAACGAAAAAAGTCTAAGAGTTTGAAACACCCTCTCATTTTCGCACGCTCTATAACACTTTCAAACTCTGTGATTTCTCGACATATTAGTATTAGTGTATGTGTTTCTTCGAGAGTTCTACATTCCACACCCAAAATGAATTTACTCCGTATTGAGTGTATCCTATACTGAGATATGACACCTAGTGTATGATATACTTACAAAAATCTCTCGTTTTCGCACGCTCTCTCGACGCGCGAATACACTCAATATTGAGTATGGCATACACTACACACAGAGAAAACATACTAGGAATACGACATCAAGTTGGCAAGCCTACTAATATACAAGTAGGGCATACTAATATATAAGTAGGCGATTAGTAGGCCCTACTTATATATTAGTAGGCGTGCCAACTTGATGTCGTATTCCTAGTATGTTTTCTCTCTGTGTAGGTGCCTCATCTATATTCATTCTCTCTGCAGCGTGCATGCAACTGGTCGCGGCAGATGACGCAGCGATGGCGGCTGCCAATGGCCACGCGAACGGCTGCAATCAGGGGGAGACGACGACGACGGTCAGGGACGTGACGTGCACCGGTGGACAGGTCATGATCCAAGTGTTCAACCGCGGCACAGTAAGTTGCACTTGTTTATACTACAAAGTTGAACACTTTTGGCCCAAACAATTTATGGTTTCGTAAGCAAAACGCAGCAAATGGTGTGAGAGCATGACAAAACGAAAGAGACGCCGAGGCGTAGAAAGAGAGTAAACAAACACATCAACCAGTAGTCCTTTTCCTGATTGGATAATTTGCAAAATGTGATAAAAGGTAGAACGGTACAACATCTCTCGTGTACATGTATTACAATTTTAAATTGTTACGTTCGCGAAAGGGAATACTGGTTGCGTGTACTCCCTTTCTATACCTCGGTGTGTCTCTTACTTTGACATGCTCTTTCGCCAGCGGAATGCGCGGTAGATATACATAACTGCATTTAAGAACATGGCCGCAAGGATCGCGCCCAACCTCCTCGTGTGCCGGCCCGACGGCACCTGGGCAAATGGCCTCAACGTTGTCCCGAACGATTCCCTGGTCTGCTGCCACGCATAATCATCCAGCCCCGCCTCTCTCTCTCTCTCTCTCTCTCTCTCTCTCCCGAGTTCAAGCGTAGTATTTATGAGTAGCAGTGTTCATTGTATTTATTAAATGTGTGATAAAATATCCCCAACCAGTGAAGAGCTCAGTGTTATAAAACATTTTTTAAAAAAACCATTGATCATAAACCATTGTTTACAATCTTATGATTACAATGTCATTGATCTCCTGTCTATTGAAAGCAAACCGTATACTTACAGAGTTCTTTCTTCGATCGCATATCGTGTGAAGCCCTCGAGAAAGCCGATGGAAAAAAGTCTCGTCCCGACTGGAGAAAGGAACGCGAAACCAACAAAGAGACCTCCGAATGTGATAGGCACAGTTTCTTTCTTTCCTGTTTTATAATTTCTTGTTCATGTTTCGTGTGAGACTATCCATTGTTTTCCCCTAGTTTGACCATTTTCACTCCGTATCGGCTGCGTCCCCTTATTTGTAAATACATTTCCCGTGTATTCCCTATCTCCCATTGTTTCCGTATCGCCTACGGTAGCTTCCTTTCGCTCCTTTTTTTGTACGATTTTGTTTGTGGATAAAAATGTACCCAAGAATACTATGTTTCGCATTTGCACCAAGTGCTTACAATCGATGAACAGATCAATCTTTGCTGTCGGTTACGGTAACCGCCAGGGGAAGGGGCGCCAGCCAGCGAGCTACTGGCGGCGGCGCCAAATAAGAGACGAAGTATCTTACATGTAAGATACTTGGGCTCTTACTCTCCCTCTCTCCCCCGCTCTAGAAGTAAGATACTCGAGTATCTTAAATATAAGTTCCAACTCTCTTCATGTCGCCAAGTCTGGTACTGAGTATCTTATATTTAAGATACTTCGCGCTCTGTGCAGCAACGGCGTGATGATCCCGAATACTTCCCTGGTCTGCTGCCACAGATAATCATCCAGCACAGCCTCTCTTTCTCTCTCTCTCTCTCTCCCGAGTTCAAGCGTAGTATTTATGAGTAGCAGTGTTCATTGTATTTATTAAATGTGTGATAAAATATCCCCAACCAGTGAAGAGCTCAGTGAATTGGTTTATCACCCATAAAACTTCTATACTCCGACCAATTCTCCAACTTAATGTTTTAATCTGTTCTGGACATCAATACGAAACTTTTGAAACTAAGTATGGGATGATTACGCATGAGGATAGTTTTTGAGAACTGTTAAACACGAAAATCACGAAAACTCGCAGGCTCTTCATGAAGAGTCGTTTATAAACCTGAAGAACGTAGCTCTTTTCCCAAGATCAATAGTGATAAAAATTCCTAATAAGATTCTAGAATGATTGGAATCAGTTCTTCACATGTTTTCATACCTCATTTGCATACTACAACTATTTTACGCGAGACAAAATTTGCATAATTGCTCTTCATTTGGCATCCCTAGTTAGGATACGTCATAATTGCGTTCGATGATGGGGGCACACAGACTCGCGCAATTATTGCACGGCGTCGTCTGATAAGAGAAGATGAGAATCTAGAAGATTCCGGCAGAGAGTGAACTTTGAGAGAGGGAAAAAGTAGGGGAAATTGAGAGGGGAATATTATAGAGCTCCTACACAGAGAATGAAAACACTAAGATGCGATACCCAGTGATACATTGAATATTGAGTGTGTTGGCGCGTCGAGAATTCATTTCGATTTGTTCCCTCATGCACCCATTGCCGATGACCTGTTATTTTGTCATTTGGAGAGACATTCTACGAATTCGAACGGTCAAGAGATGGTGGGAAGCGAAAAAAATAGAGTTGTGTGGAGAGTATTTAGAATTTCCCTGAATTTGACCAAATTAATGAAATTACTTTATGAGAGGAATCGCGAGAAAATCGAGCATATCCGGGATAGCGGGGACGTAGAAATTTTATGATTCTCAATTTGGCTGAAAATATGGCCTAAGGTATTTCGAACCTTCCTCTATCGAATGGCGTTTTCAGAATTTCGATAAAAAATTTCGCAATCGCGTGAAACACAAACAAACCTGGTGACTCAGCGGAAAAAAATAGAGAGTGGCATGTTTGAAAAATCACAACATGCAGCAAAATGATGATAGCGACTCGTTCTTTTTTAGGTTAGATAGGGAATCACCCCGACTACAAACTACAACTATTGAACTCATTCCTGGCTGATGCACCGGTGCGGGGCGGTCGGTTTTGTAAAAATTTAATTATTTTTCTTAAAACTAAAAATGCAATGGGTTTTGTTGCTTTTTATTATAGTCACTGTGTGTACTATTTAAAACCAAGAAATGGGCCAAATCCGTACAGAACTTTTAAAGACGCCCACCATTTCATGCGACAAGACAATGACATCTCATGGTCAAATTGTTGGAGTCATCCAAGTTAGTGATGAAAATGATCGTAAATGAGCTAAAAACAATATTCCTATTAGTTTTGAGACGATTCTTTTTCGAGATTTTTTAAGAAAAAAATTTCAAAAAATTTCGAACGAAAATTTTTTTTCATCAAAGATGCGATTCAATTAAGCGCTAGTGTGTCAAATCTTTATACATATAATAAATTTTGATAGATCGACATTGATTTACTCGTATTTCAATGTTTGTTGAGCTTTAAATGGGTTATTTCTGTCTACATATTCAGTAATCGAGATCGACATTTTAAATTGGCCCTATTCTGACGCTACATGGTAAGGAGTTTCCTCATAATGCCTCAAACATTTTCCTTTTTGAAAGTGAATGGCTATCTAGTCGTACAAAATAACTACGGCGCTTAGAAAACCGTACATGCGCAAAATCCCGCACGCTCTGCTTCTCTACCACTCTCTCACTTCCGCGCACTCTCTCGCCAGTTTCTGCGCCCGAGCCGGGCATAAATCTTTTGCCATAGCTTGGTGTAAATCAAACGAAGTAAATCGTCCAGAAAAATAAGCGTTCGGACTTTGAGAAGTACCGGCAAAAGATTTATGCCCGGCTCGGGCGCAGAAACTGGCGAGAGAGTGCGCGGAAGTGAGAGAGTGGTAGAGAAGCAGAGCGTGCGGGATTTTGCGCATGTACGGTTTTCTAAGCGCCGTAGTTATTTTGTACGACTAGATAGCCATTCACTTTCAAAAAGGAAAATGTTTGAGGCATTATGAGGAAACTCCTTACCAAGTAGCGTCAGAATAGGGCCAATTTAAAATGTCGATCTCGATTACTGAATATGTAGACAGAAATAACCCATTTAAAGCTCAACAAACATTGAAATACGAGTAAATCAATGTCGATCTATCAAAATTTATTATATGTATAAAGATTTGACACACTAGCGCTTAATTGAATCGCATCTTTGATGAAAAAAAATTTTCGTTCGAAATTTTTTGAAATTTTTTTCTTAAAAAATCTCGAAAAAGAATCGTCTCAAAACTAATAGGAGTATTGTTTTTAGCTCATTTACGATCATTTTCATCACTAACTTGGATGATTCCAACAATTTGACCATGAGATGTCATTGTCTTGTCGCATGAAATGGTGGGCGTCTTTAAAAGTTCTGTACGGATTTGGCCCATTTCTTGGTTTTAAATAGTACACACAGTGACTATAATAAAAAGCAATAAAACCCATTGCTTTTTTAGTTTTAAGAAAATTAATCAAATTTTTACAAAACCGACCGCCCGGGGTGATTCCCTATCTAACCTAAAAAAGAACGAGTCGCTATCATCATTTTGCTGCATGTTATGATTTTTTAAACATGCCACTCTCTATTTTTTTCCGCTGAGTCACCAGGTTTGTTTGTGTTTCACGCGATTGCGAAATTTTTTATCGAAATTCTGAAAACGCCATTCGATAGAGGAAGGTTCGAAATACCTTAGGCCATATTTTCAGCCAAATTGAGAATCATAAAATTTCTACGTCCCCGCTATCCCGGATATGCTCGATTTTCTCGCGATTCCTCTCATAAAGTAATTTCATTAATTTGGTCAAATTCAGGGAAATTCTAAATACTCTCCACACAACTCTATTTTTTTCGCTTCCCACCATCTCTTGACCGTTCGAATTCGTAGAATGTCTCTCCAAATGACAAAATAACAGGTCATCGGCAATGGGTGCATGAGGGAACAAATCGAAATGAATTCATTTTAAAATTAGCAAACAATATCGTGAATATGTCGTGAACGTGAAAAGTGAGAACGATTTGAGCGGTTTCCCTCGAAATGGGGAGGGAGAGCATAGACTTCCCTCATCATTCTTCAGGTGAAATGGCCTAGATGCCGCCCGTATTCACACCATACAGATTGGGGGAGGTAGATTAGATTGTTTACCTGAAACCCTCACTTTTGTGTTCTTCCTTGGCGATGAGCGGTACATTTCAACCGCTCCGAATCAACAAAATGAGAGCGACTGAGGGTATATAGTGGGGTTTCAGGTAACATAAAATCTATTTCCAAAATACATTTCATCTGATTACGTTGATCCCTCCGCTAAAAATGATCAATCAGGCAAAATTTCACAAAACCAGGAACCCTAAAATTCGGAAAAATAATTGGATTAGCACTCTTCAATTCGAACACTCTCTAAACCGGACGATTGGGGAGAGAAAGTGTGTGAAATGAAGATATCTAATCCAATTAATTTCAAACTCTGAAAATTAGGGAGTTGAACGACTGGAATATAGAGTGCGCGAAGTGAGACGGCCCGATAACTTTTTGCACCGACAATTTGGAATGAGTGGGAGCATTACCCGTGCACTTTTCTCCTCCGGCTCATGATCAGAGCCAGGGCTGTGCGGCAAGGCCCTTGCCGGTTGCCGAAGTTGCCGAAATTGCCGGACTTTCATTGCCGAAATTTCTTGCCGGCAACGGCAACTAATTTTGGACGGCAACGGCAATCAAATATTCTGAAATAAAATATATAGAAATGAAAAAAATATATAAAAATGGAACAAGATGAAATATTGCATTGGTTATCTGAATTTATCGTTTCGAACGGTTCGAAGAAATAATCAAAGTGCTGTCACCACTGCTAATTTTGTTGTGATTTGTTGATAAAATTCGAGGCTAATATTATCAAAAAACAACGTGATATAGTCGTTTTTATACGATTTTGAGCATTGCCGAAACTTGCCGAAATTGCCGGCAATTGAAGACTTTTGATTTCGGCAGTTGCCGGCAATTGCCGATTGCCGAAAAAAGCCCTTGCCGCAACACCCCTGATCAGAGCTCTTATCAACTTATTTGTCTTAGTGATCTTGAATATTCCCGGCATATTTATATTTATGATATTTACAAATACATATTTATGATATTTACAACAGTCTCAGGAAGTGGTCTCCCACTCATTATGGAATCTTCGCGAGCATAAAATACTCGTTGAGGTCGTTTATTTCTTCTTTTCCATTTTCAAAATCGATAATTGATATCAGAATAATCAATCTAAACTATAAGGGGGCCGCCAAATCATCAATACTGGAGAATCTCTTCTCAAAAGAATACAGTGGCGATAAATTTTTATGATACTGCAAGAGTGCAAAATCGAGCCTAGCAGATTGCGCTTACCTCCTATTAAGCTAAAAACTTGATAGAATTGTAATCTACAAAGTTTGGTTGTCATTAATATAGTTTCAAATGAGCCGTAGTTGAGAAGTACACGGGTAATCGAGATGAAGTACATGGGCCAGATCATTTTGCGCAAAATGAGAGATGGCCCAGTCTATTACCCGATTACCCGACCCGAATAAGTCACTTTACTGGAATGGCGGGATCTCGGCTCCACACTATAATAAGGGGCGGGGCTCTGCAGGGATCTAGGAAAGTCACCTTTCAAAATCATTTCGTACATTGTTTTATTGGTCAAGGAAACTCCGATTAGAATCGGCCGAGCACTTTGGAAAGATCTTGGATTTAACTTCCGCGAAGAGCGAAATAAAATCCTTTGTCTGCCGCTCACTTTCGATTTCCCTTTTACTTTTTCTGAATGCTGAGAAATAAGTTTTCTATTGAATCTCTAGTAAATAGACAACGTAAAATATATTGTGACCTAAATTAGGCCAGCGTTGCGAAGTTATCTAAACACTTTTATCTAATTACTTACTTCCCTAACGAGTAATCTGTTAACATGACCTGTAAGGAGTTAGGAATACGGCTAGAAAGGAAGCCTGAAGCCTTATGAGTTCTAGATGTTACATGTTAAAAAAAAAAAAAAAAAAAAAAAAAAAAAAAACAACGGAAACACTCCGTTGAACATGCACGACGTCTGCTGCGCCACCACGCGTACGTTACTTCTGTCTATACACAGATAATGAATACATTAAGATGGCATACCCGGGGTACCAGACACTGTATTTAGAGAGTATTCGCGCGTCGAAAGAGTTTGCTAGTTACTTGTAAGTGTATTTTGGTATTACAACGCAGTGTAGGCTGTGACTACGAGAGTTCGTGCAGCGACGCAAAAAAGGAGTTATCGAAAACATAGGAAAAACTAATCATTTTCATTTTAGCGTGCACTCCTCTGGGCGTGGCGACAAATGCCCAGGTGATCGCTCTAAATAGTCCAATAGCCGCCTGTGCACGGGCTCAGACCACGCCGACGGTCAACGGTGTGACGTGCACCGGCGGACAGAGGAACGTCTTCGTTTACGACGCCGTTGCTGTAAGTTACTCTTTATTACAAACATATACAATTTTGTCCTGAAACGCACCAATGAAAGGCGTGCGATAATGACAAAGCGCCGAGGTTTCCACAACGAGCAAACGTGCAAGTGCACGCCAATAGTCCTTTTAATGCATCATTTTCAAAGTGCTATAAAAAGCGAGAGTGGTGCAACATCAATCGTGTATAGGCCAACACTGCATTTGAGATGATGGCCACCATGATCCCGGTCGCTGACCTCCAGTGCATGAACGGCAACTTTGTAAACACGGGAGCGGCCAACGCGATGATCCCGTCAGCGCGCTTACTCTGCTGCGTTTAATCTCTCTCTCCCGAGTTCAAGCGTAGTATTTATGAGTAGCATTGTTCATTGTATTGATCAAATGTGTGATAAAAATATGTCCAGTCTGTATTTTCGCTGTATTTTCGAGTCATTTGATTAATCAGGGTTAATCGTATTCACAGACCAGCGCAATTATTGCACGGTGTCTGAAAAGACAACATGAGATTCTAGAAGATTCCGGCAGACGGAGAACTTTGAGAGAGTAGGAGAAATTGAGAGGGGAATTGTATAGAGCTCCTGTAAGATGGAGGCACTTGTAAGAGAGATCAGTTATCACTGAAGCTCCTACAAAGAGAATGAAAGTATTCGCGTGTCGAGAGAGTGTGCGAATCGAGAGATATACCATATGCTAGGTGTCATATCTCAGTATAGGATACACTCGATAATAAGTATATTCATTCTTATCACTGAAGCTCCTACACAGAGAATGAATACACTAAGTTGAGGTGGAATAACTATTTTGCAATTCTCCGTTGAAACTTACTTTACTGCCGAGTGAGCTCAAAGAACAATATTATTGCAAGATAGAAAATGATTAGTTCTGAAACCGGGACTAGAACTGTGTGCCTCACTTTACATGACTCCTAATATCCAGAGTGGGATGAAATATGCGAGACGATTCGGCTCCGCGCGATAGCGCAATAGATATCGATGATAACTCGGAATGTTGTTTGTTTTGGCTTAGTGAGTAGTGTGCAATATTGTCGTACTGTCTCTCACTGACCATGAAGTCTCTTCTGCTCCTGTGTCTCTTCACCTTCCTCTACATCGCCGAGGCTCAACACTCAACTGACCCCCTGACGGAGGCGGAGTTCAACTACCTCAAGTGCGTGCGTGATTGCGAGCGGTGGGGAATGAGGGGAGACACCTGCACCATGAAATGCAGATATCAAAAGAAGCGCGCGGTCGTGGATTTGGCTGCTTCAGAGGCGTTGGAAAGTGTTGAAGAATCGAGCAGAACCAGGAGAAACGCCGAACAGAACGCTCGTGAGGTCGTCTTTAGTAACTGCGTGCGTCAGCGTAACTGTGCTGCACCTCAGCCGATTAGTCATCCCAGAAGTTGCCACCAGGCTTGCCAAGACGAGGCTGACAGTTTCTCCGGATATGGCAAACGTTCCGTCGGAGAGGAGTCTGCTGAGAACAATTTCCCTTCCAAGGTTTCCCTTCCAGGCCGCCGATTCTAATGATTCTAATGATGACACGTCTTTACAAAGTCAATCTCAGTTTATTGAATACACAGGCAAATGATATAGAGTGATTCAGACGTGTTTGTGGTCGCACGTGCCTTTATTGGCGCAGCTCTTGCAGCAGAATCCTTCCATGTGCGAACAGCCACACAAGTCGTATTCGGCTACCTGCGGGCAATCTCCCTTAGGCCAGAATTGGGGCGTTTCGTCCGAGCAGTTGTCCGCAGCGCATGCTTGGTTCGGGAGAAACTTTGGGAGCACAAGTTCCAGTGGGGTGGCGAGGGGTGGTTCTGGAAGTCGAAATTGTAAAATATCGGCACTTTACCATCTTTTGTTTACGTTTCTTTTCAGAAAAACGACGATCACTATTATGGCATGATACGATCAAACAAAATGTCAAAATAAAACTTCATTTGTTTTCCGAGACGAGAGGGCACACAAATCCAGAGTGTCGCCAATGTTGCTGTTTGGTAAATAACGGGTGTGTTTTTTTGTGTGTGTGTTTTTTTGTGTGATCGTATCATTGTATAAATGTAATACTCTTATAAATCGCTCCAAAATAGTTCTTTCTCCCCGAACCTTTTGCATATGATAACTGATCAGAAATCCTTTCAAAATTAAAAAAAAATGCACTAATTTCATGGCCAAGTCGATAGCGCGCCAGACTTTCAATCCGAGACCCCCAGGTTCGCCCCCGCCTTTTGCCGCATTTTTCGCAAGTGTCCGAAGGCGCCCTAACACATTTTTAAGCAACGTGAAACACGTTTTCACTAGAGCAGCGAGAATGGATCCCCGCTCCGCGCTGTTTTTGGCCCTTTCTAGCGCAGAGCGCGGTGGGGGGTTGTAAATGCCTCTCTCTCGCGGGGAGCGCTGAAAGGGAAAGAGCGCTCTGGGAGCGCTCTTCTAGCGCTCCTTGAGCGCTCTTTCCCGGGTAATGAGTAGAGCTAGTCATTTATTTATTTCTTTTTCATTAATATTCTTTTCCTACTCTAATATCTTTTAAATCATTTATTTCTTTTCTCTATTTTTACATGATTTTAGATGGGAATATTGAGAAAAGTCACGAAATGGGTGAAAATCACGAATAGGTTCATCTGAAAGATCTCGTCGCGCTGATTCCAAATATATACTTTTCAGGACACAGCGTTGTGATTTCGTTGAGAAAAGCGATTGGGAGCGCGATGGGAGCGCGTTTAGCGCTCCCGTCGCGCTCTCTTGGCAGATTGCCAAAAAAGACGCGGGAGCGCTCTCTCTAGCGCTCCCCGCGCTTTGGCTGTAAACAAGCGGGAGCGGGGATCCATTTTCGCTACTCTAGTTTTCACCTGTTTTACCGAGTTTTTATGAAAAATCGAAAATTTTGATAAGTTCCAAAATGATTCGGATAGCGTGGGGGAGCACAAGGAAAGCGTTTTGCGATGTCGGAAACGTGTCTGAACGTGTTATAACACGTTTTAACATGAAAAATCGAACATTTCAAACTTTTGCGAAAGCACCGGAGAGCGAGGAGGACCACGGAGAAAGTGTTTCGCGATGTAAGAAAAGTTTTTAAACGTGCCCGGACGCGCTCTAAAATAAACTGTATCTTGCGTTTCCATTCAGAAATGCTCGTGAGGCTGAGAGCGATCGAAAAAAGTTGCCACAGAGCCACGAAGTGGCGTAGTTGCATCCTGAACTATGCATAGAGCGTATTACATTTATTAACCTCAACATATCCCGTTTAGTTGTAGTGCTGTATTTGTCATGAAAAATCAGCAATGGAAGCCAAAATATCGTACACATCGGTTATGTCTCCACAGAGATAATTCGGGAAAGGCTCATTTGGCGCCGAAATTCTCCAATTTCGAAGGAGACCGACAAATCTATATGGAATATGAACGTGAAAAGTGAGAACGATCTGACCGGTTTCCCTCGAAGTGGGAAGGCAGAGGAGAGATTTCACTCATCATTCTACCGGAGAAATGGCCTAGATGCCGCCCGTGCTCACACCATAAAGTTTTTTGTTTTGTTTTTCAACTGTCATCAAAAAATTGCCAATCTATTCACCACGATTATATGATTTTTAGAATCCTCATCAAAAACTGTATCAAAGGGGAGATTTGTGCGGAAAAAGGCGAGTGAACGAGTTTAAAAAAACTTTTTATATAACGTGTGTGGAATGATGGCCGATCGTGAGAGCGCAGAATATTAGTAGAGTTTGAAATGCAGATAAAAAATTGGATTAGCACTCTCCATTTCGAGCACTCTCTACACCGACCGATTGGTAAGAGATTGTGTGAAATAAAGAGTGCTAATTCAATTATTTACTTGAATTTCACACTCTAAATATTAGGGCGTATTAGGGCGTTGCACAACTGGAATGGCGAAAAGTCGGCTCCTTACTCTCTCAAGGGTCAGGGCTTGACAGGGCTCTAGGAATGTCACCTTTCAAAAGCTTTTCTTACATTGTTTTATTGGTCGAGGAAACGCCGATTAAAATTGGCCGAGCACTAATGAAAGAATTTCGATTTCACTTTCGCTAAGAGCGAAATAACATCTCTTGTCTGCCGGGCACTTTCGATTTCCCTTTTATTTTCGATTGATGAGCAAAAAAACGGAGTTATTGTCATTGATTTGTATTGAATAAAAACATTCAACAAAGATTGGCGTTGGCGGTAAAATTGGTAGCAATATTGATTGCGTAAGGTAACGTGCCCCAGAAGCCTGGACAGCGAGGGATAAGTAATCCTGTGCAGCAACCGGTATTGGCCCCGGCAGAGTAGTCGCTAGTCGACGTAACCTCCTCTTGATTCCGGTAGCAACTTTACCTTTTCTTACCTATTTTTATTGAATCACTGCTAAATAGTCAGCGTGAATAAAATTAGGATAAAAATAAAGCTTGCGTTGCGGCGTTGACTAGTTACTTTACTTTGAAGAAATTTCTGAAATGATAAATCTATTAACATGACTTGCAACGACTTACGAATTTGGCTGGAATGAAAGTCATATCAGAAACAACTCGTGACTTTGATTTCTAGACGTTGCATATTATCCATAACGAAACAAAGTAGAAACAAGAAGAAATTCTTTCACAGGTTCTTCAAAAAATCTTACACGAGAAGGACTTTAAATATACGCATGTTACTTAATTTCATTAAGCAACTAAAGAATCAATGCAAAATAAACGGTTTTAAAAATATTGAATCAGTAACACACATATTTTAAGCGCACGTTTTGCATGCTAAACGTCCTTCCACACTTCGCTGTGTACAATAGCCACGTTTCTGAAAACAATAGTTTGAATTACCCAGATGGTAACTAGGCGAAGGATCTATGAGAGCCCAGAAATGCTTTCGAGGCCAACCCGTTACTATGTTCCCATGATCTCCCTTTACACCACCCAGTTTTTCCTTTCACCGATCCTTGAAACGTGATCAATATACCAAGAATGGCTGTGACGCCGAGAGATCGTGTAAAATGCGGAGAGGAAATGTGCCTTCCTGACAGCAACAAAACATACGCTTTTTCGCTATATAAGGGAGCCTAATGTCCACTGTTCCATCATCCTCAACAGCGCCTTGCCCATCATGCAATCTGCCTTCGTCGCCTTTCTTCTCGTCTCGGTGGCCTCCGCCTGCGCCCCGAACTCTCCGAACGTTGGGGGAGGAGGTGCACCCGTTGGCATGGGAGGAGGAGGAGGAGGAGGAGGAGGAGGCGTGAACCGTGTAAACCCGCCCGTTGCCAACCGTGAGTAACTTCTATCAATACGCAATTTTTTTAAGTGTATCATCCACTTGGTTTCACATCTCAGTGTAGGCTGTGACCTTATAATGTAATAGGCAAACTTGAATACAGAACATGACAACCTTCGGAAAATTGGAAAACGAAGAACGAAAACGGGTGTTTATTAACCGATTTCGCACAGAACATAACAGAATTTTTCAATAGTCGTTATTCACGCCACCAATTAATTCCCATTCGTCTCTTGATCTCATTTCGCACAGCAATGTAAAATAACTCGAAATACGATAAGCAATGTCACTATCTTTCAGCTTGCATGCCACTGACCGCGGAAACTGACGCTGTGATCAACGCTGGCGGCGTCCTTAATGGAATGAACGGCTGCCTTGTTGGGCAAGCTGCGCCATCGAACATGGACGTAACGTGCAACGGTGGACAAACCAGGCTCCATGTTCGCGACGCCGTGAGTACACATTGTTGTTGTTTTCGGATAACTACAAATTTGCGCACTTTTGTCCCAAATAATAATTAGTTTCGTAGCTAGACAAGCAATGAAAGGCGTAAGAGCAAGACAATGCGCAAATAGAAGTGAGTAAGCATACAAACCAGTAGTCCTTTTTATGGACGCACATAGTCAAAATATAATAAAAAGTAGAGTGCTACAATAGCAATCGTGTATACATCTAAACTGAATTTCAGAATGTGTTCACTGTGATCGGAGATCGCGCCAACCTCCAGTGCAGGAACGGCAACTGGGTCAACGCGGCAAACGGCAACGCTCCGATCTCGGACCAAGCCCTGGTCTGCTGTGCCAACACGCGTACGTAACTTTTTCAATACACAGATAATGAATACATTAAGATGCGATACTCAGGGTACCAAATACTCAGGGTACCGAAAGAGTTTGAGAGTATTCGCGCGTCGAAAGAGTGTGCAAAAATGAGAAACTTGAAAGTGTATCATACGCTTGGGTTTTACGATGTGATCTATGTAAATCTATTTAAACTTTAAGGAATTGTTGCGATTTTATTATGTATTATGCGGTTTGACTTCATACGGCGTTTGATTGCGTCACCAAATCAAATGACCGACCTGATTGCAGTGCATCAAAAATGTATGAAGGATGAAAATTGGTCCAGTTTGAACAATTCTCGCGCAGCTATAGAAAAAAGAGCACTCGGAAACATAGGACGATCAAGAATCATTCGTGTAACGAAAAAAGTCTAAGAGATTGAAACACCCTCTCATTTTCGCACGCTCTATAACACTTTCAAACTCTGTGATTTCTCGACATATTAGTATTAGTGTATGTGTTTCTTCGAGAGTTCTACATTCCACACCCAAAATGAATTTACTCCGTATTGAGTGTATCCTATACTGAGATATGACACCTAGTGTATGATATACTTACAAAAATCTCTCGTTTTCGCACGCTCTCTCGACGCGCGAATACACTCAATATTGAGTATGGCATACACTACACACAGAGAAAACATACTAGGAATACGACATCAAGTTGGCAAGCCTACTAATATACAAGTAGGGCATACTAATATATAAGTAGGCGATTAGTAGGCCCTACTTATATATTAGTAGGCGTGCCAACTTGATGTCGTATTCCTAGTATGTTTTCTCTCTGTGTAGGTGCCTCATCTATATTCATTCTCTCTGCAGCGTGCATGCAACTGGTCGCGGCAGATGACGCAGCGATGGCGGCTGCCAATGGCCACGCGAACGGCTGCAATCAGGGGGAGACGACGACGACGGTCAGGGACGTGACGTGCACCGGTGGACAGGTCATGATCCAAGTGTTCAACCGCGGCACAGTAAGTTGCACTTGTTTATACTACAAAGTTGAACACTTTTGGCCCAAACAATTTATGGTTTCGTAAGCAAAACGCAGCAAATGGTGTGAGAGCATGACAAAACGAAAGAGACGCCGAGGCGTAGAAAGAGAGTAAACAAACACATCAACCAGTAGTCCTTTTCCTGATTGGATAATTTGCAAAATGTGATAAAAGGTAGAACGGTACAACATCTCTCGTGTACATGTATTACAATTTTAAATTGTTACGTTCGCGAAAGGGAATACTGGTTGCGTGTACTCCCTTTCTATACCTCGGTGTGTCTCTTACTTTGACATGCTCTTTCGCCAGCGGAATGCGCGGTAGATATACATAACTGCATTTAAGAACATGGCCGCAAGGATCGCGCCCAACCTCCTCGTGTGCCGGCCCGACGGCACCTGGGCAAATGGCCTCAACGTTGTCCCGAACGATTCCCTGGTCTGCTGCCACGCATAATCATCCAGCCCCGCCTCTCTCTCTCTCTCTCTCTCTCTCTCTCTCTCTCTCCCGAGTTCAAGCGTAGTATTTATGAGTAGCAGTGTTCATTGTATTTATTAAATGTGTGATAAAATATCCCCAACCAGTGAAGAGCTCAGTGTTATAAAACATTTTTTAAAAAAACCATTGATCATAAACCATTGTTTACAATCTTATGATTACAATGTCATTGATCTCCTGTCTATTGAAAGCAAACCGTATACTTACAGAGTTCTTTCTTCGATCGCATATCGTGTGAAGCCCTCGAGAAAGCCGATGGAAAAAAGTCTCGTCCCGACTGGAGAAAGGAACGCGAAACCAACAAAGAGACCTCCGAATGTGATAGGCACAGTTTCTTTCTTTCCTGTTTTATAATTTCTTGTTCATGTTTCGTGTGAGACTATCCATTGTTTTCCCCTAGTTTGACCATTTTCACTCCGTATCGGCTGCGTCCCCTTATTTGTAAATACATTTCCCGTGTATTCCCTATCTCCCATTGTTTCCGTATCGCCTACGGTAGCTTCCTTTCGCTCCTTTTTTTGTACGATTTTGTTTGTGGATAAAAATGTACCCAAGAATACTATGTTTCGCATTTGCACCAAGTGCTTACAATCGATGAACAGATCAATCTTTGCTGTCGGTTACGGTAACCGCCAGGGGAAGGGGCGCCAGCCAGCGAGCTACTGGCGGCGGCGCCAAATAAGAGACGAAGTATCTTACATGTAAGATACTTGGGCTCTTACTCTCCCTCTCTCCCCCGCTCTAGAAGTAAGATACTCGAGTATCTTAAATATAAGTTCCAACTCTCTTCATGTCGCCAAGTCTGGTACTGAGTATCTTATATTTAAGATACTTCGCGCTCTGTGCAGCAACGGCGTGATGATCCCGAATACTTCCCTGGTCTGCTGCCACAGATAATCATCCAGCACAGCCTCTCTTTCTCTCTCTCTCTCTCTCTCCCGAGTTCAAGCGTAGTATTTATGAGTAGCAGTGTTCATTGTATTTATTAAATGTGTGATAAAATATCCCCAACCAGTGAAGAGCTCAGTGAATTGGTTTATCACCCATAAAACTTCTATACTCCGACCAATTCTCCAACTTAATGTTTTAATCTGTTCTGGACATCAATACGAAACTTTTGAAACTAAGTATGGGATGATTACGCATGAGGATAGTTTTTGAGAACTGTTAAACACGAAAATCACGAAAACTCGCAGGCTCTTCATGAAGAGTCGTTTATAAACCTGAAGAACGTAGCTCTTTTCCCAAGATCAATAGTGATAAAAATTCCTAATAAGATTCTAGAATGATTGGAATCAGTTCTTCACATGTTTTCATACCTCATTTGCATACTACAACTATTTTACGCGAGACAAAATTTGCATAATTGCTCTTCATTTGGCATCCCTAGTTAGGATACGTCATAATTGCGTTCGATGATGGGGGCACACAGACTCGCGCAATTATTGCACGGCGTCGTCTGATAAGAGAAGATGAGAATCTAGAAGATTCCGGCAGAGAGTGAACTTTGAGAGAGGGAAAAAGTAGGGGAAATTGAGAGGGGAATATTATAGAGCTCCTACACAGAGAATGAAAACACTAAGATGCGATACCCAGTGATACATTGAATATTGAGTGTGTTGGCGCGTCGAGAATTCATTTCGATTTGTTCCCTCATGCACCCATTGCCGATGACCTGTTATTTTGTCATTTGGAGAGACATTCTACGAATTCGAACGGTCAAGAGATGGTGGGAAGCGAAAAAAATAGAGTTGTGTGGAGAGTATTTAGAATTTCCCTGAATTTGACCAAATTAATGAAATTACTTTATGAGAGGAATCGCGAGAAAATCGAGCATATCCGGGATAGCGGGGACGTAGAAATTTTATGATTCTCAATTTGGCTGAAAATATGGCCTAAGGTATTTCGAACCTTCCTCTATCGAATGGCGTTTTCAGAATTTCGATAAAAAATTTCGCAATCGCGTGAAACACAAACAAACCTGGTGACTCAGCGGAAAAAAATAGAGAGTGGCATGTTTGAAAAATCACAACATGCAGCAAAATGATGATAGCGACTCGTTCTTTTTTAGGTTAGATAGGGAATCACCCCGACTACAAACTACAACTATTGAACTCATTCCTGGCTGATGCACCGGTGCGGGGCGGTCGGTTTTGTAAAAATTTAATTATTTTTCTTAAAACTAAAAATGCAATGGGTTTTGTTGCTTTTTATTATAGTCACTGTGTGTACTATTTAAAACCAAGAAATGGGCCAAATCCGTACAGAACTTTTAAAGACGCCCACCATTTCATGCGACAAGACAATGACATCTCATGGTCAAATTGTTGGAGTCATCCAAGTTAGTGATGAAAATGATCGTAAATGAGCTAAAAACAATATTCCTATTAGTTTTGAGACGATTCTTTTTCGAGATTTTTTAAGAAAAAAATTTCAAAAAATTTCGAACGAAAATTTTTTTTCATCAAAGATGCGATTCAATTAAGCGCTAGTGTGTCAAATCTTTATACATATAATAAATTTTGATAGATCGACATTGATTTACTCGTATTTCAATGTTTGTTGAGCTTTAAATGGGTTATTTCTGTCTACATATTCAGTAATCGAGATCGACATTTTAAATTGGCCCTATTCTGACGCTACATGGTAAGGAGTTTCCTCATAATGCCTCAAACATTTTCCTTTTTGAAAGTGAATGGCTATCTAGTCGTACAAAATAACTACGGCGCTTAGAAAACCGTACATGCGCAAAATCCCGCACGCTCTGCTTCTCTACCACTCTCTCACTTCCGCGCACTCTCTCGCCAGTTTCTGCGCCCGAGCCGGGCATAAATCTTTTGCCATAGCTTGGTGTAAATCAAACGAAGTAAATCGTCCAGAAAAATAAGCGTTCGGACTTTGAGAAGTACCGGCAAAAGATTTATGCCCGGCTCGGGCGCAGAAACTGGCGAGAGAGTGCGCGGAAGTGAGAGAGTGGTAGAGAAGCAGAGCGTGCGGGATTTTGCGCATGTACGGTTTTCTAAGCGCCGTAGTTATTTTGTACGACTAGATAGCCATTCACTTTCAAAAAGGAAAATGTTTGAGGCATTATGAGGAAACTCCTTACCAAGTAGCGTCAGAATAGGGCCAATTTAAAATGTCGATCTCGATTACTGAATATGTAGACAGAAATAACCCATTTAAAGCTCAACAAACATTGAAATACGAGTAAATCAATGTCGATCTATCAAAATTTATTATATGTATAAAGATTTGACACACTAGCGCTTAATTGAATCGCATCTTTGATGAAAAAAAATTTTCGTTCGAAATTTTTTGAAATTTTTTTCTTAAAAAATCTCGAAAAAGAATCGTCTCAAAACTAATAGGAGTATTGTTTTTAGCTCATTTACGATCATTTTCATCACTAACTTGGATGATTCCAACAATTTGACCATGAGATGTCATTGTCTTGTCGCATGAAATGGTGGGCGTCTTTAAAAGTTCTGTACGGATTTGGCCCATTTCTTGGTTTTAAATAGTACACACAGTGACTATAATAAAAAGCAATAAAACCCATTGCTTTTTTAGTTTTAAGAAAATTAATCAAATTTTTACAAAAGTGACAGCTCCGCACCGGTGCATCAGCCAGGAATGAGTTCAATAGTTGTTGTTTGTAGTCGGGGTGATTCCCTATCTAACCTAAAAAAGAACGAGTCGCTATCATCATTTTGCTGCATGTTATGATTTTTTAAACATGCCACTCTCTATTTTTTTCCGCTGAGTCACCAGGTTTGTTTGTGTTTCACGCGATTGCGAAATTTTTTATCGAAATTCTGAAAACGCCATTCGATAGAGGAAGGTTCGAAATACCTTAGGCCATATTTTCAGCCAAATTGAGAATCATAAAATTTCTACGTCCCCGCTATCCCGGATATGCTCGATTTTCTCGCGATTCCTCTCATAAAGTAATTTCATTAATTTGGTCAAATTCAGGGAAATTCTAAATACTCTCCACACAACTCTATTTTTTTCGCTTCCCACCATCTCTTGACCGTTCGAATTCGTAGAATGTCTCTCCAAATGACAAAATAACAGGTCATCGGCAATGGGTGCATGAGGGAACAAATCGAAATGAATTCATTTTAAAATTAGCAAACAATATCGTGAATATGTCGTGAACGTGAAAAGTGAGAACGATTTGAGCGGTTTCCCTCGAAATGGGGAGGGAGAGCATAGACTTCCCTCATCATTCTTCAGGTGAAATGGCCTAGATGCCGCCCGTATTCACACCATACAGATTGGGGGAGGTAGATTAGATTGTTTACCTGAAACCCTCACTTTTGTGTTCTTCCTTGGCGATGAGCGGTACATTTCAACCGCTCCGAATCAACAAAATGAGAGCGACTGAGGGTATATAGTGGGGTTTCAGGTAACATAAAATCTATTTCCAAAATACATTTCATCTGATTACGTTGATCCCTCCGCTAAAAATGATCAATCAGGCAAAATTTCACAAAACCAGGAACCCTAAAATTCGGAAAAATAATTGGATTAGCACTCTTCAATTCGAACACTCTCTAAACCGGACGATTGGGGAGAGAAAGTGTGTGAAATGAAGATATCTAATCCAATTAATTTCAAACTCTGAAAATTAGGGAGTTGAACGACTGGAATATAGAGTGCGCGAAGTGAGACGGCCCGATAACTTTTTGCACCGACAATTTGGAATGAGTGGGAGCATTACCCGTGCACTTTTCTCCTCCGGCTCATGATCAGAGCCAGGGCTGTGCGGCAAGGCCCTTGCCGGTTGCCGAAGTTGCCGAAATTGCCGGACTTTCATTGCCGAAATTTCTTGCCGGCAACGGCAACTAATTTTGGACGGCAACGGCAATCAAATATTCTGAAATAAAATATATAGAAATGAAAAAAATATATAAAAATGGAACAAGATGAAATATTGCATTGGTTATCTGAATTTATCGTTTCGAACGGTTCGAAGAAATAATCAAAGTGCTGTCACCACTGCTAATTTTGTTGTGATTTGTTGATAAAATTCGAGGCTAATATTATCAAAAAACAACGTGATATAGTCGTTTTTATACGATTTTGAGCATTGCCGAAACTTGCCGAAATTGCCGGCAATTGAAGACTTTTGATTTCGGCAGTTGCCGGCAATTGCCGATTGCCGAAAAAAGCCCTTGCCGCAACACCCCTGATCAGAGCTCTTATCAACTTATTTGTCTTAGTGATCTTGAATATTCCCGGCATATTTATATTTATGATATTTACAAATACATATTTATGATATTTACAACAGTCTCAGGAAGTGGTCTCCCACTCATTATGGAATCTTCGCGAGCATAAAATACTCGTTGAGGTCGTTTATTTCTTCTTTTCCATTTTCAAAATCGATAATTGATATCAGAATAATCAATCTAAACTATAAGGGGGCCGCCAAATCATCAATACTGGAGAATCTCTTCTCAAAAGAATACAGTGGCGATAAATTTTTATGATACTGCAAGAGTGCAAAATCGAGCCTAGCAGATTGCGCTTACCTCCTATTAAGCTAAAAACTTGATAGAATTGTAATCTACAAAGTTTGGTTGTCATTAATATAGTTTCAAATGAGCCGTAGTTGAGAAGTACACGGGTAATCGAGATGAAGTACATGGGCCAGATCATTTTGCGCAAAATGAGAGATGGCCCAGTCTATTACCCGATTACCCGACCCGAATAAGTCACTTTACTGGAATGGCGGGATCTCGGCTCCACACTATAATAAGGGGCGGGGCTCTGCAGGGATCTAGGAAAGTCACCTTTCAAAATCATTTCGTACATTGTTTTATTGGTCAAGGAAACTCCGATTAGAATCGGCCGAGCACTTTGGAAAGATCTTGGATTTAACTTCCGCGAAGAGCGAAATAAAATCCTTTGTCTGCCGCTCACTTTCGATTTCCCTTTTACTTTTTCTGAATGCTGAGAAATAAGTTTTCTATTGAATCTCTAGTAAATAGACAACGTAAAATATATTGTGACCTAAATTAGGCCAGCGTTGCGAAGTTATCTAAACACTTTTATCTAATTACTTACTTCCCTAACGAGTAATCTGTTAACATGACCTGTAAGGAGTTAGGAATACGGCTAGAAAGGAAGCCTGAAGCCTTATGAGTTCTAGATGTTACATGTTAAAAAAAAAAAAAAAAAAAAAAAAAAAAAAACAACGGAAACACTCCGTTGAACATGCACGACGTCTGCTGCGCCACCACGCGTACGTTACTTCTGTCTATACACAGATAATGAATACATTAAGATGGCATACCCGGGGTACCAGACACTGTATTTAGAGAGTATTCGCGCGTCGAAAGAGTTTGCTAGTTACTTGTAAGTGTATTTTGGTATTACAACGCAGTGTAGGCTGTGACTACGAGAGTTCGTGCAGCGACGCAAAAAAGGAGTTATCGAAAACATAGGAAAAACTAATCATTTTCATTTTAGCGTGCACTCCTCTGGGCGTGGCGACAAATGCCCAGGTGATCGCTCTAAATAGTCCAATAGCCGCCTGTGCACGGGCTCAGACCACGCCGACGGTCAACGGTGTGACGTGCACCGGCGGACAGAGGAACGTCTTCGTTTACGACGCCGTTGCTGTAAGTTACTCTTTATTACAAACATATACAATTTTGTCCTGAAACGCACCAATGAAAGGCGTGCGATAATGACAAAGCGCCGAGGTTTCCACAACGAGCAAACGTGCAAGTGCACGCCAATAGTCCTTTTAATGCATCATTTTCAAAGTGCTATAAAAAGCGAGAGTGGTGCAACATCAATCGTGTATAGGCCAACACTGCATTTGAGATGATGGCCACCATGATCCCGGTCGCTGACCTCCAGTGCATGAACGGCAACTTTGTAAACACGGGAGCGGCCAACGCGATGATCCCGTCAGCGCGCTTACTCTGCTGCGTTTAATCTCTCTCTCCCGAGTTCAAGCGTAGTATTTATGAGTAGCATTGTTCATTGTATTGATCAAATGTGTGATAAAAATATGTCCAGTCTGTATTTTCGCTGTATTTTCGAGTCATTTGATTAATCAGGGTTAATCGTATTCACAGACCAGCGCAATTATTGCACGGTGTCTGAAAAGACAACATGAGATTCTAGAAGATTCCGTCAGACAGATAACTGAGAAGTGAGTAGGAGAAATTGAGAGGGGAAATTGTATAGAGCTCCTGTAAGATGGAGGAACTTGTAAGAGAGATCAGTTATCACTGAAGCTCCTACACAGAGAATGAACGTATTCGCGTGTCGAGAGAGCGTGCGAAATCGAGAGATATATCATATGCTAGGTATCATATCTCAGTATACACTCGATAGTAAGTATATTCAATCTTATCACTGAAGCCAGAGAATGAATACAGTAAGATGAGGTGGAATAACTATTTTGCAATTCTCCGTTGAAACTCACTTTACTGCCGAGTGAGCTCAAAGAACATTATTATTGCAAGATAGAAAATGATTAGTTCTGAAACCGGGACTAGAACTGTGTCTCACTATACATGACTCCTAATATCCAGAGTGGGATGAAATATGCGAGACGATTCGGCTCCGCGCGATGGCGCAATGGATAGTGATGATAACTCGGAATGTTGTATGTTTTGGCTCAGTGATTAGTGTGCAATATTATTGTACTGTCTCTCACTGACACGTCTTTGCAAAGCCAATCTCAGTTTATTAAATACACAGGCAAATGATATAGGTTGGTTCAGACGTGTTTGTGGTCGCACGTGTCCTTATTGGCGCAGCTTTTGCAGCAGAATCCCTCCATGTATGACCAGCCGCACAGGTCGTATTCGGCTACCTGCGGGCAACCTCCCTTAGGCCAGAATTGGGGCGTTTCGTCCGAGCAGTTGTCCGCAGCTCATGCTTGGTTCGGGAGAAACTTTGGGAGCACAAGTTCCAGTGGGGTGGCGAGGGGTGATTCTGGAAGTCGAAATTGTAAAATATCGGCACTTTACCACCTTTAGTTTACGTTTCTTTCTAGAAAGACGACAATCACTTTTATGGCATGATACGATCAAACAAAATGTCAAAATAAAACTTCTTTTGTTTTCCGAGACAAGAGGGCACACAAATCCAGAGTGTAGCCAGCGTTGCTGTTTGGTAAATAACGGAAGTTCGTGTTTTTTGTGTGATCGTATCATTGTATAACTGTAATACTCTTATAATTCGCTTCAAATTTAAAAAGAAAAATGCACTAATTTCATGTCCAAGTCGGTAGCGCGCCAGAGTTTCAATCCGAGACCCCCAGGTTCTACCCCCGCCTTTTGCCGCATTTTTCGCAAGTGTCCGAAGGCGCCCTAACACGTTTTTAAGCAACGTGAAACACGTTTTCACCTGTTTTACCGAGTTTTAATGAAAAATCGAAAATTTTGATAAGTTCCAAAATGATTCGGATAGCGTGGGGGAGCACAAGGAAAGCGTTTTGCGATATCGGAAACGTGTCTGAACGTAACACGTTTTAACATGAAAAATCGAACATTTCAAACCTTTACGAAAGCACGGGAGAACGAGGAGGACCACAGAGAAAGTGTTTCGCGATGTAAGAAAAGTTTTTAAACGTGCCCGGACACGCTCTAAAATAAACTGTATCTTGCGTTTCCATTCAGAAATCTCACAGGGAAATAAGTCTACGACTTCCAAAGTTTAACCCCCGTAGACTTGAGAAAGTCAAGGAATTAGACTTTCAAAGTCTAAGATAATCAGTTAACGATTCGTCGTGTGTGCGTTTCTGTTGTTTCTCACACATGTTGATCACATGAGCCGTTTATCCGTTTTTTTTGGATTTTCGAAAATAAGGGCACTTTTTTACTTTACCGGACGAGCTTTCCTCTCATGGGGGAAGCAGTCTGCTGGGGACAGCGCACCCCGCCTTCTTCCCGGAGGAAGAACGCTAGACTAAATCGGAGGGAGGAAATTCAGATCTTTTGTAGGCGAAGGCGGGGAATGACAATTTATTGAACGGAAAGTAAAAAGACACTAATCCTATCTATTTTATGCTAATCACTCTATGGTAGTGAATGAGTCGTGGTCAATATATTCAGAGTTAGATGATGCCCCACCTCGGGTTGCTTGGTCCGGTAAAGTAAAGAAGTGCCAAAAATAAGAGCTCTCTAAAACGGTAAATGGCTTGTGAGGAACATTTGTAGGTCACGGCGCTCCCACGAAATACGGGGCGACTAAAATGATCAAGATAAATCGAGGTAACTGTGAGTTTTACTGGTCCGAGAATATAATAAGAATATAATAATTTTTACAGATTCAAATATTTAACTAATAGATAAGACTATATCGTCGTATTTTATTGGGAGGTGAATCGAGTTTGATGCGCCTTATTTCACACTAAAATTTGACGTTAAATCAGTCGCGGCACAAATCGGTGGTCATAGGTGAGTGAATACCGGATATGGAGAGAGTCAAGGTCTGACACTGACTCACCTAGAATTGACCACCAATTGTTACCGCGGCTGAAGACTTCGAGGTGCTTATTTAGTGCGGAAATACGCACTAAATATGCTAGATCGATTCTCAACCTCAGGATAGATCCCGCGAACGGAACGCAATTTGTCCGTGATTACTAGTGTTGACCATTCGAAAAGTCGACACAGAAAAGAACAAAGCGTTTCGACTCTGTTTCGGAACGGTTCTCTATTTCCTTGTTAATCTTCCTTTGTTCTCAAACAAATGTTATTTCGAGTGGTCAACACTAGTTATTACCCGTTTGTTGACGATACTAGCGGGTATTTCGAGGATCCTGGGTATATGATAAATGGGTACTCAATCTCACTTATCAGTCTGTCGGCTCATTCACGTTGGTGCTATTGCAGGGTGTTATTTTCTTTCAATATTTATAATACTTCTTCAATATTTATTCGTCGACACAGTCGTGCAGCGTGCAGGTACGCTTCAAGTTGTAAAAAAAATATGCTCATTTCAGGATGATAATATTACGCTCTATTGCTCCAGCTTATATATTGATCTGTTTTATTCACAGACCAGGTCAGCCATTCCTTTTCTTCTTTCGGTCCCAACATTCCCTTCACTCCCCGTGTGAGTATGTGATCTCCATTCCATCACATACTCACAAGGGGAGTGAAGGGATGCAGATTTTTAGTTCGAGTATTGCAATTTCGGTGAAAAATTATGAATCAAAATTAGGTTTCCAGATTTTGCGTACTAAGTATATATCGATATCATTTTTCGATCTGTGGCCGAGGTCTATTTCTCTTTACCTTTATACTGGAAAAAATCTGTCGCCGTTAAACTACACTATTGCAGGCATCATTTTCTACTCAGTGCTCGTGGGGTATAGCTACTTTGGCGAAAAGCATAGCTACTTCAGATAGAAGACAGAAATCGACTACTTTTTTCGTGATTTGTTATTTTTTGTGCTATAAATGCATTTCTATCAACACAATGATCTTCTTCCCCTCGTACAATACATACAACTGATTGAATGGGGATACGGTATGAATCGATTTTCAGCGATTCGTAGGGGGCGGGTACCGTATTCGAGCCGACCGGAGAGTATAGACTTTGAAAGTCTAATGGTTAGACTTTCAAGTCTAAGCGGTAGACTTGCAAGTCTCAGGGGGCTGGCGACGACTTTGAAAGTCTAGATATAAGTCTACAAACGTAGACTTATTTCCCTGTGAGATGCTCGTGAGGCTGAGAGCGATCGAAAAAAGTTGCCACAGAGCCACGAAGTGGCGATAGTTGCATCCTGAACTATGAATAGAGCGTATTACCTTTATTAACCTCAACACATCCCGGCTAGTTGTAGTGCTGTATTTGTCATGAAAAATCAGCAATGGAAGCCAAAATATCGTACACATCGGTTACGTCTCCACAGAGATAATTCGGGAAAGGCTCATTTGGCGCCGAAATTCTCTAATTTCGAAGGAGACCGACAAATCGATATGGAGACCGACAAATCGCAAATTGATACGTGAAAAGTGAGAACGATCTGACCGGTTTCCCCCGAATTGGGAAAGCAGAGGAGAGATTTCACTCATCATTCTACCGGAGAAATGGCCTAGATGCCGCCCGTGCTCACACTATAAAGTTTTTTTTGTTTTTCAACTGTTATGAAAAAATTGCCCATCACGTTTATATGATTTTTAGAATCCTCATCAAAAAGTGTATCAAAAGGGAGATTTGTGCGGAAAAAAGCGAGTGAACGAGTTTTAAAAACTTTTTATATAACGTGTGTCGAATGATGACCGTTCGTGAGAGCGCAGAATATTAGTAGAGTTTGAAATGCAGATAAAAAATTGGATTAGCACTCTCCATTTCGAGCACTCTCTACACCGATCGATTGGTAAGAGATTGTGTAAAATAAAGAGTGCTAATTCAATTATTTACTTGAATTTCACACTCTAAATATTAGGGCGTATTAGGGTGTTGCATGATTGGAATGGCGAAAAGTCGGCTCCTTACTATCTCAAGGGGAGGGGGTGCTCTAGGAAAGTCACCTTTCAAAAGCTTTTCTTACATTGTTTTATTGATCGAGGAAACGCCGATTAAAATTGGCCGAGCACTAACGAAAGAATTTCGATTTCACTTTCGCTAAGAGCGAAATAACATCTCTTGTCTGCCGGGCACTTTCGATTTCCCTTTTTACTTTTCGGATTGATGAGCAAAAAAACGGAGTTATAGAAGGAGGAGGAGGAGGAGGAGGCGCGAACCGTGAGTAACTTATTTCAATACGCAGATAAAAATTACGTTGAGATGCGACACCCATGGGCTTTAGACTTTAGACCATAGACTTTAGAGTAGTCTCTTTTGAGAGCATTCGCGCGTCGAAAGATCGTGTTGGTTTCACATCTCAGTGTAGGCTGTGACCTTATAATTTAATAAGCAAACTTGAATGCAGAACATGAAAATCTTTGGAAACTGAAGAACGAAAATGGGTTTATGTAAACCGATTTCGCACAGAACAGAACAGAATTTATCAGTATTCGTTATTCACGCTGATCGGATAAGTCTGATTCATTCTTCGTTTGTGAGGCTCCACCGATTAATTCGTCTCTCATTTCGCAAAGCAATGTAAAAAAACAGAGTACTCGGAATACGATAAGCAATGTGACTATCTTTCAGCGTGCATGGCACTGAACGAGGGAAATGACAACATGATCAACAACGGCGTAGCTAATGGAATGGACGGCTGCATTGATCAGGCTGTCGTGCCGTCGAACATGGACGTAACGTGCAACGGTGGACGGACCAGGCTCCATGTTCGCGACGCCGTGAGTGCACATTGTTTTTAGGGGATTACTACAAATTTGCACACTTTTGTCCCAAATAATAATTAGTTTCGTAGCGAGACAAGCAATGAAAGGCGTAAGAGCAAGACAATACCCAAATAGAAACTGAGTAAACATAAACTCGCACCAGTAGTCCTTTTCATGCATCATAGTCAAAATGTTAAAAAAGGTAGTGTGGAAGGACGATAATCGTGTATACATCTAAACTGCATTTCAGAATGTGTTCACCATGATCGCGCCAACCTCCAGTGCATGAACGGCAACTGGGTCAACACGGCAAACAACATGCCGGTCTCGAACAATGCTCGGGTCTGCTGTGTCGACACGCGTAAGTAACTTTTTCAGTGCACAGATAATGAATACATTGAAATGCCATACTCAGGGTACCAAATATTTTATTTTGAGAATATTCGCGCTTCGAAAGAGTGTCAAAAAATGAGAAATTAGAAAGTATATCATACGCTTGGGTTTAACGATGTGATCTATGTAAATCTATTTAAACTTTAAGGAATTGTTGCGATTTTATTATGTATTATGCGGTTTGACTTCATACGGCGTTTGATTGCGTCACCAAATCAAATGACCGACCTGATTGCAGTGCATCAAAAATGTATGAAGGATGAAAATTGGTCCAGTTTGAACAATTCTCGCGCAGCTATAGAAAAAAAGAGCACTCGAAAACATAGGACGATCAAGAATCATTCGTTCAACGAAAAAAGTCTAAGAGTTTGAAACACCCTCTCATTTTCGCACGCTCTATAACGCTTTCAAACTCTGTGTCTCGACATAATAGTATTAGTGTATGTGTTTCTTCGAGAGTTCTACATTCCACACCCAAAATGAATTTACTCCGTATTGAGTGTATCCTATACTGAGATATGGCACCTAGTGTATGATATACTCACTAAATCTCTCGTTTTCGCACGCTCTCTCGACGCGCGAATACACTCAAGATTGAGTATGGCATACACTAGGTGCCTCATCTATATTCCAGAGATTGAAATTCGAGTAAATAATTAAATTAGGCCTCTTCATTTCACATTCTTTCTCACCAAACGACCGGTGAGAGAGTATGTGAAATGAAGAGATCTAATTCAATAATTTACCCGAATTTTTTTTGAAACTCCACTATATTCATTCTCTGTGCAGCGTGCATGCGACTGGATGATGCAGATGACGCCACGATGGCGGCTGCCAATGGCCACGTGGACGGCTGCAATCGGGGGCAGACGACGTCGACGGTCAGGGACGTGACGTGCACCGGTGGACAGGTCATGATCCAAGTGTTAAACACCAACACTGTAAGTTGCACTTGTTTATACTACAAAGTTGAACACTTTTGGCCCAAACAATTTATGGTTTCGTAAGCAAAACGCAGCAAATGGTGTGAGAGCATGACAAAACGAAAGAGACGCCGAGGCGTAGAAAGAGAGTAAACAAACACACTAACCAGTAGTCCTTTTCCTGATTGGATAATTTGCAAAATGTGATAAAAGGTAGAACGGTACAACATCTCTCGTGTACATGTATTACAATTTTAAATTGTTACGTTCGCGAAAGGGAATACTGGTTGCGTGTACTCCCTTTCTATACCTCGGTGTGTCTCTTACTTTGACATGCTCTTTCGCCAGCGGAATGCGCGGTAGATATACATAACTGCATTTAAGAACATGGCCGCAAGGATCGCGCCCAACCTCCTCGTGTGCCGGCCCGACGGCACCTGGACCAGCAACGGCGTGATGATCCCGAATACTTCCCTGGTCTGCTGCCACAGAGTATAATCCAGCCCAGCCTCTCTCTCTCTCCCGAGTTCAAGCGTAGTATTTATCGCAGTGTTCATTGTATTTATTAAATGTGTGATAAAAATATCCCCAACCAGTGAAGAGCTCAGTGAATTGGTTTATCACCCATAAAACTTCTATACTCCGACCAATTCTCCAACTTAATGTTTTAATCTGTTCTGGACATCAATACGAAACTTTTGAAACTAAGTATGGGATGATTGCGCATGAGGATAGTTTTTGAGAACTGTTAAACACGAAAATCACGAAAACTCGCAGGCTCTTCATGAAGAGTCGTTTATAAACCTGAAGAACGTAGCTCTTTTCCCAAGATCAATAGTGATAAATATTCCTAATAAGATTCTAGAATGATTGGAATCAGTTCTTCACATGTTTTCATACCTCATTTGCATACTACAACTATTTTACGCGAGACAAAATTTGCAAAATTGCTCTTCATTTGGCATCCCTAGTTAGGATACGTCATAATTGCGTTCGATGATGGGGGCACACAGACCCGCGCAATTATTGCACGGCGTCTGATAAGAGAAGATGAGAATCTAGAAGATTCCGGCAGAGAGTGAACTTTGAGAGAGGGAAAAAGTAGGGGAAATTGAGAGGGGAATATTATAGAGCTCCTACACAGAGAATGAAAACACTGAGATGTGATACCCAGTGAATGATACATTGAATATTGAGTGTGTTGGCGCGTCGAGCGAGCATGCGAAAAATGAGAGATTTATGAGTCTATTATACACTAGGTGTCCCATCTCAGTGTAAGAAACATTCAATAGTAAGTGTATCCGTTCTGGGTGTAATCACATGTCCGCAAGCGTATCTCCATCTTCATCCTCTCTAATCTCATCCGGAATTTCCACTTGTCGTAATACTTCGGATATACGGTAGGAATTCTGACTCAGGGCGCCATATCGATTCATATTTTCTCCATTCTCTTTCATTCCTAGAGCTCCCGACTTGTATATAGTGTAGCTTTTATAAATATAGCTCTTTTCATGCGGCTGATCCGGTTACATTTGTAAAGGAAAAGACGTAGAAGGGACATCTACGTGTATAACCACTCACAGAATGAATATACTGAGATGGGACACCTAGTGTTTGATATATTCAATATTGAGCATATTCGCGTGTCGAGAGAACGTGCGAAAACGAGAGATATATATCATATGCTAGATGTCATATCTCAGTATAGGATACACTCAATACTAATTACTAATATTAATTCTGAGTGCAGATCCCGAATGACATTTTCGTTTGCGTCCACGACGAGCCAATGGAAATCGAGGGTTGTCGACCCTCTGTAGCTTTCTTCTTCTATTTACAGCGATGATTACATTTTTAGAAGGATTCGACCATTCTTTGCAAAAAGAAATAAAAAATGACAACTGTGTCTACAACTACAAAGGGGCATGTCCGAGGATAGTTGTGAATATGAATGCGGTGTCAAGTTATGTGCGACTCATTGGAGATGCTCTCACACTTGTGTCGGTAAAATTGGTAAGAAGCGTGTATATTTATTTGTTGGAAAACGAATTCAGAAGGCCGTTATCTCGAATGCGTAGAGGGGAAACTAGAAATTATGTTCTTCGAAGAGGCGGAATGACGATTTGTAATTTTCTGTTGACGAAGTCTTTGCAGAAAGTCAAATGAAGGTACAGTATGTTCATTAGTTCATGATCAAGATACCGTAAGACCGTAGTGGAAAAGGAGCCAAGGAGGAGGAGGAGGAATAAGAAAAACGTAGATCCTGCTGTGCGGCTCCCTCTTCGAGCTCCAGTTGCGACAGGGCCATAATGATTAGGGAGAATTAGGATATGAAAAACAATTAAGCCCACGAGTGAAGCATATTTGAAAGTAACAACAAAAATCACAGTTCGAAAATTACGGCAAGAAATGGATTGGAAATAATAAATTGAAGATTTCAGCCGAATTTCTGGTAGTACACTTAGAAATATACAGCAAAATATATTGTAAACTAATTTTATATTTCTTGAGTAAACTCACTTTATTGCCGAGTGAGCTCGAAAACATTATCATTGCTAGATAGACAATGATTAATTCTGAAACCGGGACTAGAACTGTGTGCCTCACTTTACATGACTCCTAATATCCAGAGTGGGATGAAATATGCGAGAGAGTCTCTCGATTCGACTCCGCGCGATGGCTCATATTTATGATAACTCGGAATGTTGTTTGTTTTGGCTCAGTGATTAGTGTGCAATATTATTGTACTGTCTCTCACTGACACGTCTTTGCAAAGTCAATCTCAGTTTATTGAATACACAGGCAAATGATATAGGCTGGTTCAGAGGTGTTTGTGGTCGCACGTGTCTTTATTGGCACAGCTCTTGCAGCAGAATCCCTCCATGTGCGACCAGCTGCACAGGTCGTATTCGGCTACCTGCGGACAACCTCCCTTAGGCCAGAATTGGGGCGTTTCGTCCGAGCAGTTGTCCGCAGCGCATGCTTGGTTCGGGAGAAACTTTGGGAGCAGAAGCTCCAGTGGTGTGGCGAGGGGTGATTCTGGAAGTCGAAATTGTAAAATATCGGCACTTTACCACCTTTACTTTACGTTTCAGAAAAACGACGATCACGTTTATGGCATGATGCGATCAAACAAAATGTCAAAATGCAACTTCTTTAGTTTTCCGAAGAGGGCACACAAATCCCGAGTGTAGCCAACGTTGCTGTTTGGTAAATAACGTAAGTTCGTGTTTTATGCTTTTTGTTGTCATTTGTATAAATGTAATTATGGTCGTAATCTCTGCTCACTGGGTGGACAAGTGTCTTTGTTGGCGCAGCTCTTGCAGCAGAATCCCTTCATGTGCGACCAGCTGCACAGGTCGGCTTCGCGCACTTTCGGGCATATTCCAGCGGGGAAATGCGCGGGCGGATCGTCCGAGCAGTTGCCCAAATCGCACGCCGAATTGGAGAGTGTAAGGGTAAGAGGAGAACGTACTGCTTCATAAAGCGACGAGAAGTCAGGGCCTGAACATGTTTATCTCTAAGATGCACCAATGTAAAAATTTATTTTATTTACATTTTCGCCCTAAAAGTTACGGAAGACCTATATAGGGTCCTCTTCTGCGGTCAATAAATTTAACGGGGAACTGTCACAATTTCAGCGGAAAAAAAGAGAAATGTAGCCGCATTGTTCATCACGATGATCACTTTATCACTTTTTATCACGATGATAGTTCAAGAATTTTTGCTTTTTGTTTGACGATAAATAAATTATTTACACTCACTGAGATGGAGACATAGTGTCGTGGGGAAAAGAGCGATGAAGACTACTGCAGAGCGCATGCCTGAGCTGGTCGATATTAGGGTTGACCACTCGAAAAGTCGAAACAAAGCGTTTCGACTCCCTTCCGGAACAGTTCTTTGTTTGTTGTTAATCTTCCATTGTTCTCGAACAAAGGATATTTCGAGTGGTCAACCCTAGTCGATATAATTCAAAAACGACTCCGCGTCTCTTCATTTCGCGTACTCTTTCGTCGACAGATCGGTGAGGAGAGTGTACGAAATGAAGAGATTCGGCATCGTTGAAAAAATTCTACGAAAAACTCTAATAGACACAAAATCATGAGAAAATTTATCGAATTTTATCATAACTCCTCAATTTGCTCGCTCGGGATCATTGAAAATATAATCTCATACTGTTAATGAGCAAAATAAAATCGATCAAGCTATTTCCTTCGTTGCGTTCAATTCACAGGCTTTTGATCATTATGGCTGAACTGGGCAAAGGATTTGCATGAACACATGACAGCTTGATTCACTGCACAAAAAAGATTGATATGGCATGAGCAGACAAGAATGAGCATTGCGACGGGTAGACTTTATAAAGTAGCGCAAGAACTAGATAATTTATTAATATGATATACCCGCGAAGGGTGTGATGACAATTAAAGAAACGATTAAGAAAAATAACGAAATCTCTAAATATGGATCAATATGGATGAGGAAGGTGAGGGAGGGCGAGATTCAGGCTAGACAAGGAAACACGATTGCTTTTCTCCCTCATTTATAGCTGTATTTCTGGCGAATTCGAATTTTTATTATGCAACTAGTTTAGTCGTTCAAAATCTAATGAGGGGACACGCATTGTACATGGAATGATATTGTGCAACGGTCCTTGTTGTTTGCCGGTGGTTTTATGCATGCTATTTCAGTCGACGATGACTCGGCCGTGTTGTTGTTCGATCCTTTTGATTACCGGCGAGCAATCAAAAACTCATGGTGGGGTGACAAACATTGATCAGTGAGTGATTGTGCAGATAATCGGTGCAAATGAATGAGACTGCATTGGTGAGGGGACACAAAATATTAATATTGGAAGGAGTGATAAGCCGAAAATTAGAATAACAAAGCGTTTCGACTCACTTTCGGAACATTTCTCTGTTTTGTTGTTCATATCTCTCTGACTTCTAACAACGGAAGGTTATAGCGCCCGGCACCTTCACTTCAATCATTTATCATGCCAAAAAACTTGATTGAATTAAAGTAATGTGTAGTATTTGAAGCAACATGAAAATTACGATGTCACGACTAGGTGACAAAGACAATGTGCGAGTGAGAGAAGTGCAGTAAGTGAAAGGTGTACAATACTGGTTCAATAATATGGGACCAGTGATAATGCGGCAACTGGGCAATACACAGTACATATTTATGTATGAGCTGTTTCAATACGTGTATTTATAGAAAAATCTTGTATAAAATGAATCGAGTTTATTGAATACACGGGGTAGAATAATAGAATGGGCGGCTTCAAACGAGCTTGCGATCCAGGTCGCACTTGTCCTTGTTTGCGCAGCTTTTGCAGCAGTAGCCCTCCATGGATGACAAGTTACACACACCGTGTTCGGCTAATTTCGGGCAGCTTCCCTGTCCCCAGTGTGGGGGCGGCTCATCCGAGCAGTTGTCCACAGAACAGACTTCGCGTTGGACGCTTTTTGGGAGTTTTTGAGGAGTGCCGAGGCAGGAAGCTCAACATGGCCAGTTATTAACGCAGTGTTATGATCACACTATAAATTTTTGAGGCAAAAAAATAGCGATGGAGAGTTTCGAATACGCTTTGCCGTACCTAGAGTAGGCAGTTAATTTTAGCGATTTTACTCTGCAGAACCGCACCGGGATATCTAATATTTTTCTTACCTGGACACGTGTCCTTGTTGGCGCAGCTCTTGCAGCAATAGCCCACCACGTCATACCGGCCGCATTGACCGTACTCCGCAAGAAGCGGACAATCATCAGGGTCGTATTGCGGGGGCGACTCGTCCGAGCAGTCGTCCGCATTGCAAACTTCGTTCATGGGGATTTTTGGGAGTTTTGGAGGATCGTTGGAAGAGGCAGCTGAAAATGGCCAGTGAGTAACACTGCGTTGTATTTATGTTAGATAATTCTAGATTTTGGCCGGAAAAGATTCAGGGATGCAGGTTGCGAAATCGTTGCTTCAGTTGGCATAATACGACGGAAAAACTGGAGAGAGAGTTAGTGATTCGGAAAGTGTTCGACATTTTAATGTTTTGCCCACATGGACACGTGTCCTTGTTAGCGCAGCTCTTGCAGCAGTAGCCCTCCAGGTGCGACCAGTTGCAAAGGTCACTAAAGGCGAAGTCTTGACAAGTTGCGTGTTCGGTTGGAGATACATCCGAGCAGTCGTCTGGCTCGCATGAAGGATGAGACTTCAGGGGTGGAAATTGAACGGATTTGTCCAGTTCTGAAATAGTTTTACATCTTACAAAGACAGCAATTTAAAGTTTAACGTTTAAAGTTATTTAAAGGAAGACTCACTTTGCAGACATAAAGCTGTGGAGAGCAGGGCAAGGAAGGTAGCTGCGAAGCGCATTTATGCGCCCTAAATAAATCAAGTATAAAGTTGAAGTTAAAGCTAAGTAGTTTAAATATTTTATAAATGTTGACCTTCATCACGCTCACATGGAAAACACGCGCCATCTGACCATTAACTAGACACTGCACTAATGAGAATGTTGAAATGTTCGGAAACAAGTACGTGGGGAAATTGTGAATTCTGATTTTAAAAAATTCTAAACTGAGGTGCGATGTAATTGTGTGAATGTTCATTTCTGTCTTTTATACACGGCGTTTCAGGCGATGATTCGCTCATGTTGTCATATTGGTTTGGTTTTGAATGAGCAATGAGGATCAGTATAACATGAAAGATGATGAAGATCGAATAGTGTGTGATCACGTGATTCATTGTTGTTGTTGATTAGACGGCAATGCGAGAAAACCGCAAACGCGGAAAAGATTCAACACTTTTAATTTTACAGCATTCACCACATTCTTTACTAAGGTGTGAAATTTTGTTCATACTGCGATGAAAAATGGATATTGACGACGGGGTGATTTGTCAACCGTTTCTTGAATATTAGTTCAAGAACGAGCGGACAGGGCTTACTAGTTGTAAAAGTGAAGCAAGGGTCAGCAACACATCAGAGTTCTCAACTGACCTCCCTTTAATCGAGGATTAAGATCAATCGAGGATTAAGACCCAATTGAACAAAAAAAATTGAAACTAACAAACTAGAACTTATCATAATTATTACAAAATTTTACGATGTCTCAAACAGTACCTCGATTTCTTTCATATTTGGTGTAATTTTTTTTAATTCCATATTTAGAAAAAAGTGATAATTCTTCCTTTGTTGTCATTTCAAATATATCTATATCTAATATATATTAACATAACATGACATATGTTTATTATCTTTTGTCAGCATTTCATTTTGTTATCATTTCAGACATATCAGTGCGTTCGCGTAAGAATCGCAACCATGGTCGTACAGCAAAAAGTGACAACTTGTTTTTTTCCCACAGATTCTGATAGCCCTTGGTGTGCTCTATAGATTTCTGTTTTATTCATGACTCCAAGTTTCGAATTTGCATAATTATGAGTGTTCAAATTCCGAATAGATTCAAGGTATTTCAAGTATACCTCTTCAGGGAGAAGAGCTATGTCTAAAGATATGTCTAAAGAACAGAAATTAGAGCGATATGTCTAAAGAACAGAAATTAGAGCGATGATGAGCTGATTTACCTACTTCATTTGTTTATTCAAAATTTATATTTTGAAAAATATCTAAAAAATTGACGACGATTTTCTCGAAAACCAGGCCGAGTCCAGTCACCAGTATTCGATATGTTGTTGCCCTGGGTATAATCTATCGAATCCACACAATTACATGATGTATCGAGGGCGGCATAAGGTTGATATTTTCAATACAAAATTATGTAAAACGCAAAAAAGCCCCTCATTTCACCCTTGTATTTCGAGAAAATCATCGTCAAATGTTTAGGTATTTTTTCAAAATATAAAACTAGCCGGGATGTGTTGAGGTTAAATACACTACGCTCTATGCGTAGACTACGCTCTATGCACAGTTCTGGGTGAAGGTTCGGTCCAGAGGGAGATCGGTAGCTGGCTCCAGGTTCGGTCCATGGGGAACTTGGTAGCCTGCTCCAGGTACGGTCCAGGGGGAGCCAAGTAACCTGCTTAAGATTCGGCCCAGGGGGATCTCGGTAGCCTTCTCCAGGTACGGTTCAGGGGGACCTCGGTAGCTTTCTTCAGGTACGGTTCAGGGGGACCTCGGTAGCCTTCTTCAGGTACGGTTCAGGGGGAACTCGGTAGCTTGCTTGAGGTTCCGTCCAGGGAGAAGGACTCGGTAGCCGGCTCCAAGCACGGTCCAGGGGGAGTTTAGTATGTTGGGGAAGGTAAATATCTGGAAAGAGTACTGGCTTATTCCGTTGCAAAAGGCTCGTGAGGCTGAGAGCGATCGAAAAAAGTTGCCACTACTCCACTTTGTGGCTCCGTGGCAACTTTTTTTCGATCGCTCTCAGCCTCACGAGCCTTTCTCAGCGGAAACACAGGATACCGTGTGTTGATTTCCCTGGCGTGTTCGAACACGTTTGTGACATCGCAAAACACTTTCCCTGTTTCCCTTCCACTCTCGAGGAATGAATTGGAAACTTTTCGAAATTTTAGATTTTTTCAAGTTAAAACGTGTTAGAACACGTTCAGATACGTTTCCGCCATCGCAAAACGTTTTTCCTATGGTCCCCCACGTTCTGCGAATAAATTGGGAACTTTTCGAAATTTTCGATTTTGCATGTTAAAACTCGGCAAAACAGGTGAAATCGTGTTTCAAGTTAATCAAGAGCGTGATAAAAGGGCTTCTGACACTTGCGATAAATGCGGCAAACGTTTTGCCCGCGGCGGGGTTCGAACCTGGGGGTCTCGGATAGAAAGTCAAGCGTGTAACCCACTTGGCTATGGATTCGGTCAATCAAATTTTGTAAAATTTGAAAGGGATTTTGGTCTGTTGTCGTATGCACTTCGAGAAGAGGACCCGGATCGCCTACATCTAATTCAAGTCGCCAACTTTCAAGAAAGGCCCAGTCGACGAGACTACGACGTGAGTTCCCACTTAGGTTGATACACGCTAGTCAGGACGTTACTGGTTGCTGGAAGATCTACTTCTACGCTCAATGATCGACACTCCAATTGACCAAAGAAGCCAAGCAATATCCATTCCCTTGACCCAGGTGCCTCGAATTTGAAGATCCCGACCACCTCTGTCCCCGAATGATACCTCCTGCAGGCCCTTGCCTTGATGTCAGGATAAATATGTATGTATGTATGTATGTATGTCGTATGCAAAAGGATCCGAGAAGATAGAGCGATTTTGAAGCAATTTAGAAAGCTTCTCGATACACGATTCCGAGCCTCCAGAAAGGGGTCGGGGGCGAGATAGTGTGCCAAAGTGAGAAAGTCCCTCTTGATTTCCCTTGTTCCCTCGTTTTAAACCCCTTCCTGCGAAGTTTGCCAGCATGTGGAATGATTTGGAACGAAATGTACGAAAATTTCATGAAATCATGTGAAATCAAGTGAAATCAATCGATATTTCACTTCGAAACTCTGCAAAAGATGCTAAAATGTGAATCTCGTTACTCAAAAATAGGTTTGGGCCACATTTGACACTTCCAAAAAATGCGGCAAAAGACTATGCACCGGCGGGGATCGAACCTGACAAATACAAATACAAATACGATTTCTAGTCGAGCTCGCTACCGACTTGGCCATGAAATTATAGATTTTTCAAATATAAATTTCGATGTGTTTCGTCGTTGCCTATCACATGCAAAAGGATCTGAGAAGATTGTTAAACTTTGAAAAGAGTTATAGCGGAAAAACGGGAAAACGTCCGTCACGCGGAAGGAAAAACAAAAAACCAACAGACAAACAGACAGACATTTCGATTTCCTAGTAGTGGAGGAATTTGAATAAATGAATGACACATGTAGATGCAGCTCATAATGGCGGTAATTTTTCATCTTTAGACAAAACTTCTAGCTCTTCTCCCTGAAGAGATTTACTTGAAACACCTTGAATAAATTCGAACTTTGAACACTCATAATTATGCAAATTCAAAACTTGAAGTCATGATTAAAACAGAAATCGATAGAGCACACCAAGGGCTATCAGAATCTCAAGTTGTCACTTTTTGGTGTACGGATTTGTCAACGGTTTTTTGCGGTTCTTAATTTCCCGAATCGATTTTCAAAAATACTATTCTTCTCTAAATTGCAACACACGGACAACAATCATAAGTATGGATGCCAAATGAAAAGTGAAATGAAGAAATTTCTCTTCCCGAACAAAGGAATCCTGCTTCCCTCCTCTCTTCTTGAAGAGGGCCTCTTCAAGAAGACTAATAGTGTCAATCGAATGATATTTCGATCGAAATTAAGCGTACATCTCCAATTTGCATGAGGATTAGTATCGATGTCTGAAGTCAGTCCACATATGCATGTTGTGGTAGCCATGAGCGGCTCAAAGTCGTGTCACTATTCCCTCTTCTTGAAGAGGGAACGACCGCTCACCTCTTCTTGAAGAAAATCTCTTAATTTGGCACCCCTAATCATAAGCCAGTGTGCAACGACCTCGTTAAAACCTTTTCTCCCAAAACTCGCCCTGTCATATTCCCAACACGACACGAGATGCGAGACATGAATATGAGACAGCGATCTCTTTATTTCGACCACTTTAACTTCGGCCGTGAAGAGAGTGCTCAAAATTAAGACTCCGTGTTCTAACATTATTACGGATTAATCATTACTAGACAACTACAAATAAAAAAGACTAATGCGCGTGATGTTACACTTGTTTCCACGCACTTTTCTGCTGTGCTCGATGTTATGCATCTGCATAATGGATAGCTCCAGTGAAAATGTAATTATGTTTTTTGTGCTTCATTGTTTTGCCATGAGCTGTTTGCGTACATGTTGTATCCACGCACATCACTTTTGAAACATCATATCAGTTTATTGTGTGTGGGATAATGGCAAGGGCTGCTTCAGACATGCTTCTCATCCGGGTCGCACGTGTCCTTGTTGGCGCAGCTCTTGCAGCAGTAACCCTCCATGTGCGACCAGCTGCACAGGTCGTCTGCAGCAATATTCGGACAATCTCCGGGGTGGAAGAATGGGGGCGGCTCATCCGAGCAGTTGCCCGCATCGCACACCGGATTGTTGGTGTTCGCAGGGGAAGGAGAGTGAATTAAGGCACTCAGAGAAGCGAATACTGATGTATCTAGAAAAAGAAACATTTTAACCTATCCTAAGATCTTAAGATATTAAGATATTTATACCACACAAAGAGGACATGGTGGGTAAATGGGGGGGGGTGAAAAGTGAAGGGAAGGACTATGGCGCCTTTTGCCATCGCGTGAGGGGGGGAGGGAAGGGTTCTAAAGTCTAATGGTTAACTCTTTTGTTTCGCAGCTAGTGCTCTGCTAGTCCGGTATATGTTTCACAGCTTACTAAATCAAAATATAATAGTGAAAGATTGGTAATACGAGACTGGAATATGGTATTCCTAAAATAGAATTGGCATACCCAACGCTCACCCACCTGGACACGTGACCTTGTTGGCGCAGCTCTTGCAGCAGTAACCCTCCATGTGCGACCAGCTGCACAGGTCGTCTGCAGCAATATTTGGACAATCTCCGGGGTGGAAGAATGGAGGCGGCTCATCCGAGCAGTTGCCCGCATCGCACACCGGATTGTTGGCTTTCGCAGGGGGTGGCGAGTGAATTACGGTACGGAGAGAAGCGAAGACTGATGTATCTAGAAAAAAATATTGTAACCTATTCTAAATTCTACTGGTTAACACTATCCTTTCTCGGCTAGTGACGCTAGTTCGTTATATGTTTTCACAGCTTTACATTCAAAATATACTACTGAAAGATTGGCAATACGAGACTGGAATATGGTATTCCTAAAATTGAATTGGAATACCCAACGCACACCCACCTGGACACGTCTCCTTGTTGGCGCAGCTCTTGCAACAGTAGCCTTTCAAGTGCGACCAGTTGCACAAGTCCTTGTCCAGTTCTGAAGTAGTGTCCAGTTCTGAAGTAGTTTTACACATTACAATAGCTGTAATTTAAAGTAGAGAGTTGTATTTGTTTAAATATAAACTCACTTAGACATAATGCAGTGGAGAGAAGAATGATATACGCGATTGCAGAGTGCATTTCGGCAACTCAAGGTCGACTACTCTTGAATGAATAATTGATAGCAAAAACCTCGGCAAAACAGACACGAAAATGTGTGGTCAATATAAAAACAGAGGTTTTTTTCAAATCCATAATTGAAGTACAGTGTGAATAGTTCTTTCTGTCTGACAATTTTATACATTGCAGTTCTGCCGATGGCTCAATCATGTTGCTCGATCGGTTTGCTTACGGATGAGTGATGAAGAACAACATATTGAGAGGGATGATGAATATTTAATTGTGAGTGCTCATATGAGTAATTGTTTTGGTTGCGTAGATGTGTCAAATTCATATTTAATTTAAAACGCACTCTCTGTAAGAACGTCGGTGAAGTTGCACAACTCGGTCAAAATGATCGCCCGGGGCTAAAACTTTGGTAACATGACCCCTAGGGGTAATGTATACTACAACCATAAAATTGACCCGAAATCTCAAGTTTTGACCTACCAAATCGATTTTTTCAAACTTTTGATTTTGATGTCGTGTTATATATCATTCGAAAGAGCATGAAAAGTTATGCCAAAAGCCAGGTTTTTACTGAATTTGAATCGAGGAGAAGACAGAAATATAGCAAAAACGAATTTTTTTGGCTGTTTTAGTGAAACATCGATCTGCCTACCCTACTCATAATGTCGGCCCGGAAACCATTCTTCTGCATAACATATTAGGAGCATATGTGATCAAATTTCTGGTTTGAAATTGACACATTTTCGGTGCCCTCGTAGTGAGATCACTGCTCGTTTGACGCATACTCATTTTAAATACGTTGGTACAAAAATATTTATTTTATGAACCATACATGCTAGGCCTGATTTTCTTTCGGAAACATCTTCTACATGTGCGGCATGCTCCAAAACCCCAAATTTGGATACATCTATTGAACTCATCAAACAATTTTAAATGTTTTCATCTAGAATCTACGACGCCAAAATTAGGTATTGATAATATCGTTCCTATGAGAACCCACTCCTTCGAGAATAGCCTCAAAATATTCATATGATGTTTTTAAACAAATTTACTGTTCACAACATTTTGAATGGTCCACAATTTCAAGTCGAAAAAACTCAGAATCTCTGAAATGGTTGAAATTTTTTAGTTTAATAATTATTTCTGGAAGAATGAGTATTCAGTTTGGCGAGATATTTGGCACACATGACACACTTATGGTACTACACTAACTGGCAAAATAATAGCAACTTTCAGAAGAAAAATATTTTTTCGAAAAAACAATGAACCCGGGTTCATGGTCCAAAACTGAAAATATTTTTTTTGCTTATTTATGCTCAAAATCACGTCACAGAAGAAGTTTTGAGGTCAAAACTACATTTTAGACCATTTTAGACCTAGTGGCTATCAATTATCGGTTGTAATGAACAGTAGATGATTTTTTTGTTCATTGTTTTTTCGAAAAAAATATTTTTCTTCTGAAAGTTGCTATTATTTTGCCAGTTGGTGTAGTACCATAAGTGTATCATGTGTGCCAAGTATCTCGCCAAACTGAATACTCATTCTTCCAGAAATAAATATTAAACTAAAAAATTTCAACCATTTCAGAGATTTTGAGTTTTTTCGACTTGAAATTGTGGACCATTCAAAATGTTGTGAACAGTAAATTTGTTTAAAAACATCATATGAATATTTTGAGGCTATTCTCGAAGGAGTGGGTTCTCATAGGAACGATATTATCAATACCTAATTTTGGCGTCGAGGATTCTAGATGAAAACATTTAAAATTGTTTGATGAGTTCAATAGATGTATCCAAATTTGGGGTTTTGGAGCATGCCGCTCATGTAGAAGATGTTTCCGAAAGAAAATCAGGCCTAGCATGTATGGTTCATAAAATAAATATTTTTGTTTTGTATGGTTGTAGAATACATTACCCCTAGGGGTCATGTTACCAAAGTTTTAGCCCCGAGCGATCATTTTGACCGAGTTGTGCTACTTTACCCGACCCTTCACTGCGCTCTTACAGAGAACACGTTTTAATATTATTTATGATGGCTATTTCAGAGTGATGCACACGGTGTCGGTGTCAAACACTACCGGAAGGCCTTTCTCGTTCTATTAAATTTTTTTGACATTTTTAAAAAAAATTCAAACCGGCTTGTAGAAACACCATATCCTCCTTCTTTTAATATATTTCTAAAATATAGTTCCTCTCATTGCATATTAACAATACTATTCTTGACGTTGACTCATTGGACAACAATTCACAAGTAGAACAAACATAGAAGTCAATGAACAACAACCTCGTCATTGTACGACTTTGCAAACTAACCCTGGCATAGTCCAAACACTGTCTAATCACTTCTCGATAACGTCGTAAAAAATGACTAACACGCTAGATAACTTTCTAGTGTCGATGTACTTTTGTGCTGTCCTTTTCGTCTTCTCCACGGTTGCTTGCCTGGATAATGGTTAGTCCCCACTTGAAACTCAACCAAACTATTGCATTAAATTTCCTCATTTCCTCCCCTGTGAAGCGCGTGTGCGAAATTTCGGGAAATGATCCAATTACTCATCCACATTTCAAAATCTTGTTCAAATATTGCTGGTATTTGTGGTGTCAACGGTGTCCCTTTCAAGAGACTGGTCTGCTCAACTCAAAACCGATAATATGAAAATTTCGTTCATAAAACATTTCTCATATTTACTTTCATCACTATGATAAGTTACATTGAAATCGGTGACAAACATTTTTTTTGCTACCAGTGTTCCTACGCCGTCTCAGAATATCTGTGTTATGCTCATTTTTGTTCCAGAATTTGCACTGAATGTCGGCCAATCAGTCGTCAGCGCTCCGCTTCACGACTATTCGCTGGACAAATCTGCCTGCACGTCGACCGATTGCACGGACGACGCGCCCTTCGGGAAGTATACCTGCGCGAAATACGCGCAACTCGGAATGTGCGCCGAGCCAGATCTGAGAGGATTCTGCTGCAAGAGCTGCGCCAATAGAGGAAGATGTTGATACTAACGAATAGAAGGCCCCTAATCTGTAAAACAGGCCATGCCTCTCTGTATGACACAAATGTAGCCCACAATAATACAAAGAGAGTGATATTTCACTGTTATTTTGCTGTTTCGTATATTTTCAGTGAAAAATATGAATAAAGTAATGCCTCCTTACAAATAGCCTTTTCAATCCACCACCGATGATTTCAAAAATTGGTTTCCAAACCGAGCGGGAGTCAACGAGGATTTTCAAAGATTACACAATTTTGCCTATATTTTATCGTTTCGTCGCGTATTCAATTGTAATTTAACATTTTGCCTTTTTGCCGTGTTACGGGTAAAAAATTATCGGCGTGTTCGGTAGAAACCCCCCCCCCTCAACTTTCACTTTCCCTTTCTTGAATATCCATTCATTCGTCATTTCACTGTCACACTAAAGGGGGCCTGTGTGTGGGGTTTTGAGTAAGGGAGAGGGGGGAGGCACATCATTCCACAGGCCGGTCAACCTTCCAGAAAGGCCTTTTGAGTGAGAGAGCGTGTGAAATCGAGAGGGACTCTCTCACTTTTGCACACTCTCTCGTTCTATCCCTGATCTGTAGGTTTGGAATCATGTGGAGGGAAACGACTCGCCGGAGAATTGGCTAAAGAACGATCATCGATGCTCGCAAAATGAGCACAGATCCTGACAAATGGGCGAGATGTCAGGCGGGGGAGGGAGGGGGAGAGGTTACCTGAACTGACCGGGGGAGAGGAGGTGAGAGACTGTGCAAAAAGAGGAAAGTACGAGCGGGGGGAATGAGTAAGGAATAATGGTATCCGGAGACGGATTGGGCATTACACGGGCCATTGCCGTTCCGAGAGCAGGTGTCCTAAATCTGAGAGAGAGAGGGTGAATAGCCCTTTTCTGATTCCTTTCACTTTCCTACTTGTGCAGCCCCCAGCCATACGCCGCCTTTTGAGTTGCAAACCCACTTCTTTCACTTTGTCTCGGCACTTTCACTTCAATTTCATTTGCTCAACATTTTTTAATGCTGTGCTGTACTGGAGCAAAAATAAAAATCAATTTGAGATGCGGAGGATACTGTCGCTTACCGTACTGCTCACGTCGATTGTCTGCGGTGCACGGGCGCTTACTGTAATGGAAAGTTACGAACGGCATCTCAACGAGCGCACGCAGCCCGTTATATCGAAACCGTCACCCCACGGACCGATGAGAGTGAAACGGTACGATTTACTGTTTGCAAATTTAATTTCCAATTGTCAAATTTAATTTTCTGATCGTCAAATTTCACTTCCGGTTTGTGAATGATCATTTTCTATTTTAAAAAAATTGGCAGAATTCGCACGAAAAACACTTGAAAAGGTGTTTGGATTGCGCAAGATTAAATTGTGATGTTCTCTTGATTTATCAAATTCCCGATCTATTCCGTACCTTCGAGGATTCGACATCACTACTAGACTTCGAGAAATAACGTTACAAAAGGTTGCATAATAGGCAAATCACTCCGCACTCTCCTCATTTTTAGCTATCTCTCGCTGCTGGAGCGGTGCATTTGCCCCTTACACACAGAGAAAACATACTATCTAGGAATACGACATCAAGTTGGCACGCCTACTAATATATAAGTAGGGCCTACTAATATATAAGTAGGCGATTAGTAGGTCCTACTTATATATTAGTAGGCGTGCCAACTTGATGTCGTAATCCTAGTATGTTTTCTCTCTGTGTATGTGCAACCCGTTGCTTAGTTACTTCTCGAGGTCTAGTAACTACCGTTTTGCAAATTAAAAAAAATTGCAGGTACAAATGTGTGGAAGAGTACATCGATCTCCCGGTTTCGTCCACTACCGAATCACTTTCGCTCTTCAACTCGCCCCTTTCTAATTCGGATCAAAATTCGGAAAAATTCGAAACTGTAAATTCGAAAAACGCCGACACCTTCAACGAGCCACTGCAGAAAATCGAGGCCGACCACGGGGTGCCCGACATTTTGTGAGCTATATTTAATCTTGTAACGGGAAATGAGAGAAATGAGAGATCAAAGATCATCTTAAACATGCCAGATTCGCGCTCGACCCCGCCCCGCCGTCTGCGCGACCTCTGCACCACCTGCAGCTGCAGCAACGAGCAGTGGCTGCAGCCGCTCCTATTCGGTGAGAATTATCCGCGAATTTGCAGAGTTTCTCTAGAATCGCCGATTGCCGGACTAGTAGATGAATGATCGGACTAGTAGCATTTGGTGACAATAGAGAGACAATCCAAAATTTCATATTTTTGGTGGTCGGACTAGTGGTCGGATGGCCGAAGTAGTAGCAAATGGTGGACGGACTAGTAGCAAATGGTGGTCGGCTAGTGAGCGGCCACTAGCCGACCACCATTTGCTACTAGTCCGACCATCGGCGATTCTAGAGTTATTCTGCACGCTTGTGAATCACAGCTATTCCAGTTACGAAGCTTAGAATAAGTGGGCGATAGAAAAAGCAGAGACAAGATACATTTTGCAGCAATCCTTTCCTGCTGCCGCCTTCTACGCAGTCCGTGCAGCAGCTGCAGCAGCAGTACAGGTATTCCACGTCCCATCTCTTGCAAAAAGGGTAAAACAACTACTGCTATTTCAGCCCCTCAATGCCGTCCCTAAATTTTGAGTTACCGCCATCATTCGCCATCTCAAAGTGTGTTTCCTGCCTTCTTTCTCTCGACTGATCGATTACTTACATTTCCGACTTTGACGTTATAACTGCTAAGCTACTATTAATGTACGGTATAATCGAGAGATGGAATCGATTGATTGCAGCTCTCCGTTCATCCAACTGCCGCCTCCCAACACGATCGCCTCTTCCCGGCCCGTCAGCCAAATACGGTAGGGCGCATTATTGATTGCCTCAGCGTCGTCTGAAAAATTCACATTCAGACTCTACCTTTTTATGGCATTCTGAATTTTCTTATCTTAACACGTCAAATAATTCCGATCCGTTAAGTAAAAACTTTCGGTTACAGTGTACCAGCCGCTACAGCCGGTAGCTTCCCCGCCCGACCCATGCAGCAGCTGCAGCAGCCGGCCGCTCGCAATCTCAATGACCTGCAGCTGCAGCAGCCCGAGCTCGCCTTCTCGATGGACATGCAGCCGCGCAGCCAACCGTTAGTTGCTGCAAGAATTCTTACGCAATTTTAGTTGTGTTGTTGGAAAATTCCAGAAGATGTAAAAGCATATGGCAGGAAGAATTGATACGAAATTTAATTTGTTCTGTATTCTCCACGGAATTGAGTTGAAAGGGAGTAGCAGCTGTCGAATTTCGCAAATACGCGCGTATATAATATCAGTGCATCAATAAAATATGTTTCACAACCAATATACATTTGTTCGAGTAGAGCCAGATACGGTTCGATCATATTAGCCTCGTCCAATAATAATTGCAGCCAGCCGCCCTCGGCGCCTCCCGTATTCGCGCCAGCGCCAATTTCCGCGGCGCCCGCGTCATCGCTACCAGTAATCTCCCCGACGCCTCTTCCGCCACTGCCCGATTTCGGCGCCGCGCCAGTGTTCACAGGCGCCAGCAGGGCGCCAAACGGTATGCCAATACTTAATTCTATTGGGTAAGCACTTGGGGAGAGAAATATTCGCTAGGTTCTGGCCTCAATGTGAGCATGTTCTCATCTCTATGGTATATGTTTTTCTGAGTGTCCAATGCCTATCCGCAATCACTATTCCTGTGTTTTGTTCCAGGTCCCTCAATGCTCATCTCCGCTAATTCCCATCCGTCAGAAGATGTTGAGGATATTTCCGTCGTCCCTCTCAACCTCTCAAACCCGGCCCGCGGACCCAAAGCAATTATGCGAAACGCCGCCGGAAAGGTACGCTTTATTTTCCATCGAACAAAATTTTTACGAGCGAAAGATGTATATTTCCGTACCAGAAATGAGCGGCTGTCACTTGATTCCGGTCATTTTTCGCTTCCGAGCATGCCCAATTTACTCCCTTCCGATTTCATACTGGGATATCGGCTTAGGACGACAAATTGTACGTGCTTGTCTGTGGAGCATTAGGAATTATATTTTCAAACAAATGAAGAGTTTCTCGAAAAAGAAGGATAACAATTATAGAATGGGGCTCAGGACGAGAGAGCGTGTAAAAGTGAGAGAGCCCTACTTGCCCGGCATGTGAAATAATTTTTAAAATAAATGCAGAAGCAACCGCCACTCAACTCGAATGAGGAAAGTTCGCATGAATTCGTTTCCTACAACCCGAAGGCATTCCGGTCGTTCAATCGAAATGCAACGGTAATGATTTTGTAAATTTTTTAATTATGCGTATCAAATTATAGCTGGTAATCTGCTAATTAGCGAGATTCAAAATGCATTCAACTTTCGAGATTTCTAAAGATGTCCATTCAACACAGGTATTAATAGAAATAAACACACTCTCTCTCCCACCCCACTCTTATTGCCAGCCGGCTTTCGAAATCCACTGACTTGTGAGTAGAGGGGGAGAAAGGTAAAAAGGTAAAGGTAAAGTTACTACCGGAATCAAGAGATGTTAACGTCGAAAAGCGACTACTCTGCCGGGGCTCACCGGTAAGGCCGGTTCGCTAACTAGGTCTACGTATCCCCTGCTGACAGGGCTTCTGGGGCACGTTACCTTTCGCAATCAAAGTTGCTACCAATTTTACCGCCACCCAGGGGGATGGAAGGCTTGGTGAACCTGGGCGGGGATCAAACTCGTGATCATTCGTATGGCAAGCGGCGCCTTACGGGGGAGAAAGATCAATCTCAATACAATCGAGGAACGGACCGAAATATTAATTCAATTTCAAGAATCATTTTTTTTCTTCGTAAAGTTGCGGGGAGGAAGGAAATGACAAAAAAAAATTGCAGCGGGCAAACTTCAAATCGAGCGAACCTACAGAGAAGATGTGGACATTTTCTTCCTGGAAAACCGAGGTTAGCAATTTAAAAAATTATTCAAAATCGCTAATTGTCTTAATTGCAGGACGTGTGATCTACCAGATGACTACCGTACGTCTACTGTAATTCGTCAACGTGTCAAGCATGCAATTTATCTTTCAAAATACGATATATTTTCACAATTTATTCAGTGTTCGAGAATTGAGATGCAATAATAACAAAATGAGTATTTTGTTAGATGTTTTCACACAAAAAATGTTTGAGATGAAGCACGGATTGGGAAAGGAGAGGCTATTCCAAAGTATGACACACCTGCTGGTTGGTCGTAACAAATAGGCTCACCATCTTGTCTTGTTGTTCGTCTCTCGTTTTTCCTCGCTCTCTTTCTCTCGCCTAGCAAATCCATCGCCCATTTTTACGGGTCGTGGCACGTTATGAGGTGAACGGCGTTGATGTAACGGAACAACAAAACCACGGTATCGTTTCCACCACATCGGCGCGCTGACTCATACAAAGCGACGCGCGATAGTGGGACAGAGAGAGAGAGAGAGAAAGTTAGCTTACTGTGAGAGACGAAGGCGAAGAGAGGGGTATTAGTGACAAACCAAACTATGGAGAGGGGAGAGGCGAGCAGAGTGCGTGCGCGCGATAGCACCCCGATTGCACAACGTTGCTTGCGCGATAAAATCTCGAATAGTTTTCATCTCCCTTGGTTGTTTCCCTCTTTTATTTTCACAGAATAAATTGTGTCCATATGCCAATTTCTGCTAACTTTTCCAATGGTCCGATAACTAATAGTACTGTGAGATCGAGAACGTTATGCTTCATTCCGTGTCGTTACCCTATGAGAGAACAAACGTCTATCCATTTCACACCCCCCCCCTCAAAAGCTTGATTCGCTATCACAATTTTAAGATGATACGTTCATAAAATGGACTACTGGTGGTGTACTCTCTTTCTATACCTCTACCTGTCTCTCACTTTGTCATGCTCTCTCGCAGCCTTATCTGTTGTTTAGCACGGATTATCAACGGAATGTTTTATTATTTCGGACGAGTCCTCATAAATTTGTAATATATGCCTCGACTTTATCGTTACTGACTACAGCATTATGCGTACGAAGCTTGTGGCGGTATCGGTTGAAACCTACAAGCAGGAGATCATCGAGGTCTTGCAACGCGCAGGAGAACCGGTGAAGATCGAGGTAAGAAGACTGCTAACAGGTGACACACGGAAATTGGCCGTGGTACGATTATCGCTTCTTGCGAGAACTTCGCTCCCTTGTCACTTTCTCACGTTTTGCGGTGTTTCGCCAATCACACCAATGCTCCCAATCGAGACTTCCCAGAAGTCTGCAATTTTCCTTGCGCAGCAGTCTCTAATTGTAATAAAATTGCGAATATGCTGACTCTGGGGAGGCGTTTTTCATGATTTTTCTCTTTTCTCCATTCTCTTTTCTTCATTACAGGATGAGACGACCTTCGTTCGCCTAGGGGAAGGCCGAGGAATGACCTCCTCCCTGTGGACTGTGGACATCGGAGGGAGGAAATACGCTGCCAAGGTTGCCTTAATTATATATTTTCCTTAATTATTTAAATCATATTTATGATGATTATTGCTTATTTTGAAATAACGATTGATTTGTTTTGCAGATTTCCAACGCCGAAGGGAAATCCAACGAAGAATGTTATGCACAACAGCACAACAATGAGCTGCAAGTGTACGAGTGGCTCGAGGTTCGTCTTTGCACACAGAGAAAAATTTATAAATCCCGCCCCATTATACATGCAAATGTACAAACAATGTATTACATGTTATGAGACCATCCACGAGAAGCCGGACATATCCCACGGATGGCTTTTTTGCAACATATGTCAATATCTCGGCGGTGAATCACGAGTGCTGATATTTGACCAAGTAACTAAGGTTCTGGGTCCCGCACCGAAAAGTTACAGTAACCATTCGCTATACATTTTCATGTATGATGGGGCTGGATTTATACATTTTTTCTATCCGAATTTTTCAGATTATTTACATTTGTGTCTAGCGAGGTTAGTTTGTACGGAAATACCACTCTGATATGCTCACTTCGGGTGCTTGTTTTCTCTCCTTTTGTCGTGAATGAGAGAAACAAGGCTGATAATTGATTATAAACGGCGTGCAACGCCGAATGCATACCACATGAAGAAGTGAGGATTGAACATCATTCAGAAATTACGCACTGATGCGCTGACATCACCGTACGATGATGATCTCAAAACTGTCCGCTTCTACGGAGGAACAAAGTGCGAGATAACTAAACCGGTGAGCCGCTTTTTTTGCCAAAACACTTTAAAATTGTGCGTGAAACATATCCGAAATGGAATTATCAAAACATTTCAGGGCCTTATTCTTATGGCGGATTTATCGTCTGAGAGCGTGCACAGCTCAACAGATGTCTCGCTGAGTACGGTGAGTTATTCAGTTACTGTTATTTATAATAATAATTAATTAGTTGTAATTATTTATAGTTATAAGTTATAGTTGTAATTAGTGAGTTATAGTTATTGCTACGTTATTCAAACACATGGAACTAGCCGGGATGTATTGAGGTTAAATACACTACGCTCTATGCGTACACTACGCTCTATTCATAGTTCTGGGTGCAGGTTCGGTCCAGGGGGAGGTCGGTAGCTTGCTTCAGGTACGGTCCAGGGGGACCTCGGTAACCTGCTGCAGGTACGTTCCAGGGGGACCTTGGTAGCCTTTTTCAGGTACGGTCCAGGGGGGGGCTTATGTTGGGGGGAATGTTCATCTCTAGAAAGAATACTGGCTTATTCCGTTGCAAAAGGCTCGTGAGGCTGAGTGCGATCGATGCCACAAACGTGCTCGAAGACGCCATGGAAATCAACACACGGTATCCTGCGTTTCCATTGAGAAAGGCTCGTGAGGCTGAGAGCGATCGAAAAAAGTTGCCACGGAGCCACGAAGTGGCGTAGTGGAAATTTTTTTTTCGATCGCACTCAGCCTCACGAGCCTTTCTCAATGGAAACGCAGGATACCGTGTGTTGATTTCCATGGCGTCTTCGAGCACGTTTGTGGCATCGCAAAACACTTTTCCAATGATTCCCTACGCTCGCCGGATCATTTGGAAACTTTACGAAATTTTCAATTTTTCACGTTAAAACGTGTTAGACACGTTTCCGACATCGCAAAACACTTTTCCTGTGATCCCCCACGCTCTGTGATCCAATTAGGAACTTTTCGAAATTTTCGATTTGCCATGTTAAAACTCGGCAAAACAGGTGAAAACGTGTTTCACCTTACTGAAGAACGTGCTAGAAGGGCATTTGACACTTGCGAAAAATGCGGCAAACGTTTTACCCGCGGCGGGGTTCGAACCTGGGGGTCTCGGATTGTAAGTCAAGCGCGTAACCCACTTGGCTATTGATTTGGTCAATTAATTATTGCAAAATTTTAAAGGGATTTTGGTCTGTTGTCGTATGCAAAAGGATCCGAGAAGATAGAGCGATTTTGAAGCGATTTATTAGGAAGCTTCCGGATGCATGATTCCGGCGTCCAGAAAGGGGTCAGGGGCGAGAGAGTGTGCCAAAATGAGAGAGTCACTCTCAATTTTCCTTACACTCTCGTTCTAACTCCATTCCTGCGAGATTGCCGGCATGAGGAATGATTTGGAACGAAATGTGCGAAAATTTCATGAAATCGAGTGAAATCAAGTGAAATCAATTGATATTTCACTTCAAAAATCGGCAAAAGATGCTCAAATGTGAATCTCGTTACTCAAAAATGGGTTTGGGCCACATTTGACACTTGGAAAAATGCGGCAAAAGACTATGCACCGGCGGGGTCGAACCTGCGACCCTCGGATTTGAATTCGAGCTCGCTACCGACTTGGCCATGAAATTATCGATTTTTCAAATATAAAAATCGATGTGTTTCGTGATGGGCTATCATATACAAAAGGGTCTGAGAGATTGCTCAAGTTTGAAGAAAGTTATTCAGGAAAAAGGTCCGTCACGCGGAAGGAAAAAAAAACATACCAACAGACAGACATTTCAATTTCCTAGTAGTGGAGGAACAGTGTTCCACATTTTTTTTCTTTTCATAACCTCAAATTGACAGTTATTCCTAATTATTTTGCATGAACTTTCGTCTTTCGCACAGTTCTTTCTCAGATTTTCTCTATCATCGACGGAGTGGCAGCCTACCAATCGGCATATTTGAGTACAGAAGAAGAGGTGGATATTTTCAATAAAATATATTATTTCGTCATCATATATTATTTGCAAAAATAGAACATGAAAAGTGGAAACACATTTTTTTGCACTTAAAATATGATCGAATATGTCATTTTGGAGTATTAGATTTGATGGTCTCATATTTTCATTTCCAGCTTGAACTTTTCCCGAGAGATATGTTCTTCGAACTTGGCTCAACGTGGTTGAAAGAGTACATTGGGATGACGGAAAAACAGGGATGGTTCAAGGAGAAATGGAGGGAGTGAGTAATATTTTATTTATTTAAAAAATATTATCGAAAACTCTAATATCAGAAGGGTAATACCGAATAACTATCAAAATCATTCCACTGGCCAGTCAGATATATGTAGAGTTTGAAATTCGGGTAAATAATTGAATTAGCACTCTTCATTTCACATACTCTCTCACCGGTAGATTGGTGAGAGAGTGTGTGAAATGAAGAGTGCTAATTCAATTATTTACCCGAATTTCAAACTCTAGATATATGTACGGTATTGTGTGAGAGAGCGAGGAAATCCAAAAGGATTTCTCTCCCTTTCACGCAATATCTGCTCCTTACTCCTGTCTGCAGTCTATAATTCATAATTGCAGTGCTCTAAACGCATGGTCGGACGTGCACAGCCTTAGCGCCGGAACGTACGAGCAAGAGGAGGGAGGTGAGTTGTTAACCATCTTTCCAACACAAATATATTCACCTCCATGGTATGTATCGCTTCTTTAACATAGCTTGACTAATTATTTTTGTGTAATTAGAAATATTTTTCTCATTTTTGTTTTTTTTAGATCTGCCTCTCACTCTGGCACACTCCGATATGTGGATGAACAATATCCTATTTTCGAAGAAAGAAAACTATGAGGAATTGGAGCTGCTAGCGTTCGTTGATTGGCAAGCCGCTACTGTTGGTGAGTGATCTTTTATTTAAAATATTTTAAAATATTTATATATTTTAGGCAATGCTCTTACCGATGTGGTAGTAGTTGTCGGTCTCAACATGGACGCAAGCGAAAGGTGAGGAATTTATTACATTTATATAATAATTATTAACATTTTTCAGAAGGAAGCACGAACGTGAGATCCTTCAGCACTACGTTGACGAGATGAAGAAGAGATGTCACAGATTCAAGAAGGAATTTCCCATCGATGCCATGGAGAAGGTACATTCATACAGGAACTGTTATTAAATTTATAAAATGACACGATCAAACAAAATATCAAAATATAACTTCGTCTGTTTACCCAAGAGCACACGAACTGAGACTGTCCGCAACGTGTACGTTTGGCAAACAACGAACTGCCGTGTTTGATTTTTGGTACGATCGTTTCAGTCATTTTTAGTTTCCCACAAATAGAGAGAAAGCAAATAATTTTGTCGATCCTTCTCACATACTCTTTTTTGCTTTTCTGCTGAATTTACGTGCTTTCTTGTCCAACAGTTCGTGTTCCTACACAAATTCGAGTCCATTAGTGGAAGTGATGAACCAGAGCGATGTGGGACTAGAGCTGGCATAGTGAGAAAAGAACAAAGGAATTCGAATTTCGAGATCTCGAAATTCATCTCATTTTAAATATATTTCTGTCACACAGAAATAGAACTAGGTGGTTTTGAAACATGGCGAATCTAAATCTATTTTCATTTCGCTTCCAAGTTCAATTGGAACTGAGATTCTTGGCATCGATGAATTTCGAGATCTCGAAATTCATCTCATTTTAAATATATTTCTGTCACACAGAAATAGAACTAGGTGGTTTTGAAACATGGCGAATCTAAATCTATTTTCATTTCGCTTCCAAGTTCAATTGGAACTGAGATTCTTGGCATCGATGAATTTCGAGATCTCGAAATTCTTTCTCACGAGCGTCGGGTTGCTCTATGTAATGATAAAGTGACTAGTATCAGGACACAGAGTGAACAAGTACACAAACGTTCCGTAAAAGCCCCTTGAAATATGAGACATTTCAGTTACAGGTAAGTTCACTACGTGTCCAGATTCTAGCGATTTTTTTGAAAAAAAGTGTGGATTGATTTTATCGAGTAAAAATCGAAAATCCACCATATTCGTTTGTTGCTCTGTTGTGAGATCGCACAAATAATTTATTATACCGACTTGATGTTCAATTGTATTTAGTAGTATCTCCTTAATTTGCTAATTTCCTCATTTATTCTCATTATAAAAATCATCGTCGAATCTCTTTTCAGCTGCTTCCTCAATATCGTCGTTCGCTTCGTTTCGCCGCACTGATGCTGCTGATATTCATTCAAAGTGAAGTAAGCACACATTTTTAATATTTTAAGTTCTCAAATAAATGATAATTCATATATGGGGTTCTCTCATTCGAATTGATTCCCGAATTCCATTTAGAGGAGGAATGAAACTTTAACAGAGATTATGGTGAGAGATATTAAGAGGGCGATGAAATGCCAATGACATTATATTGAAATTCTCTTTCAATAAGAGAACCCTAGCATTACCACATCAGCCGCATATTAGTTTCACTAGAATAATAAATAAATAGAAATTGTATGTATTTCTTTATTTATTTAAATTATTTAAATAAACCCCAGGCCGGCGGTGAATCGGGAACGTACACCAAGAGATTTATTGGACTACTCGAGGATATAGTGGGCTAAACACGTCACAACATCGCGGCTTCCCAACATCTTAACCATTACTCAGAGTGGGAAGTCTCCCACTTCCCCTTTTTAGACATTTTCTTTTGCTTAAAGTGCATGAAAAACGAAATTCACCGCTCACTATCTCTCGGCCGCTCTCTCGATTTAGCCTGTACTCTCAGCAGGAGACAACATCTCCAGAGTAAGGGAAGTTGGGAAAATCCAGCTCTGTGCACTCCAACCCAAATACACATGTGACCACTCTCACCACCCTCTCCATCGATAAAGATGAATAAAAAGCTTTCACAAAAAAAACTTGTTGCGCTCCAAGTAAGGAGGAAAGTGGAAGAACTGGTTAATGATTTATTATTTGAAATAGAATATTTATTTTTTTCTAAATATAATGCATAATCATATTTTATAGATTAAAAAAAATATTTGAATTTTCATAGTACTATTTCGCCTGGTTTGACACGGCACTACTGTGTTTAGCGGCAAAACTCAGTAGTGGGTCATATATTAAGCCAAAAAAAGATCTTTGAACTTTCAGTTTTTTTTTTAACTAGAAATCAGCGATTTTTAGCATTCAATTCGGTACATGGAATTACGGTAAATGAAATTGTTAAACCGATTCTCGAAAAAAAGGCTTTTTTTGATTCATCTCTTTTCTGCGTTCACTCCACGTGTACTTGTAATTGCTTTAAAATGTTCAGAGAATGACAAATACATACTTTATAAGAAAGATTTATCAATAAGGACAAAATATAAAAGGCTGCACATGCGTAAGAATTCGAAAATAGAAATTGTGATTCCCTGAGATTATTGAGGTCCAAAAATTAAGATAAGTAAGCTTTGTGATTCAAGAAAATTGAACATCAGAAAATTGAAAATGGGTTGTAGAGCGGTATTCAGGTACAGGTGTCTTCATTCTACGTACATTCAGCTGCAAAGATTGTGCGAAACGACGAAACGATCATAACTCTAAGACAACATTATAATGAATTCAACATTCAATCCACGATATCCTCCAGAATTCTGATGAATCGCTGAGTGAGCACGCCCAATTCCTCCGTCTTCTCACCTCCTCCAACAGCTTCCGCCTACAAAATGTACATTTAACGACGCACATCATTCAAATTTCTCTTTTTTTTCTTATGTTACAAAATCAAGTGTTTCGGGATGTGGAGTGCTGGAAAAGAGGAAATGTGTGTCTGATAAGACCTTAATCAGAATCATGGATGGTGAGATTTTAAAAAAAAGTTGTTTTTTTTAAATTTAGACCTACCTCACGCTTGAATTCTCTCGGAACGAACATGAGCAGCTGCAGTGCAGCGAAGCGGAGTGTCTTGCGGTATTCGGGCAGTAGCTAAATGTGGATTTGACTTTGAAAAGTAATAGCTCAATTAATTGCTTACTCCAAAAATCGAGTGCTTTTGTACTAATTAATGCGCGAGTGGTGTGTGGAGAAAAACAGCTATTTGCAAGGTTACTTTTCAAAGGCTAATCTGTTCTTCCGTCGGGTTTCATGCAACTCAGTAGACACCATGAATCATGCCATTCATTACAAGAGCACGAGCAAAAGAAAAAAATCAGCGAGAAACGGGAAAAAATAATTTGAAAAAGTTAAAAAAATAGCTTGAAGGTTGAAATGACTCAGACAGGAGCTCACCTTCTCCACGGTATCGATGGGAAATTTCTTCTTGAATCTGTGACTTCTCTTCTTCATTTCGTCGATGTAATGTTGAAGGATCTCACGCTCATGCTTCCTTCTGAACATAATACGCCATAATTAATATTATTTATTATTACAAGTTAGTTTCTAGAAAACGTGCTGAAAAAGAATATTTTTTATTATTACTACTACCCTACTTATTCTTACTATAATTATTTTTTCATAAGATTCCTCGGTTTGTTCACCTGTCGTTTGCGTTCATGTTGATGCCGATGACGGACACAACGTCCAGAAGAGGATTGCCTACAACTTATATTTATTTAAATGCATTTGCAAAATAAAACCGTGGCTACATTATTCATCATGCAGTTCTAATAAAAATAGTTATGACGTATCTATAGTTATGAGAAGTGTACTACTAGTCGTTCAACCTGCTATAGGTATGACTATTGCGCTCCATTAGCGCCAAAAAATATCTCAAGTTTACAAAAATTTGATCTCAAGTTTTCTTTTACAGTCTCAAGTCTACACGAATTTATTGAAACCCACAAACTGAAGTGTTTTGCCAGTCAATGAAAGCGAGCAGCTGCAACTCTTCTGACTTTTCTTTCTTCGAAAAGAGAATATTGTTAGTCCACATGTTGGTGTGGCCAAGAGTGAACGGGAGATCTGAAATTGAAAAAAAAGGATTTTATTAATACTTTTGACTTCCAGTGACGAATTGTCTTTCTTCAGCTCGTAACAAATATGCTTTATCATCAGAATTTGGGATGAGTTTTTTCTTTGTATTATTATATATATATATATATATATATATATATATATATATATTTATGCGTGTTCAATGGAAACGCGGTTACAAATAGAAAGAGAAAACGAATACAGCATAACAAATTGAGATCATGAAAGGTCGGGGGTGTGGGGGTTATTTGAAATGTACTCACTTCCTCCCTTGTATTGGCAGGCTCGAAGATCCTCCACGGTCAACCACGCAAGTAGGGCGCTGCAACAAGAACTTGGAAAGATGTTTGGAAAACTGATAAATATTTAAACACTAGCGTTAAAGATATACTAATAACAAGCAGGCTTTTAACAAGCAAACTGGTCATACATTTTGCTAGACGAATGCAATGAATAGTGTTGACCAGTATAAATATCCGTTCTTCGAGCACAAAGGAAGATCAACAACGAAGCAGAGAACTGTTCCGAAACGGAGCCGAAACGGTTTGCTCTTTTTCGTATAATGACCCACTTCTTCCATTCTTCCTTGAGCCACGTCTTGCTTGCGATGTTTTCGACACACTTTGGCAGCATTTGTGAGCTCGAAGAGAAGATCCTTCGGAATCGGTTCGAGCTAAAAGAAAAAAAAATTCGGGAAAAAAATTATTATTACAAGTCATCGTGACCATTTGCAGCACTCTCAAAAAAGTTTGTTTTTGTTTTTGGAGTGGGCAAAAATTGCTAAAAATTGCTATTGCTGTCTTATCACCCGGTCGGTGCACTGAGCTCGTGAAACGACGATATTGGACCCATATATTTGCCCGAATTTCCAACACTCTCTCTCTCTCGATTCGAGCGCACGATCACGATATTTTATGAACGTTGTGTTATTTCCGTGGAGTTTGCATGAATTTCGAAATTTCTTACAATTAGCTCACCTTTTCATCGGTACTCAAATACGCCGATTGATAGGCAGCAACTCCATCGATGATAGAGAGAATCTGAAAATAGATTTAATGAAAAGATAAATTGTTTTTAGAAATATTTTATTGCAAAATGACAATACTCAACTCTTTCATTGTTAACTCTTCTCACTTGCATATCATACCTATGCTTTTGGTTTCTGCCTTCTACGGTGTCGAGAAATATTTTGATAAATATATATATGAAAAAAACTAAAAGTTTTTTCATTGCGAATAAGCGATTTCTGTTTCAAGTAAATCGATACCGTATTCAGCGGGATTCCTGCGGGCGTCTCCTCAGGGATTGTCGTTTGAGAAGTCAAATCGGCAATGATTAGAATGCCCTGAGGATATAATTTGTGTTCAAAGTATTTTTGGTTAAATTAAACATTTTTAATTTAACAATTTATTTGCGAAAGTTCAATGAAATTAACTCACGGGCTTGTCCACTTCGCACGTTCTTCCTCCGAAAAAGCGCACCACCCTTCTGAGATCCTCGGCGTATTGCGAAGTTTGCGAAACTTTCTGAAGCAACTGTTCAAGATCAATTGATCTGGTAAATGATTACTTGTGATAAACGATTAGCACATGTATTTACATTTTGAATCGTTCTGAAGCCAACATTCGGTCCACACGTAAGTGAAAGTGTTCTGTTTGTGAACAGATACAAGTGTTTTTTTCAGTATGGAATGAAATACGAACCGCAGCCCACTGGTACATTTGCACCTCCCTGTTGTGCTGCTGAGCGTACCAGCTCGCGTTGCCCACAGTGGCCGCGTCCGAAATCTAAAAAAAACATCAAATATTTAATTGCAATTCATCGAATCCAAACCTCCATCATATGTGAAACCCTTTCGGGAGGTTTGGCTTTGAGACAAAAATTAAAAATCATTAAAAACTACCTTGACTGCATACTTGCCAGCTCCGAGGCTCACTTTCCATATGCTGGAGGTGAAGCCGCGACCCTCGCCCAAACGAGAGGAGAGCATCTCGTCCTAAAAATATGAAACAGATTTCTAAAACGGGTCGAAATACGGTTGGGGTACTTTCGAGTAGGTTCAAATGGCTAAATTTCTTGCTCCGTACAATTATTTTCTGAACGAACTAGCGAAAATTGTTAGATATGTTTAAGATAAGCAATTTAAACGTTTAAAACTATATACCTCCGCTTTGACCGGCTCTCCAGCAGCCAGGAGAATTTCGATAATTTCCTTCTTGAAGTTCTCGATCATTCCTATGATGTACCTGAAAATTAATAAAGCAACATACATTTTCCGATTTTTGCGATCAAACTGGGGCTGGTAATTTAAATGATACTGGAATTGCACGATAATCAAGGAGGGAGGCTGCGAAACTGGGGCAGAGTATGAGAAGAGAATAGAAGGAGTGAATGTGTGGGGAATACCCACGCAGTCGCGCTTTTATGCGAATCGCGACTTGTGCATTCGTTGTGCACATCGTGTGCATTTCTCCCTCTATTTCTCTCTCTCTCTCTCTCTCTCCCTCTTTCTAATCGCGCGCACAACATTGTGCAATAGTGAAATCTTCATCTCTCCCCGCCCTAGGCACTGCTATTTTTCCTTCGCTCACACTCTCTCACTATATCGCGGCGCTTCACTTAGTTTGAGTGAGGAAAATAGTGAGGAACGCGTTACGATGCGGTATGAAAACGCGTTTTTTACTCTTTGCTAATATCTTCCATGAAATTAAACACACCTGGCAAACAGGAACATGTATTTATTTATAAGAAATAGTTAATACGGTATTTGGAACAAAAGTAACCGAGACCGTCGAGGGGAAAGAGAGAATGGAGTAACAAACAGTAGATGTCTAGTCTCTCGTTTTCTCTTTCCTCTCTCATCTCTTTCTCTTTTCTCTCTCTTGTTTGTCCCTCACTCGCCCGTTGTTATGGACGAGAGTACCACCAATGTTCGGATAAAAGAATATAAAAATAATGCGGAAAGGTATGAGAATAAATCTCTCCTATTATAACATGGACGATGTGAGAAAGCGACTAAACGATCAAATCAATGAGCGCAAGTATATAACTGTTGCAGAAGAAACTTTGCCATCTGGAGAAATTGCATCGAAACCATAGAAATAGATGGACGTGGCCTGGCAGATTTATTTTGCAACATCTCCCTATTATGAGTGTAGTAGGATTGCCCGTTCGGCGTCGGTTTCGGTAATACAGCGTCTCTTTTTCTCTCGTTTTCTCCCCTTTATCAGCCGTATTACCGATCTCTCGGTGAGAGGGCCGTAATACGAAAACCGAACTTGCATCTCTAGAGTGTAGTACAAGTAACAGAGGTTCTAACTGTTATAGGTATGACATAAGCAGGAAGGAGCCGGTGGCGCATCAATGATCCCACTACACAGAGCGGGAGGTCTCCAACTTTCCTTACTCTGGAGACATTGTCTCCAGCTGAGAGAGCATGCAAAATCGAGAGATAACCTCTCACTATCTCATACCCGCTCTCCCCATTTACATGCTCTCTCAGCTGGAGACAATGTCTCCAGAGTAAGGAAAGTTGGAGACTTCCCGCTCTGAGTAGGGACGCTCTCCGATCTTTCCGGATGAAATATACCACATTCGATAGAGATTATAAGATATTTCAAGTTTTAGCTTCTTCCCCTGAAGGAGCTACGAGTTGTTCATTCAGGACTACACCACACATGATTCCAAACCTACAGACCGGGGTTAGAGCGAGTGTACAAAAGTGAGAGAGTCCCTCTCGATTTTACATGCTCTCTCACTCCAAAGGCCGTTCTGGAAGGTTGACCGGCCTGTGGAATTGTGTGCACCAGCTTAAGATGAGCATCAACAAAACAATCAGTCCAAAAAGGTCAATGAATCAGGGGAGGAATACTAGAGTTTGAAATTAGGGTAAATAATTGAATATGATATCTTCATTGCACACATTCTTTCTCGCCAATCGATCGGTGAGAGAGTGTGCGAAATGAAGAGTGCTAATTCAATTATTTACCCGAATTTCAAACTCTAAGGAATAGTGATCGATTGGACAATGTCGACCGGAAACATGGTCGATAAGGACAGAATATGTGCACTATAAGTGCACAGAACCCGCGAATTTAAAACAAATATGAAAGTTTTTATCAAATATTTTGATTCCTTGAATGCAGTGAAATGAGAGTACACCTGGTCAACGTTGAACAAAATCCAGCGTCCTTGTCGATATAAGCGTGCATTTCACCAACACTCGTGCACTTGCCGACAACATTCATTGTAGAGTTCGAAATTCGGGTAAATAATTGAATTAGCACTCTTCATTTCACATACTCTCTCACCGGTCGATTGGCGAGAGAGTGTGTGAAATGAAGAGTGCTAATTCAATTATTTAATAGAATTTCAAACTCTAATTCATTGCATGAAATTATATTATTAAACATTTTTTTACAATTATTTAGTCACTTTTTCATTGAGGACATCGCAAATTTTCATTCACAATCGCCTTTGATGCAGTATGTTGTAGTGGTTTGCATGAATAATACAATTCGGAATTGAATTTCACGTTCTATATAAATAGCGAAAGTCCATAACTTTTTCAAAATCAATTACAAAATGAAAAGAGTAAGAATCACATTTAGGTTAAGGAATATATGATATGATCAACTTGGCAACTTTATTACTTAATTAATCATCTCACGTTTATCATGCATATTACCATCTTCTGCAAGTTCCCCAATTCTGTTTTTTTTGTTTTTTTTTCTCAATTTCCTTTGCATAACTCATCAGTAGGTCTATAGCATGCTTGAATAGCAATCCGACCGTCGCGGGTTCGATCTCCGCCGGCGCATGTTCTTTTGCCGATTTTCGGAAGTGTCACAAGTGGTCCTGGCACATTTTTGAGCAACGAAAAAAGTGTTTGAACAAATCATTCTTCTCGCCCGCATACCCCACGGAAATTTAAAATTCGAGTGCGAGTGAAATCGAGAGGCACTCTCTCGCTGTAGCACTCTTTTTCGCCCAAAGCATTTCGTACATTGGTCTATTGGTCGAGGAAACGCCAATTAAGATCGGCCGTGCACTGAGGAAGGAAGTGCGATTTCACTTTCGCCATGAGCGAAATATCATCTTTTGTCTGCCGCTCACTCGTCTTTCGATTTTCCTTTCACTTTTTCTGCCAATGAGTGCTGAGAAAAAAACGAGGCGATTGTCACTGAATATTATTGCATCACTGCTAAATATGCAGCGTAAAGTAAATGATGATTCACGCGCTGAGGCGTTATCTAGCTTTGTGGAGATTACGGTAGTAGCGATATTTTTTTAACCTAAGTAATCATGTATCTGACCCGCGGTCTGACAAGCCGAACTTCGTGAAGTACTGTGGATTAAGGTAATAAACATTGATATATTCATTAAAATTGTTAATATTAATTAAACTGTGCCTCGTGACGACGGTCTCCACGCTCCTCTCTCTCAGTTTGGAGAATCCTTGCCAGTCAGCTTGGGCAACCCGGCAAGTATCGCCCACCTGGTACCACTTCAAGCAGAGGACCCGGATCGACTACATCCAATTCAAGTCGACAACTATCAAGAAAGGCCTCAGCCGGAAAGACTACGAAGTGAGTAAATACTTCGGTTGATAGACGCTAGTCAGGACACCTCTGGAAGCTGGAAGGTCTACTTCTACGCTCAATGTCTATCGTCCAAGATCGACACTACAATTGACCAATTAAGGCAAGCACGATTTATTCCCTTGACCCAGTTGCCTCGAGTTCGAAGCACCCGACCACCTCTGTCCCGAATTATGCCTCCTGCAGGCCCTTTGTCTTGATGTCAGGATAAATATTTCTACACGTCTATTTATATTATAATTAAAATACTTGTGAAAAACCTGACCGATTGAATGATGGACGACCCGCCGAACTCTCAATGGGTAATGTAATAGTTAGTTTCACGCGGGTTACTGTAATGCAAAGTTTGATTGATTTATTGATTTTCATGAAAGATCTGACCCAGGCAATGTTGGTTAACCCAGTGAACTCATTTGTGGATATTACGGTAGTGGCGCGTTAACGAACAGACGAGCAGGCTTACTCATCCATTCACAAACAGACAAACATACAGAGCGTTTAAAGGTGGTGTCCCACGAACTTTTGGTCAACTGAGTTCTCACTGTCGGGTTACGGTAATCGGTTTCCAGTAGAGTGCGTTATTCGGGTCGGGTAATTGGAAAATGACCGTTACCTTTTCCCCTTTTTGCGCGAAATGAGAAGACCCGACACCTTCGATAAATTACCCGACACCTTTTTCTCTCCGGCGATGGCAAATCTATCAGAACAGCAAAGAATCGGTGATAATTAGCCAATCTGGACGTGTTTTGAAGAAGTTTCGACGAAGGTTCAGATTTGCTTGATTTCTGATTATTTTCCGACAGTCTAATGACGATTTACCCAGAAGTTTGAGTGGCTCTGGAAAGATCGAAATTATCATTCCGAAATGTTAAAGGTACGGAAAGGTATTTCAGTCGATCAAAGAGAAAGATTCAGTGAAGTGTACTCTCGATTTCAAAATTTGAACGTGACTTATTTTGAAAACAAGGCGAAGTAGTTTTAGTTGGCTTAAGCCGATTCTGGCTGAGGTGAGCGAACTAGTCAGAGGAGGGGAATGAATATCAACCATGAAACAGAAAACATTATGACGCCGATAACTTCTTGGTGGCATTTTTTTTGCATTTGCCTCATCTCGTACTAGCTTAGGGGTGGGCGTGCCTCTTCACGCGAGGAAAGACCATCCTCAATGACGATGAGCGGTAGAAATGATTGGGAGTAGGCTAATTATCATGAGGGTCATATTCAATATCCATAATACCATGCAAATGAGCTTGATCTGAACTGTTTGCATATGCCGGAGAAGAAAAGGTTTCGGGTAATCGAGCAAATGTGTCGGGTAATGCCTCCCATTTATTCCGATGAGGCGGGTCAAAAAGGTGTCGGGTCGTCTCACTTTCCGCACTCTAGTTTCCAGATAAGAGCCCCGCAAACCGCATGTCCAGTCGATAAGTTTGAACAAAGTTATTCGCGTTTACAGGAGATTCGTGATGCTCCTTCTTTAAAGAAGGAGTCTCACGAATCTCCTGCTCTCTCATTCCTCATCTCTTATGTTTCAATGGCGCGGTCGTTTTCTCCTCGTCCACCCTTATCCCTCCCTATTATTTTTGAATCCCTGCATTCAGGGTCAGTTTGGCACAGAGCCAAACGCGAATACCTTTGTTCAAACTTATCGGCTGAACATGCGGTTTTCGAGGCTCTCATCGGGTATTACATCTCCATTTCCCCACAGTGAGAACTCAGTTGACTAAATATTCGTGGGACACCTTCTTTAAGAGTAAATAGTAATTTTACAAAAGAAAGGTTGAAAAACGTTGACAAAAATGATCGAATTCTCCAAATATATTATGATATAAGGGAAAAAACATATTTGGTGTGTGGACTGTCCACTGAGAACGTACCATTAAGGAATTGAAAGAAAACTGCATTCGAAGAATCGCGCGTGTTGTTATATTGGTCGAGGAAGCGCCGATTAAGATCGGCAGTGCACTAAATTGAGTGCATAGGAAAGAAGGGCGATTTCACTTTCGCAAAGGGAGAAATTGATCTCATGTCTGCCGCGCACTTTTCTTTCGATTTCACTTTCTCTTTTCTGAGTTTCGTGTTTGCGAGAAAAGTTTTTGACATAGGGCGCTTTACGGCCGAACCCGAACCCAGATTAAAGAGCGTGATTATTTTGATGTATTTGGTTAAGCAATAAGGTTGAAGGACGGTTGTTTCTTATTGCATCAAAGATTTTTCACACGCGCAGAACGCGTGTACACAAGCGGCATCCGCGTGGTCGATGCGGTAGTGGTTTAGAACCTCAATCCGAAGGTCATAGGTTCGATTCCTATCGGTCGCCAATTTTTTTTGCCGAATTTGTTTATTCGAAAAATCACATTTTTCGAGATTTTTGAAAATGTGCCACTATTGCCAGGAGGGTGAAATTTCGATGGGGAAAAATGCATGAAAATGGAAGAACAAGAATGCAGACAATTGGAAATTTTGAAAATATCGATAACATGTTGATTTTATTAAGTTTCATAGGCAGTTTAACGTCAAAATTCTAGTGGTTGTTGGTTTAAAAACATAATAGCTTTTGATTGAGTGGTTAATTCGCATTTCTGTAAAAAACTACGAGACATTACGAGACATTAGTGCTGCGCATTCAACAATACAAAAGTATAGAAAATCTGTCTAGTTTTTTTTCTTCAAAAATATTATCCTTTGAAGGAAAAGAGTCACAATTGCGCATGCTCTCAAACTTTCGCATGCTATTTCTCAAACCTGGTTTGCGTCAGACCCGGTGTCGATGCAAATGATATAAGCCCCTGCGCAATTTTGCTCCCAAGATCGCCCGTAAAGGAACCATGGCAAGCCTGTTTGACGCTGTTTGAATGAACAATATGGCGGGAAAAGAGAGGCGAGTCGGGTGCCTTTCGGGTTCCATTGTCTCTGCTTGCGACGGGCCGTGTATTGTACACTGTTTTATTGGTCGAGGAAACGCCGAATAAGATCGAAAGTGCACTAGATCGAGTGGGAAGGAAAGACGCACGATTGCACTTTCGTTAAGAGAGAAATTAATCTCTTGTCTCCCGCGCACTCATTTTTCGATTAATTTTTCTGAGTGCGTAGAAAAAAAGAGGTTACCCTGATATATCTAAAACGCTAAGGAAAATGCATTCGCGCCCTCGAATCTGCGGTAAAACGCTGATTGATCATGCGCAACCGCAATAAAAGCTCATTACATGGATAAAACAGCAATTGTCTCGAAGAAAGGTACAAGAGATAAATAGGTGTCTGTCTGTTATGTACAGTAGTCCTGATATTTGCGCATCAAGAACTGGCCATATTTTTGCAAAGATTTTCTTTTATTTTTTTCTTCCTTCGTTGATCTTTTATCTTTATTTTTCAAAAGTTGTACTTTATCGATCCACCACCAAATGTTGACTTACCGAAACCCGTGCGCCAATATTTTAAGTAATCCACTGCAATCGCAAACTGAGTTTATTTTTTTTTTAAATTATCAATCCTTCATCTCCACTATAGCTACTTACTTCAAACGTTGATTTACAGTAACTCACAGCAATTGCGGACTGACATGGATCAGATGGTGGATAACAGTCATGCCATCATCTAACTACTTTCTTATTTCATATGAAATTCTGACAGATATGCACTCAGAGAAAAATTACTTCGCCATGCATGCGAGTTCGTGATTAAATTACTTAAGCTCTCCACACTTTCCACGCTCTCTCTGCATAAACTAAGTAATTTAATCACTAACTCGCATGCATGGCGAAGTAATTTTTCTCTCTGTGTGTCGTCCTCACGAGTACGACGTGTTCAAATTACGGTCTTACGAAGTACGCTGGTTTCTTAGGATTTGGCAAAACGCGAAGCCGTTCGCTGCATCTAACGGCATCGAAGCGCAATATGCGAAAACTACGTGAGCCCATCTAACGGGTACGAATCTAATTCGGTAAATAGGTATTACAATGTCTCGTAATAAGAATAGTATCGCGTTTCATCGGATATGGCGAACAGCGTTCTTTTTTAGCGGTTTTTTTTCGCACCCTTTAAGGATAACCTCTTAAAAGGATAAACGTTGTCGGAGCGCGAAGCTCGACGACCACGTGAGCCCTCCCTAGCAGGCACGACGTTGTAAAACCGGTAATTATTGCCATTGAATTTTATAGAATCACTAATAAATTGTCGGCGTACACTAAATTATGACATAAATCAAGCGCGCGTTGCGAAGTTGTCTAGTTACTCTACTTTTTATCTAATTACGTTACTTCTCAAATGATAAATCAATTAACATGACTTGTAAGGACTTACGAATACGGCTGGAATAGAAATCGTGTCTGGGGTCACTGTTGCATTTGCATTCTACATGTTATACTACATATCATCGAAATAAAGTGGAAACATGGATAGGAAAGTCTTTTTCAGGTTCTTGAAGAATGTCTTCAAGACTCACGCAAGGACGACTAGAAATAATCTCTGCATGTTACTAAATTTCATAAATTAAATAGATGTGGAAAACGAAAATTCACTACAATGAGCGATAAAAAGTCGCGACAAATATTTAAAGTGCAGTTTTTGCCTGCTGAATGTCCCTACACTTTTAGCCGTTTTCAATTCTCACGTTTCTGAAAATGTGCCAAAGTAACAAATAGTGACAATACAGAATAGTCTAGGGAGATGAGCTTACGCGTGAGAGGAGAGAGAAAAATTTCGCAGCCAACCTGTTAGAAGATGTTCTCATGATCCCCCCCTTTCTGCACCCACTTCCGTGCACCGCCGCCTCTTGGAACCTGATCCACATACAGGAATGTTGGCTGCGGAGCCGAGAGATCGTGCAAAATGTAGAGAGGACATGTCCCCGTGCCTTCCTAGCGGCATCAAAACTCAGGCTGTCGTCGCTATAAAAGAGCTCCTAATGTACACTGTCCCATCATATCCACTCTCCCTCTCTCTACATGAAATCTGCCTTCACCGCCCTTCTTCTCGTCTCGGTGGCCCTCGCCTGCGCCCCGAACTCTCCGAGTGCTCCGGGCACGGGGGGAGGAGGTGGGGGTAAGTAACTTCTTTCAATACGCACATAATGATACATACGGCACCTAGGTACCATGCACTTTAGAGTAGACTCTTTTGAGAGCAGTGTCTTTTAGGATGCCCTGCACTGGTCATTGGAGATCCCGCCGTTATGATGGCTGCTAATGGCGGAGTCGCCGCTTGTCAGGGAGCAACTAATCTGATTCCCACGGGCGTGATGTGCAGCGGTGGCAGGAGCCTCTCCATTCACTTCCGCGTGAGTGCATGCTGTCTTACGATTGGGGACTACAAACTACAAACTAACAGCAAAAGCGAACACACTTTTGTCCAAAATAATGCATCGTTTCGTAGCTAAAGGAAGTAAGGTGTGCGAGCGTGTAGAAAGAAACGTAGAAACGTAGAAAGAGAGTAAACGTACTACACACACGTAGTAACCGTTTTATGAACGCAACACTGTCAAAAAGTTATAACAGGTGCTGTGGTACAACAGCACTCGTGTATATACACGAGGAATAAATACACTTACTATTGAGTGTATCCTACACTGAGATAGGACACAGTGTTTGATACACTTAAAATCTCTCGTTTTCGCATGCTCTCTCGACGCGCGCACATACTCAATATTAAGTGTATCATACACTGTGTGTCTCATCTCAGTGTATAAATTATCTGCATATCTAAACTGCATTTAAGACTATTGTCACTACGATCCCGCCTGACACCGTCCATTGTGTGGGTGGCGCCTGGCACACCGGCGAAGCGCCGCTCCCGACACCTCTCACGATATGCTGCGCCCCATAATCTCTCTTTCTCCCGACTTCAAGCGTAGCATTTATGAGTAGCAGTGTTCATTGTATTTATCAAATGTGTGATAAAAATATCTCCAGTCAGTCCGGTACTTTAATTGTTGTTTGTAGTCAATCGACTTATAATGAGCTATCGTAGATACCGATTATTGCACGTAGTCTGATCAGAGATGATGAGATACCAGAAGGTTCGTTACAAAGGTCTATGAGAGAACTACACTCAGAGAAAAACTTACTTCGCCATGCATGCCAGTTAGTAAATAAATTACTTACACTCTTCTCATTTCCCATGCTATGCCAAAGTCTCCTCTATCGAATAGCGTTGCCAGAATTTTTTTAAAAATTTTTGTTTTGGAGTGAAACACAAATGTACCAGGTGAGTATGGGATTTCAGCCAACATGTGAAATGCCAGAGAGGGTGTATTGTAAAGTAGGCGAATAAAATGTGAAATCTGGTTAAAGGTTCTCATCGAAAAGTGGAGCCGGTGAGTCTCATTTGGGGTTTAATCCTACGAAAACGATCTAAAAATAATATTAAAGTTGATAAAAATACTTTTTTTCATGTCGTCATGTCGTTTTTCGATTAATTTTTTTGAAAAATTTAAAAGCTGAATTTTGAGTGTATATCAGACACTTTCTGACAGAATTGAAATGGGCCGTACTAGCGAATAATACGCTCATGCTGAAAAGTTGCCCTAAAGGTAAACTTTATGCGTAGAGTCCGAAAATGGACCTTAAAATTGTCTCCGGTCAAACCCGGCTGAGATATGTTTCACGGTACATGAAAAATCGATTTCTTCAATTTTTGTCCGGATCAACGGAAACCCTTACATAGCTATTTTTTCTGAAAGCTGGTGATTTCATGTTGTGAGTTTTTAGCTATCTCGTAGCAGGAAAAAGTTACGGTAAGTCAAAAAATTCAAATTTTTTCTAAAAAAATAGTTCTCTACAATCCAGTTTTTTGATTATATTTTCGGAATAAGCATAAAAACCTACCCTACGTGAATTTTTTGCGAAAAATATTTCGGGGTGGAACCTGCTCGTTTGGACCAAAGTTAACCCAGATGTTTGTATTTGCTGATGACAATTGACGGTCATTTCGTTTTTACGCCCAATGCTTATTCGATTATAGTGCTCTACCACAATCAGATGATAGATTTCGACCATTTTGAGGTATGTGAGGTTTCCTATAGAAGTGATAAATGAGTTTCACATGAAAAAACATATAATAAAGTAATTATTATTTTGGTAATTTCGCTGCATATTTTGGTAAGAACTACGATCACATTCGATCTCAAATATTGTGGATATGCATGAAGTCAAATCAATTATTATTCATTCAATATTATCGGAATTCTAAAAAAAATATTTTTCGAAATATAAAAAAGAGCGAAATTTCAAATCGTATGAGGAACTGAAAATGCCTATTCTTTTTCTTTCTTGAAAGTAACCTCACTAAAGGACGCAATTGCGACGGTATTTGTCAAAACAGTACAATTATTATGGAAAAAAATATTTTTATTAGTTGTTGATTGAAAATCGTAATGTGGATATCTATTTTACATTTCTACAACACTCCGAATGAGAGGTTAATTATAACTGCAACGAATGAATATCACTTGTTTGCCGAAATTTACCGAAATAATAAATTATTCCCACGCCGATTTGATCAATAAAATTGGCATGACAAACATTCATCAAAATTTCAAATTTCGATTTTTTAAAAAAAAATTTTAAATTTAAAAAAAAAACATTTTTTTAAGAACTCCAAATATATAAATTTGATTTATAATGTATTTAATTCTTGAATATTTACAATATTTGAGATCGAATGTGATCGCAGTTATTACCAAAATATGCAGCGAAATGACCTAAATAATAATTACTTTACTATATTTTTTCACATGTGAAACTCATTTATCACTTGTATAGGAAACCTCACATACCTCAAAATGGTCGAAATCTATCATCTGAATGTGGTAGAGCACTATAATCCAATAAGCATTGGGCGTAAAAACGAAATGACCGTCAATTTTCATCAGCAAATACCAACATCTGGGTTAACTTTGGTCCAAACGAGCAGGTTCCACCCCGAAATATTTTTCGAAAAAAATTCACGTAGGGTAGGTTTTTATGATTATTCCGAAAATATAATCAAAAAACTGGATTGTAGAGAACTATTTTTTTAGAAAAAAGTTTGAATTTTTGACTTACCGTAACTTTTTCCTGCTATGAAAAATGCTCCTCTCGTTACCAGCTTTCAGAAAAAAATAGCTATGTAAGGGTTTCCGTTGATCCGGACAAAAATTGAAGAAATCGATTTTTCATGTACCGTGAAACATATCTCAGCCGGGTTTGACCGGAGACAATTTTAAAGTCCATTTTCGGACTCTACGCATAAAGTTTACCTTTAGGGCAACTTTTCAGCATGAGCGTATTATTCGCTAGTACGGACCTATTTCAATTCTGTCAGAAAGTGTCTGATATACACTCAAAATTCAGCTTTTAAATTTTTCAAAAAAATTAATCGAAAAACGACATGACGACATGAAAAAAAGTATTTTTATCAACTTTAATATTATTTTTAGATCGTTTTCGTAGGATTAAACCCCAAATGAGACTCACCGGCTCCACTTTTCGATGAGAACCTTTAACCAGATTTCACATTTTATTCGCCTACTTTACAATACACCCTCTCTGGCATTTCACATGTTGGCTGAAATCCCATACTCACCTGGTACATTTGTGTTTCACTCCAAAACAAAAATTTTTAAAAAAATTCTGGCAACGCTATTCGATAGAGGAGACTTTGGCATAGCATGGGAAATGAGAAGAGTGTAAGTAATTTATTTACTAACTGGCATGCATGGCGAAGTAAGTTTTTCTCTGAGTGTAGTTCTCTCATAGACCTTTGTAACGAACCTTCTGGTGTCTCATCATCTCTGATCAGACGACGTGCAATAATCGGTATCTACGATAGCTCATTATAAGTCGATTGACTACAAACAACAATTAAAGTACCGGACTGACTGGAGATATTTTTATCACACATTTGATAAATACAATGAACACTGCTACTCATAAATGCTACGCTTGAAGTCGGGAGAAAGAGAGATTATGGGGCGCAGCATATCGTGAGAGGTGTCGGGAGCGGCGCTTCGCCGGTGTGCCAGGCGCCACCCACACAATGGACGGTGTCAGGCGGGATCGTAGTGACAATAGTCTTAAATGCAGTTTAGATATGCAGATAATTTATACACTGAGATGAGACACACAGTGTATGATACACTTAATATTGAGTATGTGCGCGCGTCGAGAGAGCATGCGAAAACGAGAGATTTTAAGTGTATCAAACACTATGTGTCCTATCTCAGTGTAGGATACACTCAATAGTAAGTGTATTTATTCCTCGTGTATATACACGAGTGCTGTTGTACCACAGCACCTGTTATAACTTTTTGACAGTGTTGCGTTCATAAAACGGTTACTACGTGTGTGTAGTACGTTTACTCTCTTTCTACGTTTCTACGTTTCTTTCTACACGCTCGCACACCTTACTTCCTTTAGCTACGAAACGATGCATTATTTTGGACAAAAGTGTGTTCGCTTTTGCTGTTAGTTTGTAGTTTGTAGTCCCCAATCGTAAGACAGCATGCACTCACGCGGAAGTGAATGGAGAGGCTCCTGCCACCGCTGCACATCACGCCCGTGGGAATCAGATTAGTTGCTCCCTGACAAGCGGCGACTCCGCCATTAGCAGCCATCATAACGGCGGGATCTCCAATGACCAGTGCAGGGCATCCTAAAAGATAGTTTTTATCGTCCATCGAGTACTCTTTTTTGTGCGTAAAATCTGTTTACGTACACCCGCGAAGGGTGCGTCAGCAGGTGACGAAAAGATGCATATGTTACACCGCCGTACACCCTGACCAATCGTAGCCGTACACCCTGACCAATCGTTCATGAGAACACTATTGAAAGTGAGAGTGCATTAAGCAATACTACCCATTTTAGGTTAAAGCGTTGCGAAAACTTCGCAAGCTGGACCAATTGCCAATACTTCATACGTTTTCACTGCACTGCAATAAGATCGGTTTTAGTCATCGGGTAGCAATACGAAAAGAAGACGAAAACGAACGTTATCATCCTTTTGATGACGCTATCAATAATGTTATGAAGTTAAAACACATAATGATTAATGAAATCACAGAAATTCGTTAAAGTTTTTTTTATTTTCATGTTCTGCATTCAAGTTCATCAATTTCATTGACGAGTAACATCGAAATAACAGAGCCTACGCTGCGATGCTCAATTGCATAAAGAAGCTAAAGTCGGATCGCAGACCTTTTTCATACACTTGGTTTCCATTGAACCAAGTGTATGATACACATATAAGTTTTAACGTTTCTGCACGCTGTCTCGGCGCGAATACCATCAAAAGAGACTACTCTATAGTGCATGGTACCCTAGGTGCACCTATGTAGTCATTATTTGTGTATTGAAAGAAGTTACTTACCCCCGCCTCCTCCCATACCGCCTCCGCCCATACCGCCTCCTCCCATACCGCCTCCTCCTATACGACCAACTGCAGTTTTGTGCGGTTTAAACTATTATTTTCAGAAACTTGAAAATTGATCAGTGGAAGATAAGTATGGAAGGATTGTTAGTGTACAAAACAGGCGCTATTAGTAGATAAGTAATTTATCGTTTTTGTAGTGTTCTCCATCTCTTTATGAAATTAACTAACATGTAGAGATCCATTTCAAGTCCTTCTCCTGCTAGTATTGGAGAAAGAGAATTTTTCAAGAATCTCTTACAGACTCTCTTCTCTATGTTTCTAGTTTTTTGGTTATCGATAATATGCAACATCTAGAAATCAAAGACATAAGTGACTTCAGGAATGACTTCTATTCTAGCAGTTTTCGTGATTACTTACTAGTCATGTTAATAGATATTTAGGAAGTAAAGTAATTATATTAAAATATCTAGAAAACTTCGCAACACATGTGTGACTTAAATCATAATTTGTTCCTTGCTCACTATTTAGTAGTGATTTATTCAATTTCAATGACAATATCATTTTGCTCAGCACTCAGACAAGGTGAATCAAAAGATGAGTGCGTGACACACAAGAGATTTATCCCTTAGCGAAAGTGAAATCGCGGCTTCTTTCCTGCACTCTTGTGCACTTTCGATCTTACGCAGCGTTTCCTCGACCACTAAAACAGTGTGTGTCTTGTGCTTTTGAAAACCGTTGTTCAATTCCCAAATTGTGCGCTCAAGTACTTAGAGTTTGAAATTCGGGTAAATAATTGAATTAGCACTCTTCATTTCACACACTCTCTCGCCGATCGATTGGCGAGAGAGTGTGTGAAATGAAGAGGTCTAATTCAATTATTTACCCGAATTTCAAACTCTACAAGTACTTACTCCAAACACCATATACAGTAGCGGTCAAAAGTCGTCGGACACTTTTTTTTGTTATAACTAACTTTCATAGTGTTGAGACATGCCCACGGTCTACCCGTAAAAATTTTTCTGGCTGCAAAATCGAGGTCGGAAAACCATATCTCGCCTTTTAGACATTGCACAGACCCGATCAAAGTATCAAAATGATCGCCGCTTTCACGCCGATTATCTCACCGGACTATTGTACCCCAGAAACCCTCCACAGAAAGGGTGTGCGTTGCAGTGGATACGTAAAACACGACAGTAAAAGCAAGACAGTTTCGCTTTCGCTAAGAGCGAAATGTCATCTTTCCCCCGCCCAATCATCTTTCGATTTCCCTTTTACTTATTCTGAGTGCTGAGAAAAAAACGAGGTTATTGCGATTGAATTTTGTTGAATCACCACTAAATAGTCGGATTTAAATGTTCATTTAAATCGAGTACACGTTGCGATTTTCTCTAGTTACTTCACCTTTTTCCAATCATTTTGATTCCAAAATGATAAACATGACTTGTAAGGACTTACGAACACGTCAACAGGAATGGAAGACATGTCTGAGGTCACTACAGCCTTTGATTTATAGATGCTGCATGTTATCTATTGCGATGCAAGGAGAAAAATGGAAAAGAGTGTCTTTGACAGGTACTGGAAACATGCTTTCAAGACCCCTTAACTTAATTTCACAATAAATTTAAAGAGATGAAAAACAAAAGCATACTACAAAACAAGCGATAAAGACTCAATAGCGCACGTATTTTAGTGCGTTATTTGAATGCTAAATGTCCCTACACTCAATGTCCCTACACTACACTGTTTTCAATTATAGTATTTCTGAAAAACAATAGTTTGACAAAACAAAAAATGGCGACAATTTTCGAGTAGTCTAGGGAGAGGAGCTTATACGTGAGAACAGAGAATTTTTTTCAAAGCCAACCTGCTAGAGTGTTCTCATGATCTCCCTTTACTGCACACACTTCCGTGCACCGCCCCTCGAAACCTGATCCATATACAGGAATGTTGGCTGCGAAGCCGAGAGATCGTGCAAAATGTAGAGAGGACATTTCGCCGTGTCTTCCTGGCGGCATCAAAACTCAGGCTGTCGCTATAAAAGAGCGCATAGTTTCCATTGTCCCCGTATATTCACTCCCTCTCTTCTCATCATGCAATCTGCCTTCGTCGCCCTTCTTCTCGTCTCGGTAGCCCTCGCCTGCGCCCCCAATGCTCCGGGAGGTAAGTAAATACATTTAATACATAGATATTGGATAGATTGTTGTACGATACCCAGGGTACACTAGAGTACTGTCTATAGTATTCGCGCATCGTAAGAGTGTGCAACAACGAGAAACTTGTAAGCGCATCATACATTTGGTTGTCGATTCAAACCAAGGGTAGATACACACTACAAAACAACCTACGTTATCTCAAGTAATATTAGGGGTGTCCCCCCAATATCTTCCACAAATGTACCGTCAAACTTCAAATCCTGTTGCGCCTCGGGCGTAGATAAAATTCTCTTACTTAAATAACCATTCCATCTTTCAGCGTGCCCTGCACTGGTCATGGGAAATGCCGTAGCGATGATGACTGACAATGGCGGAACTGCAGCCTGCAATACGGCGATTACTGTGCTGACGGCCAACGGCGCTACGTGCGGCACCAGACCCGTGCTCAACGCGCACGTCGGCGTGAGTGCACATGTTTTTATGATTAGGTGTATTACAAAGTGCAAACAAACTTTTCAATACGCTCAGTTTTGTGCAAATAACAAATAGCTTCGTAGCAAAACGCTGCAATGAAAGGTGTCACAACGCAAGCCGTGCCTAGGCGTAGATAGAGAGTAAACATACTAACACCAGTAGCGTACTTTTTATGAGCGCATCATTGTCACCATGTTCGAAAAGGTAGAGTGGTGCAGCAGAGATCGTGTATTAATCGCATACGTGGGCACGTTCACCCGGGGGCACTCTGCATTTTGGGGAAACCTGATGGCGGGGCACTATGCAAACATTGAAGACTGTAAAAATTTAAATTTTGTCATCAGATGAAACCGGGGCGGAATCACTACATGAAAAACAATCTTCCCAATTTTATCGACACTGTATCATTCCACAGACCGGTCAACCTTCCAGAAAGGCCTTTGGAGTGAGAGAGCGTGTGAAATCGAGAGGGACTCTCTCACTTTTGCACACTCTCTCGTCCTAACCCAGGTCTGTAGGTTTGGAATCATGTGTGTACTTCAGAATACGATCGTCCCGATGCCGCCTGCCGATCTCAATTGCAAGAACGGCGTCTGGTACGGCGGCCTCGGCGGGAACACGATGCTCGCTACCCCTTTCACAGTCTGCTGCAACCCATAATCAGCCAGTCCTTCTCTCCCTATCTCACTCTCTTTCTCCCTCTCCCCCGAATTCAAAAGTAGTATTTATGAGTAGGTGTGTTCGTTGTACTTATCCCACGTGTGATAAAAATATCTCAGCCAGGTTACTTCATTCATGCTATGTTGCATAACATTTCAAATCCTCGTTCTATCAATATTGCACTTTTTCCCTATGAGTAATCTCAAGTGTCTTTCCTGGGTGGCGTGTCCGACCACGCAGGGGTTGGAGACATAGACTGATGATGCGAAGTTGCAGACGTCGTACTCGCTTATCATAAGTGCCAGAGAGCCCGCCACCGAATCAATGAGCTAAGAATAAGAGGAAGCCACATGATTCCAAACCTACATACCAGGGTTAGAGCGAGAAAGTGTACAAAAGTTAGAGAGTGTCTCTCGTTTTCACACGCTCTCTCACTGCAAAGGCCTTTCTGTAAGGTTGACCGGCATGTGGAATGATGTGAAGCCATAGTCATTCTTCAACTCCTCTTTTTTACGATTGTGTTCACGTTGTTTTAATTTTTTTTGTTGAAATATTAGACCTATACCGAAGTGTATGCCCATGTTCTCTCCCTGCCCGGATGGTATTTCTCCGAGCGTTGCGTTGGCATGATGCGTCTCGCAGTTGGTGCTCTCTGCCCACGTCTCCACATCGCAATCCCACTTCTGCAATGTTCGCAAACACATTACAGTGTGTGGAATTTTGTGAGTGGAAACTATGCCACATAATACATTTTTTTCTATTTTTTTTTCTACATTCATCGTCAATTTTCAGATGCGATAGATCATTTTGTGTAAGTTGTATTTTTCTAACTTATAGTTTTATTTGGTTTCTTTTATTTGGCTCATCCCTCTCTCGATTGATCTATTTCGCTGAGGCATTGCCTCTATTTGGCAAAATGATGAGCGAAATGCGGTTTTTGTTCTAAAACAAAGCTGAAGCTCGCCATTTTCATCATATTTGCTGCGGGCGGAACGGGATGTCCGCTGGCGGTCATCCGCCCGAGAGCGATGCCACATCATTCCAAGGCCAATCAACCTCACAGAAAGGGCTTTGAAGTGAGAGAGCGTGTGAAATCGAGAGAGACCCTCTTACTTTTGCACAGTCTACCACTCTGACCCCTTCCTGTCGGTTTGGAATCATGTGATGCGCGAGCGGAAGGGGTTATGTATGTCCAGTATACCTGGGAACAGGAAATAGTCGATCAATTTCACATTTAGATCAACTCGAACTCGTCCTTGCATTGCTTTCAGTTTCGTTTTGATCTGAAAACTGTAAAATAGAAACAACTAACTCTCCCGTTGTTCCTGCGTGAATTTGCCTCCTGGACACCAATTCTCCTCTGCTGCTACTGCTGCACCGACGAAGATAGAGACGACGTCGGTGATGCTGCGGCCATATCGATGCAGTTGTATCCAAACGTTTAACAATGGCGTCTCAAGATGATGAATAGGCTGATGAATAGGCATAATCTCTTGCTAATTGGTTGGAATAAACGAGAGCATCACTCGCTGCCGGTAACGTGCCCCAGAAGCCTGATCAGCAGGGGACACGTAGATCTGTGCAGCAACCGGCCTTACCGGTCGGCCCCGGCAGAGTAGTCGCTTGACGACGTAAAGTTCTCTTGATTCCGGTAGCAACTTTACCTTTACCTTTTCACCTTTATCACTCGCTGTCTTTATTTTAGAACTATATTCGAGAAATGGGATTGGACGAATCAGCGCACTTAAATTTCCCAATGTGCAAATAAATTGGCAACAAAATCTGCCACATAACCGATCGATGTTTCCCGGAGCAGAGCACGAAGATCTTCCTCCTCATTGGGCTGGCATAAAACTATGCGAACCCTACTCCTTCATTCCATTTAAGATTCAAGTATACAGAGCTTCTTAGATTGCAACATCTGTAGTATTCCAATCGCTTAGATAATTGAAGTTCGTAAAATGAGAGAGTAGAGTTTCTTGAGAGAATTTCTTGAGTTTAAGGTATGCGAATGCCGATTTGAGATTGCGTCTGGCAGTAGTTTGATCTTCTCAATTTGAATATTGATATCACTGCAAATTATTTAAACATTGTATTTTTTGCATCCTGTCACCTCTGATTTCAAACTCTTTCCTTATTGCAGATGGGCACAGTGGCGCCTGCTATTTATTCTTATCCCTAATCTTTATTATTTCGCTCACATATAGATGTCAATCATCATCTATCCTATTTATTTCTCATACGCCACAATTCTCCGACAACAATAATGCATTAAAAACACGATATCCAAAGACCGCACGGTAAGCAGATAGAGCGGAAAGCAATGAACAAAAAACAATCTAGTCTACCGGTGAATTCGCGACTTTCTTCGAATATTGTCCAAGTCCAAGGATATTTTGAGATCGGCCGGCTTCATCCATGTGGATGAGAATTGGCACTTAAAGAAGGCCTCCCACGAATCACCGTTGCCTGATTTTCAATAAGCCATTACAGTATACCGGACACGAAAATGGAGCGCGCACACTCGTGTTTAGGGGCAAATTATGTGCTTTCCGTTATGAAAACTATTATATTTTTTATGAAAACCGATATTATCCACAGGGGGGGAACAATATTATATTAATGAAAACTTCATCTTACGTCGATTGCATGTATTTGTGGTCCTAACACGCGTTGCCTGTCGATTATTGGCCCTTTTGTAGCCATTTGAGCGTCAATATATCGATTTAGAGATTACGGTAGATTTTCGGATGCGTTGCAATGTGGTCGGGTGAGCGTCCCCCACAGCACTGCGTTGGCAGTCTATGTGACCAAATATTCGTGGGAGGCCTTCTTTAAATACTGCTGCCAGAAATCGTCGATACACTGGCGTTACTGCGAGCAGAAGCGTGTTGTGCACGAGAGAATGGAAGGCGATTATGCAGTACACCACCAGACACGTTTCTGAATCAACACGGATATCCGTTTCTTGCCTCCCCCAATCACATTTAACTCTCTTGCAGGCGATACTCTGACGGAATATATAAATAATGAATGAATGAATCAACACAAGAACGTGATTCACTTTCCCTCAGTCTTTCCCCCCACACCATTCCAAACATACAATGAGGGGGCGAGAGACTGTGCAAATCGTTTCTTTCTCCTTTTCACATGCTCTTTCACTCCAAACCCCTTTCTATAAGATTGGCCGGCCTATAGAATGATTTGTCCCGTCACACGCGAGTTTTTTAAATGTGAATAAGCACATACCGAAACTAAACCACGTCTCAGTGGCTATGGCAGTGAACCCGATGATGCAGGGAAATACCAGAACAGCGAGAGGAATTACGAGCTGAAATATATATCAACATTTAGCAAAACATGATATCACGCGACACTAGTCACAGTACAGCATAATTCTGGTACATAATTCGATCGTCCTGTTTGTTGTTTTGTAAAGAGATATTGCTAACGGTCAAATTCAAACAGAACCTCTGTTGAGTGGCATACTGTGCGAGGATTGGTCATCATAATAAAAGGGCGGGCGGCAAGCAACTTCGACAAGTGCGACATTCATTTTTTAAACTTTTTTTCAAACAAACTTTTTTCATCTCATTTTAATTTTTACGAGCAGTATCTCATTTATACGAAGAGTTTGATACCCTTAAAGTTATGATTTCCAGCGAAAACATTTGAGATACACTTTGATTTCGAGATCGAGAAAGTTCATTTAAAAAAAAAGTTAAAATTGATTTAGTCAACTTGCCGAAATTGCTTCAGAATAGCAAACCTGTGCAAATAGGATAACAATAGATTTCCGTAGACGGCGCGAGTTTGCCGAGCTGTTTACCTTTAAAAGATTTTTATTTTTTATTCACTTGGTGATTTTCCGCATAGCGTTTTTTTTAGAATATGATTAGCCAAAATAGGAGCTACTTGCGGAAAAAAACGAATACTTACTCTTGAGTGTATAACGAAGAACATGTGGAGAAACATCAGTGCAATAAGAATAGTAAAAGAGACAAAAATCTGGAATGAGGTATGATCACTTCCAAATGGGTACGCACTTTTTCAAAAATTCGATTCAAATAATATTACAATTTTAAAATGATACGTTCATGAAATGGACTACTGGTGCATGTACTCTCTTTCTATACCTCGACCTGTCTCTCACTTTGCCATGCTCTCTCGCAGCCGTATCTGTTGTTTAGCACGGATTATCAACGGAGCGTTTCATTATTTCGGACGAGTCGTCGTAAATATGTAATAACCACCAATCACGTCTGCAACCTATACTAAACCCAATCTGCGTTCCGACAGCGAGACTGACAAATATTGTATCGTAGTTTATAGGAGGTTACCGCTATTATTCCATAGACGATGCATACTAATTCAGTGCTTCTCCGCTGAAAGTAGTACGAGCCACGCTCACGAATCCAAGAGACATTGTAGGGGCTCTGCAAATGACTCTGTTTTCTTGAAATCCTCAAGTATTCCGCTTACTGTGTCGATCAACCATTCAATCTCGTCGTCCCTCGCTGGCATTGCTACGTAAAGTAAAGGGGCGCTGATGAACAGTGCGAAGAAAGTGAACCGAATGTAGTTGAGAACTCTCTAGAAAAAGGATTGATGAGTTGCAATAATTTTTTTTGGCGAATGCTGTCTCGTGAATTATATTACTTGTAAAATCCAATTCTGCGTTATGTTACTATAACTCCTATCTCACATTCCTTCTATATATTACATTGTCACTACAATATTTTATATTATAGCTTGCGTTATCTCTCTTACATTGCTGAGTTTGAATTTGCTGCATGGTAACATGAGAGTTTGATGCTTGAAAATCACACAAAACAGAATTGCGACTGCGATGTTTGTGAGCATTACACAGATCAAGCCCTGCAATTATTTGTCCTTCGTAATAATAAGCACGACATTTCTGGATTAGAATATATTTTCCTCTTCACTTTCTGCAACAAAAAAACTCTTTCTACTGTGTGCGGCTATTACAAGTTCACAAACACTCGTTTGAAATAATTAAACGTTTATTGTATACGTATCTTATTTGAAAGAACAAATATCAGTGTGTCAACATACGATAACAGTCTTCGGGGAGAGCCCGGCCTGACAGAGAATTCCGACGCAGTACCCGCCCAGAGCGGGAAATAGTGCGATAGGCGAGGTGAGAAGGTCGATGAATACATCCACTGCGATCAGTGAAATCTGACAAGTTGTGGTGATCTTAGAAACCCAAAAATATGAAGACCCTGAACAAATTTTGTTATAAAACATATTTTGAAAAAATACTAAAAAAACTTCCTATATAAGTGAGGTAAGATTTTAATTTTTTCCTAACGACTTTTTGAAGAGAAAATACATTTTTCCGTACCTGAATGAATATGAGATATTTTCGAATCCCCGCCTGATAGGGAGGGGTCTGCTTCAGAAGACAAAAGAGCGCTATCGCATTGAGAATAGTCGTTATGACGAATAGGACATGTTGAGCGAAAGCGATCGCATTTTGAACGTGTAATGGCAGATAGATGCTCATGGAGGTAACTGAGATTTTTTCAATTAAATTTATCACATTTACACTTGTACTTATTAAAGGTGGTGTCCCACGAACTTTTGGTCAACAACTGAATTCTCCCTGTGGGGTTATCACGCCCGGTTCCCCGATAAGAGCCCCGCAAACGGCACGTTCAACCGATAAGTTTGAACAGAGTTATTCGAGTTTGGCTCTGTGCCAAACTGACCCTGACGCGCAGGGATTCAAAAACGAGAGGGAGGGATAATGGGGGAAAGAGGAGAGAGCGACCGCGCCATTGGAACATAGGAGATGAGGAATGAGGGAGCGCGAGATCGTAATACTCCTTCTTTAAATTTAAAAAAAAACATCGGGATGTTTGACTGAGATTCGCGCAAGAAACGCCTGTCGTACATCGAAAAATGAGCTGAACGAAATATCTTCTATCAAAAAGTAAAATGTTCCAAACGTTGCTTGCAATCCCTGTATCAAGTTTGGAAGTCGTGCTTTACAAGGAAAAAATTATAAAAGAGTGCATAAAACTGATGTGCACCTTGCACCCCAATTTGCGCACCATGACTACATTTCACTTATTCTATCAGCTACTGATCTGCTCAATCATTCACAGCATCAAAATGTATGCGACGTTTTCGCGCGCGCACCTATATCTTGGTTCTACGCACAGAGAGATAAATGCTACTAGCAATACGAACATTATTTTCTCCATTTTTGGCCCGCCTACTATAGTAATATTAAAATAGGGCCACCTTATAAATTGGTAGGCCTAACTTCGATATGAGTAGGCGAGTCAATTTGAGTGCCTGTTGTCATTATGATTTCTCTGTGGACCATAGCACCTCTCTGACAACGCAAAAAAAAGAATACGCGAGCTGCGAATAGTGGAGAAGGAATTCCGATTGATGTAGATGGTTGGCTGTGTTTACTGCGTTTTTCGTTTTTAATTATTCTGTTGGGGCGGTTTTTCTCCCATCGCATGATTGCACTGAGCGCGAATATACTCAGTATTGAGTATATGATATACTAGGATGTGACACCGAGTATATGATATACTCAATATTGAGTATATTCATATACTCAATAGTGAGTATATTGAGAACGGGACGCGCGCTCCCTCCCTCCCCTTCCCCCGTTCGCCCTCCACCCCCTTCCCCTTTCCTTCCTTCCCTCCCTCTCCTCCTCCATTCCCCTCCCGCTTTCTGCCTTGATCATTGCGCTAATGTTCATAACCACAAGATGTATGTCAGTGATCGATTTATTACGTATGGTCGCAAACAACTGAAACGAAACAAATGGTGAAGCAAAGCGCGAAATTCGGAATATAAAATAAAGCAACATACAATTTACGAATACATGCTACAACATGCACGTCGGTTTAATGCAAACATAAGCCATCGCCCTAGGTAAGAATCAAAAGTTTCTAAAGTAAAAGTAGGGGAATCAACAGTTATACAGTGACTGTAGATGTGGAATGGGATGAAATAAGCAGTTGAGAAACACACAAACATGAAATGATCATTTCTATTAAGACTACAAATCTACTAGAGACCCTCGATCAGCTAATGGGCAAGGAATCTGAGATCAAAGATCAGACTACACCGCGGTCTGGATGATGTCCTTGATTGCTTCGGCGGCAGCACTGATGGTCGAGTTAGAGCTGTTGGACTTGAGTTGGTCCATCATCTTCTTGTCCATCGGGTTCTACAACGATTATATATTGCAACATCCACTCTCATTTCTATCTACCGTAACCCAATATTCATTTAAGCGTCGCACTCTTGTGAACAAATCAATAAACAACAAACTAATGCACTTTCTCGGTCTCCGCCTGCATGGGAACAGCTCTACGATACTTTTTATTACTACAGTTCCCAATAAGCTACAGTAATCTTCAAAAACTATTCAAAACTCACTTAGCAGCATGGCCGGACATTATGAAGTCCATGATGTTGGTCTTGATGATCGCTCCAGAGTCCCATGGGAGACAGCCTCTTCATCCTCGTCCGACTGCAATTTTAGAGAATAAATACATGACCATACACGTGTCAGTTTGCCAACTGGCAAAAACATACATTAGAATGCATATGTCTGGTACACTTTAGCTAATATTTTTTTTACGGTTCCCCGCGAATTTAAGGGGGTTTACCATACAATTTTTGGTTACTCGCAGTTCTTCGTTCTTATCGACAGAAAAAAAATCAAAATCTGTCCCCGCGACATAAACGTCAACCAATTAATTTCGTATCCAGGAAAGTGGTTAAGTATATTATGATTGCCAATAATACTACGGTAACCAGACTTACACTGCCAAATCACATTCGTTTCGATTTGCTTCCCTCTCCCGATCCAATCGAATCCGACGAATTATGTCTCTGCAAATATAGATAATCAATATTTACTCATCTAGAGACCACAATTTTTCAATGCTCTTCAAAAATGTGTTCACGGACATCTTCGGTGTTCTAAAATCTGAGGGCGGTCCTCGCAATTTCTTAAGCTACCCACATAAAATGCCTACCTGGACGCCACGAGAGGTCGACGACGACTGTGTGATCACGTTCGTAGGACTCGAGGGTGACCTACAAAAATACATTTAAAACAAAATTAGGCTTTCGGTTAGTCATGAACCAAGCATAGACATAGAAATCTTGCCTTGATTAATTAACAAATTTTTATAGCGAAAAAGAGATTTAGCATGGCGATAAAGTCAACCACTATCTTTGCCCAGACCTGCCGGCGAATGAAGAACAAGGGTCAGCAAATCAGAACCGACCTGCGGGCTTGAACTACTCGACCTCGCGGCTGCCTCGGATTCGGCGGTAGAATCGATACAGTTGGTCTTGATGGAGATGGCAGCATATCTTCCGTTCGTCAAGAACTGATGCGCGTTCAGGGACGAGCCTGATCGGGTTGGCCACATCAGCGAAGGTAGTGTCGACCACACCTGAAAAATACAATTTAAATATGAGAAAGCCAATCATACATACTCGATGGAAGATCCGCTGACATCGACAGACATTATCTTCTCTCCGTACACGGACTCGCCAACAACCATGTTCTTGATCGCGAGGACGTCTTCTGAGCCTTTGACGATGAAGACTCCTGAAATGGGAAATAAGTCGAGATATTAGTGTCACGCTTGGGATTATCTGAACAATATTATCTAGCCATAATAGGGATTAAGCATAACGGAGAGTACATAGCAACCTTTGCCAGGCATGTTGGCGTTAAAATGTTAAAATAATTTTTAAAAAAACAAGAAATGAGACCTTACCCTCATAACGATGAGACTCGACGACGACGGATTTTCCTCTTCTCATTCCACGTCCATCGTGCAGCCGAGCTCTCTGCAGCTAGAGCAGATAAAACTGACTAAACGCTCATTTGAGTCTATTATCACTCCGAAATTTCAGCGCAGTTTGTGCGCGCGATTTGTGTAGGGTTCGACGCGCGATGTGCCGAGCCCTACACCAATCGGGCGCACATCGCGCGTTCTTTTGAAAGATCCTGAACGGAAAGTCGAGAATCCGGCGCGCGTCTTGTAAAATGCCGCGCACAAGCTGCGTTGAAAACCCGGAGCAAGGCAAATGAATGGGAAAGAGAACGGGAAGCCGTTCAAACCGGGATTTTTACCTTGACTGACCTGTGCCACTCCTTGCCGAATGCCTTGGTCGTCTTGCTCTGCTGGTCCCCGAGATGGTCGAACATGACTGTGAGCGACAAATAAGCGTAAAATAACAACAATAATACAGTGTTATTAACGAATAACGGCAAATGTTCTTACACAATCACGCAATACACGATATTTCGTACACCACACAATTATTGTGTTCCCGCACGATATTATTTTATTCTCACACAATATTTGGTATTCCGTCAATGCTTATGATCACGCATAGTCGTATTTGGCTAGGGGTATGAGTTTGCGCTGTGAATGGTTTTACTAACAACATCCCTAACAAACTAGACAAGAATAAGCCTAAGCCAGAGCCTCAGACACGTATGACCTAAGTGAATTTAAATTCCCGCAATATTGTGCGGGAACACAATAATTGGGTGGTGTAGGAATTATTGTGTATCGCGTGATTGTGTAAGAACATTTGCCACGAATAACATAAATTAAAAATAACAAATTGTGTTGCCTGGTGCGCCCGGTGTGGGCTTACAATTCTGTATTTCCCCCCGACCATTCCCCGGCTCCATCTCTGGCTCCAGCTACAGTATGCCACATTATATATTTTTAATTTTTAGATAACGTACTTTGTATGTTGTTTTTACCATAGATTTGTATTTATTTAGATAGCACATGCGTGTGTTTCATTAGGTCAACGACATACACGCCTGTCATATCAAATACTATACAGTTTTCTGTGTACATGCATAATTTATTTATTTATTTGATCCTGCATCCTTTTCATGGAAGAAACTATGCCAAATCTTCCGAAAGGGAGGAGTTGGCAGCGAAAGAAGGAAGTGGAAGATTATTTCTCAATTTTGCAATTTTGCTCAGTTTGAACCTCTTTCTGGAGGTTTGACCGCCCCGATGTAACACACACTTAAGTAAATGCACGCTCAGTATAGTGAAATAAGGTGCACGTCGTTAAACTTGTGCGCGGAAATTCGGTGCGCACACTCTCTAACTCACAATCAGGAAATGTTATCTCCAAGAGACAACGTCACCTATCTGGAGATGTGCCCCTCCATTGGAGACAATATCTCCAGGAGATGTGGGCAGGAGATAACATCTGGAGACTATGCGCTCTGTGTACCCCTCCCTTCACTCCCCCTCCCCTCCCTCCCTCCAATATACTCAATATTGAGTATATTGACACGCTTAAGTATATTGCCCCTCCCCGCCTCGAATATACTCAATATTGAGTATATTCCAGCGAATGAGTATATTCTTTCTTAAGTATATCAGTGAGTATATTCTTTCTTAAGTAACTTCGGGCTCAGTGTGTTCCATCTCTTTCGTTCGACGAAATGCAACCAACACGCTATGCAACCAACACCCAAAGGCCCTTAATATCTGCAAAAAGTGGTCCGGAAGGTTTTAAATACAGAGGAATTCTCTCACTTTCACGTACCCTCTCTAAAACACTTTTAAATAGGATTTTAATTATAAAAAGAATACTGTATGCCCTCATCAATATGTTAATTTAAATTGAGACGCATGTGTTTTCCAACGGACAATGCGATGTTCACTTTAACCCAGTCTATTCTATCAGTAAGGAGCATATCGTCAGTTCTCGATAGCCCCCCCCCCCCCGCATAGTAGTGTCTATATTCTTCGTACATAGACTCGTCGTAGTTTTGCAGTTTGTCCCTTTCCGGGCACTTCGGTCTCCCGGGCGCATTGACAACATTGCCACAGCCATCGTTCCGCACCTGCAGACATGTTTTTTTTATGATTTTGTATACTAAAAAGGTTAAGGTTCCTGTTGTTCCCATGTTTGTTCCTATTGTTCCTAGGAACAACAAGAGCATTTTTAAGAACAAAAGAGTTTATACAAATCCCTTATCGACCGGTCTAGAGAGTGTGTGAAATGAAGAGATCGTGGTCTCACATTTCGCACGTTAGCCGGCACGCAGCCGTCCACTCCATCATTGGCACGGCCCAGCAGAACGCACTCTGAAAGATCCGATCTCTCATCTCTAGCCAAACGAATTTCAACGATAAACCTTGCTCCGATTGGGTGAATGATGACGGCACTTAAGTTTAGTAAGTTTAATTGTTTTAATTGAAAAAAGGTTAAAATCATTTGGGAAGTAAAGCAACTATAATAGATACATAGAAAAGTGATTGTAGATAATTTAGCGATTGCTTGATTTAAATCTTGATTTAGTTTTCGCTGACTATTTAGTAGTGTTTCAATACAATTCAATAGCAATAACTTCATTTTTTGATCAATTCTCAGAAAAGAAAATCGAAATCTAAAGCGCGCCGCAGACAAGAGACATCATTTCGCTCTTAGCGAAAGTGAAATCATTCTTCTTCTTAAGTGAGTGGCCGATCGTAATCGGCGTTTCTTCGACCACTAGAACAATGTTTGAAGTTTGAAGGCATTTTTGTTCTCCCCCATTGTTCAACTCCCCAATTTTTTTCAATTTTTTTCATCATAGTTACGGTGGAATCAGGCCATTTTGAGTCTTTTTTTTGTAAAGACGCAGGTGGCACCTGTCAGAATACCTCTGTTATGATGATTTGAATTTTGAGGCCAAACTTGTGCACGGTGCTGTATAACTCAAGTCGGAAACAACAAGAAAGGCCTCAGTTGACACGACTACGACGTGAGTTCCCACTTCTGTTGATAGACGCTAGTGAGGACGTCACTGGTTGTTGGAAGATCTACTTATACGTTCAATGTCTACCATCCAAGATCGACACTTAATTTGATCAAAGAAGCAAAGTATGATCCATTCCCTTGACCCTGTTGCCCTGAAATCGAAGATCCTGCAACCTCTGACCACAAAGCTACCTTCCTGCAGGTTCATTGCCTTGATGCCAGGATAAATCTGTATCTGTATCAGTTTCTAATTCTCCTATTCTCTCACAGTCCTCAGTCTGCCCGAATCTTCTAGATTTTTTTTGTTTCAAGCACCGTTCGTTATTTGCGTGGTTTTTTTGTCCACGATTGCTCCTGGTAATTAGAATGACTAGAAAGGGCAATAATCCCATCAGACACTCTTAAATTGCGGAATGGCAAAAGCTAACTGACTGGGCGTCTTTTTATCACACATAATATATACAAGCTACTTATAAATACTACGCTTGAACTCGGGAGAGAGGGGCTGGATGATTAAACGCAGCAGAGCACGTTCGTTTGCGGGATCATCAAGTTGCCATTTCCCGCGTCGACAAAGTTGCCGTTCATGCACTGGAGGTTAGTGAGAGGCGTGACCCGGGTGGTTTCCGTATCCTTAAATATTCACTCTATTGATGTTGTTCGACTCTACCTTATATAATATTGTGACAATGATGCGTTCATAAAAGGACTACTGGTTTGTGCTTGCACGTTTGCTCATTTTTTTGCTGTGTCTAGTTTACGAAATTGCTCAATATTTTGGGCAAAAGTGTGTTTGTTTGCAATAAAAAAACTTACAGCAGCGACGTCAACAACCATGACCGAGAGCTGCCCATTGGCGCACGTCACGCCGGTTGCCGAAGGCATCGTGTCAGCAGGAACGCAGCCGGCGAGTGCGCCGGTGGTAGCAGTTGCCGCGGCAAGTGCAGTACACACCGAAATGCAGAATGATTATTTATCGTCTTACGATTTCAGGCTCTCTTTTTTGCATCGCTGCACGAAGTCTATTTATATCGTGAAGGATGCATCAACAGGTGAGGAAACGATGAAAAGTAAAGACTGCAACCTATTGAGAACATGCCGTTTTGTCCGAAGTCGTATACCGATCCTAATGACTATTGTTCTGGGAACTTATCGATCAATCAGAATGTTGGCTATAATGATTGCACGGTAATTATCAAGCAAAAGCTTTGGCACTCTCCCTTTCTCGCACTATAGTTCATTCAAACATCATGTTATTATTCCTTAATAGGGCGCTCCTACCGTCGATTGTTGTATCCGAGAGAATGATACACACAAGAAAATAACGAAAGCGAGAGCGCATTAATCAGTACTTCCCATTTTACATTAAAGAAAGATTGAAGGGAAAGATTCCCTGCAACTGAAAAAACAGGAAGTTTTAATTCAGAGACTCGAATATGTCCAGGGACGACTGGCAAGTAGTGTGCGAAATGTGAGAACATGGTCTCTTCTTTTCGCTCTCTCTTTTTTTGGGGGGATTAACGTCCCTCCAAGGAGACAATGGATAAAATTTTTTAATTTTTTTTTTGAAATTTCGGGATTTCTTATGGTTGAGTGAAGCAATCGACGTGTGCTACTTTGCTCACGAAAATATTCCCTTCACTCCTGCCTTATTTATCGTGTAGAACTACGCAAAGAAAAAGAGTGTTGTTAGCCTTTTGGTGAGATAATCAATCACTCATAACTCATAATATTATAAAAAAAATTAAATCACAACAATTCCTTAAAGTTTCCCGAGATTTTGAAGAACTGCATTCAATTTTTCACTGAAAAGTCAAATCGCAGAGCCACAACCTACACTTTTTTTATTTCTCGTCCACAGTTTCTCTTTTTTTTTCGACGCACTCATACTATAAAAAGAGACTACTCGAAAGTGTATGGCACTATGGGTGTCGCATCTCACTGTATTCATTATCTGCCTATTGAAAGTAGTCACGTACTCGTCACTGGCGCTGGCGTGGGCGCCGGCGCGGGCGCCGGCGTGGGCCTCGCTCCGGGAGCGCCTCCTCCCGGAGCGCCCGGAGTGTTGGGGGCGCAGGCGAAGGCCACCGAGACGAGAAGAAGGGCGACGAAGGCAGATTGCATTATGAGAGGAGATAAGAGGAAGAAGAAGAAGAAGAGGATGAGGATGATGGAACAGTGGACATTTGGTCCACTTATATAGCGAAAAATCGTGTGCTTTGATGCCGCCAGGAAGGCAGGGCAAAATGTTCTCTCTACGTTTTGCACGATCTCTCGGGTCTCAGCCAACCTTCCTGCACATAGATCAGGTTCCAAGGAGCGGCGAAAGGAAGTGCGCGCTTTAAATGCTGATCATGAGAACATACTAACAGGTTGGCTTCGAAAATTTTTTCTCTGATCTCATTGGTCCTTTTCCTAGTGACCATCTGCTGTTTTGGGTAGTTTATACCATTATTTTCAGATACGTGTCAAATGAACTAATTGTAAGCTAAATGTGAAAGTAATGTTAGCATGCAAAACATGCGCTTTAAATAAGTATGTTATTGAATCTTTTAAATCGTTTCTTTATGAAATTAAAGAAGGCGTACCACGATTCATTCAAACGTTTAATTTCCCATAATGATCGATATTTAATTTTTGTTATCAGATGTGGGTGAACCACAACAGCACGTGCGCTTTTCCTCGCGCACCCTACTCTTTTTCCCTTATCTCTCTGCCTCTGTCTGACTTCTTCTCGCCAAAATGACGACTCAAATAGCGCAACATATTTATTTCAATGTGAGATACTGTACCAAATAGTTATTTTTCTTAGTTTTTTACTCTTTTCTTCATACTCAGAAACGAAAGTTCGAATTGCGATGCTCCCATCGTATCCGATCCCCACTACCCTACAACTCAGTTGACCAAATAATCGTTGGACACCTTCTATATACTTTTATAAGATACTTTTCTAGTCGTGTAAGTCTGGAAGGTTTTTTTTGTTGAAAAATCAGTCAATGACTCTATGTTTCTACTTTATTTCGTTATAGATGCATGTACATATATACAATAGGATTGCCCGTTCGGCGTCGGTTTCGGTAATACGGCGTCTCTTTTTCTCTCATTCTCTCCGCTTTATCAGCCGTATTACCGATCTCTCGCTGAGAGGGTCGTAATACGAAAACCGAACTTGCATCCCTAATATACAGCATCTAGAGAGTAAACGCACGAGTGACTTCAGTTCCAGCCGTATTCAAGTCCATACAAATAGTATAATTGCCATTTAGGAAGTAAAGGAAACAAATATATATAAATATCTAGATAACTAGATAAACTCATGCTTGTTTTATATCATAATTTAGTTTGAGCAGATTATTTAGTAGTGATTCAATATAATTCAACCATTATTACCTCGATTTGTGTTCGTCACTCAGAAAAAGTAAATGCGGCAGACAAGAGATCTTTTTTCGCTCTTAGCGAAAGTGAAATCGCGCGTCTTTCAAAGTGCTTGGATCCCTCGACAGATTGAACAATGTAAGGAATGCTTTCGAAAGCAATTGTCCTTGGACACACGTTGCTTAATATTTTCCTTTTTATTAGTTTAACTTTTGGTGTATTTGACTAGGGACGGAGACCTTACATACCAAGCGCAACGATAAATTAAGTGGTGAGGCTTATTTGAAAGCTCACACACCTAGTTTTATAGAATCACTTTGTTTTTAAATAATAATAAATTTAAATAAGTTAAAATGATGCCTAGAACGCCTCAGTGGGAACTCGTAGTATGCATTCATATCCATATCCGATCGATAAATATGTATTGACCGTTGTAAAAAGGCCATTTTCAAGCATTTATTCGTATCAAGCATTAAGCATTTAAAGCCAATTTCGGCGGCATTAAATGCAATTTAACCTCTCAAGAATTTTTTGTTCCGATTGTTCCTGATGTTCCTGGTCACACTCGGCCGAGTGTGAGCGGAACAATCGGAACATGACCAGGAACAAGAGGAACATGTTAAAAATATAGCTTCACTTTCAATATTGCAAACATTTAGCAGTGTAGAAAGTCTTAAAATAGCAGTTCGAATTAAATGTATTTAAAATGTAAACAATATCATCAACTTCTAAATTTTGTGTTCCTGGTCATGTTCCGATTGTTACTGGTCATGTTCCTGCTAGGAGGAACTTTTCCAGGAACAATCAGAAAACAATCGGAACAAGAAATTCTTGAGCTTGATTACCATTTTTTTCGCCTTCTAATCTATCGCTCATACAAACATTTAAAAAAAAACATACATAAACAAACATACGCAGTTTCGAGAATTTCGATTGAAAATGCAACCTGTTCGCATGGAAACTGTGCAATTTTCCTTAGTCATTCATTTACAGTGTGCACATGATTCATGGGCACACGTTTCGGCTATTAAATTGTACTAATTGACCGCAGTTCACTAGAAATTAAGTAAAAACAAAGAAGGCATTAGTATACGGTAGCTGATTTCGCAGGTAGCACCGTGTAAAAACGTACTCAAATGTTCACAGCTCCGTCCCTATATTTGACCATTTTGTTTTTGTTTACATTTTGAAGCATTATACAACGTGATATCATGATTAGGAATGACAAAGGAAGAGCAAAATGGCGTTTCTCGTGTTTGGAACATAAGCCACATCGATGCAATTGATATGGAAAACGAAGATTAAATTGTGTACGTTCGCAAATGTATTTAGGAAAATTTTTCCAGCTTTGAAATCAGAAAAAAAATCCCATATTTTTCCGATTTACAGCCAACTCTTCCGGAAGAGTCTGCGATTTATCATCCAGACTCGGTTTTAATAGGAAGAGTTGATCAAATATAATAAATTCTTAGGTCTAGTGTACATGGATATTTTCGTTATCACATGTCACTTAAAATCTTCCTCACATTTGTATCTCATTTGCATAATACGACCGAAAATCGGAGAAAATGTGGATTTCCTGTGTCATCCCTAATCATAATCCTAATTTCACCTTGCTAACTGGAGTGCTTGTGGACTGAGGAGGAGGGAGAAACGGATAGTTAACATTCTTTAGAAAATGACCGTCTGTCTGTTTGTTTGTCCGTTTTTCTTTTGTCCAAGCCTCTGTCCAGTTTTTTTTTTAATTTAACGTATATTTCGCTTCAACTTTGCGCTATCTTTTCAGCACCTTTTGAATATGATAACTGACCAAAAATCATTTCCAAATTTTAAAACAAAAAAGGTCTAATTTCAAGGCCAAGTCGGTAGCGCGCTTGACTAGCAATCCGAGTGACGCAGGTTCGACCCCCGCCGAGGGCGAATCTTTTGCCGCATTTTTGGCAAGTGTCAGGAGTGGTTCTGACACGTTTCCGAGCAACGTGAAACACGTTTTCACCTGTTTTGCCGAGTTTTAGCATGAAAACTCAAAAATTTCAAAAGGATCCAAAATTATTCGGAGAGCGTGGGGAAACACAGGAAACGTGTACTCGACTGGAAGAAATGATAGCCAGAATACAGTCAGGACGCGTGAGCGATGCGATAATTGGGAGGGGGGAATTAATTCATTTTTTCCGTATTTCAAAATTCACGGAGTTGGAGAAGTTGGAGACCCATCAGCTGCCTATCCCTGCCTACACTATTATACATTCATAAACACTCATCCAAAATAATAAAACGTTCCGCTCCTGAACAACAGATACGGCTGCCAGAGAGCGTGGCAAAGCGGGAGACGCGCCGAGGTATAGAAAGAGAGTACACGCACCAGTAGTCCACTTTATGGACGCATCATTTTAAATGTGTCCACCACACTCCTTGTGATTAACACGCTTTCCACTACCTTGCTGACTTCTGTATGGGAGAAACGTTCAGGAACAAAAAAAAGAAGAAAAAAATAGACGATTTGGTGAGCAAATTGAAGTCATATATCACTTCAGAGCCGCAGTCTTTCCAGGAAAGTGGAAACAAGTATCTAGGCGATCGATACAGCTAGGTCGTAAGAACACATGGGATATTACAAATTCACAAAGACTCGTCCAAAATAATAAAACGTTCCGCTGATAAACAGCAGAAACGAAGGCGAGAGATCATTTGAAAACGAGAGAAGCAGACAGTATCGTGGAACGTAGTATTTTATATTTGTAATATACATTGTTCACTAAATGTTCCTCGCTGGTGCCGAAATATTTGAAGATATAAAAATTTCAAAAAATGGACAAATCTTTCGGGACACCCTAATATTTTGTACAGTTTCTCACATTGAAGCCAAGAGGTTTCGCGATTTTGAGAAGAAGTTAGACAGAGGCAGAGAGAAGAGGAGGGTGCGCACATTCTTTTGTGCTTCACCTAAATCTGATAACAAAAATGAAACATCGAACATCGGGAAAAATAAAACGTTTGAATCGCACGTGGTACGCCGTCTTTAATTTCCTAAAGAAACTCAACATCACTACAAAAAACCATTTAAAAGATTCAATAACATACTTCATTAAAGCGCATTTTTTACATGCTAAAAATTTCCACATATAGCTTACAATTAGTTCATTTGACATGTTTTTGAAAATAATGGTATGAAGTACCCAAAACAGCAGATGGTCAGTAGGAAAAGGATCAATGAGATCAGAGAAAACTTTTTGGAAGCCAACCTGTTCTCATTAGTTTGTTTTCATGATCGCCCTTTAAAGCGCGCACTTCCTTTCGCCGCTCCTTGGAACCTGATCTATCTGCAGGAAGTATGGCTGAGACTAAAGAGATCGTGCAAAACGTAGAGAGAACATTTTGCCCTGCCTTCCTGGCGGCAACAAAACACATGCATTTTCCGTATATAAGTGGACCAAATGTCCACTTTCACATCATCCTCATCCCCCTCCTCTTCTCTCCTCTCATAATGCAATCTGCCTTCGTCGCCCTTCTTCTCGTCTCGGTGGCCTTCGCCTGCGCTCCCAACGCGCCCGCGCCCGCGCCGGCGCCAGCGCCGAGTACGTATCTTTTTTCAATACACAATGAGGGTGCCACACACTTTAGAGAGTGTGCACAAACGCGAAACTTGTACGAGTATCATACGAGTATCGCTTTGTGGCTTTTGTTTCTAGTTGAAAAAGACATCGCAGGGTAGGCTGTTACCGTGTGATGTGACTTTTGACGAAAAAAAACGATAAACTGTGGGCGAGAAAGAAAAAGTGTAGGCTGCGACTCTGCGATTTGATTTTTCAACGAAATTGTTAATTGAATGCAGTCCATGATATTCTCCGGAAACTTTAAGGAATTGCTGCGATAAGATCAAGTGTTATGAGTTTTGACTTCATAAGGCGACTGATTGATTCACAAAAATGATGATGACATTCGTTTTCAGATTCTTTGCGTTGATTTAGCAGATGACTAAGACCGACCTGATTACACTATATCGAAAACGCATGAAGCATTTGAAAATTGGCACAGCTTGCGATGTTTTATCAAGTTGTAACAGATAATGGGGAGTATTGCTTAACGTTCTCTCATTTTCAAAAAGAGAGATTGAAAACATTTACGTTTGAGAGTTTTAAAAGACAATAAATAATCATTCTACAATTCAGCGTGTACTGCACTCGCCGCGGCAACGGCTGCCCAGGCCACTCCTACTAGCGCACTCGCCGGCTGCGTTCCTGCTGACACGATGCCTTCGGCAACCGGCGTGACGTGCGCCAATGGGCAGGGATCGGTCATGGTTGTTGACGTCGCTGCTGTAAGTTGATAGTGCTTATTACAAACATACATACTTTTGCCCAAAATAATATGCAGTTTCGTAAGCCACAGCAAGAAAAGGGAGCGAGGAAAGGCATTGTCACAATATTATATAAGGTAGAGTCGAACAACTTCAATAGAGTGTATATTTAAGGATACGGAAACCACCCGGGTCACGCCTCTCACTAACCTCCAGTGCATGAACGGCAACTTTGTCGACGCGGGAAATGCCAACTTGATGATCCCGCAAACGAACGTGCTCTGCTGCGTTTAATCATCCAGCCCCTCTCTCCCGAGTTCAAGCGTAGTATTTATGAGTAGCAGTGTTCATTGTATCTATCAAGTGTGATAAAAAAATGCCCAGTCAGTTAGCTTTTGCCATTCATTTCGCAATTTAAGAGTGTACGATGATGCTATTACTGTGGGTTATAGTCGTTCGACTAATAAGGAGCAATCGCAGACACAGAACCTCTTAGGTGCCGAACGGCGTCTAATAAGAGATAATGAAATCTAGAAGGTTCGGCAGAACTAAGAGAGAGTGAATAATTTGAGAGGGTAAAACCGTGTTCATCATTATTTTTGGAGGGATGAAATCTATGAATGATGTTAACGGATAGACGATCACTTAAGAGACGTTATCGGTAAGAGTCGACCATACTCGACCCTGTGTGAGGTGAATGGTCTTATGCCCGCATTGCACTAAACACCATTTATTTCTAATTGCCGGCTCCGGTCTAGGAGAAATATGGGTTTGAGTGAAAAATTGTCGAAAATCAAAATTTCTTAACTTGTAAAGATAGACTCAAATATTTATTTGCGTTGAGTTAGGGGTGTCTAGACATTGTAAAACATCTGTTCAGATCGAAATCCAGCCCATTCCGAAATGCCTTTTTTGACTCGAAATTTAGATTTTTTTTTTGAAAAGTAACCATTTTTGAATTTTTCATAAAATGAATATGAACACATAGCACCTCAATTGATTATGTATACCATCCGCTTATAATCGGGAAGTTCCTGAAATGAATATTTGAGAAATATTTTTTCAAAGTTCAGTACTCCACAATTGGAAAATGAGTTTTGCCTGATTCTTTGTGGAAAATTTGTCCTTTTCCTAAATTTCTCAGAAAGATATCTATGTACACACTTTACTACACAGCTTTGTGTATCTAAATCGGCAATAATCGGAAACTTCCTACAATGAATATTTTGGAGACATTTTTTTCAAATTTCAGTACCCTATTTCGGCAATAAGAAATAAGTGGTGTTTAGTGCAATGCGGGCATAAGACCATTCACCCACTCGAGTATGGGTCCCCAGTTCTCATTGCTAGCGCAACGTGTCCAGGCAGGGTCGAGTATGGTCGACTCTTACCGATAACGTCTCTTAAGTGATCGTCTATCCGTTAACATCATTCATAGACTTCATCCCTCCAAAGATAATGATGAACACGGTTTTACCCTCTTAAATTATTCACTCTCTCTTAGTTCTGCCGAACCTTCTAGATTTCATTATCTCTTATTAGACGCCGTTCGGCACCTAAGAGGTTCTGTGTCTGCGATTGCTCCTTATTAGTCGAACGACTATAACGCACAGTAATAGCATCATCGTACACTCTTAAATTGCGAAATGAATGGCAAAAGCTAACTGACTGGGCATTTTTTATCACACATGATAGATACAATGAACACTGCTACTCATAAATACTACGCTTGAACTCGGGAGAGAGGGGCTGGATGATTAAACGCAGCAGAGCACGTTCGTTTGCGGGATCATCAAGTTGGCATTTCCCGCGTCGACAAAGTTGCCGTTCATGCACTGGAGGTTAGTGAGAGGCGTGACCCGGGTGGTTTCCGTATCCTTAAATATACACTCTATTGAAGTTGTTCGACTCTACCTTATATAATATTGTGACAATGCCTTTCCTCGCTCCCTTTTCTTGCTGTGTTTAGCTTACGAAACTGCATATTATTTTGGGCAAAAGTATGTATGTTTGTAATAAGCACTATCAACTTACAGCAGCGACGTCAACAACCATGACCGATCCCTGCCCATTGGCGCACGTCACGCCGGTTGCCGAAGGCATCGTGTCAGCAGGAACGCAGCCGGCGAGTGCGCTAGTAGGAGTGGCCTGGGCAGCCGTTGCCGCGGCGAGTGCAGTACACGCTGAATTGCAGAATGATTATATATCGTTTCATAAGACTCCTCTGAATGCATTCATTAACTTTTGTATTGAAAGAAGTTACGTACTCGGCGCGGGCGCCGGAGTGTTCGGCGCGCATGCGAAGACCATCGAGACGAGAAGAAGGGCGACGAAGGCAGATTGCATTATGAGAAGAAAGAAGAGGGGGATAATGTGAAAGTGGACATTTGGTCCACTTATATAGCGAAAACTCGCGTGCTTTGATGCCGCCAGAAGGCAGGGCAAAATGTTCTCTCTACATTTTGCACGATCTTTCGGGTCTCAGCCAACCTTCCTGCACATAGATCAGGTTCCAAGGAGCGGCAAAAGGAAGTGCGCGCTTTAAAGGATGATCAGCGGAACATACTAACGGGTTGGCTTCGAAAAACTTGTCTCGGCTCTCATATATCCTCTCCATAGTGACCATCTGTTATTTTGGTTAATTCAAACTATCATTTTTAGAATCATGACAATTGCACACAACTACTTATTTATTTGCTACCCAAGGCATTAATTGCTCATTAAGGAGAATTTTCGGTTCCTTTCTCTTTACTTTCTTAATCATGTATTTTATTGAGTCGAGAAATTCTAAATATATGTTTGTAGTGATTCTTTAGTTTCGTTATGAAAATAATTAACATGCATAAATATGTTTAAAGTCCTCCTAGTGTAAGTTTTGAAGGCATTATTCAAGAATCTGTGATAGACTCTCTTCTCTATGTTTCTATTTTATATCGTTGTTTCTACTTTACAGTAGCGGACAAAAGTTTACGGGCACTTTTTCTTTTTGATATAACTTTAGAACCCCTGGAAGGTTTGACGCGACATGCTGGGGTCTAATACGAAATCCATTGGAGATTACGATGCAACTATTGGGGTATTGCGAAATCTTCCCGTTATTGCGTCGTGATGACGCAATAGATGCATACTTTTTTGAATGGACATTATTCTTTCATGGAATTTTTCCTGCTCGCCTAACTTTCAGGATGTTAAGACATGCCCAAGGTCTACCTATAAAAATTTTTTCAAGTTGCTGCAGTGCCGCTACTTGGCTGCAGCAGAGCTGCAAAATCGAGGTCGGAAAACCATATCTCACCTTTTAGACATCGCACAGACCCCGTAAAGCCATAAAATGATCGCCATCATGACTGCGGATGATCCTGAGAATATGGTCTCGGTAGGCCACCATTTGCCTTCAGGGCACGAAAAAATCACTTTTTCGCAATATTGTGGTCTGACGAAGGGGAAGTCTATAGGACGTGCTCTAAAGATCTGTTTTGCGCGTGGATTCGGTTGAGAATCTATGGGAGAACCGATTCCTAGCTGTAATAAGCGTTTCGATTGGATTCATGCCCGTGGCGATCGATTTCCGGAAGGACACTGGTTTGGCCACGCCCATTTTCCGCCCGTTGACAAGGCTCGCACTTTTGAGTGTATCTCGGCTCTGAGTTAACGAAGAATGCTGGCAGACCCATCAATAGAATCAGCGTGGCTTGCTCTATAATCTAATTCACAAATTGCATCATCACTATGCAATATTTCATCATTCTTAGGCAATAATTCTCAGAATCATATAACATTACATAATACTAACGTAATTTGCGCTTTACAGTGATGGAAGGATCAAATTGATTTTATTTGCACCGCTTCCACCATTTTCCGTTGACTTACCGCAAAGAATACACAAAAAATAGGAGTATTGCGTAAGGATGGCGTAATATTACATAGTGATGATGCAATCTGTGAATGAGATTATAGAGCAAACCATCCTGATTCCATTGATGGGTCTGCCAGCATTCTTCGTTAACTCAGAGCCGAGATACACTCAAAAGTGCGAGCCTTGTCAACGGGCGGAAAATGGGCGTGGCCAAACCAGTGTCCTTCCGGAAATCGATCGCCACGGGCATGAATCCAATCGAAACGCTTATTACAGCTAGGAATCGGTTCTCCCATAGATTCTCAACCGAATCCACGCGCAAACCAGATCTTTGGAGCACGTCCTATAGACTTCCCCTTCGTCAGACCACAATATTGCGAAAAAGTGATTTTTTCGTGCCCTGAAGGCAAATGGTGGCCTACCGCGACCATATTCTCAGGATCATCGGCAGTCATGATGGTGATAATTTTGATGAATTGTTTGGGTCTGTGCGATGTCTAAAAGGTGAGATATGGTTTTCCGACCTCGATTTTGCAGCTCTGCTGCAGCCAAGTAGCGGCACTGCAGCAACTTGAAAAAATTTTTATAGGTAGACCTTGGGCATGTCTTAACATCCTGAAAGTTAGGCGAGCAGGAAAAATTCCATGAAAGAATAATGTCCATTCAAAAAAGTATGCATTTATTGCGTCATCACGACGCAATAACGGGAAGATTTCGCAATACCCCAATAGTTGCATCGTAATCTCCAATGGATTTCGTATTAGACCCCAGCATGTCGCGTCAAACCTTCCAGGGGTTCTAAAGTTATATCAAAAAGTAAAAGTGCCCGTAAACTTTTGTCCGCTACTGTATATTATCTGCAACGTCCAGAAATCAAAGGCACGAGTGGCTTCAGATTTTTACACATCACTTCCATCGGTAATCGTAAGTCCTTACAAGTCATGGCAAAAGATTTGTGATTCAGGAAGTAAAGTAATGAGATAAAATTTCCTTGACAACTTCGCAACGCATTCTTGATTTATATCATTATATAGTAGCACAAACTATTTAGTAGTGATTCAATAAATACAATTAAACATTCCTTGTTTTGTTTGCTCAACACTCGCAAAAGTAAAAGAGAAATCGAAAGTGCGCGGCAGACAAGAGATCTTTTTTCGCTCTTAGCCAAAGTGAACTCAACGATCTTTCCAAAGTGCATGACCGATCTTGATCTCACTTCCTCGACCAATAAAACAATGCATGGCATTCTTTTGAAAGCAATTGTTCACTCCTGTTGTTCATCTTCCCAGTTGTATCCCCAGTCTTTATTTCAAACAGGTAATGTGAGTGGAATCGCGATAGTAATGACCATTGCGAGGAACTAGGAAAATTGTCTTCTAGTTGTCTAGCACAATTAACTTTCTATAGTACTCTATTTGACAGAGTTTCCTAAATTTGCGAAGAAAAGGGCGGGTGAGCGAGTTAAACTATATGTTTCAGAAAATACATATCGTACTTTGTCTCTCTCAATCATAACTTTACTGCGTTACGTTTATAATATTGAATTTTTGTTCTTCAATTTGGATGTAAAGTGAAGTGAAAGTACTGTTATTCGTGCTTTACTTGACGAGTTTCCCGTTTTTCGGAAAACTCTTTATTGTTTTAGTACACTATTGACTCCGTCAGTCGTCCCCCATTCCCCCCATGAATCGCTTACTAGTTTGTATCGGTTTGGAAGAATATCCGACCACGGTATAATCCCCAAAGTCGATCGGCAAAATTTCCGTACCCACTTGATGACACAGTGTTACACTTTTATTCATCTTTATCGCACTACTTTCGATTTCACGTCGAAGATGATTTTTGTGGCGTTACTTTATTTCGACAGCATCTTCCTTTTTCTTATTTCTCCTGTTTTCGAATGCACGTTGTGCGCACGTCTCTCTTACAATTCTGTCCTCTCTCGCCACGCCGATACTCAGTCGAGAGAGGGAAAATATTAACCACATTTAATGTCAATTGACTAGCAAGTCTCGTGGGAATCTTTACGATAAATTTGTTTTTGTAATTTCGATAGCTATATCCAACAAATACAATGCGCCCACTAGCCGTGACATGTTGAAGTTAAATACACTACGCTCTATGCATAGTTCTGGGTACAGGTTTGGTCCAGGGAGAGCTAGGTATCCGTCTCCAAATTAAGTCCAGGAGGAGCTTGGTAGCCGGGTCCAGCTTCGGGCCAGGAGGAGGTCGGTCTTTGAGGTACGTCACTTCGTGGCTCCGTGACAACTATTTTCGTTTGCTTTCAGCCTCACGAGCCTTTCTCAACGGAAACGCAAGATAGAGTGCATTTAAATAGAACACGTTCAGACACGTCTCCGATATCGCAAAATACTTTTCCTCTGACCCCCACGCTCCGCAAATCAATTGGCTCCTCTTTTGCATTCTCGAGCTCATATTTTAATTCATTATTTCCGAAGTATCTAGAAGCAAACGCGGTCGTCAAAAAAAAAAATTAAAAATCAAATTAAAATTTTTTTTTATCGTCAGAAAAGGATTGTTCTCGGGTAATCGAACTCTTTCCTGTAAAGATCTCGGGTAATTTTTCACTTTTCAGAGAAGTTCTCAGGTGATTATTCATTTTAGAACCCGGGTAAATAATTTCGCGAAACAAGCGAAACCGGTCTATTCCATGATTACCCCGCCCGAATTATGCACTCTTGTGGTTAGTATCCGCTTTCTCGGTTTTTGTCAGAAGTCTCGATCTGCCGCCTCTCCATTTTCCCCCAACAGAGAAGCGAACTGTTCCCGAGTTCAGCCCCGCGCTCCCAAGTACCGTCCACATGATTCCAAACCTACAGACCAGGGTTAGAGCGAGAGAGTGTGCAAAAGTGAGAGAGTCCCTCTCGATTTCACACGCTCTCTCACTCCAAAGGCCTTTCTGGAAGGTTGACCGGTCTGTGGAATGATGTGCGTCGTCTCTACTCACAAAGAAAAAGCTCTAGGAGTTTGACACTCCATATGCCGAGAGTTTGAAACGTTTTTTTTTATTTTTCGAGAGAGTGCACGAATCCGAGAGACGCGCTCTCTCAATTGCGCACGCTCTCTAACATCAGAGTTTCAAACTCTCCATCTGGGCATATCAAGATTACTGTTTTTTTCTTTGTGAGTACTATCGACTCAAGAAGATTGGAATCCCCATACGAGCCGGGGTGGTCGCCGTGTGATGGGTATGACATACAAATTGAATTGATATATCAGTGTATTCGTTGATTATCTAGGATAAATGACTCGAATATGGAGGACTCTGGCACAAACTCCTCTCCATGATCTCTGTTTCACAAGATATAGCACTAGAAGTATCGCCGTTGAATCAAATTATATTAAATCGATTGACTCAACACTATTCCTGTAAAGCTCTATGCGAAATCGTATTTCGTGTTTGCAGTAGTTTCTTTCAGCATATCATCACTGCATATATTATTGATGAGTACATAACCCGATACATATATTATTCTCCTCGCCGTTTCTTATTCACAAATCAAGATGATTTCTGCAGAAAAAATCAACCGAATATATTTCATAAACGTCGTCATAGGCAGCATTCGATTTCCCAATGAGCACAAACACCTTCTTGATAAACGATAATTAAACTAAAATGACTAACTCGATTTGTGCGCTACATCGGCTACAACTCATGTTACACGATTTGTATATATCTGAAGTTATGATCAGTCAAAAGCGGGAATGGATGGGCAGAAACAGAGATGCTAAGGGAGGAATCCATTATGATCTGAGATCTATAAATCTCTGTAATAATACCCTCTCTCAAATTCTCCTACTCTCTCATAGTAGGAAAAAGTTGGCTCTCCCGCATCTTCTAGAATCGAATCATTTTTTATCCCGTGCATTATTTGCACGGGTCTATGTCTACGATTGCTCATTATTAGTCGAATAACTAGAAAGTGCATTAATCCCCATCACCGGATACTGTGAAATTGCAGAATGAATGACGTAACCTGCCTGACTAGACATATTTTTATCACACATTTGATAAATATACAATGAACACTGCTAGTCATAAATACAATATTTGAACACGGGATAGATGGAATAGATGCCTATGGGCCGCAGCAGATCATAGAAGCTTGCGGGATCGTCACGCTTTGCGCGCCACCGACCCAGCTGCCGGCCTGGCACCGGAGGGAGGCAGGCGGGATCACGGTGACAGAATTAGCAGCCTTAAAATTAGACGTGACCACCTCGCGAATCCGTAAGTTGTTATTGTGACGCCACAACAAAAAGTGCTCGATCCAGAGCCGAAGAATCTATCGTAACGTCAAGATAAATCTACATCCCACCCAAAATCGCCCATTGGAGAATAAAGATTAAAGATTAAAGATTAAATGCTGGGTAGATATATACATGGTTATTGTTTGTTGTGCCACCCTACATTTTACTATTTTTTTTGACAATTCTGCTCCCACGAAAAGAACTACTTTGTGTCTCTTTCTACACCTCGTCGTCACTGTGTTTAGCTGCGAAACTATTTTTGGAGCAAGTATTTGTATTTTTGGAGTAAGTATGTAATAATACCCAAAACCATGTGCACTCACGGCGTCGTAGACGTAGAGCATGGTCAGTCTAGGGCCGCACATCACACCGTTGTCCGTCGACATAGTCATCGCCATATCACACCCGTTTTGCGGGTTAGTGGCGGCAAACCGTATCGCGGCGTCAGTTCCAAGGCCCAGTGCCGTGCATGCTGAAATGAAGAAGGATTATTTATCGTCCCATATTTTCGAGTGCCCTTTTTTTGTATCGCTTCGCGAAAACGGTTAATACTGGTCCAATTTTCGATGATTAGCACTAGGAAAGAAGCTCAAAACAGACGTTTTTCATCCTTTTGGTGACGCAATCGATCTCCGTTCGAAGGACAAAACTCATACTACTTAATGAAATCGCAACAATTCCTTAAAGTTTCTAAAGATGTTCTGCATTTATTTTTACCATTCTCACTGAAAATTTACATCGCAGTGTCACAGATAACACTGAGATATGAACGTTTCTCGCTTTGGTACACCCTTTCGACACGAATACTCTCAAAAAATACTACTCTATTCTTCATTCTGTGCCTCGTGACGGGCGGTCGACAATCTCCCCGCTCCTCTCCCACCTCAGTTTGGAGAATCCTTGCCAGTCAGCTTGGGCAACCCGGCAAGTATTTCGCCCACCCGGTACCACTTCGAGCAGAGGACTCGGATCGACTACATATAATTCAAGTCGTCAACTTTCAAGAAAGGCCCCAGTCGACAAGACTACGACGTGAGTTCCCACTTTGGTTGATACACGCTAGTCAGGACGTCACTGGAAGCTGGAAGATCTACTTCTACGCTCAATGTCTATCGTCCAAGATCGGCACTACAATTGACCAAGGAAGCCAAGCATGATCCATTCCCTTGACCCAGCTGCCTCGAATTCGAAGATCCCGACCACCTCTGTCCCCGAATGATACCTCCTGCAGGCCCTTGCCTTGATGTCAGGATAAATATGTATATGTATATGTAATGGTGCATTTAGTGTCACTGGTCTAGACGAGACCGCCTTCTCCGAATGAAATGATCTCTCGTTTTGAGGGAAGCCGAGAGATCATTTCATCCTGAGAGGGCGCTCTCGTCTAGACCAGTGACACTAAATGAACCATAATGCTCGGTACCCTGGGTGTCGCATACCACAGCATTTCGCCAGCGGACATACGAACGCAATTGCAAATAGCGCACAGGGTACTGTCCCTTGGCGTAAATGGCTGTTCTGTCGGTTATGGAAAACCCCATGCAAGTAGATCAGCCATAGATCGATACTGTCCCCCTCACATTACGATCTATCAGGTGGTGAGATTAGCGAGAACTAAGTGGAAAGTGTCTTGACGTTCAAGTGAGGGGCGCTCAGTTCGATGTCCTAGGGCTGCGAACCGTTTTGCAGGCTTTCAAATCAGCTCATCCCCCTGAACATCAATACGCGATTCAAAACAAATGTACGCAGACAACCTTGTGCGAAACGGTGGGCATAATGTATTCATTATCTGTGTAATTTAGAGTTTGAAATTCGGGTAAATGATTGGATTAGCTATCTTCATTTCGCACACTCTCTACGCCGGTCGAGGGGTGAGAGAGTGTGTGAAATGAAGAGAGCTAATCCAATTATTAACCCGAATTTCAAAATCTAGTGTAGTGAAAGTAGTTACGTACTTGGCGCTGGCGTGGGCGCGCCCGGAGTGTTCGGAGCGCAGGCGAGGACCACCGAGACGAGAAGAAGGGCGACGAAGGCAGGTTTCATGATGAGAGGAGAGGAGAGGGGGGTGATGGGAAAGTACACATTAGGCACCCTTATATACCGAAAAAGCGTGTGTTTTGTTGCCGCCAGGAAGGCATGGTCAAATGCTCTCTCTCTACATTTTGCGCGATGTCTAGGCGCCCCAGCCAACATTCCTGTATATTGATCATGTTTCAAGGATCGGCGAAAGGTAGTGATCATGAAAATGATCATGAGAACATGCTAACAATTTGGCTTCGAAAAACAATTTTTTTAAAGTTCGGCGTCGGCTTCTGTAATACGGCGTCTCTTTCTCTCTCGTTCTCTCCCCTTTATCAGCCGTATTACAGATCTCTCGCTGAGGTAGTCTTAATACGAAAACCGAACTTGCATCCCTACTAGTGACCATCTGTTTTGGGTACTTCAAATAATTACTTTCAGAAACGTGACAATCGAACACAGCTAACTGTGGAATGACTTTTAGCATGCAAAACATGCTCTTTAAATATGTGTGTTATTGAGTAGAACCTTTTTTGTAGTGATTGTTTAGTTTCTGTATTAAATTAGTAACACACAGAGATATATTTAAAGTCCTCCTCGTGTAAGTTTTGAAGGCACTTTTAAAAGAACCTGTCAAAGACTGTCTTCTCTTCGTTTCAACTTAATATCGTTGCAGATGACATGCAAAATCGAAAAATCCATGGCACGATCGATTTCCGGCATAATTTCCATTCCAGCCGTATTCGCATGCCCATACAATTCATGTAATAAATTTGTCATTTAGGAAGTAAAGTAATTAGACGAAAGTATCTATATTACTCCGCAAGGCATGCTTGTTTTGCATCATAATTTAGTTTCTGTTTAGTTTTTTTTACGCTTTCTGTTTAGTGGTGATTCAATAAAATTCGATGGCAATAACCTCGTTTTTCTGCTCAGCGCTCAGAAAAAATGAAAGGGGAATTTAAAAATGAGGCAGACAAGAGGTGTTATTTCGCTCTTCGCGAAAGTGAAATCACACTTCTTTCCTAAGTGAATGGACTTAATCGGCGTTTCTTCGACCAATAAAACAATTTACGAAATGCTTTTGAATGCAGTTGTGGAATTCACTAAACAGAGCGAAATTTGCTATGAGAACGGTTTTTCAAGGTTCCGTCCTCCCCTTTTTTGTTTTCCATCCTCTTTTCGAAAAGGTTCGAAAAATAGCGAAAGCCAGAGGAGATGTTCTCTCCAACTCTCTCAATGTTTCGCGAGAAAGAGGGAAAAGAAAAATGCGGGAAAATAGGCGGAAAAAAGGCAAACAGGTGGAAGGCAATTTTATTGGCGTTTCTCCCATCTTTCTTTGCACGTGTGCAAGGTTTATTCGTTTGGTTAATGCGCAATGCGCATGCGCATGTAGGCAGGAGGGAAATGGTCATACATTTAGTTCATCTTTAGCCAAATTTGGCTAACAACGTTCAAGCATGGAGAAAACGGTACGCTACCATATCATAAGCATCAGCCAATCCATTATACTCGCTTTAATTACATAAAAAATCATTCAAAACTTCGGATATACGCGGAATTTGCTGATTTTTGTTCTATCATTTTTGACACTCGCTTGAACAGTAAATGTATCGCTAATTATTGTCGTACTCATATCAGATCAGCGCCCGTATTTTTGATCGTCCTACTTTCGACGATGAAGGAATTGGTTATTGAAGAAATATGGGCGTGAGTTGATTTAGGCAACTTGTGGCCTCCTTTTTGCTGAAATTCTGCACAAAATGGAAAAAGTTGAGATTTGTTACTTTTCTGTAAAACAATCGAAAATTACAGAACGGTGTGTTTGCTCATCATTTTCGTTAGAGTTTGAAATTCGGGTAAATAATTGAATTAGCACTCTTCATTTCACACACTCTCTCATCAATCGACCGGTGAGAGAGTGTATGAAATGAGGAGTTCTAATTCAATTATTTATCCGAATTTCAAACTCTAATTTCCGTTCTGATGATCACGCTGTTTCTCGCCCGGCGGAAGTGGCAATTGCACAACGTAAGGATGGATTTTAGAACAACTTAACTCTATTTATTGTAACATAATTTGATTCGCATAATAATTTGATTTAACTTGAATTTAATAAGATAATTTGATTTTTTCCTCAAATTTTAATATCGACTAATCGGAATATCAAAGAACAATGTAAGACTTTCACGATATCACAACGGCCTCATGTCTAATTGTCTATTGACACAAAAAAGTTTCAGCATACTTTTTTCGGAGAGATCTTCCCCTTACTTCTTGTAAAATTTCAAATCCTGTTGCGTCTCAGGCGCAGATAAATTATTATTATTAGGATACCGACTGAAAAGTTCACTTACCTGTAAGTGGAAGTCGCTAGAGCAAGCAAATGAACATTAGGGTTCCGCAAGGGGGACATTTGTGGAGACATAGAACAAAGGAAATTGACAATGTCTCCCTCACAATAGGGGAGACAGAGACGTCTCCCACGATTTTGCATCAAATTTTGAATGTCTCCTTTGATTGATTGGCAAATAGAGGGAGACGTCTCTGGTCACTTTGCCTACAACTCTCAGTTTTAAGCGGTGGAATCAATGGTAAAGAAATCGAAATGACCGCTCGAAGTTAAAAAAAACGCGAGAATAGATCATTGTTCTCACTTTGTTTCACGAGAATAATGGAAAAGGAGACGTCTCCCCCAACGTCTCCTTTGAAATTAGTATGCGGAGACTCCCCCGGAGACGCCAATAAAGGGAGACATTAATCCAAATAATGTCTCGAATTCGAGCTGTCTCTCTTGCGGAACCCCAATGAACATGTTCTTTGCGTCCTCTACTACTAGTGACTTTTTTTCTGAGCGTACGGTAGGAAAAGTGCGTTGATGTAACATCAGGTACTTTTGCGGTGCACTCATCATGACCGTGCGAGACATTGCGCCATAATTAGGTAATGGAACTATAAGTGAAAGGGAAATGCGATTCTGCATTTCCGTCTCGGTGTGAATCGCAATTATTCTCACTGTTTACCAGGGAACGGACGGTAGATGTCTTCTCATACCATAGGGTAGGCCACACAAATATTCTTATAAGAGTATAGGATGTGATTAATGGACAATATAAACTAAATTAAATACTGTTTAACTCTCTCAGTGTTGATTTCAACTTTTCTGAACGTCGTACCCCCTGAACGAGTGGTCATTTAAAGGCGTGGTCTTAATATGGACTATTTCCCGGTTCTTGGTTGCCATAATTTGTTGCATAACAACCAGGCCATACATATTTGGCGTACAGAGGTCAATGTGCTTCCAACTTAAAGAGTAACTTCGAACGCATATCGAAACATATTGGCTTCGGGTTATTTTTCCAAATATTTTATGAACGCCGCGTTGTTGTGAAACGCTGCTTTAAGCTGTATAACAATTTCCTTCTAGCAGAGTCTATTTATCACCACGGCCTTTTAAAGGACGCCATTAGTTAATTTAGGTATGGCGTCGCTGATCACTATCCTTCGATTATAAATGCATGCACAAACTGTCTAAGCAGTCGACATCTGGAAATTTAATTTTCTAGTATTCAAGGGAGAAATCTCTTGTGCACACTCACTATTTCGTCAATTATCTAAATAAGCGAGTTTAGCTCTCCAGATGTCGTACTATGTGAAGTTAGTACTATGTGAAGTAATCGAATTTTACCATGCCACCCTATCTGTTTGCGTTTATTGTATTATTCCACAACCACGTCATTTCTTGGAATATGAACCGCCTCTTATCCCCTCTCTAAATTTGAAACGATTCTAAATTTGGAACTAGTGTCGAGAAAAAAATATCTATTCTGTTTTTTTTAAAGATTCCGTGATGTTTCTTGTTGCCAGTAGGATTTTTTTCTTCTATCAGTGAAGCAAATTTCTGGGCGATCTCTATCAGACCGTCATTCTCCTCCGATAATTTGCATGTCACAATCAATTAGCGTTTCAATGAATTAGAGAATGCGAGTGAGCTCACTCGTCTCTATTGCGCCGGCGCGAATGTTTCGTTTATCTCCATTACGCTGAATTTTCAATATTTAAAATCTGTATATTTCCGATTTTATAACGTTGTAATCTTACTCAAACGTGCTTTTCCAGATTTTATGCACTATGCAAAGCACATAGATGCTAAGCAATTTAATCTCTATTTTTCTTTTTACACCCAGAATGAATACACTTACTATCGAGTGTATCATACGCAAGATGCCCTATCTCAGTGTATTCATTCTCTGCGTATCGTACGTACTGAAAATATCGGAACGTTTACCGGAACGTGATCAAAATGTTCAATTTTTGTAACTTTGCCAAAAAAATTATTTGCGACTCGTGAGTAGGTTCATATTTTTTGTCCACCTCGATTTACCGGAAACTACCCGGACATGCCCGGTGAAATGTCTAAAACAAAGGAGAAAATTCGATGCGATAACCGACCAAGTTTGCGAATTGTCATCATTACCGTATACAGCCGGGAAATGCCAGTAATTGCCGGTTCTGTCCCTTTTTTGCAATCGAATTTGTAGCTTTCTGTTACACATTTCACCGGGCATCACCGGGTAGATTCCGGCAAATCGATGCGGATTAATCCAATTAGCATAAACAGATAATGCGTACTCGCAAAGATGCAAATTCTGAACATTTTGATCACATTGCGGTAAACGTTCCGATATTTTCAGTACGTACGATATGTAGGAATTGCAATCGACGCCCGCCTCATTTCATGATTTACTTTTAGCTAAAAACTTTACAAGCGACATGCTGTGGATTGCACATGAAGATTACAAAAGGAGAGACCTCCGGCTCGACCGCACCGTAAGTTGATTAACATTTAAAGAAATAAAAGTAATATCATGGAGATTTTCAATAATGCTTTAGCGTAACCTAGTATTGCAGCTCTAGTGTGATTAGCACATTGTAACTGCCTTTTTGTTGTGGGAACTTAGCACATGGTCCCCGACCAAATATTTTTAGCTGGCAACAGAATGACTGATTATACCGAATAAACCTGTATTGCATACACAATGAAAAACGCAATGTTCCGCGAATGCTGAAAAAGGGAGTACTACAGATGACCTGGAGGAGAGTAATAAAAACAAAACAAAAACGCCCGTGTGAATGTGCATCGCCAAAGCCTACTTGCAGTTCGCAATGAGCGGCAAGATCTACGTAATGGGAGACAATTATGGAAGCTGGAGAATGTACGCGATAGACGCAGGTTGGCTAATTTTATTAATATTAATATTTTCATATATCCACGTTTTGGTTGAAATATAAAGAAACGATTGGGAAAATACAGCAAACTATGCTAAATTGGAGTGTGCGGAGAACTTATTCATTTGTGTATTTGACAGTAATGATGAATAACTGATACATCATTTGATTCGTAGTCGTTACCAGTGGCGTTCCGCAAAATGATATTGTATCATAATTGGTGAAATATTTTATAATTATGTTCAGTGAAATAAAATCATTTTCTATTTACAGCCAATTACGCCCTCACACGAGTTCGAGTGCATTGTCATGTAAGTTTCTGACTTTACTTTGAAAAGTAACGGTTCAACTAGTTGCATAATACGGAAATCGACCAATTTAGCGAAAAAAATAGTGCGAAAAATGAGGAGTGTGTGGCGAAAAGCAACTAGTTTTCAAAGTATATTTCAGACCAAAAAAACTTCATATCGAGAAAAATAACGATGAACACAGATTTCGATATAGCAATTGGCGAAACATTTTATCGAACGAATAACGATGTTCAACGAACAGCACCAGCTATTTTTGTAAAACAGCGAGACATTTTCACCACGCAAGATTGTTTTTCAAGTTTGTTAATATGCCACTTGTTTGTTAATAGACCATCAGATGCAATATAAATTTTTAATATGTTGGGGAAATATAAATGTTTTTCGCTTTCAGATTTCAATCTATTTTCGAACAGTTTTCTTGTATTTTGAAAGACTTTTTGTTACAGGATTTTGATGCAACTGACCTCCACGTAAACTTTTCGTCAATTGTGGTTTACGGCGACAAGGCATATACGTGGAATAGCAGCTCGAAGCAGTTATGCTTTGGGATGTTCGGTGAGCGGGTGCTCATGAAATCCAGACAACTATTGAGAGCAAAGCTGACAATTCCCAAAAAATAAATTGAAATTCAAGAAAGTCTGCCATTTTTGATTAACCAAATTTCGGGCGAGAAAATCAACTTTTTAGTTAAATTACTTGTTATTTGTGCGTTTACGACACCAGGAAATTCCATCACTATATCATGGGAGGATTAATCGTATATATATTATACAATGACGATCTTAAAGAGGCTGGGGAGCTTCACTGGAGGATCGCAACTACAACTGGTACACCTCCGGCTCATCACATCGTGTTAATTGACCACCACTTTAACGGTGTGTTTAAAAACATTATGTTTATGATAGAAATCGCCAGCAAGGGCATGTGGAAGAAGGGTCGCAGCCAATTCTTAACAATTTATTCATGGATAAAAATAGTTTGCTTTGAACTCTTTTTTCCTGATAATGAATAATAGGTATTATCATGATGTTTCACTCGGCCACTGGAAAATTTGGTTGGTTTTGAAATATACCATGATAGTTTTGTTTGCTGCACGCGTGTTCAAAAATATCATCTGTACTACCTGCATTCCGGTCTGGAAATCGTCAGATCTGCGATTTAGGCATTTCCAATTTAATATGACCACCGCCAGATCTGTAATTTAGGCGTCGCACCTCCTATCTGCCGCGCGCTGAATTACATTGAAGACAGGTTGCATCTTTTCGAGCTGGATCTAGGCTCTTTTGAGTGGACTCAGAAGCCCACCGAAATGGATGAGGTAAGAGACTCCTGCACAAGAATGTAGACTTCGAAACACCGGCATTCGAGATCTTGGTCGAACCGTTAGAAAGATCTGATCAGCTTTTTTAGATGAATGGGTGCTAAAACAGGCGGAAAGTCTTCGCAAAATTGATGCTAAATCTAAGCACCACATTCGATCTTAAGCTCATCCAATGAGAATTTGATAGAAAAATTGATTTACATTCTCGTGAACATGTAATAATTTTATTTTAACGCATATCATTCCATCGCCAAATCAAAGCTCCCAGAAAAGAAGGGTTTATGAACGAGGGAGTATCTACTTAGCATGTTACTGGGCCTCTCGCGTCTGACTCCCTTCGGGAGATACATTCATTCATTCTATATTCCGTCATAGTCATGATTTCAAAATTATATCTTCTTAGAGAACGGTTATCCAAATCTCCTCCTTCGAATTGAATTTGATTCATTTCTTGCAGGTGCTAAAACGCAAGTGGATAGACGAACAAGGCGGAAAGGGTGCGATTGTCGTAGTCGGCAGACAGATGCACTTATATACAGTTCCGGAATTCACGAACATGGTATTCCGCTTTAGTCAACGTTAGCGTAAGAGGTATTGCAGTAAAAGTGACCGATCTCGGAGCAATTTTTTTCAAAAGTTATTTATTTCATTATTTTTTGAACAATCTTTCATACTGGTCAAAAAATCAAAACGGGTATTTAAATTCGGAACCAGCTTTGTGGCAAATTTTTATTCGTATTTCCCATGTTCTTATAATTTTTTGATGAAAAATCACCTGCCTTTCACATTTTTAAAACATTTTTTTTTAATTTGTAGAAAATTAACGAAACCTTTTTTAAACGTTTTGGTTGACAATGTAGCATTCTATCATCATGTTGAAGAAAGTTACACACGAGAGCTGGAATTTCAGTAAAAACTCACAATGTGAGATATGAAAAATTCAGACTCGTTATTTTGAGTCTGCATTTTGCAGGTACTCGATTTGGACACTTGTATGTGGTCGGAACTGCCGAAAGTCGGGGACAGGACGTACACGCCGCATGATTTATGTCAGTTTTTTGGTCACTAGAAGCGAGAGAGCTTCGAAGTTACAGCAAACTAGAGACAGTGTGCGAGCGAAAGAGAGCGACGAGTGCGCATCGCATAAACCGCAGCTCCGAAATGGTATAGTTCTGCTTCTGCTCGCACTAAGGCTATTACAGTCCGAGCCAATGGTCGACTATTTGCAAACGTGTACAACGACCATCTGAATATGATCGAGTACAGTGGGGAAGAGCGTCTGTGGAGAAAGGTGATTTTATATTCCTATAATATTTCTGGCAAAATATAAAATTATATGTATCTGTATATTATGCTTATAAGGATAACTAAAATCAGATTATAGTCAGAACAAACAACACTCGGAACAAACACAATATTTTTAATGAACACTTTCAGGTTTATCGCACAAATTTTCATCCGCAACGAGCGTCGAAGTCGTATAAATACCATGTAACCATCGGATCACGAGTGTTCTTCATCGGGTCTCTACACGAATTGTAAGCCTGCCCTTGTTCGCGATTTTAGAAATGAACCTCGTTTCTTTTAGCCCCTTTGACGATCCCGAGTACAACAAGATGCAACTTTCTGTCCTTGAAACAAGTAAGTCACATTCTTTTCTTGTTTAGAAAAGCATATTTCTTATTTAAAAATCACTCATCTAACCATACTGCAATATACATATCAGTGCGTTCGCGTAAGAACCGCATAAATTGTTGTCAAATCCGTACAGCAAAAAGTGACTAGGTGAGTATTTCACAGATTCTGATAGCTATTGGTATAGTCAATCATTTTCAGTTTAGCACATGACATGAAATGTCACATTTGCATAATTACAGTAGGTCAAAGTTCAGCTGGTTTCACAGTTTTTCGAGTGTATCTCTTCAGAGAGTTGAGTTACGGCTTTAGTCAAAGAACGAAGAATGGCCGCCAAAGCATGGGGCATCTTACTGTGTTATTTGTTTATTCAAATTTTAATTTTTAATTATTTCCGGAAAATTTGAACTCACATTTCTCGAAATCCAGGCCGAATCCAATCGCCATTTTTCGATATGTTGTACTTCTGAACATGGTCTTTCCGATGATCACAGTCACATGGTGTATTGAGGGCGGGCATAGGTCGAAATTCTCAATATAAAATTATCTGAAATTCACGAAAATTCATCATTTCACCATCATTCCCCTCATTCGACGCGAGACTGCGCTGTGTAAAATGAGAATTGTGCGAATTGTAGACCGCTCATTTCGCGCCTAACAAGTGAAATAAGGGTGAAATGAGGGGTTTTCGTGCATTTCTGATAATTTTGTATTGAGAATATCGACCTATGCCCGCCCTCAATACACCATATGACTGTGATCATCGGATAGACCATGTTCAGAAGTACAACATATCGAAAAATGGCGATTGGATTCGGCCTGGTTTTCGAGAAATTTGAGTTCAAATTTTCCGGAAATAATTAAAAATTAAAATTTGAATAAACAAATGAAATAGTAAGATGCGCCATGCTTTGGCGGCCGTTCTTTTTTTTTGACTAAAGCCGTAACTCTACTCCCTGAAGAGCCACACTCGAAAAACTGTGAAAACAGCTGAACTTTGACCTACTGTAATTATGCAAATGTGACATTTCAGGTCATGAGTGTAACGGAATTTGGTAGACCACACCAATAGCTAACAGAATATGTGAAATACTCATCTGGTCACTTTTTGCTGTACGACGTGTGTTGCGATTCTTACGCGAACGCACTGATATGAGAGACTATCTGAGTCGATCGAGATACGGCCGTACAGGCGAAAGCTACTCCGAAAAAGGCGGCGGAGTTACCGAATGAGTTTGCGAATGAGTTTCGGGGGAGTTCCCCGGAAACTCATTATCAAACTCCTCCGGTAACTCCCCGACACCAAGGTTTATATACTACTTTATTTAGCTGAATATCAATGTCTTCGTAGCCTATTGGATAAGAGCTTAGGCTCACAGATCATAGGCCGTTGGTTCGAATTCTGTCGTGCGCTATTTTTAATTTTTCGTTTGATATTGCCCGGGGGAGTTTCCGAATGAGTTTGCGAAGGAGTATCCGAATGCTAACTTGGGAACACATTCGCAAACTCCTCCGGTAAGTCCACCTCGCGGCTCCGAGACATGTGCTGAAATGATGCACCTAGGGTAAACATTGGCCGTAGAGACCGAAAATGACAATAAGAAGTTTCATAGATCAAACCCGGCTGAGATATGTTTCATCACATGTCCAAAAGTGAAATTTTCAATTTTGGCAGAACGCATCAAAACCCCATACATAGCTATATTTTCTGAATGCTCGAGCAATAAGAAACATTTTCATGCTATAACTAAGTTTATAACTCGCACTTCAAAAAAGTTATAATTTTTTGAATATTCAAAATTGAAATTTCGATATTTCATCACTGCCCAGAGCACTTCTAAGTATGTTCATTCGATTGCGCGTGCAAATTTACCACCTTACGCACGAAATAAGCAAAATCGAGGTGATGGGTCGAATCGATTTTCTTTCCTGAACATGCGCCGCCGCGCCAACACGCGACGCAGCACGCGACGCGTGCCTCAATGAGGTAAACAACTATAATGTTTTCGGTGTTAAAATTACAACTTCGATGTGAAAACACTATTGCCTATGCAAATTCATTCGGAAATCGACAAGAAAATAAATTTTCCGAAAATCGGGTTTTTGTGTGTTTTATGTAATTTTTAGATGTGGTGTCGATATGAAATGTGCAGTAAACATATTCCAACCAAATTAATATTATGTGAAATGTTCGTAGGAACCATGTGGTGGACAGATTCCGCACGAAACTATTGCTCCTTCATTTTTCAATCATAGCAAAATACATACGATCAAATTAATTCTACAAATTCATGATTATTCGTCTTTAGTGAACATTAGTAAACGAGGCAAGTTAAATTTTGATGTTTTCGGAAAAGATTAAGGCAAAATATGAAATATACCGAGAAGTCAACCATATTTTTTCAATTCCAAATATCGCCTCTGAAAATGTGAAGAACCATTGTTGACATTTATTTCTATGAATATGAGCGGCTTTTTTTCGTGCAATCATGCTTAATTAGAAGAAGAAAGAAAAACAGGAAAGAAATTCGACTCGACCCATCACCTCGATTTTGCTTATTTCTTGCGTACGGTGGTAAATTTGCACGCGCAATCGAATGAACATGCTTAGAAGTGCTCTGGGCAATGATGAAATATCGAAATTTCAATTTTAATTATTCAAAAAAAAATTTTTTTTTGAAGTGCGAGATATAAACTTAGTTATAACATGAAAAATGTTCCTTATTGCACGAGCATTCAGAAAACTAGCGAGGTTGTATTGAGGTTAAATGCACTACGCTCTATGCGTACACTACGCTCTATGCGTACACTACGCTCTATGCATAGTTCTGGGTGCGGGTTCGGTCCAGGGGGAGCTCGATAGGTGGCTCCAGGTACGGTCCAGGGAGCGCCTTGTAGCCGGCTCCAGGTTCGGTCCAGGGGGAGCTCGATAGGTGGCTCCAGGTACGGTCCAGGAGGCCCCCTGTAGCTGGCTCCAGGTTCGGTCCAGGGGGAGCTCGGTAGCCGGCACCGGGTTACATTAAACCTCGCAGTATGCTGGGGAATGTTAATCGCTACTAAGAGTACTGGCTTATTCCGGTGGAAAAACTACGCCACTTCGTGGCTCCGTGGCAACTTTTTTCGATCGCTCTCTGCCTCACGAGCCTTTCACAACGGAAACGCAGTACACAGTGCGTTCAGAACTTTTAGAACATTTTCAGAGATGTTTCCTGTGATTCCCTACGCCCTCTGAATCTTTTTGGAACTTTTCGAAATTTTCGATTTTTCACGTTAAAACATGTTAGAACATGTTCAGACACGTTTCGAACGTCGTAAAACACTTTTCCTGCGAACCCCTACGCTCTCTGAATCATTTTGGAACTTTTCGAAATTTTCGATTTTTCACGTTAAAACGTGTCAGAACACGTTCAAACACGTTTCTGACATCGCAAAACACTTTTTTCCTGTGATCCCCTACGCTCTCTGAATCATTTTGGAACTTTTTGAAATTTTCGATTTTTGACATTAAAACGTGTCAGAGCACGTTCAGACACGTTTCTGACATCGCAAAACACTTTTCCTGTGATCCCCACCGCTTTCTGAATCAGTTTGGAACTTTTCGAATTTTTCGATTTTTCACGTTAAAACACGTTAGAACACGTTCAGACACGTTTCCGACATCGCAAAACACTTTTGTAGTGATCCCCTACGCTCTCTGGATCATTTTGAAATTTTTCAAAATTTTCGATTTTTCACGTTAAAACTCGGCAAAACAGGTGAAAACGTGTTTCACGGTACTTTAAAACGTGCCAGGAGCACTTGCGGCACTTGCGAAAAATGCGGCAAAGGGTTTGCCCGCGGCGGGGGTCGAACCTGCGTCGCTCGGATTGCTAGTCAAGCGCGTAACCCACTTGGCTATAGATTTGGTTAATTAAATTTTATAAAATTTGAAAGGTTTTCTGGTCAGTTATCATATGCAAAAGGTTCTGAGAAAATATAAGGAAAATGAGAAAAAAGTGTGACCGGACGGAAGGAAAAAAACGGACAAACAGACAGACAGACGTTAGCATTTTCTAATATATAGTAATATAGCTATGTATGGGGTTTGGATGCGTTCTGCCAAAATTGAAAATTTCACTTTTGGACATGTGATGAAACATATCTCAGCCGGGTTTGATCTGTGAAACTTCTAATGGTCATTTTCGGTCTCTACGGCCAATGTTCTTTTCTTTTCAGCATAGGTTACGTTTTGCTTGTACGGTCACTGTTGAGAGAAACTCAATCGACTCAGATATTCTCGGAAAACTTTGCCAAACTTCCGTACAGCAAAAAGTGACTAGTTGTGTACTTCACATATTCTGATAGCCCTTGGTATGCTCTATCGAAATCTGCTTCATTCATGACCTGATGTCTCTAATTTGCATAATTACAGCACGTCAAACTTGAGCTAAATTCACGGTTTTTGAATTGTAGGTCATCAGAGAGAAGAGATACGGATTTGGTGGTTTCAGCAATATTGACCGCCTTGACGAGCTGCATCTTCGTGTGTAATTTGTTTATGCAAATTTTCAATTCTAAAAATTCATAAAAAATTAAAAGGCAATTTTCTCGAAAACAAAGCAAAAGATGATTCCTATTTTTTGATATGTTGTGGCCTTGGTCATTAGCTATTGAACAAGCACAATTTGACACGTTTTGGAGGGTGGGTAGAGACTCAAATCATGGAAAAACGGATCGTTCCTAATCGAGAGGAACCCCTCATTTCGCCCTCATTCCACCCATTCGACGCGGTTTGCGCGGTCTAAATGGATTCAATTGAGAGGAATGGAGAGAGAATCGGCCGAAATGCACGTAAATCTGTCATTTTAGACCGCGCAATCCGCTTCGAATGGGTGGAATGAGAGCGAAATGAGGGATTCCTCTCTATTAGGAACGATCCGTTTTTCCATGATTTGAGTCTCTACCCACCCTCCAAAACGTGTCAAATTGTTCTTGTTCGATAGCTAATGACCAAGGCCACAACATATCAAAAAATAGGAATCATCTTTTGCTTTGTTTTCGAGAAAAAAGCCTTTGAAATTTTCATGAATTTTTAGAATTGAAAATTTGCATAAACAAATTACACACGAAGATGCAGCTCGTCAAGGCGGTCAATATTGCTGAAACCACCAAATCCGTATCTCTTCTCTCTGATGACCTACAATTCAAAAACCGTCAATTTAGCTCAAGTTTGACGTGCTGTAATTATGCAAATTAGAGACATCACATCATGAATGAAGCATATTTCGATAGAGCACACCAAGGGCTATCAGAATATGTGAAATACACAACTAGTCACTTTTTGCTGTACGGAGGGATTGAAATCCTTACGCGAACGCACTGATATACGCAAGTGCACAATGCAGTCGTTCGTTACAAGAATACGCATAATAAGACAAAAAGCATCTTGAAATATTAATTCGTAACTGATTGCAGCCGTCTTTTGGTCCGCAATGAAGGTGAAGACTCCCACATCCGTAATTTACCTGAGCCGGCAAATAGCGAGTGAGTCTTAAAGGCACCAGGCAGTCAAAAAATAAGTTATTTTTAAATAAAAGAAAATCCTGTTCCCGGAAGAACGCTAAAAACCGAATATTTTTGCGATTTTTTTGAAATTAGTTATGAATTTTCAAAGTTTCGTTTTTTCAACACATCGGGTTACGGTAGCGACTACACCACAATTTATATCTCCAAAACCAGCTAGTTTGAGGGAATGTGGTTGCGTTCGTTCAGTCCGGGAGTGGTCAAAACCTCTACAATCCTATTTTTGCAATAATATCAAATCATCAGAACAAATTAAGCAGCTTTCTGTCTTTTCAGAAATAGGCGACGCACCGTCCCTGGGTCGAATTTCAAATTAAAATAACTAATTGTAAAAAAATGTTAAAAATGTAATTTTTTCGGCATTTTCCATTAGATCATAGTGAGAAAAGCTAAATAAAAAATTATGAAAAATAAAAATCTGTTTTTGGAGGCTGCCTGGTCCCTTTAATCGTATTTGAATTATCACATTTTGAAAGCTCATATTCTAAAAGCAGTAAATGATTTTTTTCCTACATTTATGTGCACGCTGTCACACAGCTGCGGCATTCCATAAATAAATAAAATAAAGCAAGTATCGCAATCACAGAGATCCGTCCTACGACGACTACGACGACGGGGACAGCTGGCCGAATCTTTTCTGGTAGAGTTTGATGATCGGGTAAACATTTGGATTAGGTATCTTCATTTTTAACACTCTCTGCGCCGACTGTTCGCTGAGAGAGCGAAATTATGATCAAATCCAGTTATTTAACCGAATTTCAAAATCCAATTTCAGCTGGAGGAGCGATGATGAAGAAGATTACAGAGAAGAGGAAGGAGAGGAGGAAGAGGAGGAAGAAGAGGAAGGAGGAGAAGAAGAGACCATGGACGACTTCGGAGCGGCTTTTGACATTCTCTTCTTGAACCATGAGAGCGACTAAGCTGCGCTTTTCCCGAAAAAAACGCAAAGAATCTTGGTGCAATCAAGTATATCTTGTTTTCTAATCCCTCTCAGCCGAACAAAATGTCGTGAAGTCCCAATTCTTGATTTTCAATCGTTCGCTTCTCTTGTGTCGTTATTTGCTGCCGTTAGGCTCGTTAATGGTAGCCCCCCCTCATTGTTATCGCGTTGAAATGAACTGATTGAAGACTTATGCGACTTCCCGTCTAAAAGAAAGGGCTGCTTTGAAGTAGTGGGCGAAAAAGGAAGACTCACCCACCAAGTTAAATGTGGCTACAATGAATTTGATTGAAAACTTTGATTGGATTGGAAACGTGATGGAAATTTCAATGAAATAAAAATCGTGCACGACATAAGCCAGGCCTAACTATAAGAGTGCCAACTCTCCTAGATTACTCCACGCGCTTCAGTGAATGTGTTTATTCGAATTTCTGCAACGATAGCAAAAAATAGGGGATTTATATTTCACTGATGCATTTCTACACGATTACTCGAAAAAGGGGTCACTTGCTAAAGAGTTCGGGGAAGTCAACCTGTAATACACACTTGATGACCCCTTTCGGGAGGAGCAGGTATTTCTGCTATGGGCATTCCCTATCGACATTCCTTCCAGTTGAATTATCCTTGCGATAATTTCAGGTGGCATATCTACCAAACCCAGTCCCGATTTCTCTTCGATTGCCCATGCAGAAAAGCGATGCAGAAGAGACAAACGCCACATTGGCACCTTCATTATACACGGGAAAATCGAGAAAAGCGGCTAGAAAAGGACGAAAACGGGATAAAATGACGCAGCTGTGTGTACAGAAGTCGACGTCGCCCATTGGACGCTAATTTACCGCAAAAAGATGGATGCACAGAAAAAAAGTTCTTACATACGGCCCATAAGACCTGGAGGTTCTTAACAAAATGTCTTATATATAAGACCTTTTGTTAAGAACCCCCATATCTTATGGGCCGTATGTAAGACCTTTTTTTCTGTGTGTGGAAAAATTCCCGACTCTCCTCGGTAATGCCAACGAGACGATCATTTGTATTGGGGCGGAACAGGAGAAGATATTATTGCATAGGGATGATGTCATAGACACTAGGGGTGGTCAGTCGAACAACCGGAATGATGTGGAGAACAAAGGACAACAAAGGATTGAACCGGAACGAACGGGAACGGAACCTTTGTTCTCCATTTTTTTTCAAGGGTGCCTAAATAGAGTATAGTTTTTTTATAGTTGAGCTATCTCACTTCCAATACGTCCATTTACGAATGGCCAACTTTAGAAAGACACGTGCAAGTCAAAAAACTTTTTACTTCAAAAAAGAGACCAGATAAAGGACTCTTTCAAGAAAATGCTTTGTTCGATAGTCATTGCGGAAATCGACCTCTACCAGTCGTGATTAGTTGCGTGCACCGCTGTTGATCTCGTTGTCGATCCGTCTGTCGGAGCTGTTCCAATGACACCGAGAGAGCCAATCATCCGGGAGCAGTACCTGATTGTGAATAGAGTCTCGAAAACAACTGGTTTGGCGAAATCAACTAGTTGAGAAGGGTCGAATTCAACTAGTTGATTTCAATTCAACTGTCCGTCCCGGCCATTCTCAACTAGTTAACTAGTTGAAAAGCGGTCAACTAGTCAAATACTCGACGTCAGTCACCTCATCTCATTCTAAGGGGACTCGGGAGATCGAATCGGTGGTTCATTTTACACGATCTGACCGACAAATCGTGGGCCACTATAGGGGTGAAAATGAGTCGACTGGTTGATTTCTTGTCAACTAGTTGAGTTCGACCGCTCTCAACTAGTTGAATAGTTGACAACTGGTGAAAGTCAACTAGTTGACAGGAAATGAGTAAACTAGTTGATTGTTTTCGAGACTCTAATTGTGAATGTGATTTATTTGCATAACTTGACTGCGATGTTTTCTGCGTTCCGTTTTTCAGACTTTCCTATGTCCAATATTACGCTCGCTTGGTGCAAAACAATGGCGCGCACTGTCTTTTCTCAACAATACCGTCAAACACAACATTGCACAATTATCAAGTATTACAATTCTTATGCGCCAATGAGAAAATTTTAAAAACAATTGTTGCATACCTTCGGTACGGTTGGAGATAGAAAAGATTGGCCAGTGGACATACCAGCGCGAACACGGTGCATATCTGAAAAATAATCAAATATAAAATAATAAACATTAAGAAGGAATAAATTAATGTGCGCAAGGCATACTCTTTCGTAAACATAACCGTACTGCTCCTTTAAAAAAAACAACAAAAACTGTTTGTTGCGGAAATGTATGAAAGTCATCACCAACTCGTTTTTGTCTAAAGAGCGCCCCATCATTCTGAGGCTATTCACTCTTGTCCTCCGCTAACGGTTGTTTGTTCTTATCGCCCCTCTTGCCCTCTCAACCATAACCGGAACACTTCCTTGCTTTCTGTTATGTCGGTGCACAACGGGGTTTAAAGTAAAAATATATAATAATGGTAGCTACAGCACTCAGAGAAAACGCATGGGAGTTAGCAAATGAATTACTTACTATACTTTTTAGCATAGAGAATATGGGAAATGAGGAGAGCTTAAGTAATTTATTTACTAACTCGCATGCATGGCGAAGTATTTTTTTCTCTGAGTCGCATGCATGGCGAAGTATTTTTTTCTCTGAGTCTCTTCGCGCGAGCGGAGGACAAGAGTGAATAGCCTCAGAATGATGGGGTGCTCTTTAGACATAATACGCAAAGGTGTATGAGAAGTGTATGGACGGTTTGTATTACCGTAGTACAACGGTGTTGTCCTATGTCAGACTAGCTGGTTTGGTGAAAGTTTTGAATAATGGGAATACCCAGCACTTACAATAATCACTAGCCGCCTTGTCGCTGAGGATTGAATGACTCCGAACATATCCGCCAGCCAGAGTGACGTGGCCAGGACGTAGAATATCGGAACCATCATTTGTATAGTCAGTGTGCGAAGGATCTTCCGATGACTGTCCCCGTCAGATGTTTTCTGAAAATGAGTCTCACGTTAAATGCATTAGAATCTGTTTCACGGCTTCAGATAAGAAACCAAAAACTACGGAATTGGCACTTTCCTATCAGAACGGTATACAGCGCGGGAAGAATCCTACTTTCTTTACTCCGGGGATGTTGTCTCCACATCATTCCACATGCCGCTCAACCTTCCAGAAAGGCCTTTGGAGTGAGAGAGCGTGTGAAATCGAGAGGGACTCTCTCACTTTTGCATACTCTCTCGTCCTAACCCTGTTCTGTAGGTTTGGAATCATGTGGTCTCCTGCTGTCTCTCTCTGTTTTGAAAGTTCCTCAGCTGGTGGCACAGTGCGAGAAGAATTTTACTTCCCTCGTCTGTGTGGAGGGAGTATGTGTGGAGGGAGCACCTTACAGTGTGGATACCATACGTCCCGCAGCAAAGACCACCCCAGAGCAAGATGGAGAGATGATTTATGCCGCATCATGGGAAAAGACTGGTGGTCCATACCATCAAGTGAATACATCGCCAGAAGAGATCAGCATGCCCACAACCCCTAGGCATGTTTCTGATATAGTAATGGAACTAGCTGGGATGTGTTGAGGTTAAATACACTACGCTCTATGCGTACACTACGCTCTATGCGTACACTACGCTCTATGCGTACACTACGCTCTATGGATAGTTCTGGGTGCAGGTTCGGTCCAGGGGGAGCTCGGTAGCCTGCTCCAGGTTCGGCCCAGGGGAAGCTCGGTAGCCTGCTCCAGGTTCGGTCCAGGGGCAGCTCGGTAGCCTGCTCCAGGTTCGATCCAGAGGGAGCTCGGCAGCCTGCTTCAGGTTCGGTTCAGGGGGACCTTGGCAGCCTACTTCAGGCTCGGTTCAGGGGGAGCTCTGGGTGAAAACACGTTTTACGGTACTCAAAAATGTTCTAGAACGGTTTCTGGCACTTGCGAAAAATGCGGCAAAAGGTTTGCCCGTGGCGGGGGTCGAACCTGGGGGTCTCGGATTCAAAGTTTGGCTCTTAACCCACTTGGCTATGGATTTGGTTAATTACATTTTGTAAAATGTGAAAGGTATTCTGGTCGGTTATCATATGCAAAAGGATCTGGGAAGATTGATTGAGTTTGAAGCGATTTATAGCGAAAACACGAAAAGTTCCGTCACGCGGTTAAAACTCTTCAAAACAGGTGAAAACGTGTTTCACGGTGCTCGAAAACGTGCTACAACGGTTTCTTGCACTTGCGAAAAATGCGGCAAAAGGTTTGCCCGCGGCGGGGGTCGAACCTGCGTCGGTCGGATTGCTAGTCCAGCGCATAACCCACTTGGCCATGGATTTGGCTAATTGAATATTGTAAAATTTGAAAGCTATTCTGGTCAGTTATCATATGGAAAAGGATCTGAGAAGATAGCGCGATTTTGAAGCGAAATATAAGGAAAATGCGAAAAAAATGTCTGTCACGCGTACGGAAAAAAAACAGACAGACAGACAGACAGACAGACACAATGATTTCCTATAAGTAGAGGAATTGAATTGAATTGTCTGGGTGGATGTGCAAGTACACATCGACGCTCACCAGTTTCTCAATCTCCGCGATCAACCTTTGTCGCAGCACGCATGCCGCCACGAAGCCGCTTCCAATGAGGCCGACGATCGATAAGAACGACACGTGCAGGGCGAGACGCTCTGTGCTCGGAAAACGATTGCTCGACACGTTGATAACGCTGAACGTGAGTGCGTCGAACTCTCGAATTCGTGGGAATTCCTCCCCAGAAAGGTTCAGGATCACCTGCAACCGTGACTGGTTTAGTTCTGTTCTTTCATATTTCTATTATTCGAATTCGATAATCTTCCTATGATTGAGAACGCACTAATTGTAAGATCCACTGGGGGCGATAATTTGATATTTTTCTTGGCAAATACACTCTCCGAAATTGTATCTCCGACTGGCTCGCACTAATAACCACCACCAAACGAATGTTCGCGCGCGCCCAAAATTTGCCGTTGGAGAACAAATATCAGACACTATCTGACAGGATCGAAATAGGTCCGTACTAGCGAAAAATTTGACTATGCTGAAAAGTTGCCCTAGGTGGTAAACTTGATGCGTAGAGTCCGAAAATGCACCTTAAAATTGTCTCAGCTCAAACCCGGCTGAGATATGTTTCATATGCGATAAAAGGTCAATTTTCGTTTTCGAGCTCGCCGAAACTCCTACATAGTTATATTTTCTGAAAGCTCACCACGGGAGGAGTATTTTTTTCGTTTAAACTTTTCTTCCAACTTCTCTTTGAAAAAAGTTACGGTAAGTCAAAAAATTCAAACTTTTTTTTTGAAAATTTAGTTTTTTCCAATCCAGATTTTTTATTTTATTTTTAGAATCTACGTAAACAACTACTACATAGACTATTTTTGCGAGGAAAATTCTTCCCTTGAAATTGAGACGAAAAAGGGAAAAAAATCATTTGAGACGAAAAAGGGAAAAAATCAATAAAAACTCTTTTTTTGACAATGTCCGAAACAGTAACAGTCAAATATTGTACGCATTAATTTTTGTACTTAACGAGAAGTAATAAAAAAAATGTTCCACCAAATTTCCAAGCATTTTTTTTCTCGACAAAACCTGAATCCCGGGTCATGGTCCAAAATATCGAAAAAAAATTTCATCTTTCTTCGTCCCCATTTGGTGTATGCTTTGGTAGCATAATATATTCATCGCCAATAGTATCGAGGGAAAGCTGACTACAAGTAAATCCAAGATATGGTGAAATATTTTTTCGGCTTTTGAAACCATGACCCGGGGATCATGGTTTTGTCGAGAAAAAATGTTTGGAAATTTGGTGGGACATTTTTTTTTTACTTCTCCTTAAGTACAAAAATTAATGCATACAATATTTGACTGTTACTGCTTCGGACATTGTCAAACAATAATTTTTATTGATTTTTTCACTTTTTCGCCTCAAATGACTACGTTCAAGGGAATAACTTTCCTCGCAAAAATAGTATATGTAGTAGTTTTTTACGTAGATTCTAAAAATATAATACAAAATCTGGATTGGAAAAAACTAAATTTTCAAAAAAAAGTTTGAATTTTTTGACTTACCGTAACTTTTTTCAAAAAGAAGTTGGAAGAAAAGTTTAAACGAAAAAAATACTCCTCTCGTGGTTAGCTTTCAGAAAATATAACTATGTATGAGTTTCGGTGATTATCTGAAGCCGTGAAACAGATTCTGATCCGTTCTCGAAATCGAAAAATTGACTTTGTTTCGGATCTGAAACATATCTCAGCCGGGTTTGACCTGAGACAATTTTAAGGCGCATTTTCGGACTCTACGCATCAAGTTTACCCTTAGGGCAACTTTTCAGCATTGGTGTATTTTTCGCTAGTACGGACCCTTCAGGCAGAATCTCAAGCCTGTCAGAAAGTGTCTGATATTAATTACCATGTTGATCGCAAGTGGGAGCACCGATAGCGCGCACGTTGCCCGCAACTGCCGCGTCTTTCGCTTATGGTCAACAACCGCTGCCGAGGCGTGCGCGACGATAGAGATACGGTAGGCAAACGATATCAGCACGAATAGAATCGACTGGCCAATGGTCGTGCCTTGCAGCGCTGAGCATCGAATATCGAAACTACTAATATATATCTTTATTGCAGAAAGTCAAGCTGCCTACTAATTTTTCTGAGTTTACCAAAAGGATGATTGACGAAATTAAGTGAGAACGAATATCATTCACTCTTTTCTACAATAATTAACATGTCCTAACATGTATAAATATCTATCTATCTAAATCCTTCAAGCGAAAGAGGCAATTACGATGGCAGAATGGACGTGAGTTTTACGTACAAAATGTTATGCGGAGCTCTTTGAGTGTGAACAGTGTTTTTAAACAGGAATAGCATAATTAAAACCTAAAAGTAACGTTTCTAAAAATCAAAAATACAAATAACAATAGCGTTTCGGCGGTAACCTGAAGATATTGAATTCGAAAGAATGTGCAACTCACTCAAGAAAGCATGACACCATTCCGCTCCGAGAAGAGTCCGATGTAGATTATAACTACAGCATAGCCATGTCCTTGTACGCTTAAAAGAATGGAATAATCGTCCCGCACCATACCACAAGTAGTGAGTCGCACGAAATTAATACTGAGATGACATTGGACGGTCTGAACACTTTCTCAGACCCCTTCGCAGGGAATTAAGACGTTCGTAAACCGTTCAAAACCAAATTTACCGTGCTATACACATCCAACTCGCTAGCGAAGCGACCAAATCCACGCTTGCCGTGCTGAGAAGAATGACCGAATAGGGGGCGAGGGATTTGGGGGTGCTGCAAAGGGAGAAATGAAATGTAATATGTTCAATGGGTTGAAAACGCTTGCACGAATATCGACTGCATACCAACCTCGATCGAATGGCCAGAATCAAAACTATGTTAGCTATAATCGCGGAAATGTCCACTATTGTGATGATAATGATGTGGATATAGTCCTCCAGTTCCAACATTACTAGATTGTAACGTGATCAGGATCACTGCCTCTGAAAAAAAATATTTCAAGTAACAACTTAAAAACAGTAAATGAAATCAACGACAAAATCTAAAACCAGTGATTCATAAGACACAGCATGAGTAAATACTTTGTTTCTCATTATCGCAAGAGCTGTCTCTGTGAAAACATTTCATACCTGTGTGAACAACATCATGAAAATCTCATTAGGCTTGGGGAAATTCAATGGTCGTGGAAATATGAGAAGACAGAGTAACGGGATAAAGATGGTTATTGTCAAATCAAATCATCAAATCATTTATTCAAGCCTCAGGTCGTGAGCCTGTTGAATGATGCTTCTGTTCCACAAATCGGGGTATCTTCTGCACGTATTAGCCCATCTGGATCCCATTCTGTTTACTATTTCATCTCGCCATCTCATCTTCGGCCTTCCGACAAGCCGCTCTCGGTCGATTGGTGTCCAATTAACAGTTCTCACCGCCCATCTATCATCATTAAGTACAGCAAGTCTTCTAGCCCAACTCCACTTCTTATGCATTGCTCTTACACGAACGTCTGGCAGCGGTACTTTGGTTTCAAGCCATTCATTTGTTCTTCTATCAAATCGAGTTACTCCTGCCATTTTTCTCATCATACTCCTCTGTGCAACAACTAGCCTTTTTCGTATTTTCTTCGTGGTATTCCATAATTCACATCCATAGAGCAGGCAGGGTTCAACACACATTCGGTATACTCTTGACTTGAGTGACATCTCAACTGTTCTATTAGTAAGAAAATGGTAGAATCTGTTAAATGCTCTCCAAGCGCTTCCGACTCTTCGATTGATTTCAAACATAAGTTTTTGATCGAATGATATTCTGACGCCTAGGTATATAAAGCTTTCAACATAGATCAATTTTTCTTGTTCAATAAGAAGTTGGATTGGAGTTCGATTGCTCATAGCCACAGTTTTCTTCCGATTCATAATAAGGCCGACTTTCTTACTTTCATTAACCAATTCATTCAGCATTATAGACAGTTCATTTGGAGAGTGCGATATAAGGACAATATCATCGGCATATCGGAGATGGTTGAGATTACGTCCGTCGATAGATATTCCGTATTTCTCCCAGTTCATTTTCCGAAATATCTCTTCCAATAAACAATTGAATAAATGGGGACTCAGTGGGTCGCCTTGGCGTACACCTCGTTCAATTTCAATTGGAACTTGTTCTTTGCCCACTCTCACTGATACTCGTGCACTTTCATATATATTCCTCAGAACATTGATCAATTTAGAATGTACTCCTTGGTTAAATAACGAATTCCAAACTGCACTAAACTCGACCGAGTCAAAAGCCTTCGCATAGTCAATGAAAACGAAATATATAGGGAAGTCATACTCTGTTGATTTGCTGATTAATTCCGAAAGTGTGAAAATATGATCAGTGGTTGAGTAGTTTCTTCTGAAACCCGCCTGTTCGTGTGGTTGATTAGATGATAGTTGTTGTTCAATACGATTGTCAATTGCTGATGTGAAGACTTTATATGAGAGGTATCACGAGAGATTGCAGGAGAAATCCAGCTTTCGGAACAATTTTCGAAAAAATATTTTTGATTTCGACCAAACTTTTTTGTGAGAGTACCCAGGAGACAAGAATTCGATCAATCCGGGTCGCAGGTCTCAGAGCCGTCTTTTAGGAATTCTCCGGTTCTGATACCGGAATCCTCATTACTTTCTTCAAAATTGAGCTAGAAAGCTCACGTAGGGCTCAAAATATATCGCACTGTAAAATGTAAAATCGAGTCAAAATCGATTAAAATTTTGAAGAAGTTTATTATTTTATTGTGATGTAGTATGCATATATTGTCTTTCGAAAAAAAATTTCCGTACACAATACTACTCAGAGTCTTCGAAAAAATATATTTGGGGCGATTTTAAAATAATCGATTTTTTCAAAAATTCAAAAATTTCACATTTTTTTGGTTTCAGAACTATTTTTCGCCTAGAAAGGGGCCCCTTTCTTATCGATTTTAATTTTTTATATAACTAATGTGTGCATGCTCTTTCATATTCTGTACAGAAAACTCTTGGGTTCGACCATCGAAAATATGTTATGATTTTTGGAAACTTCACAAAATCACATTTGTTCAGATAACTTTCTGGGTCAGCCAGGTACGCACTCATCACCAACAGAAAAATCGGTCGGCTAATTTTTCCGCACATTTTGAGCCCTACGTGAGCTTTCTAGCTCAATTTTGAAGAAAGTTATGAGGATTCCGGCATCAGAACCGGAGAATTCCTAAAAAACGGCTCTGAGACCTGCGACCCGGATTGATCGAATTCTTGTCTCCTGGGTACTCTCACAAAAAAGTTTGGTCGAAATCAAAAATATTTTTTCGAAAATTGTTCCGACCTTCCTGCAATCTCTGGTGATACCTCTCATATATCAAGTTGAGCAAGGCAATCGGTCGGTAGTTTGCAATATCCAATTGACTTCCTTTTTTGTAAATGAGTGAGATCACCGAATCAGGCAAATTCGATGGAACGGTCTCTTCTAAGATCCATTTATTGAATAGAGAGCACAGTGGTTTTATTAGAATGTCATTTCCACTCTTGAGCATCTCAGCCGTAATCTTGTCCGGTCCTGGTGACTTCCCATTTTTCAGTTTGCAGATTGCATGTGACACTTCACTATTTAATAACGGTAAAAAAGGTTCAGTTGATTTCAAAACTAATCTCGATGGTCTTCTTGTCCTCGCAAATAGCTCATTATAGAAATGTTTGACAACAGCATTGAGTTCGTTTTTCGTATTTGCCACACTTCCATCCGGCTTCTCTAGTTGGAATAATCTTGTTGTACCTACTTTGGAAGCTTGCAATGCCTTCTTTGTGCTGTGTCCGTATCGTACTGCTCTCTTCACAACTTCCAGGTGACCTCTCCGTATGTCGTCTTCTATGGAAAATCGAAGAGCTTTTGAACAGAGCGAGAACTGAATTCGATTTCGCGGTGATGGAGTACTGTCTCTTAGTCGTCGTCTGTCGTGGAATAGTTGTTTAGTTCTGTTTGAAAAGCGTTCTTTTGCTTGAATTGCGAATCATTGAGTCTTCAGCAATTTTAACCATTGTTTTCGCCATAGTCTCGTAATTTTTAACATCTGCTGTTGAAATCTTGTGGATTTCAGCAGTAAAGTTTCTCTGATCGAGTTGTAGGCGTGGTCGGGATTGGTAATATCGTTTTCGTGTATTTGATCTTATACGAATTCTGGCCATAACCAATCTGTGATCACTTGAAAAATCAAAGTTCCCAATTATTGTTGTGTCGATTACAAGAGAACGCTCTTGACCCATCACATAATCAATCTGATTCCTAGTCTCCATGTTCGGGCTTTGCCATGTCCATTTTCTCGTTTCTCTTTTCTGGAATCGCGTGTTGTGCACGTGTAATCTCATTTCCGCGCAAAAATCGGCAAGTACTTGACCTCTCCCGTTTCTCACTCCAAGTCCGTGACATCCAATAAACCTTTCATCATCTGTCAATCGAGAACCGACCTTCGCGTTGTAATCACCGAGTACAATAACACGACCCCGACCACCCCCCGGTAGTCGTGCACGACGGGTGAAAGTGGTTATGAGAGTGCTCAGATCATTCAAGAACTTGTCGTATACTTGGTCGGGATACGAGCTTGTTGGCGCATATCCATTTATTATCCGGAGTCCGATAGTGGGAATGTCGAGATATGAAAGTCTTTCATTGACTGCATTGAAGGCGCAAAGGGCTGCCCATTGATTCGCGACCAAAAAGCCAGTACCGTGGGTGGAACTGTTACCGTAACAAACAAGCAGATGCTGCGATGTTGTTAAGGTTAGGGAGGTATGGCCTTTTCGTCTGGTCTCTTGTAAGGCGATTATATCAAATGGTATCCGACTTACAGCGTCCTCCAGCTCAGTAACTCGATCATCCTTCCGAAGGGTTCGGACATTGATAGTTCCGACTCGTATGTTGGAACTTAGCATCCGTGGACAGATACCACCGAGGGGGTCCAAGCTACGTCGGGGGACCCTCCTCCGAGGCGGGAGGAAAGACGGAGACGACCGCCTCTCAGCCGAACACGAATGGAGAATGGAGAATATGGAGAACGTTATTGAAAATATCTATAATTCGCATCTACATATATTACAAATTTAAAATGATACGCTCATGAAATGGACTACTGTTGTGTACTCTCTTTCTAGACCTCGGCGTGTCTCTCACTTTGCCATGCTCTCTCACAGCCGTATTTGCTGTTTAGGATGAATTGGCAAGGGAACGTTTTATTATTTTGGATGAGTTTTATTGATTTTGTAATAGTAATGCACTGAAAAATACCCCACGGCCTATCGCAAGCGGAGCCTAGCACATAAGTCCGAAGAGTCTTCAAGAGTACGATAGTCCAACTCAATTTTACACGATTTCTCAAGCCAATCTCCTTTTTGTACATAAGGTTGACCGGCCTATGGAACGATAGGGAAAACGATTTACATGCGACGTGCATCTCTTCCACGCACTCTGGGGCTGTGCTGAAAATTCCCGCACTCCTGATTTCGCAAGCTCTCTCCACGGTTAGAGAGCACGAGAGAGCTTGCGAAATCGAGAGTGCGGGAAAATTTTCGCCCAGCCCTGCTTCGGATACCTCGATTGCGATTTCAATGGCCGATATTTTCCACCGTACCATGCTAAGTTGCAAAAACCCATGATGATTTTGATTATAACATCATCAGTGCTTTCAGCGCAGTTCGAGTGAAAAGGAAAGTAGCTGATTTCCCTCTCCTCATGAGTTTACGGCACTAAGGAGGGAGCGGGAGAAAGTGGGTGTAGAGATAAAGATAGATAGAGAAAGAGAGAAAGAGAGAAAGAGAGAGAGAGAGAAGGGAGTGTGACGAGTTCGGGGGGACGAGGGGTTATGACCTCCGAACTGTTCCTTAGCTGATAGTCCGTGTTTTCCGTGAAAAAAAAACTTTTGCTTAATCTTCTGACGCACTGAAGTAACAGTATGTTTCATATTTTTCCAATCGCTTTCTCTGGCATTTTGTTGTATCCTTTGCTCGGGACAAAATGCGAGTGGGGGAGGACGGGTTCGGGGTTATGACCTTTGCATCGCTCTTCCTTAGCGTGTCTACCATCCTCGGCCTCTCTTCACTCTCCCTTATCACTAATCACCCCCAGGTTGTAAGCCGTTTTCTACGCGCTTCCCAATGCTTTTCCACTATCTTTTAACGCAACTTTCACTGTCATATGCTCGTTCATCGCATTATTAGACCGTTCCGAGCTCTATTATGTCTAAATTCTTGCCTGTCCGACTGATCAATGTGTTGCATCTCGTAGCGTAGTGTCATTGCAGGAGAATGTTTTCTTCTATATCCGCCTATCTTTAAATTTAAATTATTGCACTGTTTTCCTTGTGACTCGCAAAAAAATTGTTATATTCACTAATGCTGCTTGCACATACAATTATGTGCTTCTTTGATTATCGTTTGGTCTTTGAAAGAAAAATAGAATAAAAACCCAATCAGCACACATTCCAAATCCTTCTTTTCATCAGTTTCTCAATTATTCTTCGTTTTTGATACCTCCCTCATTGTGATAAATAATTAGTCATGCTTTTCAATCGATCCACTCAGATATTTTTTACCTTCAACTTGCTTAATAATCTAATTGTTTAATTGTGTCAGGCATTTGCCTCGCTTCTCGCCCCTTTTTCGCCTCTATGGCGGACCCTCCCGCCATGTCGATCCTCTTATTGCTGCTACCACTGCTAGCGAGCGGTCAGCAGCATCAACAACATCTTGTCGTGCCTCCAGGTTCGTTGTTATTTCCTGACTTTGCATTGTATAATTCGATATGGGGGACAAGAGGTTCTTAAAGATCGCACACACTTCCTTATGGTTGTTGAGAAAATCGCACTGCATAGTCACAAAGCATATTCATACTGCAGAAAAAGGACCGTCCTTTTCGAGGAAAATTAGTTTTACTGGCAAACAGAAATAGTGACATATTTCGATAGGGAGGGAGTTGAACGCTTTTGATCGAAAGCTTTTTAATAAGCTGATTCAATTCTTCTGTAAAATTAATCAATCTCGTAACAGGCGCTACCTTCATTATCGATTCGCCACAAGGCGCGCCGCCCGTCATCCGACAGGTGTCCGTCGTTCTCCCTGATGGATCCGTCCGCACCCAGAGCCAGCCCGAGGTTTACGAATTTCTTATATCTAATTGGTTTTAATTGCTAGGGTAAACTGTACAGTAGTACCCGGTCGCTATCGAAAACGTCAATTTTCGTTGAATGTGTGAATTATCGCCGTCTGGAATAGGTTCACGGCGCGCAAGTCTTCCAGGATTGCTTGAAAAGGCGAGCGGTTGTGCGCCAATTGCATTCATAATTATTTCTTTTTTTGAAACGACATTTAATATGAAAATATTCCAGATAGTTGCCTACACAGTGAACGAGAACGAGAGTCTGGACAGTCTGATCAATCGGTTGGTCAACGTCAAACATTTACACTTACCCCCAGGGAGGTGGTCGTTGTCTAGACCAAGGGCCGAAACACTGATCACCATTTCCTTAGGCTTTTCTTTGTTCTTTTCTTAATTGTTGACTGGTAATTGTAGTCTGTCAAACATTTACACTTAATATTCATTCATTTCTTATTTTGGGGAGGGGGGGGTGTGAAAATCGTAAAACTTGTCAGCGAGAGTAGGGTAAAATGCAATTCAAATCAAGAATTATATATATTTTCAGCATTTTCTCCTTGTCTTCTGACACCGCAAAGCGACAGATCCCTTCCCAAAATCCGTCCGACCCCGTTCCATCTCCCTTCGGCCAACCGCCGGTTCCCGGTTCCCCACAACAACAACAATCGGCATTCGTCGAGCAGGACGCAATTCTGCCCCCGCTCGAACCAACCTTTAAGGAGCCGGAAGGTATAAGCTAAGGGAATGGCCGAATCAAGTACCCAGACTTATTCGGGATCTTTCGCCTAGTGACGATTGCGCGATGCTCAGAATCAGAATTAGGTTAGACATTTGCACAATACTCGTGTAACCAAACATCAATACCATCAAACTAAATCGTAGCAAGCTGCTTCAGCTTGCTTGAGCGTTGTTTAAGCGACACGATTATAAAATACACTTATTCTTGTCCGTAAAATATTAAACAATCTTGCAGGGTCCTATCCGACAGTCGACACCATCGTAGTAGTCCCTCGTAGAGGTTACGAAACCGCACCGGTCCCGCCTCCAAGATCCAAGGGTTACGCCCAGCAGCAGCCGCGGTACCCGCAAGGACCCGACGCAAGCTACAACGAGCTTCCCCAATCGTGTCGACCCTGCTTCGACCCAGCCAACTGCCCGCCCAGCCCATGTGGACCTGGGTACGAACAGCCGAACCCATCGTTCCCAGGCTACCACGAGAAACCGTCCCCGGAGGTCCCTGGATACCACGAGCGACCCCATTCATGTAGACCCTGTGCCGACCCGACGCGGTGCCCGCCCAGTCCCTGCGGACCGGGATACGAACAGCCGAACCCGCCATTCCCGGGCTACCACGAGAATCCGAACCCGAAGTTTCCTGGCTACCATGAGAACCCCCAATCGTGCCGACCCTGTTCTGACCCAGCCAACTGCCCGCCCAGCCCATGTGGACCCGGATACGAGCAACCGGGGCAACCAACGAGGCCGCCCGTGATTTGGCTACCGCCTCACTCCTCCTTCCCTTCGTCCCCACAGAACCCGCCGACGTTCCCCGGCTACCATGAGAACCCTCCGCCACCGCACCAGCCCACATTCACTGAGGACCCGCCGAATCCCGTACCCAGTTTCCCACAAAATCCGGAGTACCACGAGAACCCGCCGTTCAATCCGCCTTCTGGCAGCTTCAACCCCGTGTTTCCGGAGCGACCACACGCACCGCCACCGCAGGTACCGCAATGGCCGGTACCACAACAGGTACCGCCGGTCCCGGTGCAGGCGCCGTCGCCTCCGCAGTCGTCCTGGATCCCGCCCCCGCTTGGTTTTCCGCAGCCGCAATGGGTGCCGCGCGTGCGCACAGACTGGTACTACCAGCCGCCACGGATCGTCGGCTTTACGAGGGTATGTTAATGATGAATCTTTTCCTTAAAGTAAACATTTTAAAAAATCTTTCTAATGAATCTGAGATATAAACTCAAACAAATTACTTATTGAAGGTACCATTATATTCTACGCCGCCTCCTACTACGTAAGTGCTTTTCTTTTCTTTGATTTGTCTGCAAATATATTTTTTTCATTGCATACCTGATCTTTGTAGGGTGCACGGTCTGATTGAAATCACTGTTTTCATCTAATTAATTCCTTTCAGGACCACCACCACCGTGACCTACTGGACGCCACCGTAATCTTTCCTTTATGATTTGACACTCCTATGTTGAAGATTGCGACTAATGGTTAACTGCTCACAGACCACCGTACACAACCACCACTGCAACTTCCACGACACCGTACCCGCCCTTGCCCCAACCCGACCCACCACACTTTGTCACTTTCCACCCGCACGTGCCGCAACCGGACCCGCACTACACGACCGGCCCACGAGGGTACGGTAAAACACCTATTGCAGCATACCATACCGTACCCGCCTCACACACCACACCGCGACGGAGAGCTTTATTTTTGGTTCACGATAAGACCCACAATGTAATTAATCCAGACCACAACAAATAGCAAACGAACACTGCGCTCTGTTTGTTAGTCCATTGCACTAAGACGTCCATTTCGATTATTAATGCAATCCACATTTGCCGATTTCTAGCTGGACTACTTCAACTACCACACCGATCCCTCCTCCTCCGCCACCCCCTCTTGACCCACAGATACAGTGGGTTTCATTTACAATTTCTTCGGCTATTGAAATGAGATTCACCCAGTAATGTCTAAAAATATGGAAGCTAGATCGAAATTAATCGATTTGCTGCTCAAACGGATAATTGTTCAATAATTGCATGAATGTTATGACTAACCAAGTGTATTAAAGTTAGAATTTTTTTCGAACTCTTTTCATTCTAGGGTGCCGGCGGCCCCTCTGATTCCGCCAACGACTACCACGTCGACGACTACTACCACAACCACAACCACTACCACTACCACCACTACCACTACCCAACGACCGACGACAACGGAGAGGGAACTAGAGGTGAACATATAATTATTATTAAGTCGATATTCTTGTCGCTATTGTGTTTTTCACGCGCGTTTCAACATCAAGTGAGTTTATCGAACTGTATCACCACTCACTTGTTGTTGTTGCTAGCCTTGTTGTCGCTGAAATATTTTTTTTTTTCCAAATATAAAATAAATAAAGTGTGCAAACAAAATGAACTTGTCGTGGGCCGAGTTGTAGTCATCGCCGGTCAATGGATAGCAAGAATACCAGAGAATGAATATGCCTTCCAAAATGAAGCCATCTGAGTACGAATTAGAACTTCAAAGATTTTTTTTGTTGTAAATTAAAATACATACTTTAGATTGTATACGTCTACCCGCCGCAGCCGCACCAGCCCGTGTTCTCGAAGAAGACCACCACTACGACGACGACAAGTTAGTAGTACAGTGATTGCAATATATTCTGGTCTGACCCTCTCAATTCCGCATGCTCTCTCGCGCTGTCTGATTGATGAGAGCACGAGTAGAATAAGGAGAGTCTGATCATTGCTCGCAACATTGCTAAGAGATTTATTATCCAAAGTCCTCCTCCCTCTCCAAGTTACGAAACTTTGAAGAAGTGTTCTACTAGCAACCTTAAGCGCAGTGTTGAATTTGATCGCAATGGAGAAATCTTTTTTTTTCAAAATGCGATCTACCCGTTGCAATATCTCAACAATATGTTTCGCGATTTCGTCAAATATACAAATTAGCATTGGGGAAACACTATCACTCTTTTTCGGTGCGACCGTATGAAAAATATTCTGGTGAAAATATTCTTCAAAAAACAACTTTTCAGCACGACGACCAACTACGACTACCACTCGGCCCACGACAAGTTCATTTTGTTTGCACTTTATGACTTCATTTATTAACATTTGGGAAACAATAATATTTCAGCGACGACAAGGCCAACAACGACCACGAGTGAGTTTATCGAACTGCATCACCAATCAGTTTGCATGCCCCTAATCCAATCCTTAGTTGCTCCAATCAGACTGTGTCCTTGGTTAGAGTGGTTTCGCTAACAGAAGCGTCAGAAGATACATCTGAATCGTGCGTTAACACGTTTTCAGTTTAGCATGGTCACATGTACCTCTTTGCGAATACTACACTTGCCTCTCCCTTAGTTCTCGAACTAAGTTCCACTATCATTCCCGCGAGGTTTTCTCGGCTAAATCGTTGTAGAAACAATGCGAAATCTTCTATATTTTTGAACTAATAACAATGTTCGCACCAACATTGTACATTACAATGAACACATCATATGTTGCAGCGCGCCAATCATCAAACCCAGTGTTCCCCACTTCCACAAAACCAACCAGACCCCCCGGGCTTACCACCGAACCCCCGACCCGAACCTCCTTCCCGCCCGGCGCTTGGCCGCCAGTGCCCGGATTCGAGGACGAGGTCACAGTCTACCCGAACCCGCCACCATATCGTCCGGCTACCAGGACCCATGGTACCATCAAAGTGTTCACCCACCTCAATTCGCATCCTACGCTTCGCACGTTTTTATACTTTATTGAGAATACATACGCACGAGTGACTGAGTTTGTTTGCAGTTATACCTCCTCACCTCACAACTACCACCAACGTTGCCGTACCGGTCTATCCACGGGCGGGCACCAGTCGTACCCGACGCCCAAACCGTCCCGAAAACCCTACCTCTAAAGTGGCGGATCCTGATGATCCTGGAGGACCCGAAATATTTCCTGGGCATTGGAGACATACAAGTACCAATGCTCGTAACCAAGCTACTACCACAGCAGCAGATCAAACACGAGTGCCTACCACAAATTGTGTCGGTCATACATGTCGTACCACCACAATGCACCTCGGTCGGCGCATCACAATCGTCCCAACGAGTCGAATTTCTTTCCCGCCGGGCGAGTGGCCGAAAAATCGAAATGTGGACGAGGGAGGACCAGTGTACCCTAACCCACTCCCGTACCGCATTACAACGAATAAGTATCACACTATCACCGACGACTTCTTCACTGCCCCTACCATTATGCCACACCACTCCACCACCAGTCCGCACCCGACTCTCATACGTGAGCTTTCCGGGAACTTTCCTAGATCAGTGCCAGGCCCCGCCCCCTGTGCTCCACCCCCTCGAGAAAGGGTGGAGCCGGCCTCCCGCCCATCCATGGGGAAGGGCAAGAGGCAGTCCAAAATAGCCGAGCAATCGGCATTCAATCGGGCATGGCTGCGCCGAAGAGTTGCAGTACGCACTGAACTGCCTCTGAGCGAGCGAGCACTATGTCTAGGGAGCGCGCGCTTTACCCGAGACGGGGTTGACAGACGGGGAGAGCGCGCTCATGAGTAGGCGGAGTTTGCGCAGCTCCCTATTTCCCGCTCCTCCCCTCTCTGATGTGTCTCTCATCTCTCAAACCTGTCTCGAGTAAAGCACGCGTTCCCTAGACATAGTGCTCGCTCGCATCAATGATGTGCGGCGTGTGCTGCAACAAAGCAGCGAAGCTATCGCCGATTGGAAGGTGATTGCTCGACTATTTTGAACGCCTCTAGCCCCTCCCTTGGGTTGGGCGGGATGTCAGCTCCTCCACCTCCTCTCCTCTGGAAGGGAAGGGGGCGGGGCCTGGCACGAATATAGGAAAGTGCCGCTTTCCGTTTACGATTTGTGGCACTGACGCAGATTTACTCATGCGAAGTATTCTGTTCCAACAAACCTTAACTTTAATGATGAGTGAGTGAGTGTGCTGTTCTTGCACAAAACTTCTCAAATTTGCAGCACGTACAGACGCAGCAGAAATATTTGCAGCACTTGCAACACTTCTGCATTTCAGCACGTCCGACACCGCCACCGGCTCGTGTGGCTGTCGAAACGACAACGCGACCCTGGCTCACCACCCTCACCTTCACGCTGCCCCCGATACCCGAGTTCGACCCGCCCATTGGCACGGCCAGAGGCGGCCCGACCATCAGAACAACCACGACTACCACTACCACAAGCAAGTTTACTATTCGATGGCACTCAACTTCTTAGCATTCTCGGATAACTTGTGCCTTTTTCAGGAAAACCAACGACCAGGACTACCACGACGAGGCGACCAACTACCACCTCAACAACAACGACTAGTGGGCCCTCATTTTGTTTTTTCATACCCGAGAAAAATTATGGGTATGTTTCACAAGTGATATATCGTAGTTTGGAATCACTGTTTCTCAGTTGTACATAGATGACAACCGACCAAAAGACTAATTCGAACATTTCAGCAACGCCCGACCCTCCGACCACAACTTCTTACCGGACCCGGTCGCGGCCCGGCGAACCGCTTACGTACCCGACCGAGCCCCCGCGGACAACGACTACGACTACACGTCGTACCACCACTACGACCACTCCCCGGCCCACCTACCCGACCCCACCGACGACCTACGCAACGCGACCAACCTACACTACCACGCGGCCTACTTACCCGACCCCGCCCCCTCGCTACCAAACAACCACGCCCCGACCGTACCCCACCACGCCATATCCCACCCCACCTCCGACTTACCCTGCCCGACCCTACCAGGAATACACGGACCCGCCGTATTCAACCCAGTCTTACCCTGCGCAAGGCTACTCCGGCTACCCGTCGAACCCGGCTCCGAGCTACAATACCCGATCTTATCCGACCCTTCCACCGTACTACAAATCGTCATATCCGTATGGTCTTCCTTCTGGTTCCGAGTACCCGATTCCACATAATTCAAATCCAGATTCGGGTCCACCCGAATCGCCTGGGTGGCTTGAGGGGATCCATCGGCCAGCAGTGCCTGATAACAGTTCGCGTAGCTACTCATCGCCCCCTCCGTACATGTACAAACAGGGTGAGTGGCTACTACTATAACATCAAGTGTTTATCTTTTGCTGCAGTCATTTGCTGGCCTTGTGACTAAAACTTATCACAAGCTTTGGTTTTAGTCATTTTGTGGAATTCAGCCTAGTATCACTTTACCAAAAATGTTCGTGCAAAATATTTTTCATGATTGATTAGTATCCAATTTTTAACAGGCGAGGAGGACTCGTACAGAGTCACAACTACTGCCGCTCCCATTGCCAGGACAAGAGGTTATACCGGTAACATGATCGACATCATCGGACCTTTAGTGCTGCCGGACGAGCCGGACCCGCTCCTAGGATACGTGACAAAGGAGGAACTGATGAAGGTGAGATAATATTGAAAACTCGCCCGAAAATTTGTTTGAGTTGAATGGTTTTACACCAACCACAAACAGTTGTCGACATGGAGATGCAGATGAAAGATTGCGTATTACAATTATAAAATGATACGAACACACAAAAAGTCAAAATGGTACTTCCTATGTTTACCAAAGCGAGAGAGCGGGCAAAAGTGAGAGGGTCGCGTACGTGCCTGTGTGGTAAACAACGGAAGTCCGTCATTTGACTTTTTGGTGTGATCGTATCATTTTATAAATGTAATATGCATTAGTTGATAAGCTTCTGCCGAGACATGCTGAATCAATCGTTTTCCGTGAACAGTTGGATCGAATATAAATACAAGGTTCAAAAATACAACATATGCAGGCTGTAACTGAGAACAAGCTGCCCAAGGAGTCATTTGGAGAGCCCGACGATTTGGTAAGATATTTAAAGAACATTTTTTCTTCAAAATTTAATTTACACATATCAGACAAATCTATGATGATTCCAAACAAATGCTACAAAAAAATCAAAAGTTGCAAAGATAAAGCTTGGCATCAATGCTAATATCGAGACGAGACGCATCAAATAATTCATTTTATTTTTAAAAATAAATAATTTTAGATTCTCCCCGACGAGCAACTTCCCCCGGGCGCCGGTTATCGCTACGTGTTGAATCAATTACGGGCGAGAGCAAGACAGTTCCTACAGCGGTTGTACAGTGCGAAAGCGCTGAAACAGAGACTGAGAGCGGCATAATCAGCATGATTAATTAGTTAAATAATTAGTGATTTGTTTAAAATTCAGGGCGAATAAGTACCGTTCAGCGATTCGAATTTGCGTTTATTCATTAAGTTATTGTGATCTCTGCACAACAAATCTGATCTTTTCACATTTATACTCTAGTATTGCTATACATTATCGAGTTGATCCGACGTATTTATTTTTGAATTATTGTTCCTTTGTTTATAAATTATAAACATTTATAATTGTTTTAACACCTGGGTGTTCCTACTTTTTCTTTAAAGAGACCTGACACTGCAAATTAGAGTGAGCAATGTGAGACCACGGTCTCTTCATTTCGCACACTCTCTCACCAACCGACCGGTCGAGAGAGTGCGTGAAATGAAGAGACCGTGGTCTCACATTGCGCACTCTACTGCAAATGAAGTGAATTTCAGATAAAAGAGAATTTTCTTCTGATTAGAATGCAAAAAAAACGCATATCTTTACGATTTTTTTTAAATTAGTTATGAATTTTCAAAGGTCTCATTTTTGGCAGGAATGACCCGGCACAACTGTGTTTAGCCGCTAAACACAGTAGCACCGGGTCATTCTGGCCTGAAACGGGATCTTTGAAAATTCATGACAAATTTTTTTTAAATCATAAAAATATGCGGTTTTTTGCATTCAAATTGGAATAAAATTCTCTTTAATCTGAAACGTCATTTGCAGTATTACAATCATAAAATTATACGAACATCGAAGAAGACCGTTCAGTTAAAACACAGAAACATATTTCACGGCTCCGGTTCCGTTCTTATTCCGGTTCTGATTTTTGGGTGTAAACAGATGGAAGAGTTAAACTACATGCTTGCGCTCAATCGATAGCCCATGATGCCCTGTGCAACCTTTTCAATTTGAATTGTGAAAATAATTCTTAAATTAGGCAAAAATACGAAAACAAAAAAGTGGTGTGCGCCTTTCTGTTGTTAGATCAAATTGTCCTCTTTGGCTACGCACGGAACGGGATAATACGGTAGGACAACACCACTTATATATATATAATACCAGGTCACTTTAAAAGGAAATTACAACATTGGACAAAGGTCACATGGAGAGGGCGTGCAGGACTTGTGTGAGTGTGTGTATTGTGCTGTACTGATTAAGTCAAGACAAACAGGAGATTACTATTCAAAACAACCACAAAAGTGTGCACTCTTGTCTTTCCCACTAGATGCTCCATTAGCATGGTGAGAGCTGTCTCTTTGCCCATCTCACCAAATCGTAACAGGAACCCTTCATCAAACTCTTTCCCGTCTTCCTTTCATCCGCGTATTTGCTATGGCGCTCCAGCCGCGGTTGCCTAGTAGTCGTACCGATTCCCCATTCCTCTCTTTCCTCGTCCACCCTTTTCCTTCTTTTGATTCCCCGTCTTCCTCCCTCATTCTCCTCATATTTCGTTGAGGCTTTAAATGATTCGCTACAATTCCTAGTTGTAGAATAATTTCTTGTTTGTTCCCTCCTTAAAGGCACCTCCCACTCCTATCATCAACATCAATCGCGCAAACATTTTTGAGTCATATTCCAACTCATATTTCAAATAAATTTCACGTGTACGAGATGGCATAGCCGAACAACAGATTTTTCTGATTTTTTTCTGGCTCACAGTGTCCCTTGCTTAACCCTCCAACTCTACTTAGCCATTACAGCATACTTTGCAAAAAGACCCCGATCTTTGCTTTTCGATGCAAAAAATCATCGCAAAGCGGTTGAAGCGATGGCTCTCCAAATGCTACTCGCATAAATATCTAAGGTACTTTTTGAAGTACTTTTTTTTTTTTCCTTTCTACCCTCAGGTTCGCTTGCTCGCTTCGAGAGTGTGTCATTGAAGAATGGTCGTTTTAGGCCATTTTTAAATTGGCAAAACATTTTCGAAAACGAGTTATAAAACGACAAGTTCTTAAATGGTACACGCCCATTTGTATTTTTTTTTGTTCTAGAACCCGTCCCAATTCGGTCATCGCACTTACATGCTTGTCAATTTTCCTCATCACTATACTGGGTGCGCTGCTAATGCTCAGTTCATCGTTTCGTCAAGGTGAGAATTGATATAGACTGTTAAATAATACTGCCAAAAAATGTTAAAAAAATAAAGAAAGGATAGGTTCCATTAGATGAATCCAACACTCTCTGACTCACTGTTTTGAAAATAGTACGGAAGTTATATAGGAGATTGTACGAAAATCCATTTCCAGAAGCAGACATTTTCGCCACAGTCGAGCTTGATGATCCTTGCGCTAATGAGAATGTAAGCTAATTATTCATGAACTAATGGTTAATGAGTTGCATTTTAACTGACAATTAATAATATCCATTCAGATGCAATTTATAGCGTATAAAGATAAACGAGAATACGCGCTAGGACGCAACTTCTCTTGCGATATTCACCATTATCTGGACGAGTGGACGATTGGCGACAAGCACCAGTATGCATTCAAGCCCATCGAGGTATAATTGCCATTCAATCATGCCCGAATAAAAATTAAGATGAATAGAAGTCGTTCACATTCACGCCCTTCGAGGACAGTTATTAATTTTATTAGGGCTCGATTAATGGGTCAGGACCAAAAGAGTCACTTTCACTCATTTCTGCGCTTCATCGAAAAAGGGCGTCTCAAATTGATTGCAAGTGTAAACCGAAAGACATCCCTTTCACATGGTCTTTGGTTACTAACCCCTTTCTGTAGGTGTTAAATATTTTAATGCAGGCGTCGGATGTGGTATTTGTCACGTACGCGTCCTCCAATCACTTCACCGAAGCGCGCAAAGGCGTCCGTTCAATGAGGGCGGTGTTCGAAAACAAGATCATCTTCTACGATTTGGGCCTCAAACCAGAGCAAGTACGTATTCAATAAGCGTTCAATGGAAACCACTTTCTGAAGTGACTAGAATCAAGGCGCACTGCGAAAATGTTAGCGTACTTGTGAAATCTTTGGCGAGATTTCGAAAGAAATCTAAAATATGAATTTGCTTAGTTTTTTTTTTTAGTTTACGAGCCATCTTTTTCTTGAGCATAATTTGTACAAATATTTTGAGGTCAAAGAACTGGAAGCTGTATGCAACTTGGAAGTTCGGAAGTTACAATTCAAGAAATATCCGGTGTTCGTTACTTATTTGAATGGATACAACTTCAAGCCCATCATCATGGCAGTGTGTTGTTTCTTTAATTTCGTCGGTTTGATAGATGCACAAATCATTGGTTCTAGCCGGGTGCGGATATTTGACAAGTGTTGTTGTGGTGCAATGGAACTTCGGATCCGAGACCCACCGGGGACGTAAACCAGAACTTCTTTCAGGAAGTCTTCAGCGAGTTGGAGCACTTTTGGATCATTGACGCTTCAATTCGCTTCTTCGACCTCGAACCGTCACTCTACGACTTTTACGCGAATGTAAGTATTACATCATAACTAGACATATCTTTATAGGCCTATATTTAGATATGTGTGATCATATAATTAAATTCAAAAAAAAAGTTTATCTATCTTGGATATCCATCACTAAGGTAACGTCCGGCATCATGGAAACGATCGTACTCAGGCGTCCAAGCTTTCACTCGATATTCGCGACAACGCATCCAAGTAAGTATTACAAACTTAAAATACTACGTTCCATTTCGAGTACCACCTGTGGTGTGCTTACTGTCTGCTTTTCTCGCCTTCGCATGCACTCTCGTCTTCGTTTCTGCCGTTTATCAGCGGAACGTTTTAATATTTCGGAAGATGTTTGTAAATTTCTAATACATAATTGACAATGCGATTCAATTTTTCTGTGAATGTTATGCCACTTATTACAGCTTTTTTTACAGTTATGTCTACGGTATGAATCTTTTTGCAGAAATGTACGAATACCTGCCCGTGGATATCCCTTTTGCCAAGACGCTGGACATGCTCTCAGCCACAATGTTTATTGCGAGAAGCGATTTCTCGAGAGAAGCTGTTAAATGGTAAAATGCGTGTTATTTACAACGTAAGAGTTGCGCGTAATTCCAAATAATTTATTTAAAATTAGGGCAAATTATGGTGACGATCGACCGAACTCCTTCTACTTGCTTACACAAAAAATATTGTGTTTTAACGGGTAGGGCAATAGTATTGTTATAAATTTTCCAATAACATATTAATTGTTAAAATTTAAAAAAAGTAATTACACTGATAAAAAAAGTAATTACACTGATTGTGAGTGCAATTTTGATAGGAGAAGGTTTCTTCGCTGTCCTCATTCTGCCCTCTCGTTTTCTTGAGAGTGTGTGAGGAGGAAAGAGAATCGTTTTCCCTGCAAATTTTCTTTAAAAAATCAAATTATTGATATTTAATTTGAGGAACGTATTGTGCGCGCTCACCGAGGATTGCATGGCGCCAAATGGCGGGCGGCTACCATGCGCGTTTGCTAAAGACCGCTACAACTTCTACGCTAATTGCCACAGGTGAGGTACATCCATTCTTTTAAGAAAATCTGGCTTCTTTTTGTTTTCAATCCATTTCGTACTGATGCATCTAGTTATTTTATGTGGTGTTAGTTTTCGGAAAAAGGGAATGGAAAAGGCCAAGATATGAATTCCCGCAATTTCTTATCTCAGTTCTCCGTAGAGCAATCGACTCAAAATTTTGTTTATAGGTGTAAAAGTGTCGAAAAATGTTATATTCGAAGTTTCCAGTCGATTGCTCCACGGAGAACTGAGATATGAAATTGCGGGAATTCAAATCTTGGCCTTATTCCGTTTCCTTTTTCCGAAAACTAACACCACATAAGAGAGGAATCGCGAGAGACTCGACCATGGCCAGGACGTAGAAATTTATGATTTTTAATTTGGCTGAAAATTTTACCCAAGGTATTTCAACACCTCCTCTATCGAATGGCGTTAACAGAATTTTGATAAAATATTTCGCAATCGCGTGAAACATATCCAAACCTGGAGTCTTCGGATTTTTCCGACCAGAAGGCAAAGTTTGAGAAATCATAACTCGGTTCAAAATAAAGGTAGAGAATGGCGGTTTTGTTTGTTAGATAGAGAAAAGAGTTGACTACAGCCACAACTGTCTCAACTCATTCCTGGCTGGCTCAGTGGTGCGAAGCGGTCGGATTCATAAAAAATGTTATAAATCGCTGTAAAATTAAAACCAATCTTAGGTTCTTTGTTTGTTAGAACGTGCAGCTTGGTTGCTCACCGTAACCCAAAAGAGGGCCAAATCGGATCTTGCGTGGCAATTGCGCTCTGCCGAACTTTTTTTTGAAAAAAAATTTTTTTATGCCATTGTCACAAACAGTCTCATTTGAAGTGTAAATAATCATAAACAATATAAAAACACCATACAAGATGTTTTAGGAGACTTTTAAAGCGAAATTTTTGAGAGAAAAAACATTCGAAAAATTTCAGGGCTGAATTTCACTTTTGAAGAAACTGTACTTTACAAGGTCCTATTGTATAATATTGTTGTTATAATCATGAGAGATGATGCTGGGGAGAATATTTTTGCAGATACATGCAGATACAAAAATCGTTATCGCGTTTCCAACACTCTTCGTGTGATGGTCGATTTCATATTTTACACCGCTCGCCATACCCCTGGAAGTTCCCTTATCATGCGAAGAGCAGTCGGAAAATGGAAAGTGATTCCCTATCTATTCATTGTGGTCAGCTACAACAACTATATTTTCAATATTTGTCTGAGAGCGCGTGCTCAGCCTTCTCAAAGAGCAAATATCGTATTTTGCGAAAATACTTGCACTTTTTCACACATATCTCAAAAATCTGGATCTCTACCGAATCCTGGTGCATGTCAAATTGTTAAGAGAGTATCATTGAATCATTTTGTTGTTGGTTGTATTCAAATCTATGAATGATTTGATGTCATAAAAAATCGAATACTCAAAATTGCTCTTTTTTTTGAACAAAAAAAAACTTTCACCATGACCCTGGTTCATGGTCAAAAGTTATGTTTGGACCATGACCTCATGGTATTTTTGTTCATGGTATTTTTCCAAAAAAAATTTTTTCATAAGTTTAAATTATTAGTGTCATAGTTTTTCTTTAGGTATATGAGAACGAATGAGGGCAATATTTCGCTCGAAACGTTTCAGAAATCCTCAGAATTATTTTTTTTTGTTCAAAAAAAGAGCAATTTTGAGTATTCGATTTTTTATGACATCAAATCATTCATAGATTTGAATACAACCAACAACAAAATGATTCAATGATACTCTCTTAACAATTTGACATGCACCAGGATTCGGTAGAGATCCAGATTTTTGAGATATGTGTGAAAAAGTGCAAGTATTTTCGCAAAATACGATATTTGCTCTTTGAGAAGGCTGAGCACGCGCTCTCAGACAAATATTGAAAATATAGTTGTTGTAGCTGACCACAATGAATAGATAGGGAATCACTTTCCATTTTCCGACTGCTCTTCGCATGATAAGGGAACTTCCAGGGGTATGGCGAGCGGTGTAAAATATGAAATCGACCATCACACGAAGAGTGTTGGAAACGCGATAACGATTTTTGTATCTGCATGTATCTGCAAAAATATTCTCCCCAGCATCATCTCTCATGATTATAACAACAATATTATACAATAGGACCTTGTAAAGTACAGTTTCTTCAAAAGTGAAATTCAGCCCTGAAATTTTTCGAATGTTTTTTCTCTCAAAAATTTCGCTTTAAAAGTCTCCTAAAACATCTTGTATGGTGTTTTTATATTGTTTATGATTATTTACACTTCAAATGAGACTGTTTGTGACAATGGCATAAAAAAATTTTTTTTCAAAAAAAAGTTCGGCAGAGCGCAATTGCCACGCAAGATCCGATTTGGCCCTCTTTTGGGTTACGGTGAGCAACCAAGCTGCACGTTCTAACAAACAAAGAACCTAAGATTGGTTTTAATTTTACAGCGATTTATAACATTTTTTATGAATCCGACCGCTTCGCACCACTGAGCCAGCCAGGAATGAGTTGAGACAGTTGTGGCTGTAGTCAACTCTTTTCTCTATCTAACAAACAAAACCGCCATTCTCTACCTTTATTTTGAACCGAGTTATGATTTCTCAAACTTTGCCTTCTGGTCGGAAAAATCCGAAGACTCCAGGTTTGGATATGTTTCACGCGATTGCGAAATATTTTATCAAAATTCTGTTAACGCCATTCGATAGAGGAGGTGTTGAAATACCTTGGGTAAAATTTTCAGCCAAATTAAAAATCATAAATTTCTACGTCCTGGCCATGGTCGAGTCTCTCGCGATTCCTCTCTTATGTGGTGTTAGTTTTCGGAAAAAGGAAACGGAATAAGGCCAAGATTTGAATTCCCGCAATTTCATATCTCAGTTCTCCGTGGAGCAATCGACTGGAAACTTCGAATATAACATTTTTCGACACTTTTACACCTATAAACAAAATTTTGAGTCGATTGCTCTACGGAGAACTGAGATAAGAAATTGCGGGAATTCATATCTTGGCCTTTTCCATTCCCTTTTTCCGAAAACTAACACCACATAAAATAACTAGATGCATCAGTACGAAATGGATTGAAAACAAAATGAAGCCAGATTTTCTTAAAAGAATGGATGTACCTCACCTGTGGCAATTAGCGTAGAAGTTGTAGCGGTCTTTAGCAAACGCGCATGGTAGCCGCCCGCCATTTGGCGCCATGCAATCCTCGGTGAGCGCGCACAATACGTTCCTCAAATTAAATATCAATAATTTGATTTTTTAAAGAAAATTTGCAGGGAAAACGATTTTCTTTCCTCCTCACACACTCTCAAGAAAACGAGAGGGCAGAATGAGGACAGCGAAGAAACCTTCTCCTATCAAAATTGCACTCACAATCAGTGTAATTACTTTTTTTAAATTTTAACAATTAATATGTTATTGGAAAATTTATAACAATACTATTGCCCTACCCGTTAAAACACAATATTTTTTGTGTAAGCAAGTAGAAGGAGTTCGGTCGATCGTCACCATAATTTGCCCTAATTTTAAATAAATTATTTGGAATTACGCGCAACTCTTACGTTGTAAATAACACGCATTTTACCATTTAACAGCTTCTCTCGAGAAATCGCTTCTCGCAATAAACATTGTGGCTGAGAGCATGTCCAGCGTCTTGGCAAAAGGGATATCCACGGGCAGGTATTCGTACATTTCTGCAAAAAGATTCATACCGTAGACATAACTGTAAAAAAAGCTGTAATAAGTGGCATAACATTCACAGAAAAATTGAATCGCATTGTCAATTATGTATTAGAAATTTACAAACATCTTCCGAAATATTAAAACGTTCCGCTGATAAACGGCAGAAACGAAGACGAGAGTGCATGCGAAGGCGAGAAAAGCAGACAGTAAGCACACCACAGGTGGTACTCGAAATGGAACGTAGTATTTTAAGTTTGTAATACTTACTTGGATGCGTTGTCGCGAATATCGAGTGAAAGCTTGGACGCCTGAGTACGATCGTTTCCATGATGCCGGACGTTACCTTAGTGATGGATATCCAAGATAGATAATCTTTTTTTTTGAATTTAATTAGATGATCACACATATCTAAATATAGGCCTATAAAGATATGTCTAGTTATGATGTAATACTTACATTCGCGTAAAAGTCGTAGAGTGACGGTTCGAGGTCGAAGAAGCGAATTGAAGCGTCAATGATCCAAAAGTGCTCCAACTCGCTGAAGACTTCCTGAAAGAAGTTCTGGTTTACGTCCCCGGTGGGTCTCGGATCCGAAGTTCCATTGCACCACAACAACACTTGTCAAATATCCGCACCCGGCTAGAACCAATTTTTTTTAAATTTTTTGCGGCAATTCAATTTTCCACACACAAATTTTGTTTTTCGCGGATAACTTTTTTTCCGCAGGGCGTCGCACTATTTATTTCCATACCATGCTCTTCTAAAAACGCTCGCGCATGTCATGCTGTAAACACTGGAGCGTGCCATGGACGCGAAAACTTTTTACAGCGTTTGGCGTGAAGCATACTTTCTTTGTCGAAGCCTTTTATCGCGAATAACTTTTTTTCCACAGGATGTCGCACTATTTATTTCCATACCATTCTCTTCTAAAAACACTCGCGCATATTATGGTGTGTAAATTGGAGCGTGCCATGGACGCGAGAACTTTTTACAGCGTGTCGTGAAGCATACGTTGGCTATAGATGCGTTTCATCGCGAACAACTTTTTTCCCATAGGATGTCGCAATATTTATTTCTATACCATTCTCTTCTAAAAACGCTCGCGCATGTCATGCTGTAAACACTGGAGCGTGCCATGGACGCGAAAACTTTTTACAGCGTTTGGCGTGAAACATACTTTCTTTGTCGAAGCCTTTTATCGCGAATAACTTTTTTTCCACAAGATGTCGCACTATTTATTTCCATACCATTCTCTTCTAAAAACACTCGCGCATATTATGGTGTGTAAATTGGAGCGTGCCATGGACGCGAGAACTTTTTACAGCGTGTCGTGAAGCATACGTTGGCTATAGATGCGTTTCATCGCGAACAACTTTTTTCCCATAGGATGTCGCAATATTTATTTCTATACCATTCTCTTCTAAAAACACTCGCGCATATCATGTCGTTAAAAGTGAGGGATTCCGTGGACGCGAAAATGTGCTATGCCAATTCTAGGGAAAAGACATTATTGACGTAGTTGCGTAACCAAGCTGTATTTCAAAAATGAAGCAGGGGTTGCTTTCTTTTTCATAACAGCGATGATCTGCAGGGTGCTCCTGACTATTCTGCAAAGAACTGACAATGTTTGTTGCTTGAGGAAAGGACAGGAAACGAAAAACGAGCAGCTTCATGATTAACCTTCTCTCATGTTTCACAGTGCATGATGGGATCTTACATGTAGACGAATTCGCTGCTTGTTCGATGCTTGACCACTAGAGAAGACAAAAATACGTTGAAAAAAATTCTGCGATTAACTAGAAGCTAAAGACGACTAATCTGACTCAGTGAAGTTTGGTTGACCCAGCAAACAGCGCGTTGCGGTCGCGTTATAAGAGCTTCACGTACGTCACAAAAGGAGTCTAATTGTAACGCAATTTTTTAAGAGATCATTGAAATTGCGTGAATTTAACTATGAAAACAATGATTCCCTAGACCGTCAGCAGCCAACAATGTTAAAACTGGAATTTTAGAGTCAGTTTCATTGCGCCTTTGGTGGTCCCTACCACATAAGAACCGACTTTAGTAAAGACAGTGAGGGAACGGAAATATTAAATTGAAAATGTAAATTTTATATACGTAAATTTTGTTATATAGATGTTGCTATAATTTTAACAATCAATTTCAGATACGATCAAAGTTCGATGAACATTATTGTTACTTCTCTGCTTGAAAGAGATGGATGGTCGAGAAGAGACCGAGTCAATGATGATTCGATGAGTGGATTTAGCAGTGTGGAAAGAGGAGATGTCGATAAGAACCCGCTTGTTATTCCTTGTAAATGATTGTATTTTAACAACAAAATAACTTTCTTAATTCTTTACTTATCTTTTTCCTATATGTTTGTAACTGTTATTGCGTTTTTTTTTAAATTTCCCTTTTCTCATATTTCTTGTATGTTCGAATCTTTTGCTCCTGCTGATGTAAAAGAATTGATTTTGCCTAATGCGATTGCTTTTTTAATCCGGAAATAATGATGCATCCGAATTCAAACTTCCTCGCTCATAAAGCTCTGGAGTAAACTAGCAAGACTATTCTTGCGTGAAACGGACCCTTTATTCATTCTGTGCCTCGTTGACAGTCTCCCGCTCCTCTCCCACTCCAGTTTGGAGAATTCTTGCCAGTAAGCTTGGGCAACCCGGTAAGTATCGCCCACATGGATCACAGCACCCGGATCAACCACACCTAGTTCAAGTCGCCAACTATCAAAAAACCCCAGCAGAAAAAAAACAACGTGAATAAACACTTCGGTTGATACACGTTCCTCATGGCGTCTCTGGATGCTGGAAGATTATTAAATTTATATTAAAGACCTACCTGTTCTTGCTCGAGGCAGAAGTCATAGGAGATGATTTTGTTGTCGAATACAGATGTCATCGACCGAACGCCTTTGCGCGCTTCGGTGAAGTGATTGGAAGACGCGTACGTGACGAATACCACGTCCGATGCCTGTATCCCATGAACCTCTGGAGGTTAAAAATGTTGACGAATTGCATCTCCAGAAAGGGTTCGGGCTCTCACACCAGATAATTTTCTTTTGTAAACGATATTTTTGTGTCATACCCTAACTCCTTTTCCAGTGAGATTCGCGTGTACGGCACTCCCACCAAATGGCATCGCCGAACAACAGATTATTCTGATTTTGCCGGCTCACCGCGGCCCTCGCTCAACTTCTAACCATCCCTAGCCGCTACAGCATACTCTCCTCTCTTTTCTATGCAGCAAATCATCGCAAAGTTGTTCAAGCGTTTGCTTTCGAATTGCGACCATCGCCCAAGGTACAAATTTTCCGTCAATTTTATGTGTTGTATTTTGTCTTGATTTTACGTTACTCCAATAGAGGGGACGGCATAATGGTCTTCTGCCCAACTCTACATTGACTAATTCCAAAATTGTACACGCCGGTTCGTTCGAAAATCTTTGTTCGGTATGTATTCTATAAAGTGCATTTCCTCAATTGCAGCACGCGTCCTAATTCAGTCATAGTTATGACTTGCATGTTCTCAATAGTCCTCATCACAGTACTCGGTGCACTGCTAATGCTGAGTTCGTCATTCCGTCAAAGTCAGCACTTAAATTAAACGCAAATTCTTAAACACAACAAAGCATAGAATCTAAAAAGAGCTCTTTTTTCCAATTAAAGGTATTTATTATGACTATCCTCTTTTTTAGCCTATTGTGATGAAAACCATACGTCAACTAGTACGCCAACCGGCGATTCTAGCTCCTAGAACAATGCGTCAAACTATAGTTCATCTTTCCGGTAATTACATTTCCAGATGCACAAATTGTGATTGCCACTGTCGAGGTTGAGGATCCATGTGCTAATGACAATGTGAGGCTGGTATATCTTATGTTTTTGATATTAATTAATTGTCAATTAAAAGTGTTTTGAAATGTCAATATCCATGTTAATGGTCAGATGCAATTCATCGCCTACAAAGATATGCGCGAATACGCGCGAGGTCGCAGCTTCGCCTGTGACATCCACCATTATCTTGACGAATGAAAGATCGGCGACAAATATTCTTACACGTTCAAGCCGATCAAGGTATTACAGGGTGAGGCAAAATTACTTAGACTAAACTTTACAAGATAATTCCAATACAGTAAAAGAGTTAGGTATGATCTCAATTGCATATTTGCGACTATTGACCTATGTCCTAATACTATTCGGCATTTCAAGTAATTTGGTTTATCCAATCGTTTATGGCAGAAAAAAATTTGGCCCACACTGTATTTTCAAATTGAAACGCACGGGGGTCAGATCACTCAGCAAGTTTCGGTTGCTCAATGTATCGAAGATCACGCTGAATTTGACCATTTCTCAGTACCTGCGGGTAGAGCATGATGTACAGTTCTCATGATTATATTTATGAAACACAGCTCCCTTTAACCAATCCATTAGAGATTGAGAATCAAGACCTACATACGTTTTGAGAAACTTTTTTTGAAAAAAACCGTTTTGAGAAAGGTTCCCTTGCTCCATAACTCCGCGAGCTTTCCACGTCGTGTGGTCTCCCTAAGTTAGTAGCAACTAGACATCACAATGAGGATGATATACAATTGAGACATCTCGAAGTCCTATCTGAACCGAGATTTTACAGGTAATATTTTAGTTGGACGCATAATTGCCGCTCATCGCGGCATAATCAAATTGAAAGATGACAGCACGATGTGAGGGAGAGATGAACATTTGAAAACAAAGTGAAAACATGCCCTTGGTCTTTGATAATCTTCAGGCACGGGAGAATCGTTGAACATTCAACCCTTCCTTAGAACGCTTATAATAAATAGGTCCTTTTTTATTTTCCGATTTTTCAATGTTTCATGCTCAAAAACACTTGGGTGTTCATAGAAGCGAACGATCCAATACCTTCTCAAGAAAGTACTTCTACCCTAGTATGAAACCAGTAATGGACGAGGATATTGAATGGGTTTTGTAAAATCTGTGACATTATTACAAAAATGCATCCAATTTTTGCTTGAATTGTAGATCTGGCACGTCATATATCGCTTCGAATTGTACATCCAGTAATAGACCCCAAATCTCAGTTTGTACGTATGTTGTAGTGGAAAGTCTCCTCTACAAAATACGCCTTTCGGAACTAGTTCATTCTTCACATTCTTAGAGAACAGTTGACTTCAATGAGATCAGATGCGCGGGAATCGACAATGATTTTGCCCATAGAGTTTTGATTTACAGCTCTTGAAAAAAGAGCTTGATTCTATTTGTACAGTAGTTTTCCTATTGCTTATAAAGTTAGTTAATAAATATATAAATTCCAACTTCAAAACATTTCCTCTAAGAAAAATTATAAGAAACAAATCTAGTCTAAGTAATTTTGCCGCACCCTGTATTTCCACTCGGCCTTGATTGAATAAAAAAACAGACACATCGGGAAGAAATAGTAAATAAATGCATTCTAACACATCGAGGCCAGTTTACCAATAGCGCGCATGATTCCATGAAAGGGTTCTAAATTGGGAGAGTTTGGAAAAAAAGAGAGAAATACTTTTTCACCTTGACAAGCATCCTGGCTTAGAAAAAGCTCACGGCGATATCGAGTATAAAGCCGACTCCTTCGTAGAAGACGCTATTTCGTAACCCCATCCCGTGCTTCATCTGATACAGGCATCGGACGTGGTATTTGTCACGTACGCGTCTTCCAATCACTTCACTGAAGCGCGCAAAGGAGTTCGGTCGATGAGAGCGGTGTTCGACAACAAGATCATCTTCTACGACCTGGGTCTCGAACCAGAACAAGTACGACTAGTGCTCTTTTAAAAAATATGTTATACAGTCCGGTCAGATCCCCATGTGAAAACGGGGCGCCCGGGGGCGACTCGAAGCGACCCGAAGCGACCCGAAGCGACCCATTGACTTTCACAGCCAGGAGAGTGAGAAATTCACGTTGAATTAAAGTGCGATGTGTTCTCGAGGTCATTACCGAGCTATTAATGTATTTCACATACATTTTTAAAAATGCATTAATTAATAATAAATTATTTAAAACGGTTCAATTTAGGAATAATAAGTGCACCCGAGCCGGACTACCGTAGTTAAGAGGACGAAACCAGAGAAAGCAACACACCATGACCGAGATCTGTAGAAAAGAAAAGCTCTCAACTACGGTAGTCCGGCTCGGGTGCACTTATGATTCGTAAATTTAACCGTTTAAAATATTTTATTATTAATTAATACAATTTTTAAAAAGTATGTGAAATACATTTAAAAAAAGTTCGGTAATGACTTCGAGAACACATCGCACTTTAATTCAACGTGAATTTCTTTTTTCTCACTATCCTGGCTGTGAAAGTCAATGGGTCGCTTCGGGTCGCCCCTTTTTCACGGGGATCTGACCGGACTGTATCACTTGTGAAAACACAAGCATCACGGCACGGCGTGTACTTTATAGCATACTTTGGCTTGAGTTTGAAAAAAATCGAAAATATGATTTTGTCTTGATTGTGACTTTATACCTACCGTACAAACAGCTTCTCCTTTTGTCTTTCATTTTTTATAAATATTTTCAGGTCAAAGAACTTGAAGCAGTCTGCAAATTGGAAGTACGAAAGTTCGATTTCAAAAGATATCCTGCGTTCGTTACTTACTTGAATGGATACAACTTCAAGCCCATCATCATGGCTGTGCGTTCATTTCCAATTTTATCTGCCCGAATAGTTCCAATCCGGGCCCTGGTACAACTCGTAGTATGGTACCATGGAACCTATGGTCCGATGATATCGGGTTTTTCAGGAAGTGTTCAGCGAGTTGGAGCACTTTTGGATCATTGACGCTTCCATTCGCTACTTCGATCTCGATCCATCGTTGTATGATTTTTATGCGAATGTAAGCGACCGTGGCTAGACATAAGTTTTTTTTAAAAAACTTTATTTCAAAGCTCTCATTTCCCAATTTAATGAAAATTCACAAGTGCACCTATCGTTCACCAAGGTAACGTCGGGCTTTATGGAAACGATCGTATTGAGGCGTCCAAGTTTTCACTCAATTTTCGCAACCACCCATCCAAGTGAGTGCTAAACTTATTTGTTAAAAAAGATTCAACGACTTCTTGATTCCACTATTGTTATTTATCACACACTGATGCTATTGAAACTACTTACTGATGATTTTCATAAGTGTGAACTGAGTAATCATTGTTCAGAAATGTACGAGTACCTGCCTATGGATATCGCGTTTGCCAAGACGCTGGACATGCTCTCCGCAACAATGTTCATTGCGAGAAGTGATTTCTCGAGGGAAGCGGTAAAATGGTAAATCGTTTGCTAATTCATAATCTTAGTAATTACACTGATTGTGAGTGCAATTTTGATAGGAGAAGGTTTCTTCGCTGTCCTCATTCTGCCCTCTCGTTTTCTTGAGAGTGTGTGAGGAGGAAAGAGAATCGTTTTCCCTGCAAATTTTCTTAAAAAAATCAAATTATTAATATTTAATTTGAGGAACGTATTGTGCGCGCTCACAGAAGACTGTATGGCTCCTAATGGCGGGCGTCTACCATGTGCGTTTGCTACAGACCGATACAACTTCTACGCTAATTGTCACAGGCGAGATACATCATTACTAAATAGCACTGGAATTTTGTCCCGAAAATATATCCATACATCACTTTGTGAAAGGTCACTAAGGGGGGCATTTGAATATACAACAACAATAAAAGAATTGAATCCAGACGGGAAAAAGTTTTAAGCTTTCCATCACTGGCCAAATAGCGATGAAAGTTTCTTCTGGTACAACGAAAAGTTAGCACTGAGCAGAATGAGCAGAGATTTTCAAATCCCTTCTAGATACGATCAAAGTTCGATCAACATCATTGTGTCTTCTCTGCTGGAAAGAGATGGATGGACGAGAAGAGATCGAGTCAATGATGATTCAATGAGTGGATTCAGCAGTGTGAAAAAAGGAGATGTCGATGAGCACCCACTTGTTATTCCTTGTAAATGATTGTATTTGAATAAAGATGAATAATATGAATATTTTTGATAGAAAATCTTCTCCCATCTGCCTTTCTCCTTCTTCTCGAAGTTTGTGTTGGGGTGCAGAACACGTGTTAGTGGCATCGCAACACAACAGATTATTCTAATTTTGTGGCATTGAGCTGCCCCTCACTGTCCCCCTCCCAATGCGAGTTCTGTCCATTCGCCGTAAGACAAGCGCTGTAAACTAAATATTCAGTCTCGCTTTTTCATTTAAACAATATGATTGTAAACAGGCTGAAGGGCTTGATTTCCAAAAGCGACCTTCGCTCGCACGTAAGGTAATTGAATTTGTGATATACCTTCTTCATATGTTTTGGTTAATAGATTTCACAATTATCACCTTTTTCAGCTCGCGTCCCAATTCGGTTATTGTTCTAACGTGCATTCTAACCATTCTCCTTATCATTCTGATCGGAGTGCTCATGATGCTCGGTTCGTCGTTCCGTCAAAGTAAGTACTTTAATAACAACTAGGGGTTTTCTAATAATGGAATATTTCGAATTTTGCTAAGATTCATTTTTTGTTGATGTAATTTTGGTAACTGCAACACATACTTGCTCTGATGACAAAAAAAAAGATTGTAAAACCAAGAAAAGGCCGAACAGAATCGGAAAATAGCAGCAAACCAACGAAATAACGGAAAAAGATATTCGGAGGTAATATATAATTATATCTCGCATAATTTATAGATGGAGCACCGGCGGATCCAGAACTGCTCGAGGACTTTGAGAACGTACGAAATTTCAAATTCATAATCAACTCATTCCGCGTTTTTTTAAAACTTCATAGTCCTTACATTCAGATGCAATTCATTGCCTACAAGGATCGTCGGGAGTACGCGATTGGCCGCAGTTTCTCTCCCGACCTCTTCCATTTCATCGAAGATTGGGAGATTAGCGATGGATTTTCATACGAATTGAAACCTATCGAGGTCAGATCTCGAACTGTGATACTTGAAATCGCGAAGCCCCTATGATGTGAGTCGCTTGAGAACAAACTATTGGACATTTTCTCATAGACAATGTGTCATCTAGAGTGCGCAATGTGAGACCACGGTCTCTTCATTTCGCACACTCTCTCACCAAGCGACCGGTCGAGAGAGTGTGTGAAATGAGGAGTGCGTGGTCTCACATTGCGCACTCTATTGTCATCGTATCTGTTGAATGGACGCATATCAGAGCCCCCAGAAAGATAGGCAAGCCCACACTCTACCTAGTGCTCATTATAATATTCACAAATATTGTTTTTGAAACTGTAACATCAGACCCCTACGCTCGCGATGAAAGAAGGCTTTGAAATCCTGCATTTATTGTTCACCCAAATTCATCCATCATTTCGTCTTGCATTACATTGTATAACTTAATGATTAGTAGATAACAACTCAAAATATATTATTGAACTATGATAATTAAATTATTTATATGTACTTCTATTTTTCAAGCTTTAACAGCGATGTTATAAGGCATCGAGTGTGACTTTCGTCACCTACTCATCCTCCCTCAACTTCGCCAAAGCGCGCAACGGAATTCGATCCATGAGATCGCTATTCAAAAACAAAATAATCTTCTACGATCTCGGCCTCAAAAAGGAAGAGGTGAGGAGGTTTCTACTTATTTATGTTTTGCCATCCAGGTATAGTTGGCATTATTCAAGTATTATCTTGGATATTTTTTTTCTCCCGGTGATGCTTCCGGTACAATACATAGAAAAGCTTTTGAGGTGGACGAACTGAATCGAGTTTGCAACTTGGAAGTGCGAAAGTTGGATTTCGCACGATTTCCCGATTTCGAGTCGCGATTGATGAGAAACCATTTCAAGCCTATCATCATGGCGGTATGTATTTTCTAATTGAATTGGTTATGCTAGATAATGTATACAACCCGATCTTGAGTTACCGATCAGTAGATCTATGTGGGTCCCTGCTGGGCACTTACCGTGTCCATATTTTTCAGTCCACGTTAGCCCCGCTGAACAAAACTCACTATGATCATACACTGCGGTTGTCGCTTCAAAGTGCTTTTTCAGGAAGTGTTCCGCGAGTTCGAACACTATTGGCTCGTTGACAGTTCAGTTCGCTTCTTCAATATCAACCCGTCACTGTTAGACTTTTACGCCAACGTAAGTTGCCTATTTTTAATTGTGTCCAATGAAAGGGAGATATCAGATTGACAACGTAAAAAAATATTGGGTTGGCACGAAAGTTTTGCCCGATTTCGGATTTAAAGTTTGAGGATTCGGTTCTCTCACAGTTGAAATCGACATCCCCTGTCCTCATAGTATGTTATACGTGGACTTTTGAATAACACTACTCAGTATTCGGTCCACTCGATTTTAACTCTGCCTCCTTGATTTACAATAAAATACAAATTATGTCACGAGCCTAAATTTCGGTAACATTTGTTTGGACTCTCTAGTTGTCGCGAAGTTGTTTTCAAGATCTGCTCTTCTAATGAGTGACACTACGAACAATCCTCTTCATAACCATGGCACGACTGAATAGTTGCAATTCTTATTTTGGAAGTTACGGTTCTTCAAATCAGGTTTGACGGGCAAAAACAGGCCATGTATGATTTGAATTGCCGGAGCAGTAAAACAAGAGATGTGCATATAATATGGTGTTTTCTTTTTTGAAAGGGAGATATCAGATTGACAACGTAAAAAATATGATAGTTGACACTTTTTGCAAAATCAGGTGACGTCGGGTGCGATCGAACCGATGGCTTTGCGGCATCCCACGTTGCATTCTGTATTCGCTGCTACTCATCCCGGTTGGTCATGATTAATAAAGTATCTATCATAACTCGGACATCAGTGAACCGTACGAGTTTACATTTAACATTGAACCAACACAGTCTTCCATCAGTTATTCACCCAGGTTTGACGCAATTTCGTTCAATGCAGGTTTTCGGATCGATTCATCCGGCCATTCCGAAACTAGCCTCCGTGCCGCTACTCAATTTGGCTTACTTTATTTTTCCAGACAATATCTGGCGAAGAATGTCCATGAGCAACCAACCATATACAAGACAAAACATTCAGTGAACTTGCACCTCAAAAATAGATGTAAACCAGAGTCGCAGAGCAACTAATTTTTATTAAAGTTATGTAACTCCAGTGAACCCTGGAGACAAAATGTATCATGGTTATGATATAAGTGCAAAGGCATGAAAAATATATGGTATAAACTTGAGAGCGATCGCACATTCATAAATAAAATTATGAGGATTCTAAGTCTGTCAAAATACATTTACCACCCTGTATTATATATATAAATTTTATAAATTATATTTAAATTTGAAAATGACAAGTAAAGTTGAAGTCTGTTGAATAATCGCTGCAGACATGTACAACTATCTGCCGGTGGAAGAGTCGCTCGCTAAATCGCTGGAAATGCTCAACTCTAATATGGTATTCATTGCGAGAAGCGATTTCTCGAGGGAAGCCGCTAAATGGCGAGTTAACTATGTGCTCGGCACTACAGTAGATATTCGAATTTCGCGTGCAATATAAGTCAGTCCTTATATATGTTTTCTGAATCATCTTTTTACATAATTATTTTCGCTTACTTTAAAGGCACGCGCTATGCGCACTCACACCCGACTGCTTGGCTCCTAAGGATGCGCACGTTCACTGTCCTTTCTCGGAGGACAGATACCGGAAGTACGCAAACTGCCACTCGTGAGTTTCCAATCCGAAATGTAACAAGTAATGCTTTCTATGCATGGAATATAAAGGTATCCCAGCAGTTTCCAACTAGGTGCTAATATGGCACAATTTTAAGAAAAAGCCTGATTATATTTACTATTTGCAGTTACGATCAGAGTTCCATCAACATCATTGTGTCTTCTCTGCTGGAAAGAGATGGATGGACGAGAAGAGATCGAGTCAATGATGATTCAATGAGCGAATTTAGCAGTCTCAATCCAGATGAGATTGATGAGCGCCCGCTTTTTATCCCTTGCCGATAAACTCATATTAATTACTTTGTGATGCAATTGTCCATAACCGAGAAGTGGTTTTCATGTTAAGACGTATACCAAATAAAGAAATAGAAGAACTTTATCGATGCAGTACTGTTCAAAATGTCCATAGGAATTTTGATCTTCTCCTCCCTCATGAATCACTTAAATTTTATTTATTCGAAAATCTGATAATCTCTTAAAGGTCAAATTTTCGGTGTATTCTGAGCAACTATGCTCAAATCTCCCCCGCCTAACAATTGAGGTTTATTTCCGCCCCGCGAAACTACAGTAAAAACCGCAAAGCGGCGTCAAAATTGCAACTTCGAGAAGAATTAACAATGGGAGGAATGACGTCTGTGACATAATCGTGCTCTCTCACACTGGCTAGCTGCTTGAAAAACAGCCCGCAGAATTCCGCGACCGTCTAAGAGGTGCGGCTAATTCCCTAGTTTATAATTTTGGTAAAATTCTCGGAATTAGTAGTAGTTTCTTATGCGTCTCTAATGACTTAACGCAAATTATAAAGAAGATATAAGGGTCGAATAGCTCACATGGGTCCAGGGATGGATGGAACATGGATGGATGAAGGGATGGATCCAGGGGCAGCCAAAACAGTGAATATTCTGGCATAAAAATTAAACTGTGCCAAGCGCCGTCCTATCATCAAATCGAAAAAATGGTTCACTTAATGAAATGCATGCAACAATGGATGCACTATCACCACAGAGTTCTTGAGCTAGTAAGATTTGATTTTTTTTGCAACTTCTATTCTGCTCGAAAAAGGAAATCATGCAGAAGAAGAATCATTAACAATTGCGATAAACATGTCACGTCGTAGTATGGTCGAGACTGAGTTACGGCAGGATATGGAAAAGTGTGAAAACAATTCTACGCCTCAGGGCACTACTTCATGGGAATTTCCGGTTTTCCGGAAAACTTCATCGAATGGCCTCCTAATGAGTGGTACCAATCGATTCCTCACAATATTCCAAGACATTCTCTCCAATCTTTGATAGAGGCTTGGAAAATTCAAAAATATGTGTTGTATCTATAGGAGTCTATACATTGTCGTCCCAATCATTGTAATATCGTACGGACGTGTCATTCCCTAGTCTGTCTGTCGCCCATCCATTGAAATAAGAGTAAATCGGAAAGTGATGAATTGTTACCATATTGTGTCATGCATAAGCGAGTTTATTTGAGAGATTGGTGGGGCACACTAATCGAAAATGGCCAGTGAAATACAGTAATCAATTAGCTCGCAAATATACCTCATTGTCTCCATTATATACTTCATTTGAACAGCCTACTCGGCAATAAATGAACTAAGATTAGTCGCTGCAATAATATCAATCTCCTTTTCCACAACTAGTTCATATCTCCTTCTCGAGTGATGAATTGTTACCATGTTATGTACTGCATTGAACCAATCATGACATATGGTGCTCCATTTTATTATCAATTTGCAATACATGCTAATTTCTACTTTCTGCCCTGTGAATAGGCGTCGGCACCAGCTCCTCCTCCAGCGGCACCAGCTCCTCCTCCAGCGGCACCAGCTCCTTCAGCGGCAGCACCTCCTCCTCCAGCGACAACAGCTCCCCCTTCGGCACCAGCTCCTCCAGCGGCACCTGCTCCTCCTCCAGCGGCACCAGCTCCTCCTCCAGCGGCACCAGCTCCTCCCCCAGCGGCACCAGCGTATCCTCCAGCGGCACCAGCTCCTTCAGCGGCAGCACCTCCTCCTCCAGCGACAGCAGCTCCCCCATCGGCACCAGCTCCTCCAGCGGCACCAGCTCCTTCAGTGGCAGCACTTCCTCCTCCAGCGACAACAGCTCCCCCTTCGGCACCAGCTCCTCCAGCGGCACCTGCTCCTCCTCCAGCGGCACCAGCTCCTCCTCCAGCGGCACCAGCTCCTCCTCCAGCGGCACCAGCTCCTCCCCCAGCGGCACCAGCGTATCCTCCAGCGGCACCAGCTCCTTCAGCGGCAGCACCTCCTCCACCAGCGACAGCAGCTCCCCCATCGGCACCAGCTCCTCCAGCGGCACCAGCTCCTTCACCGGCAGCACCTCCTCCTCCAGCGGCACCAGCTCCTCCAGCGGCACCAGCTCCCCCGTCGGCACCAGCTCCTCCAGCGGCAGCAGCTCCTTCAGCGGCAGCACCTCCTCCTCCAGCGACAGCAGCTCCCCCATCGGCACCAGCTCCTCCAGCGGCACCAGCTCCTCCAGCAGCAGCACCTCCTCCTCCAGCGGCACCAGCTCCTTCAGCGGCAGCACCTCCTCCAGCGGCAATGGCCCCAGTGCGGGGAGGGCAGGGGCAGTACGCTCCGTCTCCTCCCGGCTCTCCGTCGTTTCCTGCGGCTCCAGCGGCACCAGGCATACCAGGCCCTCCGGGTTTTCCAGCAGGCCCCGGGGGTCCTGGGGGTCCAGCCGGTCCGGGTCCGGATCCGGAGCCAGCGTTTCCAGCGGGTCCCGGACCTCCAGCGGGGCCGGGTGGTCCGGCGGGTCCAGGCTGAGACATCATGCGGATGCCGGGAGCACCGGCGGGTCCCGGTGCTCCGGGTCCTCCAGGAGCTCCATCGGCTCCAGCATCTCCTGCGGGTCCGGGGGGTCCGGGTGCACCAGCTCCGCCGCCCGAGGCGGGGGCTCCGGGAGCTCCGTCGTTTCCGGGGCCTCCAGCGGGTCCGGGAGGTCCAGCGGGGCCGGGCGGGCCGGGCGGGCACTTGATGCAAGCGCCACCCGTCATCTGCATAGCCATCATGGCCATTGCAGACATGCCAGCTTGACCAGGAGTACCAGCCTGACCGTCCTCTGAAAGTAATGTGTTGACATGACAAAATCGAAAACTTAGAATTACGACGACGAAGGTGTCAACTGTTATCATATCAAGGAGGCTAATTGTAAGTTCTAATACACTGCACTCACGTCCTTTGTCTCCGGGTGCTCCGGGAGGACCAGGCGGACCAGCGGGGCAGTTGCCCGCGGGTGCGGCACAGTTGCACTTAGATCCACCGCCTCCTCCAGCAACAGCTGCTCCACCAGTGTTGTAGGCCTGAACGAACCCACAGGTACCGCAAACCAATGAACCCGGAAGGAGATGTTCGCATTATTAAAATAGTATGTTACAATTGAAGTACTGACTGTGGTGCGCTAACTGTCCGATTCTCTCTCATTCACGTTCACTCTCGCCCTAGTTCCTGATGTTTAGCCGCGCAACGTTTTAATAATTCGGACGAGGGTTTGTGAATTCGCAATACCTGTCGGGAGAAACGCGAGATGGTGCCGTCTCTATGGGAGGATCCAGCGGTCTCCATCTTCTCCCACGCATCATCGGCCCTCGTCTGCAAATTAGTTCTGCTGACGAGAATATATGTTTATATATTTTATAGACGCCCGAAGGCGCAACAAAATACTGTGTGATTACACAAAACGATGTACAGTAAATTAAGGCTCTCTATGGGAAGCATTGTTTGGGGAGGGAGGGAGGTTGGGAGGTTGGTAAAATGCGCCTTGTCTACTCCTATTTGGTTAGGATGACCTCGTTATCGACGAATGCCGATTGGACATTTGTTAATCAGTTAATACTCGTCAGTGAAGTATCGAAAAAGATTTCAGAGAAGAAGGTGTGTAAAAGCATGATGAGAGCACATGATAAGAATGTAGTCAGTAGATAGATACACACAGAAAAACAGGTCTTACAAACGGCCCATAAGACCTGGGAGTTCTTAACAAAATCTGTTATATATAAGACAATTTGTTAAGAACCCCCAGGTCTTATGGGCCGTATACTAGACTTTTTTGTGTGTATTAAACGATAGTAGTTACCTTGAAGTGGCTGAGGTCGCTCATCACACCATCTTTGAATGTGTTGATCTCAGAGACGAGAGAGAAGGCGACGAGAAGCGAGCCGATGATTGCAACGGCAGAGGAGATGGTCGCCCCGAGGACGAGATTACGAAAGGTCGTCATCTAACAAGGAGGATTACAAGGGGAAATAATCATGATGGAATACAAAGAAGGGGTGCGGGAAGGAAATTTAGCTGTTCGGACACTTGTGAATTGCAAAATTAACAGCAATGAAAAAGTCTGTCAGATTTAATTTCAGGGACGGTCATATAGGTGGCCGGGGGGGGTGACATTTGAGCAACGGACATTTGAGCAACCGACATTTGAGCAACCGACATTTGAGCAACCGACATTTGAGCAACGGGTAATAACTCAGCTAGGAGTGAGCCTAGAGCTATGGGAGTGGTACCATTGTGATCAGCATCAGGTAATTGAGATTTCATAATTAATTAATATCTCATTAATTATGCTAATTAATTAATTAATTACGAAATCTATTTTATTCTGATGCTGGTCACAATGGTACCACTCCCATAGCGCTAGGCTCACTCCTTGGTGAGTTATGGCTCGTTGCTCAAATGTCGGTTGCTCAAATGTCGGTTGCTCAAATGTCGGTTGCTCAAATGTCGGTTGCTCAAATGTCGGTTGCTCAAATGTCGGATGCTCAAATATCGGTTGCTCAAATGTCGGTTGCTCAAATGTCACCCCCCCAGGTGGCCACTGCTACTAGTCTGACAAAATGCGACTCTGGAGGAACAGAAGATGAGGAAAGAATAACGAGATTCGGAGCCCGGAGCTAGTTCCAGTTTGGATGGTTTAATAGTAAACCCTCTTATGTCGACGGGCATCCGTCTCCTGCCCCTTAACAACCTACCTCATGATCCCAATCCACTCTGACGGAATAAAAAAATAATGAATGAATGAGATGCCTTTGGAAGAGGAAATCTATCGGGGAGTCTAAAAGGAGGATAAAACGAGCAAAACAGTAGTGATGATTGTGACTGAGATGCTGTTGAAGATGACCACTTGCTCTCCTTTATACGTCTTTATGGTACCGGTTCGCAGGCGATAGTATCTTCTTTTCGTTCTATATGTTTTCCTCGGTGGGAACCCCATACTCGAATTCGCACATGTAATAGTGAAAGTGAATGTGTTGTTCACGCCAGATTGATTTTATGGTGTGATAAGTGACACTTTTCTGGAATGATGGATCGATGTGTCCACCCTTTTGGCAGTTTACGGAAAAACTATTCGAACTAATTAGTACGCCTTCTTTTTTGTAGTTCGAGTCGGCGTAACAGTGTGTGTGTGCTTAAGAAAATGTGCTCATTCAGTCTAAAGATGAAGACAGTGTGCGAAATTAGCGATACAAAGTTACTCTAGCATTAAAAATAGCACTATGACGACCAATTACGATCTATAATATCATTTCAGGAGCGTCGCGACATCCGTCGTTTCTGCACATTACAAGTGAAGGACGAGAATGCACCGTTACTTTGAACTGGCCTTCATTGTAATCTAATTGAGATCATCTTATCGTGAAACTTCCTTTTTTTAAATCAGCGTGCAACATTTTCCCCGGTTCGTCTATGTACTGAACTTCAAAGACATATAACATCATTCCATAGACCGGTCAACCATCCAGAAAGGCCTTTGGAGTGAGAGAGCGTGTGAAATCGAGAGGGAATCTCTCACTTTTGTACACTCTCTCACTCTAACCCTGGTCTGTAGGTTTGGAATCATGTGATATACGACGATTACGTGTACATGCACTTCAAAGACATCGTGAAAGAACCGGAGTGAGTCATTATTTCGAGATATTTGATGCACAACTCAAATGATGAACTCCATTTTTATTAAATTGTAAGAATTTCAAGCGCGGCAAGAATATTTTTGTTGAACTACTTGTTGCACATGACATAAGACTAAATATTCGATTTTCACATTTTCACGATTTTTCACTTTCAAAGCTGTTGTCCGACTTAAAATGGACCCCATTTTAGTATTTCTCATTTTTTCCTGATAGTATTTGATGAGAAGGTTCATATTTTGAAGAGAAAAATCATGTTTTCTCACACCATTGACATCCTATATTTTGCATAAAATAGCAAAATTTGGAGGATAGATACGGGAAGTACGCTAACTGCCACGCGTGAGTCTCGATTTTCAATTATAACAAGTAATACTTATGTAGGTAATGAAGAATCCACGAGTATCAAGCTAGATCATAGAGAGTATCTTTCTACGAACTTCAGATACGACCAGAGTTCCATCAACATCACGCCATCCCCTCCTGTGAATTCCCCATTCCTCAATTTTCCTTAGTTCCTCCATTTATGTACATGTTGTCGCACCCTTGTGGTGTACGATAAATAAATAAATAAACATCATTGTGTCTTGTATGTTGGAGAGAGATGATGATTCCATGAGCAGCATTTGTGCAGTAAATCTGGATGAGGTTGATGAGTTCCCGCTCTTTATTCCATGTAAATGGCCATATTTGAAAATGTGTCATAAAGTTTTCTAAAAATAATTTACTCAAAAATCTGATCTGCGTTGCTCCTTGCTCAGTGTCTGCAGTATATTTGTATTGTAGAGAGAGCGCAACGAGATGCGACACATAGATTAATGTGAAAATCAACAACATTTTCCAACTATGGAGTATGAAGTTTGGATGATGTGGCGGGTGGACTGAAGGAAGAGTAGATCAATCGTTCATCTTCAAACATCCCATTTTGTTATTTTTTTTCAAGGATATTTACGTTTTTTTTGTTACGCGTACGTGTTAACAGTTAACATACACACCTGTCAAACAGAACAGCATACTGTTCTCGTCTGTGTGGGGAGGCAATATCTCAGGAAGAAGCTAGCAGGTGATAACTCCATGAGACAACTCTGTGTTTTATACACCACACATTTGATAATATGGCTATATTTGATATTGACTTGCTCCGATAAGTCCATAATATCCCAAACCTCCAGAAAGGGGCTATGTGCGAGACAACTCTCTAATGTGAGACAGTCACGCTCTAATTTGCACGCTTTCTCAATTTTTGACCCTTTCTGGAGGTATCCCCGACTCCATTAAATTGGACAGTGAGTTTCCTCGCTCTCTAAGTGTACGATAAACATTCTCCCGCCGGGTTTAATATACGCAATACTTAGTGTATTGCCCGAAACAAGTGTGTCTGATATCTCCTAATGTTTGCGGTTGTACCCGGAATGTAAGAAAATTGGGAAATATCCACTTCATAAAAAACGACGTTTTAGCCTATAAAAACGGTAGTTACAGTAAGCTTCAGCCGATGCGTTAAATGAAAAAAAAGGATTGTCACCATGAAGATTTGCACCCTCGAAGCGCTAGATGTTTTGCTTTCCGGAAAGTAGATGTACGAAGTTCTTCAGAAAAATTGTTGATACTTACGCGAGCAGCCTCTTATTCGATATGATCGATTTAAGAAGGTATAAGAAATACTATATTTTTTTCTAAAATCGTTCACAACCTTCATTGTTCTTGTTCTCGAGACCTGTTCTATTATCTGGAACTCCATTGATTATGTTGACGCTGTTTATTGAACGAGTCCAGCGCGACTTTATTAGGAGGAGATATTTCCAATGTTCTGTGTATCCTGTAAGCTACCGTAATCGTTTACATTCCCTTAATTCAGACAACTTTAGAACTCCGTAGATTTGTTATCGATATTGTCTTTCTCCATTCAACTCTTCATAGGAATTATAAGCTTGATAATTGTTCCCTCCACAATTGTTCTCCTCTTACACGATTTATCCATAATTCACATCATTTCCGTTTGTCTCTACCTTTCTTCCGTCTAAATTCCCACACTCCCCCTTTCCTCTACAATCATTTCCATATGAAATTATCTCGCCTCCTTCTCTGTTGATTTATTCCGAAATTCTTTTCGGAGACCAACCCAACCTTTTCCCCCTTAATCAATATCAAGAATTGTCTCTGACCCTTTTTTTACGAATCGATTGTATGTATACCCTTGCTCCCATGCATAAATCCGATCCGACCATGTCAACGGAAATCCGTTTCTTGCCTGATTCGAAACTCTTTTGCATACTCTGATGGAATAAGTAAATAATAAATGAATAATTATTATTACTGATAGCATAAATAAATTCAAATCGTGCATTTGACAATTCAATTTTTGAGCCAAATAAAAATTTAAAAAAACTCTTTTTTAAAAAAAAAAAATAAATTGCAATATGTATTTGCGAATTTCTGCAGTTTATCATTCCACTACTAAGACGAAATCGAAGTGTCATGCGTAAAATATTCACTTTTTGCAACTTGGCGAAGAAAAATATCCACGACTCGTGAGTATGCTCATAATTGTTTAGCGCCTCGATTTTCCGGGAAAAATTCCGATTTTCCTAGTGAACTGTGTAAATTAGAGTGACAGATTTGATGAGAAAATATGCCAAGTCAGCGAATTGTTGCCATTACCGTATACAACCGAAAATTCCCGGTATTGTTAATTTTTTTGTAATAGTTTTTTTATTTAAATTTCTTTTACAGTAGCGATTTAGCATAAACGCGAATCATGATAATGTGAATCCGTAAAAATGCAAATAGTGAGCATCTTGCGTTCGTTCCGATAAACGTTCCGATATTTTCAGTACGTGCATTTAGCCTCAACACATCTCTGTTATTTTTAAAAGGTTATGGTGAAATTTGCATTAACACTTATATAATTCCTTTCCATCATATTTTCCATAACGCGCTTTTGCTGTTTGTTTTCTTACTTCATCTACTGTCATACGATCATCTAACTAATTAGTTGCCATGTATACGCTTTTTGTTCCCTATCAGCATCTCTCTAATAATCACCATGTAATACGCAGACACGTTCACTCTTTAAAGATGGAGATTTACGAGCTCCCTCATTCCTCATGTCCTATGTGGCAATGGCGCGGTCGCTCTTTCCTCTTTTCCCATTATCCCTCCCTCTCATTTTTGAATCCCTGCGCTTCAGGGTCAGTTTGGCACAGAGCCAAACTCGAATAACTCTTTTCAAACTTATCGGTTGAACATGCGGTTTGCGGGGCTCATATCTGGAAACCGATTACCATAACCCGACAGTGAGAACTCAAGTTGACCAAAAGTTCGTGGGACTCCACCTTTAAAATGTTAATTTTTTTCCGCAGTACATAAATGGATTAGATCTCTTCAGTTCGCACACTCTCTACGCCGGTCGATCGGTGACAGACCGTGCGCAATAAAGAGATCTAATCCGTTTATTTACACGAATTTCAAACTTTAGATGCTTGACGCCGAAGACGTGCTTCACATCGTTGTTGTTTCCATACTGGAACTTTCTGCGATTATCGCAAACGGGATTCTGATAGCTGCAATTATCTCACGGTAAAATGATATGCTTTTTTTTCCTGTTTGAACATATTGCAATACATATTTTAAATTAGTTTTAAAGTTTTATTATAAGTCTTATTATGTCCTCTTGATCGTGGAAATAACAACAGTTTTTAATACATATTAGTCATCGTAAGTGTGTCTTTTCCAGAACTCCGAAGACTCTATCGGCCTATTCTAACATCATGCTTAGCATGGCTTTCGTAGATTCGACGTATGCGTTATGCAGTTGGCTGTGTATGGCTCGGTCAGATTTAATAGTTTTTTTTTGTAGATTTTTAATATTATTTTTAAACAAAAAATCCCACTGACTATAAAAAGTGACATTTTTTAAATCTTCTTGTTCCCAAAATATACACTAAATTTGTTGTTACATTCGAAAATAGTACATAATGATCATACATTTTGATTGCTTTGTATACAATATTAAGATTTCAGTGTAAATACTTTATCGTTTGCCGTTGTATATATCTTCGTTGGACCATGTACACTTCTCGGAGCACGGTGGTGCCACGCGATTTTTAGTTAGTATTCATTTTCAGATACCAAATAGTATTATACCTATGTAGTATGGCCACAGATGCGGTAAGATCATAGTTGCTATTAATATCGTGTATTATGTTCACATATATCACGACATTCTGGCGCTCTATGCAAATTGAGACAGACAGTTTGACATAAGCGAAAACAGTAAATGGCCTTTTACCTTTTACCTTTAGTAAATGGCTCACCACGAACTCATTTCTGGCACTTTCCCCTTTAACGCCGTGAAATTTAACATAATTGCTTAATCGTTGCAAATAAGTAACATATATTTTTCGGTGCCAATAATCAACATATTTTTCGGTATAAGCGCGGGCGCCATTGCCCACTCGGTAGTCTCCTGCTCCTCTCCTTCGCCTACCGTCTGTGGATAATAAAAGTAAAATCTATTTTAAAGCGATTTAAAAATTTTTTTAAAAAAATTAAGAACTCAACGTCGAATATGGTCGACAACGCAACGATGATGCGGAAGATTCGAGTTATTTGCTTTTCCTCTGCTATTCCAATGGCCGCAATATCTGTGAGTGTTTTCTAATTTTCGTAAGATATTTTTTTTTGAATTATTATCTTAAACAATTTGCCTGCCTACTCGGCACCCATTTGTTATTTCTAGTGTGAAAAAGTGTGTGAGGCAAGAACATACTTGTGCAAGAGAATACTTACAACGTCATTTACAATTTGCAATGCATTTGCGTCTGTGCACTACTTTGACGTTTTCTTCTCAAGTCCTGCTCCGGTTTTGAAACGCACGGTGTGTGCACGCACCACGCCCATGCAATGGACGTCCCTCACATGTTCAGTTTGGGGCCTAATATGAGACTTGTCGGACTTGTCTCTTCTATGTGTATTATAAGTCATCCAAAAGTATGAGTATGATCCGAATTCAGATAGTCTGGGCCGCCGGCGCATCCTTTCATGTGATTCCGCACTATGAGCAGCTCACGACCAGCGTAATGAACTTTACGACCAGTCACTTTCTCAGCACGGAAAATATGCAAACGAAAGCGGTATGTGTTTTACCCTCGTGGCTTACCAGAAAATAAACCTCCAGAGAGAGCGCAATTTTGTTGCTAGTTTCCAGTGTAATATTATGTAATTTCGACATTAAAAAAGTTCTTTTTTTATTTTAATGGAGCTCGCGAATACGACAGGCTCAAAAAAAATTACTGCAAGTACAGCTACAAATTAACTACAAGTAAAACATGAGCTCGCGACTACATTTGTCTCGAGCTCATTCTGATAAAAGCACTCGCGAATAGGAGTTAGTCTATCTAGCAATACCATTCATTTATATTCAAAGTATTCAGGCAATCATGTCTCTGTTGCTTCTCTTTGCAATCGGATTCGCGGCTCTTTTCATCTTACGAAGGAAGCTTATCGCAGCCATCTGCAGTCTGGTTCGATAATTTTCGAGGAAACCTCTTCTCCGAAGTTTCGTTTATTTTAAGAAAAGATTCGTTTCTTTTTCTTTAAAAAGAACGGTTCTCCTATCTCATCCTTCCTCGCGCTCCCTCGTCTCGTAGTGCAGACGAGAGCACATGGAATGAGGAGGTTGGAGAAGCGTTCTCTAAGAAAGGAAACCCCGGAGAACCGTTTTCCTAGCACATTTGCGTTCAGTGTCTCAAATACGTAGATAATGGGTACACTGAGATGCGACACATAGTGTTTGAAGCTTCAAAAGAGTGTGCAGAAATTAGATTTTGTTAGATCGTACCCTTTTATCAAAGTAATAGATCTCTCTCATAGAAGACGAAAGAGCGAGTCAGTCATCGGTCAATCCTCCGCACGCTCACCATTCAAATCATGCTGCCGGCAGTCGACATAGTCGCGGGCGCATTCTGGCTGCTGGAGCTAATCGTGCAGTGGACCGTGCTGCGGAGACTGCTCATCTCGCTGGGTATATTTATTTATTTATTTATTTATCGTACACCACAAGGGTGCGACAACATGTACAAAAATGAACGAGTTAATACAAAAATGAACGAGTTTAATAGCCTATATAGTAGAGTTTGAAATTCGGGTTAATAATTGGATTTGTTCTCTTCTTTTCGCACAATCTCTCATCTATCAACCGGAGAAGAGAGTGTGTGAAATGAAGAGATCTAGTCCAATTATTTACCCCACTTTCAAACTCTACTAGGGTGGCTAACGGCGGTACGCGTATCGGTACGTGTACCGCGGTACACGGGCAGGGAAAATGAGTTTTTTAATAGAAAACACATGACGAACTTTTAAAATGGAATAATTGTACCTTAGATGGTGTTTTCTGTTGTTTTCGATGTATCATCTCTCCTCTACTTTACTAATAAAGGGTCGATGTACCGACGGTACATTCGTGTACCGTCGGTACACGTGTACCGTTTTCGCCACCCTAAACTCTACTATATACCGTATACTCTGTATTGGCTTCCCTACACAATGTTAGAATTGCCAGGAATGCGGCCAGTTATTGTATTTTTTCCAATTGGAAAAGGCGCCTAACAGCGCCTTTCCCCAATTGGGAAAATACACTCGTTACTCGTTTGACTAACATTCCTTGAGGCCCCAGAACATTCTGCCTGGTATTACATTTATAAAATGATATTAACTACTGAAGGGTGCACTCTCTCTATATCACAACGGGTGTCTTCTTTGTCATGATCTCATGCCAGCGGAACAAGTGTTTAGGCGCGGAACGTTTTATCATTTCTTTTCACAGAACAGTTCTCCTGGCATATTTCCGTTCTCTGTTGATGATAGCGACCCATCTTCATTATAAGCACTAATTACATTGTTACGATTGCGAGATCCTGATTGTGAGTCAGCAGGGTCCAGTGATGCGTTACTAGATGAAAGAACAAAAGACCGATCACCTGTTATCATCTGTTATTTTCTCAGGGAAATCTCGAACTCACCAATATCAAAGGTCGACAAACTTTTAGAAATCTGGCATAATGGTATGGCAGAACAATTTGAGCCAACAATTTCTCACGAGAGGCTCAGGCAAACCTTGGATCAAAATTTAGATATTGATTTTTCACTATGATTTTTCCCCGGAGACCCCGGAGACGATCTTTCCCCGGAGACATTATTAATCCATCGAAACGAAACACCGTAGCAACCCGTGGAAAAATCAAAAATACTTCACTTTTGCAACAAAAAAACGTTGCACTCTCGATAATTTACGTATCATTGTTTATACGTATTAATATTTAATGAAACGTTACGATTCAGATGACTAGTGTATTCGCCCTCGTAACTCCGATCGTCAGCCTATACTATCTGCAACCGTTCCGAAAGTGGGTTTTGTTTTGGTACAATCACGCCGTCGGAAGAAGAGAAATTTTTTTCGATATTGATATATCGAAAAAAATAATCTCTCATATGATCGAAATACTCATTATATTTCAGGTTTGTATTGGAACTCGTGAGCGGTCTCAATCTGCTTGGATTAGTTCCAGGAACCGTCTCGCGCATATCCATACACACTCGCGCGGTATCCTTATCCAATTCGATTGCGCATCAGCACAGTGCGTTGAAATGACATTGTCCCACCGGTACGAGAACTGCACGTCGCCACCTCTCGCGTGTACTACATCACCCCAATCTGAATGTTCGGCTGTAATGAAATAACGATTTTTCTGACTTCTTGAAAAAAACCGGAAGATCTTTTTATTGTAAGTTTTCTTGATGTCAGATTGTGAGCATATCTACCGTGGTGGAATACATTCTGCGTAACCGCTCGCACATAGTTTGTTGTTTTCGGAAAACTGTAAACGTTATTTGGAAAAAAACATTCTTTTCATTTACTCTTTGTAAGTCCTCGATTTCTCGACATTTTTCGAGAAAAATATAATCGAGAAATCGAGAAAAACATTATGAAAAAAAATTAAGTTCATGACTTCAATATCAAAAATTAAAAATAAGTTAAAAATCGAAATACTCCTCAAAAATGAAACATCATACCTCATTATTTAAAGTAAGAAATTCAATTTTATACTGTTTTTTTTGGTATTAGTATGCCCTGATTGGACTTTATCGATAAGATTTACAAGATAGCAAACACGATAAATGTAAACACTAAATTTTTTTCACGATAATTGCTTTCTGCGAGAATTTATCTAATGTGCCTCTTTCACCTTTGCTCCAAGGGAGGGAATGTCTTTAATCCCGCTCTAAGCATTTATAGACGCTAAACGATCGCGTTTCGATTTGATGCATCGAAAAGCGTATAAAAGAGAGGAAGAATCGATTGGGCGTAATGCGAGCACAACAATGTTGCAATTGATGACGCTTTTCTTACTTTGCTTGCAATTCGAAGCAGCAGTCGGGGAGACGAGCAATACCACGTCCCTACCGAATGTGAGTTGTTTGCACACATTGAATCCCCCACTCCCCGAATCCCTGAATTGCATCAATTTTTTTCATAGCATTTCGTGGTCTTTGACGCATGTCAAATACATTTTTAAATATTTTTAATTGTAAAAATATTTTTTAAAAATATGCAGGACACTCCGCCGCGGCCCGAGTGGATGCTCGAATTGAGGTAATTATGACGTCATCACTCACAATAATATATATGAAGGTCCTACTTTCACGGTCACTTTGGCCACGCGTTCGCTGCTGATGCGGCGGGATTGAAACTCACCCAGAACAATTTAGCTGGAAGGAGCCCCAGTCATGTCTGTGAGTCATCTCAGTCAATTTTTCCTAAATGATACAGTCTACTCTTTTGTATCTCACAGCTCCTTCTGCAAATCTAAAGTAAACCCACAATTTCAGGGCATATGGGCAATTCGTTGGCGGAAAACAGGATTGATGATCTCAAGAAAATTTGCGGCGCCGCTCATAAACTGAAGAAACTGTACTTCACAAGAACGGGAAACAACTACAATCACGAATTTGGAGTGGGTACAATAAGAATGTTGATTAATCCAAAACTGCAATTGTCTGAACCAAGGGAAAGAGATGATCAAACCTGCGTGTTTGATACCAATTTCAAGTGCATGGCCTTTAGCAGCATTTAGATAGTTGATGATCCACTTTATGCAAATATCTAGGAGTTGGTAAAGTATAACATGTGGTCTACCGCCAGAGCGGCGAGGTTTTCTGCGGATGGGTTGCCACGGAACAGAACGTTTGCTGAGCCCTGCACCCAATGTACAAGTACTCTAATCAAGGAACGACAGGTGAGGAAAGTCTAATTTGAAAAATAATAATAATTTTTTTTACAGATACAACGTACGAGGCAGGCCTGGAGAACTATCCGACATGGAAGGGGCGATGGGACAGGAACAACCCGGTCAAGGTTTATCTGTGGAAATAGTGGATATTACCGCACCGATAAAGATATGAATTCTGGACTATCTACTTTTTAAAACAAAATATACAACATAAATTTTCGTATTTTGACATTTTTTGACATTAATCAGAGCAATTTGAATCATTAACTCCAGCCTACATTCATCAGTGGGTTCGTCTAAAAACGCTGAAATCCCCTTAGTATGGAATATCGAAATATGTTTATGTCATGACCTGATATCTTTGATTAGCATGATTTGAAGAGGTCGAAGCCAGGCCAAATTTGTAGCTTTGCGAACATAATAGAGTTGCATATTTGTCGTGAAAGCAATTCTGGCAGTCTTTATTAGTTGAATCTTGCTGTGCGATTCATTCACTCAAAGTATAATTTCTTAAAAAAAACGAGAAAACGATTATCTCGAAAACAAAGTCTTTGTCAAGACCCACAAGGTAGATTCGATCAAACACCGTGTCGAGGGAGGGTATGTATTACAAGTTCACAAACACTTATTCGAAATATGAAAACGTTCCATTGATAAAAAAGCAGAAACGAGGGCGAGAGTGCACGCAAAGGGATAGAATCAGGCAGTAAACCCACAGCAGGTTTTTTTTGGCTTACGTCACATTCATGTGAAATATAATTTTTTCGAAAAAGTGCTATCCAGTTGCGTCATCATTACGCAACATTATTCAGTATTCTGGATATGACAGTACCAGAATCTTATTCACGGATGGATTTGCTATCTTGCTTTAAAATTTCAGCCAGGTTTTTTTTCGCGCACATCCTTTGTCGAACTGATGAAAGCACTATCAATCACATCTTCATTTGTCGTTCAACTCACATTATCGGTAACACAGAAAATGAGCATATTTATCGAATTTTAAAATTTCCACAGGAAGAATTTGACGGGATTCGTCCGGTCCCATCGTCCCCTCCATCCATCGTACACCTCCAGATTGCTCTCGTACGTTGAGTCTGAAAATTGCAAATATCAGATACTGATTAATCCAAATTTTAACGCGAATTGACCAGCAAACGCTTGACATGGTTATATATTCCAAGACCAGAGCAACAAGGATCCTCGGTCTGCGTATTTTTTTGTTTCAGCAAACCTCGTCAAAACCTTATTCTAACCAGAGAAAGCCTGAACGATCAGTTGAAGGCACTTACCTACTCCCCCTGCCGCTGTGTAATGGTACATGGGATGAGTCGCTCCGCATACGTTGGGCTCCGCAGCTACCCATCCACAGAAGACCTCTCCGCTCTGACTGCATTTTTTTTTATTCGGGGTAATGTAAACATCTTGATACTTTAGGAATATTTGCTGAATTGTTTTTTAATAAAAAAATATATGCAACACACCCCGAATTGATGGAAGTAGTCTTTTCCTCGTCTGCTAAAGTACAACTTCTTCAGTTTATGGGCGGCCCCGCAAATTTTCTTCATATCCTCAATCCTGTTTTCGGCCAACGTATAGCCCATGGACCCTGAGTACGAACATTAAAGTCGACATCTTATTTAATAAAACATTTCATAGATTCAAAAAATAAAATAAAATCAACCGCAGAGGCAGCTCACAGATTAATGCGTTGGCAGCATTTCCAATTCCATTGCGCTCGATTATTTTTATTCCCGCCTCATCAGCAGCGAATGCGTGCACATAATTGTAGTTGTAGAAAGATCTTTACAGGAGAATTATGAAAACGCTATTTTTTTCATTTTTCTATACATAAAACACATTTAAATATTTTCACCTCAGATCCAACATCCAACGCGTCGTCGGCGGAGTGTCCTGAAATTGCACTTCAAAGAACTCCTATTTGGTATGTACAATGACAAACATAAAAATAATGCGTCAGAAACTATGTAAACATCGTACGTATACGATGCACTTACGATCGGCAGGGGCGGGGGAGTTGTTGTCGTCGCTAAATGGTAAATCATATTGGTATTCGAAATGATTGGATCAACTAATGCTGCCTATGCTACTGTTAATAAGAACAATAAGGACGAATATCAGTTTGAAACTGACGAGCTCTCGTCGTAGTTGGTTTCCTCCACTGTGGAGTGAAAGACGAATCGGCTGGACGAACACAAATAACGGTGTTCCTGAGAATATGCGTTACTAAATTACTAAGTAATTACTAAGTTACTAAAGTTACTAAGTTACTAAATAATTTAAAAAGCATGTTCAGAGGTTGTGTTCTGGTGACAGCACATTGGCCTCTATGTTCAAAAACAAACTAACTTCGCCTTGTGGTTGCTTGTTTCCCACCCCGCCAACTTGACGCACTTGTCGATCTTCGAGCCGGCAATCGTAACTGCCTGATTCACGGTGCACTTCAGTGATGGCGGTCCAGCACCTGCGAAAAATAGTTAAGTTGTATTTTTTTATGAAATACCAAATGTTCTTTGAGGGTTTCAGCTGTCTCACCAAAGAACCATCGGGAGGATACAATCTTCTCCTTTGTATCAACTCCCCATCGGCCATCATCCATAGATTGATCGATCCACGCCGGACTATTATCGGCGTTGAGGACTTCTGCAAATTGTATTAAACATTTAAATATTGGATATTCAATTTTAATATTTCAAAACTCACTAGCAATTGCACTGTTGTCGGCGCCGTTTCTCACTACGGGAAGTGTCATTCCCCGGTCTTCGCAGTTTTTCTTGCCCTAAACATATATTTTCTAGGGTTTTGTTAATACGCTGTTTCGCATCTTGACTCGTCCGCAACACTTGGAGTATGTAATAAAAATAAACCTCTTCGAAATTGGCAGTTGTATCTGATTTAACCAAGCAACGTCCGGATAATTCAGGTCGCTCGCTATCTTTGCATGAGAAGGAGTTATCTGACATTGATTGTTTAAACCTTGTTTCTATTTTAAGAGAAGGATACGCTTAACAGCCGATACAAAAACATACGGTAACTGCACAGTACACCCTTCTTGCCAGAAGATTCGTGATCGGCGTGATAGTTAGAGCTCTTTAAGTATACTACCTTTCGGAATAAACAAACTCTCATTGTCAAACCTCAAGTTTCATCCGAATCAATACATTAGGCACTGAATCGTCCGTGTACAAATTCGATCCAAACAGCGCCTTATTACAGGAAGACTCGCCTTCCGAGACAGTGAGCTGACGAAAAAAGTGTTTATTTCAAGCAAAACGTGTAAACGCACTTTTACGCTGATGGCGAAATATCATACGACATCGTCTACCAGGCTTCGATAGGGGAGCATGTCACATTTCAGACGGAACTGATGGGCTGCAACAAATGAAATAGTGCTTCAGTTTTTTTTTAAATATCAAATGCTATCACCGCACCTGGAACAGCTCTGATCTTCGTCTGATAGTTATCAGAAATAGCAATTCGCAATCCTGCACAAACATCCAAGCGCAGTAAGAAAAGCCACAGCAACATCGGCAATTTGCTTGTCGATTTGTCTTCGTTGACTCTTTTATACGAATTTCGATTTTTCGAATCAAAACGCATTTTAGTGCCGATAAAAGCTTTGCGAACACTCTTCTTCTCTCAGGGCGAGGCGAAACATCAATATTCTATTGTTTCGAAACTTTTCTGCAAAAATTGCATTGCATGCAACGGATTATTATTATTATTATTTACCCCTGCTCTTCTTCGTCCAATTTATTTCTTGTACATGGTCAAGCACTGTCCCAAGATCAGCAACAATAGAGCAAGGTTAACTATGAATGTGGAATATTTTTATAAGGATCGTGTGCAAGAAAATATACACAAAGAGTGAAAAAAGGGGTGTCCATTTGCGACTAGTCATCCTCCTCAGCGCCTCTTGCATTTATGCATTAGGTGCTGATAAGCAATGCCGACTTATTCTCCCTCGATTCTTACAGAAGAGCAACACTTCATTGGTACGGTCCATGGCCCTCGAAATACCAGACATTTGATTGATGTTCCAAAAACCAGAATTGACGGCGTCTCGTGTAGAGTTTGCGAAAGTACACTCACGGTGCACAGAGAAGCTGCTATTACAAATTCAAACACTTAGTCAAAAAAACTTTCCAGCTACTCACACTTTCCGCTGGCGAGAGATTCTGGCAAAGAAAGAGAGACAGTGAGGTGTATACAAAGAATTCACACGCCATGTCATTCTAAAATTGTTTTAGTACGTGACCACTGATTTTCGCTCTTTTTCTCTCTCAAGTCATCAATGCGCTATGGGCAAGTGTTGAGGAGATGGATGAGTCCCCAAGAAAGAAAGCAAAGATAAACAAATAAGACAAGAGAGAAAGTCAAGAGAGACATTCATCATCGATCGATTGTACCATAGCCATATCTGTGAATTAGAAAGTTAGAACATCCGACTTACAGTATCTATTTTTCGTTCCGTTTTTCCTATTTGTAATAAGTCGGCCTAGGCACACCACGAAATTATTTGTTTCTTCTCTTTTTTTTAGGATTTTCAGTTGTTCGTTTTTCGCTTAGCCGAAAGGTGCTTTGTTTTGTTTTGTTGTCAAAAGTATAAGTAAATTCTTGCTAATTTGACCGGAAATCTAAATCACATCGAACCTACACACACACTGTCAAGCGCTCTACTTGGCTCCAATATATGGGGGCTGAGCAGCTGTGATTTGGGACACAAAAGATCGACAGTGCAGGCACTGAAGATCGGGTATTGGTAGCCAGAGCGGATCCGATAGGCAGGCCTATCGGGGAGTTCGAAGCCGGAGCTCTCTTTGAGGGTCGAGTAGGAGTGTGTGGCCGACGAGTCGTGTCCCACTACTCCGAAAGAACTCAAGGACTGCTGAAACACTCTTTGAGTGTGATTAGACACATACTGACGTAGTTTCGATCAGCGAAGTGGAGATCACTCAAAGGGTGCGGAGACAAAGAGAGTCTTTGACGGTGTGTGTTGTGTGAGGGTAATACAAGCGTGTGATTATCGAGAGGAGTTACTGAGTGTATCAAGAGATACATAGAGGGAAGTAAGTGATTACAGGGAAGAAAAATGAGTCGATTGTCGTCCCCAACCCGCTCCCAGGAAGAAGCAGCCTTGGATGGGGATACCGTGATGGAAGTTGATGAAGAGAAGGAGAAGGAGCTATTGGAAGAGGACGGATCAGCGAGAGGAGAGGAAAATGGAGGGAAGAAGGAGAACGAGGGAGAATCGAGACCAAACGGAGGACCTGCAGTGAGTCCAACACCGTATCCTCGCACGAGAAATAGAACCGAATCAGAGAGAAAAGAAGCTATGGGCACAAGTGAGAGAGTTACAGAAGGGATGAATGTAGTGATGAGAATAATACGAGAATGTGAGGAAAGAGTGACGAAGATTCCATCGTTGACCACTAGAGATGAGGCGAAAGATGTGAGAGAGATCTTTATGAGGACAAAGTTCGAGGTTTCAAAAGAGTGGGAAGGAGTAGAAAGATCAGTTCAAAAGAGAGAAGTGGAGATAAAGAAAGGGAAAGAGTGCATAGAAAGAGAGAGATGGCTGCTATTGAATACTGCGTGTAAGTCATCAGAGAAAGTTATAGAGAAAATGAAGACAATGCAAGAGAGTGCACAGGAGAGAAGGGAGATGATCAGAATGATGATAGAGGACGAACATGTGAAAGATTTGCCAGAATTGAGTAGAAAGATACGGGCTGAGAGAGGAGCGTGGCAGGAAGCGAAGGAAAAATTGAGAGAATTTAGAGAAGTTGCGGGAGTAGGGAATGACGAGTCAGTGAAAGATAGATGGATGGCAATGGATATGGAATTACAGGAGCTACAGCAACAGCTGAATGGATTGAGACTGGAGAGAAGAGCAGAAGCAACGACAACAGAAGAATTGAAGGAGAAGAACGAGCGATTGCAGAGGAAGAATGAAGAGATGATGAAGAAGATGGAGGAACTGGTAGCTGAAAGAGTGAGGAGGGAAGAAGAATTGGAAGGTGAGAGGAGAAAGAGATATGAGGAAGATGAGGACGAGGACAAAATGGAATTAGAATCTTTGAGAAGTCAAAGATTACAATTACAGAGCGAGAAAAAGAGGCAGGGAAGTGGCGTCGGATTATCGAATCGATCGGAAAAGGAGAGGCTGATGGAGGCGAGCAGGGAGAGCACTTTCACTCGCGAGACACCAGGTTCGTACGGGGATGGGTCCGTTAAAGGAAGAGAGAGAGAGGAATGGGGAGAGGAGGACCAGAGGGAAGTGAACAAGAGAGAAGATGAAGGAAATGAGGGAGGAGGTATGAAACAGCCGGGTGGAAAGAAAAAGGAATAGAAGGAATGGGGAAAGTCAGTCGGACTGTTAGGAAACCAGTTGCCGCCTCTTAGAAAATATGGAGGGAAGAAGGAGGATTGGGAAGAATTTGAGGAAGGATTTTTGTTAAGATTTGGTGGAATGAGTGGGAAGGCAGTGATTACGATGCTCAAAGAGAATTTAGTGGGAAGAACGAGAGACACACTCAGAGGCATCCCGAAAGAGGAGAAAGAGAAGGGCATCAAGGGAATTATGAAGTGGTTAAGGAAGAGATTGTCGAATGAGACCCCGTTTGAAGAAATTGAGTGGGAAAAGAAAAATTGAGGAACCAGAAACTAGGAGATCGCTCAGTAGCTATAATCTGCGAGGAAATAGAGAAATGGACCAGAAAGCTACACAGGGAAGAGGGAAATAAAGAAGAAGCGAGGAAGAGGCAGATTCTTATTTTGCATGAAGGGAAGCCAGCAGAATATTCAAAACTCCTCGAATTGTTCTCTGAAAAGAGTACGTATGAGGATATGAAAGCTGCATTAATCCAATTAGAGTATATGAGGAAGACAGAAAAGGAGATGAAAGGGAGCAAAGAAGTAGTGAAATGTCATAAGTGTGAGGGATCTGGCCATAAAGGCTATCAGTGTGTGCCTAACAGCTCCCCAATGAGATTCAACGGGTATAGAGGTGGATTCGGTAGGGGAAGTTCGTCACAGGGGCAATACAGAGGCAGTTACCAGAGTTGACGCGGAGGACAACAGAGGGGAGGAGGATTTGTGAATAGGCCGTTCGTCCCGAGTACACAAACAACAATAATGCAACCAAGGAATGGGTTAACGGTTCAGCAGTCCCCCACGGGACCAGGAAAAGGGAATTACGGTAGTGGCTCAGGACTTACAAGAGGGGTCCATATGATTAGTATGGGAGCGAATGAGACAAGTGTGGAGGGAGTGATCGCGGAGAGGAAAAAGAGAGAGTGGGAACTGATGGAAGAGCAATATATCTTTATGAAAAAGATGGAGAAAGTGAGAGGTACGGTAGGAGGGATTCAGATAGAGGCTCTGTTGGATACGGGAGCAGATGTGTCAGTAATCTCAAGAAATCTGGTCATAGAAATTGAGGGAGCTAAGATGGAGATGGGTGGTACGGTAGCAGTACGGGATGCACAGCGAAATCAAATGAGTTTCCTGGGGAGAACCGTGCTAGAGGTGCAGCTCGAAGTGGGAAGAAAAGCAATTGTAGGATTCTGTGACAGATGACAATTGTAGTACGGTAATCATTGGAGGAAGGGGGCTCGAATCGATTGGAATCGAACTACGAGCAGTGACATTCAATGAGGAGAGAGAGAGACGAGTGGACGGAGATTATGGGGTGCAGAGTGCAACAGTCCTCAGGAATGTGAAGATAGAGTCGGGAGAATTGGGAGAAGTCTGGGTCACGGGGAGAGATGACACCTCAGTAATGCTTGAGAGTACGGTAGATCAAGTAATAGAAGGAGTAGCGGTGAAAGAAAAGATGGTGATCGTACCTGTTTACAATAACACGAAGGAGGATATGTGCTTTGAGAAGCACCAGTCTATTGGTAACTGGAAGGTGATCGACGGCGCAATAAATGGGATAAGTACGAGTGGAAATCAGAAATCACCGGTGAAAGGAATCAGAACAGAGGAAAATCAAGAGGGATGGGATATGATTAAGGAGAAATTAGAGAAGAATAGAGGAGAGAAGATAGAGAAGGAGTTGGAGGAAGTGTTGAAAGAGAGCACAGTAGTTTTTGCAAAAGGGGATGAGGATATCGGGAGACTAGCGGATTGGGAGTGTGCGGTAGATATTGTGGAAGGGAAACCAATCAGACAGAAACCGAGACCGATTCCATTCGCTATACGGGAGAAGCTGAGAGTATTAGTTGACAGAATGGCAAGACAAGGAGTGATTAGGAAATCACAGAGCCCGTGGAGTTCACCAATAGTAGTAGTAAAGAAGAAGGATGGAAGTATCCGGCTGTGCATCGATTACAGGAAAGTAAATCAGATGATTCGACTTGATGGTCAACCGCTGCCACATCTAGAGAGCACTATTCAGAGTCTGAGTGGAAAGAGACACTTTTCCACGATAGATCTGCAGAGTGGGTTCTGGCAAGTTGGGTTAGAGGAGAAATCAAAAGAGATCACAGCTTTCAGTTTGCTGGGGGAACACTATGAGTTCCAAGTTCTTCCATTTGGACTCAACATCTCACCGTGCCAATTCCAAAGAGCTATGATAGAGATGCTCAAAGAGGAAATGGAGAGAGAAGGGAGAGCGCAACGAGTGTTCTGCTATATAGATGACGTGCTCATCGCTACAGAGACTGTGGAAGAACATTTGGAGGTGCTCAGATGGGTATTGAATAGAATGAGAGAGAGGAGTGAAAGTGAATCCGAGTAAGTGCAAATTTCTCATGGAAGAAGTTGAGTATCTGGGGCATTCAGTATCAGTGAAGGGAGTGAGTACGGAAGAGAAGAAGGTGAACGCAGTAAGGGAGTACCCGCGCCCGAAGAATGCGTCGGAGGTGCGATCGTTCGTGGGTTTGGCGAGCTACTACAGGAGATTCGTGCGTGGATTCGGTAAACTGGCAGAGCCGATGCATGCACTAACAGTGAATGGAGTAGAGTGGAAGCGGGGAGTAGAAGAAGAGAAGGCATTCAATGCACTGAAGAAGGCAATCACCGAAGCGCCTGTCCTCGCACAGCCTGACTGCGAAGCCGCGGTCAGTGGAAAAAGACCGTTCATCGTTACGACGGATGCAAGTGGACTCGGAATTGGAGGAGTTCTCTCTCAAGTAAACGAATCAGGAATGGAACAACCGGTAGCATTCTATTCAAGATCTTTGAGAGGTCCTGAAAGAAACTACTCGATTATTGATCTTGAGGCGCTCGCGATATTTGAAGCAACACGGAAATGGAAGTTTCTAATATTTGGCAGCAGAGTGACTGTGAGAACAGACCATTCACCGCTAACATCGATGTTCAAGCGACAAAACGTTTGTTCGAGAATCTTGCGATGGGCGGCAGAAATGATGCCCTACAATCTAGATATCGTTCACGTGAAAGGGAGAGAAAATGTAGTAGCCGACTCACTGTCTCGAAATCCTGTGGAAGAAGTTGGAGAACCAGTAACGATAGGAGATGACTTAGTGATAAACGCTATGACACGACTAAGAATGAGTGAAAAAAAGAAGGAAGAAAACGATAGGCGAATAGAAGGAGAGATTATGGAAAGTAGAGAGAGATGGAGAATATTACATGAAGGGGATCAGTGGGCAAGAGAGTTGATAAAGAAGTGGAATGAAGTAGAAAAGGAAGGGGGAGAGAAGTCGGAATTAGTGAAAATGCCTGATTCAACAAAGAAGTATAGTCTAGCTGATGTCGTGATAGATCAAGGGATACTGTATCTGATGGGTAGAGATCATGAGAGAAGACTGTATGTCCCGAGAGAGGAGAGAAAGAAGTTAATCATGGATACTCATGAGAGCGTACTAGTAGGGCATGTGGGAGGAAAGAAACTGTTGGAAATGATACAAAAAAATACGTGTGGGGAGCAATGGAGAAAGACGTGACGAATGTGATAAGAGAATGTGAAGTATGCCTCCTAAGTAACCCGAGAAAGAGATCCATCCCAGAATTAAAGCCAAGATTAGTAAAAGCTCCTCTAGAACTAGTGGCTGTTGATCTCATTGACATGGGAAGAGGGAAGAGAGGAAATCGATATATCCTTACAGTTATCGATATGTTCACACGATATGCTGGCGCATACCCGATTAAGGATAAGAAAGCGGTTACGGTAGCAGAAGAGTTTATGAGACAGTGGGTACTAAAGGGAGGAAGGGTGCCAAAGGCATTGTTGAGTGACAATGGAGGAGAGTTTTTGAATGAAGTAATAGAAGAAATCAATAATATGTGGAAGATTGAGAGAAAGTGCTCACTGCCATATCACTCTAGGGCGAATGGAGGAGTGGAAAGAGTAAATAGGACCATTACCGATATATTGAGGAGAATAGTGGGGAGTTCGGATGAGTGGGAGGACGCGCTACCATATGCAGTATACGCTTACAACACAGTACCCCATGGGGCAACGGAAGAGAGTCCATCATACCTATTCCATGGGAGGGATGATAGATTACCCACGGGAGAAGGTTGGAGAGTGAATGAGAAGTATGTGGGAGACATGGATGATTATAAATCTCAAATGCTCTTAAGAATGAAGAGGACACAGGAGGCGGTTAATGAGAGATTGAAAGGAGAGAGAGAGAGAATGAAGCACGAGTATGATAAGAAGAGTGCGGGTAACAAGGGGAATGAACCAAGAATAGGTGACAGAGTATATGCATTCCAGGAGAAAGGAGGAGAAAAGAACCCAAAATTGAGAATTTATTGGGAGGGACCGTACCGAGTAATAGACAGATCGGACACAACGGCAAGAATAGTGGGGATTGAAGATGAAAAAGAGAAAGTGGTGCAATTGGATAAGTTGAGGAAAGTCCCTAGGAGAGAGGGAGAAGGAGACGCTAGGATAGCGTTCATACAAAGGGAAACAAAGAATAATTGCTGAATCGTCATCGACAAAGATTCGCCCATGCACTGGGAGAACGAATGCAAAGGACGCACAATGGAGGGTGTCCACTGTGAATGGAGATTCAAAATCGAGGGAGTCAATCCGGAGTGGGAGGTGCCTTATCGAGCCGGCCTCGGGGAGGAGACAGAGATCAACACTGGATATGGATTCGTTCTCATGTCCCGTGGGATACCTCTGCCAGACAAGGGAGGTGACGAGGTACACTGGACGTGGAAGGAGGAGTCAATCAAGGGATGGAACAAGATGATCGAGAATGCAAAGTGTGATGAGAGAGGTTGGAAGAGAGTGGTTCTCTTCTGGCCAAGGAAAGGCACTCAGGAAGAATGGGACGAAGCGAAGAGGGCTGTGGAAAGTGCAGTTGAAGAGAAGGCATGGGAGTTCCTTATACTGAGAGAAGCAGCAGGGAGAGATACCTCGCCCGACTACGAGAAGTTCTTACTCGAATGGGCGAGCGAGACTACGGAGAGAGGAAAAGTCACGGTCATGGCAATGGAGGCGGCGGCAACAGAAGGCGGATTCTGTTGTTCTTTGTTCCATCTGACCCACCCATGGATGGACAGAGGAGACTGGGAGCGAGGCTTCCAGGTATGGATGAGAGGTGGAAAGTTCGAAACCCCCAGAAAGAGGACTTTCCCGAAGAAGCCGCTCGGAAGCCAAGAGAAGGCGAATTAGACGCGGGATAGCGTCGACAAGGAAGGATGCACGCTGCGCGAGGAGACCGTTTTCCGACCCTTCCTGTCCTGCCATCGATGCAAGTTGCCAGGACATGTGGCCCGTGAGTGCCGAACCCGCATGGACGGATACGACCCTACTCGCCCAGGATTGAGAAATGAGAGGATCGGAGAAATTCGAGGACGAATTGGATTCAGAAGGGAGGAGGATGTTGAGGAGATAAAATGAGTCCCCAAGAAAGAAAGCAAAGATAAACAAATAAGACAAGAGAGAAAGTCAAGAGAGACATTCATCATCGATCGATTGTACCATAGCCATATCTGTGAATTAGAAAGTTAGAACATCCGACTTACAGTATCTATTTTTCGTTCCGTTTTTCCTATTTGTAATAAGTCGGCCTAGGCACACCACGAAATTATTTGTTTCTTCTCTTTTTTTTAGGATTTTCAGTTGTTCGTTTTTCGCTTAGCCGAAAGGTGCTTTGTTTTGTTTTGTTGTCAAAAGTATAAGTAAATTCTTGCTAATTTGGCCGGAAATCTAAATCACATCGAACCTACACACACACTGTCAAGCGCTCTACTTGGCTCCAATATATGGGGGCTGAGCAGCTGTGATTTGGGACACAAAAGGTCGACAGTGCAGGCACTGAAGATCGGGCATTGGTAGCCAGAGCGGATCCGATAGGCAGGCCTATCGGGGAGTTCGAAGCCGGAGCTCTCTTTGAGGGTCGAGTAGGAGTGTGTGGCCGACGAGTCGTGTCCCACTACTCCGAAAGAACTCAAGGACTACTGAAACACTCTTTGAAACACATACTGACGTAGTTTTGATCAGCGAAGTGGAGATCACTCAAAGGGTGCGGAGACAAAGAGAGTCTTTGTCGGTGTGTGTTGTGTGAGGGTAATACAAGCGTGTGATTATCGACAGGAGTTACTGAGTGTATCAAGAGATACATAGAGGTAAGTAAGTGATTACAGGGAAGAAAAATGAGTCGATTGTCGTCCCCAACCCGCTCCCAGGAAGAAGCAGCCTTGGATGGGGATACCGTGATGGAAGTTGATGAAGAGAAGGAGAAGGAGCTATTGGAAGAGGACGGATCAGCGAGAGGAGAGGAAAATGGAGGGGAGAAAAGAACCTACACACACACACACTGTCAAGCGCTCTACTTGGCTCCAATATACAAGGTCGTTAATCGGCAATGAGCGTTTATCTCTGCGAGACATCGCCGAATCGCTTAAACGCAAACGCTGATAACACTTTGTCACAGTTGACATTCACACTGCGCTCTCTCCGTCTTCTACCGATACACGGGAAATTGGTATGTCCAATTTAGTTTGCTTATTGTTAGTTTCGCCGTGTGACTGGAGATTAATTTGTCTACCGATTTCATCGTCGATTTGCTGACCCACCAAAGGAGTTCGCGGAGTTAGATCATTAGCTGAAAAAAATGAGACGACTGGTGAAGGAGCATTATACAATGTATTGAAAGCCGATATTGTGACCCGTGGCGCGCTTTAACTTTAAAAAAATTCTAATTTTCCTAATCCGAATATGTATTTCTGAAGAGACAACTACTGCAAGCAAGATATGGCTCACGAAGTGTTCGAAGCACCTCCTTTCACATTGACGGATCGAAAAATTGGAAATGGTGCCTTTGGAACTGTGCGTTTTCGATGAACTGACGATCTAACACATCTCTCACAGGTTTACGAAGGAAAGCTCGTCAAAACGGGCAAAATAGTCTGCGTAAAGCTTACGGACGATATCACGGTAATTTGAGAACAAAAAGTTTAACGCAAATTTAACAACACAGGACACAAGTTTCCTGAAAGAATTCGAGATTCTTGTAAAATTACGGTTCAAGCAAGGAATCATTCAAACACTTGGGTGGGTGATAGACATAATTTCAATTTTTACAGAAAGTCATTCTGCACGCTTTTTTTCAATTTGAAATGTTTTTTCTCTCTCAAAAACTCAATAATCCACCAAATATGTGTATAATGTTTTGCAGAAGATTTTTTTAGAAGTTATAGAATTAAAAAAAAAACTTACAGATACAAGTCTCGTGGGGCAAAGCAGTATATTGTGCTTGAGAAAGCAGATGGGTCACTAAAGGTGTGTTTGATGACATCTAGTCGTAAAGTCACCTAGCAGAAAATAGAATCTCAAATTAAGCCACACATTTTATATTTCTGTCGGACTTTTGAGAAGCTCATCTCGTTAATCAAACATTTATTTGCTTCGATAATTCGCAAAAAAATATCAAAATGCAGCTCGAATATATTTTTTTAAATATGGAAACCGCTTCACTTCTTTTTTAACATTTATGAAGTTCATCTCAGGGCTTGCTGAAACTACGCCGTCATTCAATGGGTCTCCCAACGCATATGATTCAAGACTTGCTGAGTGATATATGTATGTGTTCAACTTGTTTAACTTAACTAAAATCGCATTCGCCTGTATCTGGTACTCTTTTTCTTTCAACAACCAAACGCTGTTGAACGCCTCAACAGATGACAGAGTAAGAGTATCATTTAAAAATTGTAAAGTACTGTGTTTGCAGCGTCCGCAATGCAGGTGCTTAACGACATTGGTGTCGCCCATCGCGACATAAAGCCGGACAACATCTTGTACTTTTACAAAGTCGCAGACAACAAGGATAAGATCGACACAAAACAATCGAGAATTGGGCAAGCAATAGTCCTAAATAAAGCTACTGAATATGTAAATTAGACGGGAACTTGAGAAGTCAGTTGGGATGTCGATTCGGTTTCGGGCGGACCTTCCGGCCATCTCTTTTTCTCCGACTCTCTGCCTCTGATCAGCCTTAATAGCCCAAACTTTCTAGCCCAAAAAATACAAAATAACGAACCGGCATCAGTGGTAGTCAGGGTTTTTACAAACGAAGCGTGTCACAGCATGCGACATCTCTTCAAACTTTGTGACTTTGGATGTGGCCGTCTTGTGGAGAACATGGAACATTCATTCAGAACGATCGCTGGAACCGGAGGGTACATGGTGGGTAATCAATTAATCAATCAATCAGTTTTATTTTTTTATCACAAAATGCACTTCCTCATAAATGAGAAATGATGCATGATTCTCAATTCAATAGCGCCTCACCGTTCGTTTTATTGATTTTTTTCCGAATTGATTGGCGTTTTTTTTAGATTTTCCAAGCCAAGCCAGGATACGTAGAAAAACATTGTGCTTGATCATATAACGGTCACATGAGGCTCCAAATTTGCAAGACGGATTAACAATTTTACAAAAAAAAACGCAGATTACGGAAATATGGATTGGTCAATGTCAAGATTAGCATATTCTTATAATTTCTCATTATAATTTTTCCGATCCAGCGTTTAGCTTGATTACTCATTCCGCATTACTTACTTATCATTTGGCCGTTATTTCAGGCTCCTCAAATGCTGGCGCGTTGGGTGGGATCGCCCAACGTACCTTCAGTCAACACCGAAATGTTCGTCCCAAATTGATGCTACGCTTAGATCTAATTGATTTTTTAGCGGCGAGTGCCACGCAACGGCGATTTTAACTGGATCATTCGCCCAAAAATATGTTTTACATTTGTTTAAAAAAATAATTTTGTAATTGCAGTGCGGACTTGTGGTCGCTCGGCGTCACTATCTACCAGTGCATCACTGGACGTCTTCCCTTCTTCCACAGCAATGTTTCAACGCTCCTCGGTATTCTGGAGAAGCGACCTAACAAGGAGGGTGAGTAGGGATGACAAAGGCAGAGCAAAATGGCGTTTTTCGCATATACAAAATGCGAAAGTAATTGATATGGAAACATGAGGTTAAGAGTTGACTTCGAATGATCGAAAATGTATCTAGGAATATTTTCAAGCTTTGAAATCAGAAAAATGTTCACATTCTTCCGATTTACAGCCAACTCTTCCGGAAGAGTCTGCGATTTTTCATCCAGTCCTAGTTTTCATAGGATTTCATAGGAAGTTTTCATAGGATTAGAGTTGATCAAATAATGTGAATCCATAGGTCTAGTGTACATGGATATGTTCTTAACCACATATTAGACAATGCCAGATCAACTCTTCCTCACATTTGAATCTGATTTGCATAATAGGGCTCATAATCGTGGAAAAGATGGTCTTTCTTTGTCATCCCTAATGGTGAGAGTAATGATGCGTGAAAATTTCAAAAATGATTGTTCAATTTTTAATTCCCGCAATAATTTTATCGGGGTAGCACTAGCCGGGAAAACATAAAGAAATGTGTATATTTTGTAAAATGCATTGTTCCAAAACAAGCGATTAGGGTTGGCCTCGTGAGTACACTCAATTCTCTGACATTCTCATGAACACAGAAAAAAAATGTATTTCATATACGGCTCCTGAACTGCGTTTGTATGTCATATATAACAGACTGTATGTTATATATAACATACAAGCGCAGTTCAGGAGCCATATATGACATACATTTTTCTGAGTGAACTACAATTCTTTGCAGCAATCGCTTTTCATAATGGTAAATACGTACACGAGCTGGATAGCATGATCCATCCCAGGTGACCAGAATTCGGTTCAGAGATCTCATCGAAATCTTTCTTTCACATAGTCACCTGCTGTATAACGATAATAAACTCAATTTTAATTAACTCAATTTTGCCCTAGATCTATCAAATCTGATGAGAAAATGTGTCCTTGATCGATCAGTGCGTTCACAATTTGTTTATTTTACTATGAATTATATTTTAATTTAAAAAATTTAAAACAATTCGCTGCAGATGGTTGCTCGAGCTGCTGCAATTTCTCATTCAAATGTTATTCGGACAAAGCGACTATAAGGTAAACTTTTATTAGGTGCATTTAACTTTTTTGAAATCATATTATATCTCCCTACACTGAGATGATCTTGCTAGTTTGTAGACGGGAAACGCCTTATTAGAGTGCGAAATGTGAGACCACGCTCTCTTCATTTCGCACACTCTCTGGACCGGTCTATAGGCGAGAGAGTGTGTGAAATGAAGACACCGCGTTCTCACATTTCGCACTCTACGCCTTATGCTTTTATAAGCAGAATGTAACTTACAGGTAATTGTCACACTGATGTCCTCGTTATCCAAAGTGCATTCTCGACTGGTTTACAATGCCGGAGATAACCTATTTCATGTCGCAGCTCCCCAGGACAGCCCACGGTGAGCACGTGTAACGTCGAATGTTGATAAACAATAACATTTAAAATGTAACTCGCATAAATTTTGTAAAATAAATTATAGTATAAGTAATAATTTATAGAAATTTTAGGTACGAAAACAAGTGGAAGATCGATCTGGCAAAATTCGTTAAAACTACCGGGAAGAATATTTTTGTGGCGAGCGAGCGGTTAAGTTGCTTACTGTCATTAACGATTTTGAACGAGTATTTTGCAGCGGTAGAGTGCTCTTTCTAAAGACACTTCGCGATGAGAACAATTGTCAAATGACTTGGAGGAAGTTTGTTACTAACATATTTTAGAGTATTCTATGAAACCAAACTCTGGCTAATTAATCAATGAATCATTCATTTAGTATGCCAAAACTTGATTGAATTGTAGTAAAATGCAACTAGCAGGGCGCAAGATACAGTGCGTCCAGAACGTTTTCGAACACGTTCGGACACGTTTCCGACATCACAAAACGATTTTCCTGTAATACCCTACGCTCTCTGAATCATTCTGGAACTTTTCGAAATTTTCGATTCTTCACTTTAACACGTGTTAGAACACGTTCAAACACGTTTCTGACATCGCAAAATACTTTTCCTGTAATCCCCTACGCTCTCTGAATCATTCTGGAACTTTTCGAAATTTTCGATTTTTCACTTTAAAACGTGTTAGAACACGTTCAGACACGTTTCTGACATCGCAAAACACATTTCCTGTGATCCCCTACGCTCTCTGAATCATTTTGGAACTTTTCGAAATTTTCGATTTTTCACCTTAAAACGTGTTAGAACACGTTTGACACGTTTCTGACAGCGCAAAACACATTTCCTGTGATCCCCGACACTCACCGGTGCGTTTGGAGAAAGTTCGAGAATTTCGATTTTTCATGTTAAAACTCGGCAAAACAGGTAAAAACGTGTTTCACGGTACTCAAAACCGTGTGAGAACAGTTTCTGGCACTTGCGAAAAATGCGGCAAAAGGTTTGCCCGCGGCGGGGATCGAACCTGCGTCGCTCGGATTGCTAGTCAAGCGCGTAACCCACTTGGCCATGGATTTTGTTCAAATTTTTTTATTGAGCAAGTTACTCTTGTGGAGATGCATGTGATGGCGAAGGAACTGAGTCGATAGCTCTATCCGTTGCCGAGATATTTAGCGTGACCGCCGGACACACGGACACACAGACAGACAGACGTTCTGAAATAATAGTCTTTAGGAATATTTGGGGCAACCGTAATACCATTGAATTGAGGCAGAAGGACGGATATCTGCGATTGAGTGAGGACACTCCCATCTCGACCTATACGAACATTGATGGCCGATGCCTGGTGCGTTTGTTAGTTTACAGATTCCCAGGAAAATGTGAGATTTATCCATATTTACTTTCATCCTTTTAGATCTTGCGTCAATATCTTTAAATATGGCACTAAAATTACAATGACGATATTGGTTTAGATCGTATCAGAGACTGACGTTAGACGAATTGAGCAGATTACGACTGATAACCAAGAAGAAGTGATGAGCCAGATCAATTCAAGTACGTGTTTATTAACAGTTCACGTTCATAACATTCATTACTGGTATATGTACTCTTTCTACTCATCGACGTGTCCCTTGCACTGTCATGCGCTCTTGCAGCCGTCTCTGTTCTTTATGAACATTTTGTTACTCAGAGTGCGAACTCTCTGACTTGTCGATATCTAGAGTCTCTAAGTATCTTATATTCAAGATAGTTCACTATCTACGCTCTTGAATACATAAAATATTTCGCAAATTCTAAAGAAAGTTGCATTCTCTAGGTGTCAATAAGTTAGAGAGTTCGCGTTGTGTCTATTTTGGACGAGTGTTTCAGAATTTATAATAACACATCATTCCCTTTTGGTAAACAATACAAAACGGGGTTTGGAGTGAGAGAGTGCGCAAAATATCCCTCACTTTTGCACACACTTTCATGTTGACCCCTTTCTGCAGGGTTGGAATCATTTGGTATGTAGTGTCTATGCGAGTACGTCACGATCTGGTTCATCTGTGAAAATATGTTCATATATGTTAAACTTGTTTACTAACTTTTTTTTAAATGTGAAACATACATTTCCGAATTTTAAGTGTTCTATTTGCAGATCTTCGATCTGAATCAGTAGAGCACGCGTCCGCTATAGCATTTCACGATTTAATGAACCTACAGGTGGTTAAATTTTAAATATTTTTTTTTGAATCTCCTGAATGAATCATGGGCGCTTTTTGCCGAGCGATGAAACGTTTGGAAAAATAATAGCAAAAATTAGCTGAATAAAAAAAACTGTTCAGCAATGTCTGGTATGTCTGCGTGAACTTTCGTCTGCGATGGCACATCTTCGAAAGAGAGCATTAGTTAGCATCAAGGAAGCGGTCGCTAAGCCAGCGTATGACGCTCGAGATAACAGCGAGTTGAACAAGGCTTGGAGGTTTGTGTTTTTCTTGAATAAATAGGAAAATACTTTTATTTTCTACCACATAAGCATTCCCTCATATCTTTTCCTCATACATGTTTCGTATTTCAGAGCTCGCGCAGATCAATTTTGCGTTTGCGGCGGGCCAATTGCATTCAAAATGACAGAGCAGTTGCAGACTGCTGTGCAAAAGTTGTCATATTTTGCTGGTAAATGCTCTACGATTCTTCGAAGTTTAATTGTATATTTAATTAAGACAAATAAGTTTCTCATAAATTAGGGCATCGTAATCGTGCGCATTGAAAATATCAGAACGATTACCGGAACTCCGCAAAATGTGATCTATTTGCTGCGGAAAAAAGCACATTTTCATGACTTGTATTAATGATCATTAATTTCTTCGAAATGATAAAATCTGCAAGAGCGAATTGTCATCATTACTGAATACAACTTGTACAGAAAAAATGAGGGTGCGACAACTCATTGTCAATGTTTACAGAAAGACTCGTGTATCTCGACGACGTCGAATTTCGTTCAGCAAAAGGCAATTCGAATTTGATGGATGCTTTAGTACAGCTGGCAAGGTAAGTCGAGTTGTAAAAGAAGGTAAAGTTGCTACCGAAATCAAGAGGATTTTATGTCGACCAGGGACCACTCTGCCGGGGCCGCCCTAGAGTGCGCGAAGTGAGACGGCCCGATACCTTTTTGACCCGGCAATTTGGAATGATTGGGAGGCATTACCCGTGTACTTCGCTCAATTACCCGTGTACTTTTTTTCGTCCGGCACATGATAAGAGCTCTTATCAACCTCTTTTGACTAGAATTAGTCATCTTGAATATTTCCGACATGCTAATTAGTTGATTCCCCTTCATTTCTCCCTCGCACCGTCTCAGGGAGTGGTCCTTCTCTAAATAAGGAATTTTCGCGCGCTGAAAATGCTTGTTGAGGTAGTTTATTTCCACTTTCTCATCGCCAAAATCGATAATTGTTATTAGAATTATCAATCTAAACTATCAGGGCGCCATAGCGTCTTCAATGTTGGAGAATCTCACCTCCAAAGAAGACAGTGGCGAGAAATTTTGATTGCATGGTAAAAGTGTAAAATCGACCCAGATAATAATAATATATTTATCATGCAATTTACTGAGGCTAAGTATGGGGAGAAATAATAAGTTAGTCTAATAAACAAACGGCAAACATGAAATACGATGTCACATTATGTGACAAAGAGTTTTGTTGAGATATACTAATACAATAATGAGAAGACAAGAGAGAGCGAAAAAAAAATGCAGGTTATGAAATGGATAGAAAATCTAAGAATTTGATGTAGTTTGATACGACAGAGATGCTACTATTACTAATAAGTTGGTCATCTAAACGATTCCACAAATTGACAATTCGGTTAGCGAGAAATCGATTATATCTCACTGAGCTACTACGAAATTGGCAAAGTTTGAGCCTATGACCTCTAGTAATACCAATAGGATTAGAGAAATTAAACATCGAACGTGGACTAATGTCGAAATAACCAAAGATGATTTTATATGACACAATTAGATGAATACGAGTACGTCGATCGGAGAGGGGAGACATGTCGAGTGTCTGCAGTCTGTTCGAGTAGGAAGGGGGGTAGGTCACATCGAAGGAAGACGATTCGAGAGTACCTGTGGAGCACGTTCTCGAGACGTGCAATGTTTGCTATCGTGCTGGGTTCCATAGTTCACTACAATATTCAAGTAGAGGACGAACGTAGGTGCAAAAGAGTTTGGAATAGAGTGCCGGGCTCTTAGATGTAAATGATCGATGAATGAAAGAACAACGTGAGGATGCTTTCCCTATAATATTTTCAAAATGTTTCGAGAAATTAAGTTTATTATCATAAGTAATCCCTAAATCCTTGATCTTGTTTTTAACTGGAAGGTCAATTCCGAGTGCAGAGTGGGAACATACAGGGTGATTAGTTAGTTCAAGGTGCATGATTACAGTCTTCGAGGGAGAGAGTGTAAGTCCCCAGCGAGTACTCCAACTAACAAGTTTATAGATTGCACCTTACTCCTACTAAACTAAACGCTTTCTATTTTATCGATTTAAAACAGTTTTGTCGTCATTTTGATAGTTTTAAGTGTGCCGGAGTTGAAAAGTACACGGGTAATTCAGGCGAAGTACACGGGTCGGCTTATTTCGCGCAAAATGAGAGATGGCCCGGTTTATTACCCGATTACCCGACCCGAATAACGCACTCTAGGCCGCTCGGTAAGGCCAGTTGCTGCACAAATCCCCTGCTGATCAGGCTTCAGGGGCACGTTACCTTTCGCAATCAAAGTTGCCACAAATTTTTTCGCCAACGAGGGGGATGGAAGGCTTGGTCAACCTGTGAAATTGTGAAACTCAATAAAATTATTTTAATTCATAATAGTTTTTGTGGACTTATCTTTGTTGATGTCTGCTGAAAAGGAATCTACATAGCACCTTTTAAAGGTGGTGTGCCACGAACTTTTGGTCAACTGAGTTCTCACTGTGGGGTTATCACGCTCGGTTCCCCTGTAAGAACCCCGCAAACCGCAGGTTCCACCGATAAGTTTGCACAGAGTTATTCTGGTTTGGCTCTGTGCCAAACTGACCCTGACGCGCAGGGATTCAAAAATGAGAGGGAGGGATAATGGGAAAAGAGGAGAGAGCGACCGCGCCATTGACACATTGGGAATGAGGAATGAGGCAGCGCGAGATCGTAATACTCCTTCTTTAAGGGACATTACGTTCAGCAAGGAATGGATTTGGAAAGAATTCCTCTCTGTTCGTAGCATTGTCGAGCAATCGCTTGCGTGAGTTTTTAAATTCTTTCTTAGACGAATATTAAAAATATTCTTGCATATAATTTTGATGTTCACGATGTTCAACAGATCCTACACAACATTTTTCCAATATTAAATAGCAAAATAGTAAACGCTGTGAAAGCGTGCCATTGTTCTGAAAATTTTAACCTATAATTAAAAAAAACTTGTTCAGCGAAATCATCGAATGTAGAAAACTCAGCTGGCAGAAAACATCAACGCTGAGTTTTTAGGTATGGTCAAATTGATTTCATATTTATGTAAAATTCAAATTAACTTGAATTATCAAAACTAATGTTTATGAACTCAGATTGCTTCCAATCCATGAACGGGTTTTCTGAGAGATTGCATGAAAAACGAGAACTGCTTCATAAAAAAACCAAACTGGCCAGTTTCCTCCACAACTATTCTGTGGAGGCATTAGTCCTGTTTGAATGTTTATTTTGTTGTTTAATTTTCAAAATTCCAGGCCAGCCTCTTCCGCACACAATTGCACCACGAAAGCCACGACTAACTGAGACGTGAGGCATTCGATATTTGAAAAATCGTAAAACAGGAGAATTTGCATGCAGGATTTAAGACTATGCTCAGAATTGAATTCATTGCTGTCAAATTCCTACTAATATTTATTCATGTGACGGAGTAGTGTACATTAGTTTTTTTTTAAAACCGAAAACGAGTCACGTTGGCACACTTTTCGAACTTTCAGAGCCGATCGCTCTCCTCTCTCTTTTCCCCGGCCTCCAGCGCGCACAACTTCCCGAGCGGACGACGTCCATTCTACACCTAAGCTCAGCAACAAGGCAGTAAAGAAGGTGCGGTCGCACAGCAAGTGATCAACCGCGTAAATCCTAAAATTGCATAAATATATTGTAATTGTTTTGTGTCCGCCATATCGAGTTCGAAGATCCTGAGTACTGGTACACCACCTCTAAGTTGAGGGGGGGGGGAAGTCCACCTCATCCAGATTTCACACGAGGAAGTACGGGTATCTTCAAGGTTTGTATATAGATATATACATATACATATACATATGCATATACATATTTATCCTGACATCAAGGCAAAGGACCAGCAGGAGGCATCATTCGGGGATGTATATGAGACGAATCGCGAGAGAATCGACTTGGGTGAGAAAATAGAAATTCATGGTCTTCAAAACGGACGAAAAAATTTACTTAGGTACTAAAAAGCAAGGCGTTTCGAACTGCGTTTACCGTTTTTCGATGAAAAAATTTGTTCACGAGCCGCAAAGCCTCAAAGATGACGAAATAGAGAATACACCGAAAACCATCCCTCACGTAATTAATCATATCTCGCTTCAAAATTGAGATAGAAACTTTTTCAAAAAAAAGGAATTGAAGAACAATAGATTCTCTAAAACTTTTCCCATCATGTCATAACTCTAACTGTGAAACCCGAATCAGCCTGGTTAGCCGAATCAGCCCGATGAGCCTGGAGGTCATCGGCAAAATGGCCATAACTCGAACAAAACAAAAAAAAATATTTTTTTGGTTATGTGCAAGTTGTGCGTCATATATGGTAGTATTTAGTCCCCACGTATTAGGTTTTTCGGCCTCTGCGAAAAAAAAGCGGACTCGATTTAGTCGGGGGCTGTCGTAGTGACCTACCCAAAAATGACCTTTACTGCTCTCTATTTTGCCAAATTTTGAACAAAATTCTGTAAAAATAAACTAGAAACACTTTCTGGTTGTTCATTTCCCTCAAAAATGCTTTAGTTAGCTGAAACACAAATGTGACGGGCCATATTTTAATAATGAGAAAACCTGGTCTTTTCATGTTTCAGATCTGTCTATATAACTCGAAATTTACCAAACGGATGTTATAATGCCCCTCTATTGTCATCATGCAAAGCGGGACCTTACTTCACTTAGGGACCTTACTTCACTTAGGGACCTTACCTTACTTAGTTAGTGCGGGACATAATCAATTTTGAAACCTAAATTTGGCAGGTTACTGTAATTTGAACAATTCCAGGTATCCGTGTATGTAGCACACATAGGAATGTTTGTGTAGTGGTATTGAACAACTTTGCTTTTGAGTGCGAATGATTATCTTCACTTTGAAGCGAGCTACAGGTTTCAGAAAGTGCAACAAAAATGGTGCCACTAGGTCCAAGTCTTTAGGTGCCACTAGGTCCAAGTCTTTAGGTGCCACTAGATCCAAGTCTTTAGGTGCCACTAGGTCCAAGTCTTTAGGTGCCACTAGGTCCAAGTCTTTAGGTATCACTAGGTCCAAGTCTTTAGGTGCCACTAGGTCCAAGTCTTTAGGTGTCACTAGTTCCAAGTCTTTAGGTGCCACTAGGTCCAACTAAGATTTGCAATTCCCTTAGGACCTTTCTGTTCCCTTAGTAAACTGGTACAACAACAGAAAAATAAAAGAACCAAATATTCTCATACCTCGCTTCAAGGATTCAGTTTCGGTAATCGAATCTGCAGCCCTACAAGGTATAATTTGTCTTTTGCGCGTGTTCTGTGACGCATATCTTCATCAGTATCTTGCGGCCGTATTAATTCTCTGCTCTCCAGATCTCTCACTTCCATTGCCAGATGTGATGCACCAAACAAATGTATTTAATTTATTTTATAATATTTATAATCTTAAAACATAACGTAAGTTTCACATATTAACTTTATGAGTAATATCTTCATTATGTTTCTTCGCAATAAGTCATTGGTATATTCAATGTTCATTTGTACAATCCGGTCAGATCCCAATGTCAAAACTGGGCCCGGGGCGACCCGAAGCGACCCATTGACTTTCACAGCAAGGAGAATGAGAAATTCACGTTGAATTACGCTGTGTTCTCGAGGTCATGACCGAACTTTTCATGTATTTCACATGAAATTAAGTAGTTGCGTTAATATAAAATAAATTATTGAAAACGGTTCAAATTACGAATAATAAATGCACCAGAGCCGGACTACCGTAGTTGAGAGCTTTCTTTTCTACAGATACCGGTCTTGGTATGTTGCTTTCTTTGGTTTGGTCCTCTTAACTACGGTAGTCCAGCTCGGGTGCACATATTATTCGTAAAATGAACTGTTTTAAATCATTTATTTATAATTAATGCAATTTTTAAAATTGAAAATACATGAAAAGTTCGGTCATGACCTCGAGAACACATGCGCACTTTTATTCAACTTGAATTTCTCATTTTCCTTGCTGTGAAAGTCAATGGGTCGCTTCGGGTCGCCCCGTTTTCAAATGGGATCTGACCGGACTGTATCAATACCTATCAATTTCTTCATTCAAATACGTTGCACGAAGTATGATTAAGTCGGAAGCGCATTCATGTATCGTAGTAGGACACAGATTTTACACGCTATAACAAACTTTTTAGCTCGCATTTTCCCACACGCGTTATTACAATTTACGTTCACGAAAAAACTTCTGGTGGTGTACTCTCTTTCTATACCTCGGCGTGTCTCTCACTTTATCATGCTCTCTAGCAGCTTGGGAGGGGACGATTTAGTATTGTGGAGGAGTGTTTGTGAATTTCTACTATACCCACATTTTGGGTGCAAACAGTCTCACTTGAGTGCAAACAAGCTGGGAAATATGTACCGAGTGTGGCATATCAGGCAGGGGGAGGGAAGAATCTGCTGAATAATCGCGGTGTGATAAAATTATGATGGAAAGGTGCATATATGTTCTACAGCACATCATTCCACAGACCGGTCAACCTTCCAGAAAGGCCTTTGGAGTGAGAGAGTGTGTGAAATCGAGAGAGACCCTCTCACCTTTGCACACTCTCTCGCTCCAACCCTGGTCTGTATGTTTGGAATAATGTGATAGAAGAGGCGTCATTTTCACATGCGCACGGGAATGAAGGGGAAAGAGAAATAAGCTGAAGTTAGAAAAAAAAGGATTGTAGAGGAAAATACTGTGCACCAACAATACGATGATTCCTTGCTTCCGATGATGGGTATTGTTCCGATTCAAACGACAGGGATGTTCCTCACTATGAGACGTGACTAGTCGATTCGAGAAAAGTGTAAATGTTCAAAGTTTTCAGCATATAACTTATTTCAGAAGTGATAAATTTGAAAACTGAATGAGTTTCTGGGACAACTTTTTACGCCTTTTCGAATGATATATGTCTCGGAACACAACTCTGAAAAATTGTTTTCTAGATTTTCGTGCCAAATTTGGAAATTTTTCAATACTTTTCTGGCTGAAGTGTATCTCGCCCCTGGGGACTCCATACCCAAAGTATGGATCATCTGCGACCATTTTGAAAAGATTGTGCAGTGCCACTACTCAATTTTTCCCGCTACTACGGACAACGCGTTTAAATATTTGATTTGCGCCTCCAAAGTATACAGCCCATTCTTTGAGCATTTAATTAATTTCGCACGTCAAAATATGAGCCATGGCCTTCACCGATTTATCAATGCAACATTAACACGTCGCCGGAAGCATGGAAGTCGGAATAATTCAAATGGTGTTCTTCCTGGTAACGCTCTTATTCAAATTCGATGAGATGGCAGTAACTTCTGTGTCTTCACCAAACCACAGCTCACTGACGGCTTTTCGGTATTCTGTGCTAAAAACACACACTGTTCAACAAAGTCACGCTTAATAACCTTTTCCACACAAAATGCGAACTGTATTGCATGCACCCCACAATTCAACATTCTTTGATAGTTGACGAGTGCAACTTTCTCTAGAGTGCCTCGAGTGGCCCACCCGTGGCCCGGGTGGCACATTTTAGAGTTCGCACTGTGTGTACCGAGCTCCCTGTTCTCATAATTACGTATCAAGGAACTTCATATTTCAAAAACAAATTTTTAGAAAAAAAACGCTGACCTGGTAAGAAAATAGATGGGGAACTTCACAGCGATTCCGAAATTGACAAAAAATGCCGCAAAACACACCCATGCGATTCGGTCTCTTTCTGAATTGGATTGTGATGTGGTATTTGAAATCGGAAATGAATCGGATTGCGGGTGAACGCATAGAGAGACAAGACCATTTGAGAGGTATGCGGAAAATTTTTTTGTCTTTGCCTTCTCTGTACTCTATCGTCAGTGCTATTTAAAAGCGTATCTCGTTTTTCGAGATAAGACTTATTTTTCGAGCACGCGAGAACCAAAGTGACGGTCGTTCGCATTTTAAGTGCCGTTGCGTAGAAATTGAATATCTCAAGTTAAAACTTAGTTTTAGATAAATTATGTTTAAATTAACTTTTAATTATTCTTCAGAAATTTTTTTTTATTTGCCGTATCCCAGAAAAATATTGTCCGTAAATATGTAGTCGGAAAATCTTAAATTTCACATTACGCGAAATTTATAGAGAACATTTTATACATTATAAAGCCAAGTTTTAACCAAATAAAAGAGGCTGTACAGACATCAGCTTGTACAGTATACAAATGCATAGCTAATATACAGCTTAATATGAAAACATTTTTTTCACTTGATGCTTACACAGAAAGTTTCACAAATTGATACAGCCCAGTTTTAGAGATAATTCTATTGTGGGAAACTGCAGGTCAGAGTGGAAATTGAGAAGGTTTTATTTATATCTTCAAACTTATTTGCAAAAACCAGGGAGTACGGATTAGCGCCGTTACGGGCGCCATTGGTGCAACGAGAAGTTGCAAACATATTTGTTGCTTTCACGTCCTTTTCTCTAATAGGGTTCCGTTATTGGAATGATTGGAAATGAACTCGACACCTTCTCTCCCCCCAAAGGTCACGAGTTCGATCGCCGCCCAGGTTCACCAAACCTTCCATCCCCCTCGTTGGCGTTAAAATTGGGAGCAACTTTGATTGCGAAAGGTAACGTGCCCCAGAAGCCTGATCAGCAGGGAATACGTAGATCTGTGCAGCAACCGGCCTTACCGGTCAGCCCAGGCAGAGTGGTCGCTTGTCGACGTAAAGTCCTCTTGATTCTGGTAGCAACTTTACCTTTACCTTACCTTCTCTCCCCAATTCACTCTCGTACGCGTTGTGGTTTGCGCTCCTTTGTTCCCCGCATGTATCGTTTCCAATTAGGCTCCGATAAGACGCTTGACTACACTTTTAAAGGTAACAAGACAAATACCAGCAAAAGAGCGAAATGGCACCCACACACTCCTCATTATTCGCGTTCTCTCTTCATAAAAGCGGTACATTTCCCTCTTCTACGAGTAGTTGTATAATTACATTTAAAATATATTCTTGACAATTTGCACAAACCGGATATTCCGACAATCGACGTAGTCGCTACGATCATTTGCGTTATCGACCATCCGCCAATTTCGAAAATCGTCACGAGAATTATCGTTCTCAACACCCGCTTTCGAACATCGTTGCTGCCAGGTTGCACTAAAAAACCAACATACACTTGGGGAGAAACTTAGGAGATACAAAATGAAATTGGCGACATAAACGCAACATACCTTTCCCTTTGATCACTGTCCATGTGATTGCATAAATTGTGACTGCGACTACATTAAGAATCGCTGAAGTGTAGAACCACCAGGCAATTGCGTTCCCGTGGAAAGCAGAAGGGAACAGACAAATATCAGGCATGTGAGATCTAAGCGAAACATTCTATATATGAATTACTTTACAAACAGTCAAAATAGTACTTGTTGTGTTTACCGAGGCGAGAGACAACACAAAACTTCGTATTATAGCTTTTTGGTATTATCGTATTATTTTATGAATTTATTTATTTATTTTAACGACTCACTCTTCTCCGAAGAAATACGCGATGAGAAATATGGGGAAGAAGCAAAAGCAGAAGATGCTAACATAGTGTACCTTAACAAATGCACACAGGAAAAAATGTATTACTTTTCATACACGCCATGGACGAGGAGGAGAACCTAATCCATTAAATGTCTGAAGCCTTATAAATTTTACAGTCCTGGTTGTTTCCCCAATGAAAACTTTACGGCCTGGCCGGGCCCGGACGGGCCCAAGTGGATCCACGCAATTTGTAGCACGAGTAGAGAGAAATTCGAGACAAACTCTGTGCAGTGAACGAGCTCAAGTCATTGGGCATCTAATGTTATTGATTGAAAATAAACTTATTTGCTGTATTACGTTTCATTTCGTTAAAAGAAATGATTGCAAGAAGGGACTTTCGATAGAGGTTGACGCCAAATGTTACAGTATCTCTTGGATTCTTGCATTAACCACAAACTGATTTTTCATAGAACGAAGTTTTCTAATGAATTTAAAGTTACTAAAAAATAGTTAGTTGAATTTCTGTTCACTACTTGGATTCCTTGTAATCGTTCTCGCCCCGTTGGTCATCCTCGAATGCGATGGAGAGAAGAACTGAGTCGATCAATAGGGAACGAAAGTAGAATATATGTCACGAAGAGATCAGCATGCAGTATAACCATCGAACCGCATGATACTGATAAATGATTCTGATTCTGATTCAAATTTCTGTTGACACTTACCGATGACGAATGACCTGAATTCTTTGACTGCACAGAGTTTGTCTCGAATTTATCTCTATTCGCGCCACAAATTGCGTGGATCGACTTGGGCCCGTCAGCGCCCGGCCGGGCCGGAAAGTATTCATTGGGGAAACAACCAGGACTGTAATAGACGAGGATCCCCTCCTCGTCCATGGCATGCATGAAAAGTAATATATATATTTTTTTTTAATATTTTGTCTGTGTGATATCATTTCGAAGAGCACCCACCCCAAGATACTTCCAGTGAGAGAAAGCCCTGTATGCGTTTGGATTAACAACAGAGGCTAGGCGATCAACCGCAATGGATAGAACTGTGAATGATCCCGCAGCCACTCCCATTATAGGGAAAAGCTGAAATGTAGATTACATATGTCTTTTACATTTAAAAAATGTTGTATTTTTCCGCTAAACACAGGATGAAAGCAAAAAAAAACGAATATTTTTACGATTTTATAAAATGATTTTACAAAATGAATTTTCAAAAATCGCTTTTAGTGCCATTTTGACTCGGGAAAACTGTGTTTAGCCGCTAAACACTGTAATGCGGTGTCGTTTATTTAAAAAAATGGTAAAAATATGACATTTTTTGCATTCGAACTAGCGGGGTGCGTGGAGATTAAGCGCACTACTTTATCAAAGTATGGTTCAGAGGGAATTCTTTTACCGGGCACAGTTTGGTCCGGTAAAAGAATTCCGTCAATCGCTGCAAAAGAGTACGTGTGAATTCCGTTAGGCTCGTGATGCTGAGAGCGATCGAAAAAAAGTTGCAACGGAGTGGCGGAGTGGCGAACCTTTCACAACGGAAACGCAAGATACAGCGCGTTCAAACGTGTTCCGACAGATCGTGAAACATTTTCCCCGTGAATTGCAAGAGTCTTCCGATGTCAAAACGTGTTCGAACACGTTTCAAGTTTCTTGAAAACATTTTTGCTGTCCATTGCCGTGCAGCGAAAAATGAGGCAAAAGGAATGCACGCGGTAGGGGTCGAACCTGCGTCGTTTTGAAAGTCGGCCGCTTTAAAAAATTAGCCATCAATAATGTTAAATTTTCATTTTTCGAAATTATTTTTTGTGGTGTATTCCTCCACTTATAGGAAATCAAAATGTCTGTCTGTTTGTCTGTGTGTTGGTTTTTTTTCCGTCGCGTGACGGACATTTTTTTCCGAATTTTCCTTCAAATCGCTTCAAAATCGCGCTATCCTTTTGCATACGATAACCCATCACGAAATACATCGAACTGTATATTTGAAAAATCGATAATTTCATGGCCAAGTCGGTAGCGAGCTCGAATTCAAATCCGAGGGTCTCAGGTTCGATCCCCGCCGGTGCATAGTCTTTTGCCGCATTTTTTGCAAGTGTAACAAGTGGCTTAAACCCATTTCTGAGTAACGAGAAGCATATTTGAGCATCTTTTGCCGAGTTTAAAAGTGAATTATCGATTGATTTCACGCGATTTCTTGAAATTTTCGTAAATTTCGTTGCAAATCATTCCACAGGCCGGCAAACTCTACAGGAAGGGGTTTGGAATGAGAGAAAGAGTGAAATCGAGAGAGTCGTCTCTCTCATTTCTGCTCCCTCTCTCTCTCTCTCTCTCTCGCCCCTGACCCCTTTCTGGAGGGTCCGAATCATGCATCCGGAAGCTTCTTAATAAATCGCTTCAAAATCGCTATATCTTCCCAGATGATAACAGACCAAAATATCTTTCAAATTTTACAAAATTTAATTGACCAAATCCATAGCCAAGTGGGTTACGCGCTTGACTTTCAATCCGACACCCCCAGGTTCGAACTCCGCCGCGGGCAAAACGTTTGCCGCATTATTCGCAAGTGTCAGAAGCCCTTCTAGCACGTTCTTGAGTAACGTGAAACACGTTTTCACCTGTTTTGCCGAATTTTGACATGAAATCGAAAATTTCGAAAAATGTTTCCAATTGATTCGCAGAGCGTGGGGGATCACAGGAAAAGTGTTTCGCGATGTCGGAAACGTGTCTGAACGTGTTCTAACACGTTTTAAAATGAAAAAAATCAAAAATTCGAAATGCTTCCAATTGATTCGCAGAGCGTAGGGGGTCACAGGAAAAGTATTTTGCGATGTCAGAAACGTGTCTGAACGTGTTCTAACACGTTTTAAAATGAAAAAAAAACCAAAATTTTCTAAAAGATTCCAATTGATTCGCGGAGCGTGGGGGATCACAGGTAAAGTGTTTTGCGATGTCGGAAACGTGTTCGAACACGCCAGGGAAATCAACACTATCCTGAGCCACGAAGTGGCGTAGTGGCAACTTTTTTCGATGGCTCTCAGCCTCACGAAACCTTTTGCAACGGAATTAGCCAGTACTCTTTCTAGAGATTAACATTCCCCAAGATACTAAACTCCCCCTGGACCGTACTTGGAGCCGGCTACCGAGTCCTCCTCCCTGGACTGAGCCTCAAGCAAGCTACCGAGTTTCCCTGAACCGTACCTGAAGAAGGCTACTGAGGCCCCCCTGGACCGAACCTGGAGCCAGCTACCGATCTCCCCCTGGACCGAACCTGTAGTCAGCTACTTGGTCTCCCCCTGGACCGAACCTGGAGCAAGCTACCGATCTCCCCCTGGACCGAACCTGGAGCCAGCTACCGATCTCCCCTGGACCCAACCTGCACCCAGAACTGTGCATAGAGCGTAGTGTGCGCATAGAGCGTAGTGTACGCATAGAGCGTAGTGTATTTAACCTCAACACATCCCGGCTAGTTTACGTGGTGTACCACTTCAAACGGAGGACCAGAATCGACTACACCTAATTCAAGTCGCCAACTATCAAGAAAAGTTCCAGTCGACGACTACGACGTGAGTTTTCACTTATGTTGATACACGCTAGTCAGGACTGGAGGCTGGAAGATCTACTTCTACGCTCAATGTCTATAGACGAAGATCAACACTACAATTGATCAAAGAAGACAAGCATGATTTATTCCCTTGACCCTGTTATCCTGAGTTCGAAGATCCTGCTCCTCTGCCCACGAAGCAACCTTCCTGCAGGCCCATATGCCTTGATGACAGGTTAAATATGTATCCGTTAAAAAATCTATTTAATATGGCGAAGGATGTGAGCGACTACCTCGTCTCGTTTGATATTCGGTAGTGGCGCACGGACGGACGGACGGACACAAACACACACGCACACACACACACACACACACACACAGAGCTTGTCGTTTAAGGGTAAGTAGTGGGATGGCGAAATCAGTGCAGTATCGATACACAGTGCATTCTCAGTACGTGCACTGAGTAGTACACCGGTGTATCGATACACTCGAAAAAGCGAGACTGATGTACTGAAATGCGCTGTGTACTGCAGTGCACGCGCGTCGTGAACTTCTAATGCACTGTGTACTGCTAGTACACGGCGCGCTCTGGGAGAGCGAGTACTGCAGTGCACAGTGCATTTCAGTACATCACTCTCGCTTTTCCGAGTGTATCGATACATTTGGTTTCATCAAAATCAAGTACTGCAGTGCACATAAGATTCAAGTGCACTGCAGTACTGTACTGCTATTAGCCACCCTAGTAAGTAGCAATCGGAATAAAATTCTCTTTAAACTGAAAATCACTTCATTTATAGTCCCAGGTACATTTAAAGGTGGTGTCCCACGAACTTTTGGTCAACTGAGTTCTCACTGTCGGGTTATGGTAATCGGTTTCCAGATAAGAGCCCCGCAAACCGCATGTTCAGCCGATGCGTTTGAACAAAGTTGTTCGCGTTTGGCTCTGCGCCAAACTGACCCTGAATGCAGGGATTCAAAAATGATAGGGAGGGATAAGGAGGGACGAGGAGACAGCGACCGCGCCATTGAAACATGTGCTTTATTTAAGGTGTAAAACAAAATTAACGTACCAAGGATAAAGTGAAAGCGAGGGGATTGAGTATTGTCTCAGAACAGAATGAGACTAGCATGGGTAGCATTCCGATCTGTACAGAAACCACGGACCGTTTAAAAATGTATTGCATGAAATACCTGATGAAGGACATAAAAAAAGGCACACGAACCAATGAGCATATTGCAAGGCGATCTCAGCGTTCTAAATGAGATGTGCCAATCGATATTATCGCCTGATTTACACTGATCGGGAAGTCTTCAACTTTCCATACTCTGGAGATTATGTGTTGCAGAACATCTCATGCATGACATCTCCAGAGTGAGGGAAGTTGGAGACTTCCCGCTTAGAGTACCGTACTTTGCGCGCACGATCGTAAGTAGCAAGATGGAGTTGAGAAGGACGCCTACTGTGTGCAGGACGACATCGATTGATATGAATAAAATCGCAGCATTCGATCGCAAAACCAATGCGCCAAACATCTCTGAAGAGAGTGAAATGTAAGACCACGCTCTCTTCTCTCATTCGCACAATCTCTCATTCGTCGACAGGTAAAGAGAGACTGCAAAATGACTGATGTAGAAATACAATTACATCAATAATGATAATACAATAAAAGTCAAAATGACGTTTTTTCACATAGCCCTTCAATTTTTTTTGCCGCATTAGGACCTTTGGGTGAAACAGATAAATTGAAGAGAATATTTTCCTATATTTTGGAGCTCCAGCACGAGCTTCTAGCTACTTGTTGAACGAAGTTTCGTCGATTCCGGTTTTAGAGCCGGAATTCCCTAAATGCGGGTTCTGCTACCTAGGACCCGGATTGATGGAATTCTCATACCCAACCCACTTCTACATAAAAGTTTCATCGAAATCTAAAATATATTTTTGAAAGTTGTTCCCGGCTTCATGCAATCTCTCGTGATACCTGTCTTATAATAATTAAACTTTCTGTTTATGAGCTGCGTTAGCGTGTGTAAATGACAAGAAAAGATACCTTACGGATATGCAAGTGTCGAACATAAAAAGGCAAATACAAAAATCGCGATCACATAATCACCACACAAATATTTGTAGTCGGCTGATCATTAATGGCAACGGTATTGTGTAAAAATAAACCATAAATTCGCTGCGACCACTATACAAGTTCTAAATTATATTATACGTCGTGAAATTATTTAAAAGAGCTTAAAACCGCCTTCATTTCGTGCGTCACATCACAAAGATCACGAAAACAAACCTCCTTTTTTCGGGTGTTCAACTATCAGAAAAAAACATTTTCACTATAATATCTTCCACTGAGAAATACTGTAAAAAAACTTTCATGTTGTTTCCGATGCATGGAGTTATGTATACTTCATTTTGCAACTATCATGTTAAAGGGACCCGGCAGAGATTAGCAACTTGATCTCTATTAGTCGAACATGACACGCTGATAACGGCAAAAAATAGTGAAAAAATCTCGGAACTTTGTGTTTCGGGATATGCGCAGTTGAACTCTCGTGGTGTACGAATTCGACGTTTCCTAATGTGGTCATAACTTCGAGGAATGAACATGACATGCCCTGAATTCTGCTTAGTAGTCATTAAGGGCATCGTAGGCATTCATCCACCACAATTTTTGGAGCTGAGACACTTTCGAAAAGAAATTAGGAAACGTCGAATCCCAGAGCGTGTGCCTCTGGGAGTTGCCGTAAACCACTCCCATAGGGTCCGAACAATTTTTTTCTTATTTTTCCCTTTATTAGTCGACCAAAACAGCCAAAAAAGTGCGTTTCACTATCTCTGCATGGTCCCTTTAAGAGATTGTGTTAAAATGAAGAGATGCGGACACTTTGTGAAAAGATTTTTTTAAAAAATATGCAACCACAAAGTACCCAGCTACTTATCCGTCCGTCCTGTATATATCCACAACTGCGCACGTATCATTTCACCGTCTTCTAACCTCCAGAAAGGGTTTGAAGTGGATGAGTAGAGCTGATCACTAGAAATAACCTTTGTCCGAGAACAAAGGAAGATTAACAACGAAACAAAGAACTGTTCCGGAACGGAGCCGAAACTCTTTGTTCTTTTTCGTTTCGACTTTTCGAGTGGTCATCTCTATGGATGAGTCTCCCATGCAGACGTTAATGAATGTTCGCAGCAGAGAAGAAAACATGATAATAATATAATATGTATGCGAGTCACGAGGAAACTCGTTACAATAAGATAAATTAAAAGAAAGGATGCATAAGCAAACAACCATCAGAGTGATCGCTCTCCTATTTCGTGTCCAATTTATTGTGCGCTGCGCATGCGAATGCGTGCGTTGGTGTGAGAGATCTAAATTCAGCCTTGTCGACCAATATTCTAGCTTCATGAGAGACGGGAAAAGCTTCCGGGAGCTTTTACATCCTTTCTACGACGTTCCATCAATCTAAGAGGGCACACTAATGCCGCGTTTTTTTTCTTACCTACCCCGCTCTTGCACCGAACCAGCCAATTACTGGAATAAGCAAGAAAACTTTAAAAAGGTCCATACATAAATAGGACATATTTCACTGCCAACCTTGACCAATCTCCCCGCTCTCAAATCTTTCCATTACATCGTCTCACTCCTCGTCTCCGCGTCAATCGCCGCAAACGCCACACAGAGAAAAATGTCTGTCATATTTGGCTCCTCAACTGCGTTGGCATGTCATATATAACATACACGCGCAGTTCAGGAGCCATATATGACATACATTTCTCTATTGGCTCCGCAGAGCAAGCGTCTTCTCTCAACCAAGATAGCGTGCGAAAAACAACCACGGTCTCTTAATTTCGCGCACACTCCAATATTATTTTTGTTACTTCGCACCCTATCTTTTTTCCAGCGGTCTCTTTTATCTCTACAAAAGTATGTGCCGTAATACCAAGAAATCGTATTGTCAAAGCATACTTTCAGAATGCCACATCATTCGACAGGCCGGTCAACCTTCAAGAAAGGCCTTTGGAGTGAGAGAGCGTGTGAAATCGAGAGGGACTCTCTCACTTTTGTACACTCTCTCGCTCCAACCCTGATCTGTATGTTTGGAATCATGTGATGCAGTTCACTTGCAACATCGATCAATGTCGACTGCGGTGGGCCGGTCCAAAGAAGACAAATTGCGATGATACATAATGACGGACATCGAAATAAGATGTCTTTGTTGGATGGCCACAACTTACCGTCAACAATAAGGTAAGATTATCATATTATCCGGATAGACCATATTCAGAAGTACAATATATCAAAAATGGATAACTGGACTATATTCAGAAGTACAATATATCAAAAATGGGTAACTCGACCCGGCCTTGTTTTCGAGAAATTTGGGTTTGTATTTTCCGGAAAAAAATAAGAATAAAAATTTGAATAAACAAATGACACAGAGAGATGCGCCAGATTGTGGCGATCATTCTTTGTTCATTGACTAAAGTAACTAGTTAAAGGGACCCGGCAGAGATCGACAACCTGAGGTATATTTGTCGAGTTTGGACCAGACTTTACGGGAAAAATTCGGAAAAAAATATTTGGACTTTCTGTTTCGAGATATGAGCAATTCTATTTTCGTGGTGTGAAAGTTCGACGTTTCCAGATGGCGTCTTAAAGGGACCTGGTACAGAAAATGAAGTGAATTTCAGATTAAAGAGAATTTTATTCCGATTAGAACGCAAAAAACCGCATATTTTTACGATTTTTTTGAAATTAGTTATGAATTTTCAAAGATCCCGTTTCAGGCCAGAATGACCCGGCGCTACTGTGTTTAGCGGCTAAACGCAGTAGTGCCGGGTCATTTCAGCCAAAAATGAGACCTTTGAAAATTCATAACTAATTTCAAAAAAATCGTAAAAATATGCGGTTTTTTGCGTTCTAATCGGAATAAAATTCTTTTTAATCTGAAATACACTTCATTTGCAGTACCAGGTCCCTTTAAGTAGGGGGATGAACATGAAACATCAGGAATTTTACTCAGCAACCATCCAGTACGCATTCATCCGCCAAGAATTGTTTTGATTGGAGCAGTTTTTAGAAATATTAGGAAAAGGCGGCGTCCTTTGATGCATTGTGGTGTGGTTAGCGGGTAAGACCTCCGAAATCGGAGAGCCCGATGCGCAGCCCGTTAGCGAGCCCGATGCTGAGCCCTTTACGGAGCCCGATGCTAAGCCCGTTATATTTTCCGTACGAGAGCCTTAACTTATATTCTTACTTTTGGCCTATTTCTACAACTAATTCTTAGTTTATTGGATAACGTGCTAGTCTGCCAGTTTATTGCCATTGGTTCGACTCCCGTTGTAGTCAATGTTCTTTTGTCGGCTTCTTTTCGATAGAGCCCGATGCGCAGCCCGTTAGAGAGCCCGGTGCGCGACCCGCGCTCCGCAACGGGCTCCCTAACGGGCTGCGCATCGGGCTCTTGCGTTTCAGAGACCGTAGCGGCTTTCCAAATGGTCCGAAATTTTTTCCTTTATTTTTCCCATGATCACTGAATAAGTGCATTTCGCTATCTATGCACGGTCCCTTTAAAGCGCGTTACCCCTTCCTTCCCTTGATCGTTTCACTCTCTCCGTCACTACGGGGTAAACTATGTTTTGCGTTAAAATACCTTCAGGGCGCTTAGCACCTACCAGACAGAACTGCAAAGAGGTTCACACTTGCACTCAATATTTCTGTGCATAACAAGAGGAGCAAAAACACATTTCATACTCTCTAAAAGGAGAATATTATCGATTTTCACATTTATCTATGTTCGTATCTCGTTGCGCTCTCGGGCGTCGATAAAATATATATATAAAATAGACCCTCACTCTACGATACCCTAGGATTTCCTCTCCTGACGAAATGACGATAGATGATCGATAACCGATGTCGATCATCGACGACTGAAGATGGCAAGACAGCATCCAGTTGGCACCATGCCAAGAACATCTCTCGTTGTCTGACCCTCTCGTTTGGCGCGCTCTCTCGTCATTCCTCTCTTTCTCTAACTCGTTCTCGCCGACTCTTTTCGAATGCTTTGGGCAAATGAAGATGGACGAGGACGACAGATGATCATTAACGATGACGAATACCCTTTCAAGTTCTCCAATCGTCGCAAAATTCCTTGTCTCCCTTATAATTCAAACATCTAGAAAGTACGGTAATTCCCATCACCGTACACTATGTACACATTGCGGAATGAATGAAGTAGCCTGACTGGAGATGAACACAGCTACTCATAAATACTAAGTTTGAATTCGAGAGAGAGAGAGAGATGGACTGGATGATTATGCGTTGCAGCACACCGTGAAAGGGGTAGCGAGCACCGTGTTTCCGCCGAGGCCGCCGTACCAGACGCCTCTCTTGCAATTGAGATCGGTAGGGGGCATCGCGACGATCGCATTCTGAAATGCAGTGTCGATTAATAAAAAAATATTTAAAAAAATATATATACGGTAAATATGATTTCTTCTGTACCACTCCACCTTTTAAAACATTTTTGACAATGATGCGCTCATAAGAAGGACTACTGGTGTTCGTATGTTCTCTCTCTCTCTCTCTAGTTATGAATTTTTAAAGGTCTCCTTTTTGGCTGGAATGAAAAAACACTACTGTGTTTAGCCGCTAAACACAGTAGCGCCGGGTCATTCTGGCCTGAAACGGGATCTTTGAAAATTCATAACTAATTTTAAAAAAATCGTAAAAATATGCGGTTTTTTGCATTCTAATCGGAAGAAAATTTTCTTTAATCTGAAATTCACTTTATTTGCAGTATCAGGTCCCTTTAAGCATTTAAGTATTACACCTCGACGCGGCTTGCGTTGTGTCAAGCTGTTTTGTTTCGTTGCGAAGCTATTTATTATTTGGAAAAAAACAGGGCTTTTAGAAAAGTTAGTTTGTCGTTTATAGGTTAATATCCCGATCATAAAACAATGTGCACTCATTCCGACGTGAGCGTTGAGCACTATGGTACCGACGCACGTTGCGCCCGTGGGTGTCAGCGTAGTCCTCCCCACATTGCACGCAGGAACTCCGCGATTGGCAGCCTGCATCGCGACGGGATTTCCCATGACCAGTGCAGGGCAGGCTCAAAGATAATAATATTATATTTATCGAGTTATGCACTAATCAATAATAATTGCAAAGGTGCTAGACTAGCAGGAAGTACACCGTCGGGCACTCTCGTCTTTCAACGCGAGAACACTATCAAAAGAAACTACACTAAAGTACATGGTAACCTGGGTGTCGCATGTCAATGCATTCATGATCTGGGTATTGAAAGATGTTACCTCCTCCCATACCGCCTCCTCCCGGAGCGCTGGGAGAGTTCGGGGCGCAGGCGAGGGCTAGAAGAAGGGCGAGGAAGGCAGACTTCATTATGCAATGAGAGGAGAGGAGTGGAGTATAACGATGGACAATAGGTGCTCTTTTATAGCAAGAACAACGCGAGTTCTGCTGCCGCAAGGAAGACAAAGCGAAATGCTCTCTCTACATTTTGCACGATCTCTCGACGTCCTGGCCTACATTCCTGTATACTCGAGGGGCGGTGCGCGGAAGTGGGTGCAGCAAAGGGAGATCATGAGAACACTCTATCAGGTTGGCGCTGAAAATATTTATCTGCTCTCACGTATAAGCTCATCTCCCTTTTGACCATTTGTTGTTAGGGTAGTTCGAATGACTTCCATTCCAGCCGTTTTCGTAAGTTCTTTCAAGTAATTTTAACATATTCATTATTTGGAAAGTAAAGTAATTAAATAAAAGTAACTATCATATATATATATATATATCACCGCAATAGATGCTTGATGTAAAATATAATTTATTTAAAGGGACAGTAAAGGCACCGTTGAATCCCCGCAAATTTCAAGGTCTCGCCACGACTTTCGGCCCGTTGGAAGAAACAAAAGCATAGGGTGGGTACCGAACCCGCGACCTCACGATTGCTAGGCTAACGTTTTACCGCTGCTCTACTTGGGCTGATATCCGATAGGGCGCACACTACTCTATCCCTACGTCGCTCGTGGAAATTGGATCAAATGAACAATAATTTGTGTGTTTACTGTCCCTTTAAGGCTGACTGTGTGAAGGTATGAAGAGTTGGAAGCTAGAATCAATCGACCATTAAATATACCCTGCTCTGAATGAGCTAACTCGCGTTACTCTGCTTAGCAGGGTGCTCTGTCAAGCACATTAGTTTCTTCACAGTTCTCTCTCCCTCAGTCAGACGTCGGGAGATCACCATACTATCTCACTTCATTTCACACCACTGTGGTCTCTAACAGACCTCTAACAGACCGCTGTGCTCTATCTCCCTCACTCTCTGTGACTTCTCATTTCACAATCTCCTAAATTGCCTAAATCTCTCCTGATGAGAGACGGCGAGTTCGTAACCTAATTCCGATTGCAATATCTCCTAATCTCCTCCAAGTCAGGCGCGAAAAATCGGGAGGCCCCAACGATATCGAGACTTCGACTTCGCCCAACTAATCACTAGAAAGGTTAGAATCTGCCGGTTCCGACAAGAGCTCAAGAGATCCCAACTGAGAGCTGCCTCTCTCACCGACCAACCCTTCACCATGTAACTTGTTGCCTACGGAACCCCTCTTCCATGTAAGTACCCTCCCCTCTTCACTATCATTCTTGCTACTCATAAACTCTATCACTACCTGACTGAAACTTGCTTTAAAAGAACCCAGTTGGGAACATCCAAGGGACATATTCAGATAGCCCAGGCACACTTTCATTGTGAAAAAAAATCTTTAAAATCTAAAAAAAATTGAATGGCAATAACCTCATTTTTCTCAGCACTGTCAAAAAGTGAAAGGGAAATCGAAAGATGCGGACAAGAGATGTTATTTCGCTCTTAGCGAAAGGGAAATCGCACTTCCTTCCTAAGTGCGCAATCCGGCCATAGTCGGCGTTTCCTCGACCAATAGAACAATGTACCAAATGCAATGGCCGAGAGAGTGTGCGTAAAAGTGACAGAGTCAATTTCAATCGCTCTCTAATTCAAACCTACTTTCTGAGGGTTTTGAAACACACATAATTAGTGTGAGCTGTGACGTTATTTTCGATTTCGGGATGATTTGAAATCAATTTCACACAGTTCAAACCGCTCACGTTCGAGCGGGCTGAATGAAATGATGGTTCTTTTTGTATATATTTCTTCGGAGCGCGCGTAAATGAGTGGTAAAAAATAAAAATAACTAATAACTGAATAAAAATAACTTCAAAAGATCTCGAATTTGAAAAACGGCACAGCTCACACCAATTCTCTGATATTTGAGCATAAGCCACTTATTCGAGAGAGTCCACCGTCGTTTGCAACATCCAAAATCCAGCTGCTTTTTTCCTATTCTCCTGAAATACTTGATTTCACGCCTCTCACGAGAGATTCGACTCAGAATGATCAGAATTCGGCACAGACCAAAATTTCGATATGCATTTTTTTGCACTTTTGGATGCCACTGGGTCTAACTAAGATCCCTGAGAACTATTAAGGCACGCAACTCATTCTTCGCCGAGATGCTGCTACTGTTAGGTGCAGCCCTCGAACTTTGAGGCTGTTTTTCGACGCGTTAACGCAATTTCTATGAATACTTTTCTCTTGGAGCTTAGGTCCGTTTTCAACGATCTTTTGACCTATGTGATTCGTTTTCCGATACAACTCTGCATACACCGGTGTGCAACCACAAGTTGATATCAAGCCTAGAGCGAACATCAACTTGATATCAAGCTCCCGATTTCACAAGTTGATATCAAGCAGTTTCACAAGTTGATATCAAGTTTCCGCGACCGGGTAAAATACTCGTAAACAACTCCAGACAGTGCACTCAAAGCACGGGCGCGTTCACCGCGTCTCATTTTCAAATCAATTTATCGATTTCCTCCTGTTATTTATCGAATTTCTTCGCATTTCTATCTCAAATTACTGCGGGAATCGTGGAGAACGGCGACATTCACATTGAGGTATTATTTACTGCGGGATTCCTATGAAAATCTCGTCTTTTCAGAATGTGATGATATCCGAAATGGATATTTGGTTGAATAGTTATTATTTTTACACGTTCTCATTCATAAATGAAGGCCTCTGATCTTCATGCAGTGTTTCGTCACAAAAAGGCTCCTCCACTACTAGGAAATTGAAATGTCTGTCTGTTGGTATGTTTTTTTTCCTTCCGCGTGACGGACCTTTTTTCTGAATAACTTTCTTCAAAGTTGAGCAATCTTCTCAGATCCTTTTGCATATGATAGCCCTTCACGAAACACATCGATTTTTATTTTTAAAAAATCGATAATTTCATGGCCAAGTCGGTAGCGAGCTCGAATTCAAATCCGAGGGTCGCAGGTTCGATCCCCGCCGGTGCATAGTCTTTTGCCGCATTTTTTCCAAGTGTCAAATGTGGCCCAAACCCATTTTCGAGTAACGAGATTCACATTTGAGCATCTTTTGCCGATTTTTGAAGTGAAATATCGATTGATTTCACTTGATTTCACGCGATTTCATGAAATTTTCGCACATTTCGTTCCAAATCATTCCTCATGCCGGCAATCTCGCAGGAATGGAGTTAGAACGAGAGTGTAAGGAAAATTGAGAGTGACTCTCTCATTTTGGCACACTCTCTCGCCCCTGACCCCTTTCTGGAGGCCGCAATCATGCATCCGGAAGCTTCCTAATAAATCGCTTCAAAATCGCTCTATCGTCTCGGATCCTTTTGCATATGATTCCCGACCAAAATCCCTTTAAAATTTTGCAAAATTGAATTGACCAAATCCATAGCCAAGTGGGTTACGCGCTTGACTTACAATCCGAGACCCCCAGGTTCGAACCCCGCCGCGGGCAAAACGTTTGCCGCATTTTTCGCAAGTGTCAAATGCCCTTCTAGCACGTTCTTCAGTAAGGTGAAACACGTTTTCACCTGTTTTGCCGAGTTTTAACATGGAAAATCGAAAATTTCGAAAAGATCCCAATTGGATCACAGAGCGTGGGGGATCACAGGAAAAGTGTTTTGCGATGTCGGAAACGTGTCTAACACGTTTTAACGTGAAAAATTGAAAATTTCGTAAAGTTTCCAAATGATCCGGCGAGCGTAGGGAATCATTGGAAAAGTGTTTTTCGATGCCATAAACGATTTCGAATACGCCCGGGAAATCAACACACGGTATCCTGCGTTTCCGTTGAGAAAGGCTCGTGAGGCTGAGAGCGATCGAAAAAAAAGTTGCCACGGAGCCACGAAGTGGCGTAGTGGCAACTTTTTTTCGATCGCACTCAGCCTCACGAGCCTTTTGCAACGGAATAAGCCGGTACTCTTTCTAGAGATGAACACATTCCCCCCAACATAGTAAGCTCGCCCTGGACCGATCTTGGAGCCGGCTACTGAGTTCTACTCCCTGGACCGAGACTACAGCAAGCTACCGAACTCCCCCTGGACCGAGCCTGAAGAAGGCTACCGAGGTCCCCCTGGAACGTACCTGAAGAAGGCTACCGAGGTCCCCCTGAACCGTACCTGAAGAAGGCAACCGAGGTCCCCCTGGACCGTACGAAAGCATTAATGAAAGAAAAAGATGCTTTTTCGAAGTTGTGGTGCAAATTTTAGTTGCACCCGTCATATATCGTCTCGTCACTCGGCTATACACATAAATGTCGATAATTTTATACAATGGCAAAGATTCACGTAGTTTTATCTATTAATTATTTTGAAGCAATTTGTCGCGGAGGGGCATCTCGAGTCGATATACGACTACGAGTCGAAACTAGAACTCATCCATATTATCGATCCTGTCCAAAAAGAAATCAAGAGTCTGCGTGTCGAGTCAGTTAATCAAAGAAGTTTTCGCATTGAACATGCAAGTACTTATTTAGCTCATGTGCTTTAATTTCGTGCCTATTTCATAATCAAAGTCGCTATTCTATCGTATGGGTTGGGAAAAAATGCTACAAATTCCACATTATAAACAAAATAATTTACTAAATTCAGCTTCCTCGACGGAAATGACGATTTAGTGATTTGCGGCGTTCACGGAGAAATGATTACTTCCCTCCACGCAACGAAGGACGAGTCTGAGCAAGACGCACTGAGAGTTTACAAAGTGCCTAGTGGGGACGAAAAGGCGAATAAATAGTTTCATATTACACTCAGAGAAAAAGAGTTAGCAAATGAACTACTTATTTTTTTAGCATATATACTTTTTTATGCTAAAAAATGCTATTTTTTAGCATTTTTAGCATTAAAGCATTAGCATTAGCATTTTTAGCATTAAAGCATTAAAGCATTTAGCATTAGCATTTTTTCGATCGCTCTCTGCCTCACGAGCCTTTCACAACGGAAACGCAGGATACAGTGCGTTCAGAACTTTTAGAATACTTTCAGAGACGCTTCCTGTGATTCCCTACGCTCTCTGAATCATTTTGGAGCTTTTCGAATTTTTCGATTTTCACTTTAATTCACGTGCTAGAACACGTTCAGACACGTTTCTGACATGGCAAAACACTTTTCCTGTGAACCGGTGTGTTTGGAGAAAGTTTGAAAATTTAGATTTTTCAAGTTAAAACTCAGCAAAACAGGTGAAAACGTGTTTCACGGTACTCAAAAACGTGTTAGAACAGTTTTTAACACAGACAGACTGACAGACAGACGTTAGCATTTTCTAATATATAGTAATTTGAGAAAAAAACTGACTATATTCTCAAGTTCATATTGCCATATAGATGCAGATACAGATATAGATTTAAATATTTGTACCAAAATAATTAATCGTACAAAATCTTGGCAGGTCCGCCTCACCACACACAATCGCACCACGCAAGACGCGACCCTCCGGTTTTGTGAGGCGTTTGATATGAGGCTGTTCGCGTAAGGATCAACAACTTGTCTGAAGGACCTCGTACATCGACTTTCTGGAAATCAGAAAACGTGACGTTTTCGAGGGTGCTGATCATCATGCTGACAATCATTTTTCATTTTACTCATCGGCTGAAGAGTACTGTATCTACCGTTTTTGATGAAATATCGCTATATCTCACAAACCTGTAAGCGGTTTTGCATGAAAAATTTTTTGTAGAGGTGTTTTCTCTCGCTGATAATGATGTGATATTCTAATTTAATAAATATTATACGCGCCAAATTTCGAAAAAGTCTTTTGGAATACCTTCAGTTAGTATCGTGATTAACATGAATAGAAAGATTCGCCATGTTTTCAGCTTTCCGAATCGTATGCTACATGCATAGTTCAGAGGTACCGTTTTACCACTTCATGATCATGTTAGTCACCCATTTCTCAGTAAATTGACCGCAATTATTGGTTCTTGACTTGAAATAACAGGGCAAAATGACATTTGTCTATTGCCAGTCTGGGTTACCTCACTCTCATTCTCATTGTGCGTCCAACGGTGTGGTAAATTAATGGAGAAATGGGTGACTAAAATGATCGAAGTGGTAAATCGGTACCTCTGAACTATGCATGTAGCATACGATTCGGAAAGCTGAAAACATGGCGAATCTTTCTATTCATGTTAATCACAAATTACTAACTGAAGGTATTCCAAAAGACTTTTTCGAAATTTGGCGCGTATAATATTTTTTTTTTAAATTTGAATATCACATCGTTATCAGCGAGTGAAAAGACCCCTAGAAATTTGTTTTCATGCAAAACCACTTACAGGTTCCTGATAAGGCGATGTAGCCTCAACAACGGTAGTTACAGTACGCTTCAGCCGATGATTAAAATGAAAAATGATTGTCACCATGATGATCAGCGCCCTCGAAAACGTAAGATCCCTAATTTTGAGCATACGTTTCATTTTCAGCGTACATCGTTTTTATTGATTCTTAAGCGAACAGCCTCATATTATTAGTCAAGATGCAAAAACAGTTCAATGATAGAAGAGAGCAGTGTGACAGCTTTCAAATTTACAGATTTGATTTGACTCTCGCAGATAGATCCTCCCGAGCCACCGGAACGCACCACTTCTCGCACAGCGTGCCGAACTATTCTATTTGGAACACAACTATTTGGAAGCCTCCAAGCAGCAAGTGCGAATTATTGATTATTTTTTCTCTTTGTGTTTGAGATATACCATATTCCACCGCATAACAACGGAATGAGGTGGATCTCAAGCTGACAAGAAAACCAGTTGTCCCGATTATGAGTCGCCTGAGATATGTCACCTGAGATAGTGCACACAAAGAAAAATGTATAAATCCAGCCCCATCGTACATGAAAATGTACGACAAATGTATAACATGTAATGCATTTTAGCAAATATTTTCATGTATGATGGGGCTGGATATATACATTTTTTCTTTGTGTGTGTCAACATTCGTTTTCGGGTGCATCGTATTGTATTGATAGATGCATCACGGACTTGCGATTAGTTTCTCAGAAGAATTAGTGCTTCAAAATACACTCGACACATGTTAACCGCAAATAATCTTTGCTTCAAAATTCAAGTTGATTTATTCAAATGAAGGAATAACAGGATTGATTTGGCTAAAAGGAAAATTCGATTCGACGGAACGTTTTCGACCTCGCTCTGAAAATGGAAATGTCTTTTATGCGTTTTTATAGGTGCTAAAATGAATCGAGAATTGGAGAACCGTATAAAAGACGAAGGAACAATGGCGAAATATCGCCAGCATGGCGCTCTTGCTGACATTGTTTTTCGTTCTGTGCTTGAATCTTGAAGGAGCAGTGTCTAATGTAAATACTAATACAAGCAATACTGCAACGTCCCTTCCGCATGTGAGTTGGTCGTACGTAAACCATATTTTTAAAGAAAAATTTCGCAAAGACAATAAGGGCTGAACAATTTGTGGCCGAACTTATTACAATAATTCATAAATTATACACAACTGAAATAACGAGAAAAAAAACTAATATTTAAAAAATATATATCTATATTTCAGGACACTCCTCCGCTACCTGAGTGGATGCTTCCACTGAAGTACATTTCGACGATACACACTGCTAATTATAATTTGCATAATTAATTAAATTAAAATAGAAAACGATGTAATTGCAAGAAAACAGCCCCTTTATAGATCCTACTACAATTACAATCGCGGATTGCATGCATTCGCTGCCGATTCGGGGGGATTGGCAAAAATCATGAGCAATGGAATTGGTTACCACACATTTAATGGCATTTGTAAGTGTGACTGTACAAATTGAAAAAAAATCATCTGCAAAATATGCATTTCATGTAGAAGTTTGAGAAAGTATTTGTCACATTCAGATGTTATTGTAAAACACATCACGGCTGGATGGAAAAATTCAGGGTTCATGGGCAATTCGTTGGCCGAAAACCGTCTCGAGGACCTAAAGAAAATCTGCGGAGCTGCGCACAAACTGGAAAAGTTGTACTTCACCAAAGAGGGCAATTTGTACGTCCACAAATTTGGAGTAAGTTAAAGGAAACCTACTAAAATTGATTACATCAAAAATTGAACCGCATACCAAACAAAACATGGCGTCCCAACACGATTTATTATATACCAGGGCTGTGCGGAAAACTTTTTCGGAAAATTTTTTGGAGCTCTCCGAAACATCGAAGCCAGAAGTTACACACATGTGCTAGTAATTATATTGTAGCTTAATGAATGTACTTCAAGAATGATCAGTTGGAATTATCATATTTATATTTTGTTCAGAATTGTAGCCGATTTCCCAAAAATTTTCCGAATTTTTTTCCGACTTATAACATTTTCGGAAAATTTTTGGGAAATAGGCTACAATTCTAAAGACAATATAAATATGATAATTCCAACTGATCATTCTTGAAGTACATTCATTAAGCTACAATATAATTACTAACACATGTCTGTAACTTCTGGCTTCGATGTTTCCGAGAGCTCCAAAAAATTTTCCGAAAAAGTTTTCCGCACAGCCCTGTTATATACCCAGAGTTTGCCTTTAAGCAACTTAACGCAATTCGCACTTACGAAAAGAGTCAAAATTGTATAGCTGTTTCCAGAGTGGGGACGTATTCTGTGGATGGGTCGCAAGGAAGCAGAACGTTTGTGGAGCCCTGCACCCCATGTACCAGTACGTCTGCGATGGACGATCAGGTTATTTTTTCCGTTTCTTATGAAAAGAGATTTTATTTTTAAAACCTGCGAATAATTTTCAAATTATAATTACACGCGTTTTCAGATATAACATACGAGAGCAACCTGGAGGACTATTCTTCGTACAGAGGTCGATGGGACAAGACTAATGGGACGGTCAAATTCTTCCTGTGGAAATGATCACCAAACATGCATAAATTCAGTTATTATCGAATTCTTGAATGACCGAATATATACCGGCTCGGTCGTTTTATTGAAATAGTGATTATCAGCAATGCTGGTCCGAACTGATCGTACATGGAGTTGAAAAGTACACGGGTAATTGAGATGAAGTACAAGGGCCAGCTCATTTCGCGCAAAATGAAAAATGGCCCGGTTTATTACCCGACCCGAATATCGCACTCTAGTGACTACCCTTCCGTTTCCCTATCACTGCGTTGCGTTATGGTGGTGCTATATATATGAGCAGCTCCGCATATCTTCTTGAGGTCATCAATCCTGTTTGCTGCCAGCGAATATCCCATCCACCCTGAGAACGGTTTTTTTTTGTTTTTTTTGACTTCTCACTCATCTCTACATTCACTCTACATTAGACCCGAAATTTCATAATTTTCAATCCCCTCGGCATCCAAATCAAATTCGATATACAATTTTACTAATTGTAATTACCTTTGAAATACCCGATTTTAGGGATGGCAAAAGGAATCTTTCCCCTCATTCTGAATCTTTGCATCCCTACCGACCATGTAACACCTTGTTTATTTGGGGGATACAAGATAGAAATGTCCATGAATATAAGAAGCGCCCAACTCACAAATGCCTGTGGTTGAATGGTATCCAATTCCGTTGTTCATAATCTTATGCAGACCCTCTGCATCAGCAGCGAACGCGTGATAACCGATATTCCAGTTGTAATAGGATCTTTTAAAAAAATGTTATTGGGGCAGCAATTGATAATTGCCACCTCAAATCCAGCAACCATTCGGGACGTGGAGGCACGTCCTGAAATCGATTCGCTTACCATTAATCATAAGATTTCCCTATGAGTGTTTAATTGCTTCAAATAACAATTCATATTGAAAAGAACAGAAATGCAAATCACAACTAACGTTCGGTAGAGGAGCGAGGGTCGTTGTAGTCGGCGCTGGAGTGGTGGTCGCTGAATGTTTATATTTCATTGAATGTCTTTTTTTTTAAATAGCTGACTCGTCTATGTATGATATCGTTTTGTAGCAACTAACGCGCTTTTGGCTTAATCCACTCTGGAGTGAAAGGCGAATCGACGGGACGAACACATATGACGGTGTTCCTGATGATAAGATATGTGCTCAAATTGAGTTTTGTTTAAAATATTTTGTTGTGTAAATGCCGGTCATAGATACAAAACAACAAAGAAACAGAGAAAAAAACACAAACTTTGCGGATGCATCGATCGGCTCCCAGCACGCATATTTCACGCATTTATCGATCTTCGAACCGGCTACAGTTGCCGCTTGGCTCGCAGTGCAGTTCACTGAGGGAGAGCCGGATCCTGATATTTTTTTTAAATAGTGTATTATAAAAAAGTGAAATATATGAAAAGTAAATGTGCGTTGCTTTTTAAAAAAAATTGTCGAAATGAATATACAAATTGCAATAAATTTCTCACCCAGGAACCAACGGGAGTAGGTGATTTTCTCTGTCATGTCAAATACCCATCGACCATTATTCAATGTCTGATCGATCCACGCTGAATTGGATCCATCGGCGAGGACTTCTACAAAATAATGTATTATTTATTGTGTTTACCTCGTATATACTAAACCGGTCAAAACAACTCATTTACAAGTAAAATTTCTAAATAAATTGCCAAAAAAACTAACTAGCGATAGCATTGTTGTCTGCATCATTTCTCACCACGGGAAGCGCCATTCCTCGCTCTTCACAGTACTTCTTTCCCTGAATATCAAAAATCGATACAAAAATTCGCATTATTCTGATTTCATTAAAGCTGAGCCTATCAATGTCTTAGTATGCTTTTAAATATAAAGTTAAAAATTAAAAAAATTTAAACAAGGAAAATTGAGTAACACCTCTTCGAAGGCGGCAGTATTGTCCGATTTTACGACACAGCGACCGGGCAATTGAGGGCGTTCGCTGTCCATGCACGAGAATAGATTATCTTTATGGTATATTATTTAGCAATACAGAAAAATCGATACACGTACCGTACACGCATAGCGCGCCCTTCTTAACGGACGATAGCTCTTCGGTATGGTAATCTGCGCTCTTCAAATAGCTTTTGAAAAATGGAAGAGACAATTCAATGATTGCAGTATTTTTTTATTTTATGAAAATTTTCACCTCCAACTTCATTCTAATCAGTACGTTCGCTGCTGAGTCGTCCCTGTACAACCTCGATCTGTCGAGAACCTTTCGACAGGCAACTGCGCCCTCGGCGCTCGTCATCTGATAGTACATTTGTAAACGATACAATCAGACAAAATGTCCAAATTGGACTTCATTATTTTTTTCGAAATTATTGTGGAAAAAACTGTTGCCCTTAATGGCGAAGTAGCAAAAGTCATCGTCGGCCTGGCTCCGATAAGGGAGCATATCGCATTTCAGACGGAATTGCTGTGCTGCAAGAACAACCCTAGATGTCAGGGCGAAAGATCTGCAAAAGTGAGAGACTCCCTTTCGATTTCTCTCTCTCTCTCAAACCCCCTTTCTATCACCCAAACCCCTTTTTATATAATAAATTATAAATTTATTTTACTATTCCGACCCCACCTGGATGAACTCTGATCTTCGTCTGTTAGAAATATCTGTTATCTATCTATCTGTCTATCTGTAGAATCTGTAGAATCTGATATCTGTAGAAAGAAAGATCTGATCTGTTAGAAATAACAATTCGCAATCCGGCACAAACATCCAAGCGCAGTAAGAGCAGCAACAATAAAAGCAACATTTCGAAATTCCTCTCCCCAATCGTTCCATTCCTCTTTTATACGATTTTGCATTTGCCGATTCCAAACCGCGCTTTTAGAGCCTATAAATACAAAGAGGGGCCATTGCAGCACTCTCGGAGAAGGGAGAAAGGAAACTTTTCAGAGCTTTCAGAAATTTATAATTTATTATACATGATAAACTGAATCGCCTATTTAAGTAAAACAATATTATATTTATCAATATTGGGAGTGTGTGCGGTCATAAAATCGGCAAGAAATGGTAAGGAAATTTGGCGACACATTCAAAATGTTGATTTATTTTAAGATTAGATGCGTCTTTAAGACCTTAGGACAAATATGATCTTAAAATATATCAAAATGGTTCGCATATTATTCATCTGTCATAGTATATTGGTGCTCCATCGTTAGTGTAGTTTAATGAAAGAATAAAATGTTCGATAATATTTTTATTTGTTATCATCCGTCACCACGCATTAGTCATATGAGGTTAGAGTGTTTTTAACGTTCAAGGAGGAATGGTGGACTGCTATTGTTGCAAACACAATGCTTCATAGAATATTTTTTTAAAGTTTCGGCGTTGCCATACGACCCCGCGTCATATTTAATGAATCAGACTCAATTTTTGCAGTGAAAAGAATTTGTTGACAATTCACAAAGGAAAGCTAAATCAAGAGGAGTTTTGGGCACCGCTTGGTCATAATTGTGAACAATCATTATTAGCTTTTTGATAAGCATCATCCACGCCCCATGTTTTGTGCGAGATTAGATTCGCGTTAGAGGAAGGATTATCAGTTCGGTTTTGCTTGCGTACAAATAGGCTCACACCCCTGGGATATCCATGTCAATACGCGAGCTTCCATACCAAGTCATCGTTATGCATATCTTTTGTCCACACAATTTTCAATGATATTTTTCACGTTCCAATTATTTTCTTACATAATTGAGTTTGGGTGGTCCTCTTCTTCTATCCGCGATGGCTTCGGCATCCTCTCGCACGCCGCAATTTAGGAGAAGCTTAACAAAAATCGGCAACGGATCCTACGGAGAGGCGAGTATTCTCGGGGTTTCGAAACGCTTCAGTTATTCGAAGACTAGGACAAGCGGTATTAGTAATTTTGATTTATTTTGAATTTGGCTACAATCAGAGATATTTTAATAACGCATTAGTTAAAGAACTTCCCACCAATCTCAAGGCGGACGGGTTTTTACACACGTTTTGCGCGAAAAGAGATTCGCGTTAGAGGAAGGATTATCAGTTCCGTTTTGCTTGCGTACAAATAGGCTCACACCCCTGGGTTATCCATGTCAATACGCTGCAAAATTTTGACACACCTACTCAGAGCGCGAAGTCTCCAGCTTTCCTTACTCTGGAGTGTTCACTTCTTCTAATAATGGGAGACTTGATGTCTCCATCTCTCAATTTTGCATGCTCTCTCAGCTGGAGACAACATCTCCAGAGTAAGGAAAGTTGGAGACTTCTCGCTCTGTGTAGAGAGTGTGTCAAAATTTGGGTCAAACCGCACCCCGCTGACACTCTTTGCAAGTGCACGCACAGTTGTAGAATGATTCATCATCCGAGAAATTTCTTTCAAAACCTTCAGGAAAAGATTAGATGCATGATGCAGACTCATCGGTACAGTACCATACTATTTCCCATACCCAGTATTACATTTATAAAATGATACGAACACACAAAAGTCAAAATGGTACTTCCTGTGTTTACCAAAGCGAGAGAGCGGGCAAAAGTGAGAGGGTCGCGTACGTGCCTGCGTGGTAAACAACGGAAGTACGTCATTTGACTTTTTGGTGTGATCGTATCATTTTATAAATGTAATACATCACATCACTTATCATCCAGGTCGAACAGTACTACAATGCCACCATTTATTGATGGTAAAAAAACTGCGCAACGATCTTGTGAATTATCACTTAAGATTATTTTTTAAAGAGAGGTTTAAGGTTTATTAATTACGGTTTAAATTTATTAATTAATATTTAATAATTAAGGTTTAATTTATTAATAAAGGTGATTTAAGGTCTATGAAGGGACACTCATCGAATCTGGCCGTCCGATCTGCGTGAAAGTTACTAGAAAACGAAACGTTGGTTGTATTTTTTAAAAGAAATCACAAATAAAATCCAGGACCGAACCTTCAGGAATGAGTACGACATTCTTAGAAGCATGCAAAACAGGGAAGGAATCATTCAGACACTGGGGTGAGTGAGCAACTACTAAAATGTTTGTAGCTCGTGCACACCGCATTCATGGTTTTCATTTTAATTGAAAAATAAACAAAAAAACTCCGAGATCCGAGCCGAAAACGAATTTTAATTAGAACACAGTGTCGTTGTACGCGTAGCATGATTTATCAATTATTATTCAAGCACAGAGCGCCCTTTTATGCCACCCTTCCGTTTCATATCAATGCACATTGATGTACTCTTCATTTCACATACTCTCTCGTTCACCGAACGGTCGAGAGAGTGTGTGAAATGAAGAGTACATCAATGTACATTAAATCCCACATAAAAGTTGGTAAAAAAATCTCCGCAGGTACACGACAAACGATTGGGAACAATGCATTCTTCTGGAGCGCGCGGAGGGATCGTTGATGGTATTATAAATAAATGTTTTCAAAAAAAAATGTTTTGTGTTAATTTTTTTTAAAAAACATGCGTTTGCCAACTCGCATGATACAGGACCTACTCGGCGACATCGGTATTTTTTTTGTTTATTTTGATTATTTATATTTTCTATACAATACATACATATTGCATACATATTACAAGAAAAAAATGGTTTCAAAAATAGTGTTGTGCTTTCTAAAATTTATACAAAGCCGGAGCTTATCCGTTCTTTTCTCTAAAACAGTCATTTCTTCGAAGTCATCCCGGGTTTGGACTAACCGCATCCGTTGCTTTTAATTTAAAAATAGAGCCCGTTCATTTCTCACAAAACTCTCCTAGCCCACGGTTGAAGAGAAATGAGAATATCCGGACTTATTTTTAAAAAAATCACAATCATTATTCATCATCAAGCCGGCTGGTGATTTAAATGAATTCTGATCTCTTCGTGATGCGTATTCCCTGTGTGAAATTGACCACCAGTCGTTCGCAATTGAATTTTGATGTTCCTTCTTTGATCCAGCCTCCGCAATGACTGTGCTCCTTGAACTTGGTGTGGCGCATCGCGATATCAAGCCCGACAACATTGTCTTTTTCGCTGACGCAACTACAGCGCAGCATACTATGATATCGAGTGCGCCCAAAATCGGGTAAGAAGTGTTTTTTTATTGATTTATAAAATAATATGAAAAGAAGCACAGGCTAATGTGACACTCGACAATGAGATACCTCTCGACAATTTTTTTCCTGCTTTCCAGCGTTCGATATCGTTTCAAGCTGTGCGATTTTGGTTTGGGGCGTTTTGTGGACAACATGCAGCGCTCAATCACCGCGGGAGGCACCGACCTGTATATGGTAATTATCTATATATGGTAATTTTCTGTTGTCTAGATACGAAACTCGTACACAAGTTCTCGGCATCAGGATCAGATAGTGTGTGAAATGTAGGGCTCGCTTTTTTGTATTCCAGTAAGGTGCTTTCAATTTCTGTCTATTTGATTATAACTAGGAGGTCCACAACGTGGTCTGCAGCTTTCTCTGAACTGAGGGAATCGAATATACGACTATCGAAATTTGTGATTTAATTTCCAAACCCTTCTTTTGTCTTTGTTTTAACGCTCAAATTTCTACTGGCCAACTTTGATATTACATTTATAAAATGCTACGATCATACCAAAAAGCCGAATTACGAACTTCCGTTGTTTACCATACGGGAACATTGGCGTCCCTCTCGCTTTTGCGTGCTCTCTCGTCTCGGTAAACAAAGTCCCAGTTCGAAATTTTGTTTGATCGTATCAGTTTATAAATGTAATACACCCCTTTCGATAGAGCTCGTCGTCAATTCCAACATTTTGGCAAAACTGGAGCAGCTATGTTTAAAATTGCGCTTGTGCACTGTCGGTTTCCTTTTTTGGTGATTGTGGATGCCCATGAGATTATAGCGGTTCATTGTTTCTGCAAAGTTGCATTAATTATTTTCAAACATTTTCAGGCGCCTGAAGTGCTCGCTTGCTACCATCGTCGGTCTGATTCTCCCTCAGTCAACGCAGAAATGTAAGTCATCACAATCAAACATTTAAGTGGCGCATCATACCAAAGGCATTCCACGGGCTTAATGTCTGGGAAAAGGCACATGAGTAAAAGAGCGTCATCAAAATCACGAGGGGCACCCTTATGTTCACACACTATCATTTTTAGAACTCTTCTCTGAATGTTTAGTACCGTGTTGCTAGTTTCTGAAATGAATATTCTTAAATGTTCGAATGTAAAAGCAGCTTTTCCACTAAAAGTCGATTCAAATTATTTCTGCAAAAGTAAACGTGAAGGAAGTGAAATCTTCAGTTCAGTGCTGTTGTTTTGCAGATAAAAAATACATATATTTAAATAATGTTTTCCGAATGTCTAGCGCTGATCTGTGGTCGCTCGGTGTAACTCTTTACGAGTGCACCACTGGCCGGCTTCCCTTCTACCACGAATACACGGACGGCTTCCTGCGTATATTAGAGAGAAGACCGACCGGGAAGGGTAAGCATTTTTTTCCTTTAAATTATTTATTTCAATGTATATTTCACATGTTACGGAGGTTACCACTCAAAAAGTCGAAAATGAACAGAATTAAGCGCTTCAAATTAGTTTCAGAACAGATTTACCTTATTTATTTAGTCATCTAATTTTTCTTTTAGAATGGTCAGATGTGCGAGACCACCGTCTCTTCATTTCGTACACTCATTGGTCCGCCAACCGATGAAGAGAGTGTGCGAAATGAAATACTATGGTGTAACATCGCGCGCTCTAGTCAGAACTAATGCAAATCAACATAGCCAACAACAGTTATCCAGTGCATACATATTCCATTTCAGCCATCGCCTACCACAAGGGAAAATACAAGTACGCACTCGAAAGTTTGCACCATCCAAGGTGAGATATATTAATCTGTCGACCAATTTTCAATTATTATTTAATTTTTTTAAAATTTAAGATGGTTTCTCAAGATGATGAGAATGTTGATCGCGATAATGCTCGGTCGGACTGATTACAATGTGATTCTTTTCACTATTTCATCATATCAACAGGAGTATTGTTATCTTATTCTTAAAATAATATTTGGCGAAATTAATGCCCACTGCTTCCCGGAGAGATCCGTATTGTAATCAAGTTAGAGAATAGTTATTTTTTGGGCTTGTGTCAAAATGACCCTGACGTACAGGGATTCAAAAAAAGAGAAGGGATGAAGAAAAATACGAAGCGAACTAGATTCTTTATTTATTCGTTTGACCAAGTATGTACAGGGAGCTCTTCTCATGATTTCCTCGCTGTCCAAACTCCGCTCCCGCATTGTCTATACTGTCGGCAACAATCTCTTCCATATCGCTTCGCCCAAAATGAAGCGAGGAAATCCTTGGTCAGATTTATCAATCAACCAGTATCATGCCACAAAGCAGTAAAATGTAATACAATATACAAAATTATACAGGCACGAAACCAAGTGGGATCTTAATTTGAGCGAAATGCTGAACTACAGGACCGAAAGTGTATGTGTAGCGGATGAATGGTGACTATCGATTGAAATTATACACAAATTGACTGTAGTATTCTGTCTATTCTGAACATTCTGAATACTACTATTACTTACTACTTATAATTACTGAATATTAATAGAATATTCGGTCAGTGCATATATGACAGATGCTTTCCGTGTGTAGAATTAGATAATTTTATCAAGCCTCAAGTCATCTGACTGCTGAATCGTGCCTCTGTTCCAATTACATATTTTCACAAGAAATATATACATATTTATTCGAAGGAGGTATTGCCTTTGCAGCTCGAAAATGCAATTTCTGAAGAGAGATGATCTGATCGTTAGAGGCATGAGCAAAACCGAATGGAAAAGGTCTGAGATATTTTCTTTGTACTTCTTTGAAAAAATTCGGAGAGAGCAAAATAATTTTTTAAGCACAATACTTCTAGACAGATCGACGGAGATTGGGATAAATGCCGTAATTTCATCCTTCCAAAAGTGGTCACGCTCCGCGCCGACACGCAGTTCACGGTGAATTAAGAAGCCACCCGTGGATCTTCCTCCTGAGCCCCGGTCTCTCATGGATGCTCTCTTAAATAATCATTATCCAAGTGGTATACAGGCTGCTGATACCTAGAGAGGGGTCAAGAATTAGAAAGCGTGTGCTCTACACTTTCTATATATCGGAATGGAGTATATCGATCTCAAAGTCTTACAGCATGGACTGCCTGGTGAAGCTCTCCGGCGTGTTAACTAACCAGAGGACGGAGGCTCTGAATCGGATAAAGAGCGAGCTGGACAAATTCAACCTTTTCTCACTGCAGCCCGAGCAAGAACAAACGATACGATCACTGTGAGCCATTTTAATTTTATATATTATACATTTTTGTAATTTAATATATTCACTCTCCTCCTCCTCGTTTATAGTACTCGTTTATAGTACTCGTTTATAGTTTATAGTACCCGTATATGCAACGTGCATTGCTTAATGCGAAAAAATATCTCTTGTTGTGAGAAGCCGTCTCATTTCTAGCAAGCGAGCAAACGAATTCGTTCAAAATGGAGGCCCATCAGAGGTGAACATGACGGAGATGCTGGAACGAATGGAGGGAAAGTTCAGGGGATGTGCAAGTTAGTCTTATTTCTTTTACTATTACAAAAATTAAAAAAGAACAAAATTATCAGTAAATCTCAACTCGGTTGGACCACGCCTATATAGGAGCACGACGATTGATATTCGATTTACTGATTCTATCATACCACTACTCTACAGAAAGTCATAACTCGCTGTTCTTACCTCACGATACTCACGTTATTTGGTTGTACGTCGATACAATATATATTTGCAGAACTGCTTGAATTCCTCGACAACTCTTCTACTAATGATGCGAAATCCGAATCGAGAATAAAAGTTGCTTTGGTCGGGCTTACGAGGTCACTCCCGCATGCGCGAATAGCTTCAGAATACAGTTTATTTAGAAACGTTGCAATCTACACGCGTGAGATCTGGGAGGAATACATTTCCATCAGTCACCTCATGCTGAAATCGATGGAGTGAGCTCATTTGTGTTTTTGTTTTGTCTTCATTGATATTATTCCATGGTTAACGAAATAAACGTTCATAGTGAAATATTCCATTTTGTATGCTTTTTTTATTTCTCGAATTGTAAAATATTTTAGCGATCTCATCGAATGCAATAAGATGTCGGACAACATTGCTGCCGCATGTAAAGGAAACATTATTTTATATAAATTATTTGAAAAAAAAACATAATTAAGCAAATCTAAAATGAATAAGCTGGTTATGATGACTATTGAGTAACTATTCTTCTGCTCCTGACCAGAATAAAGTTTTTGTTTTGTTTTTTTTGCCCCATTTACAGTTCATTTTCTTGTACGCAATCATCTGATGGAATACATAATGAATGAATGAATGAATGAATGAATAAGAGAGATAAAATCACAGATGGTTAATAAAGTATTAGCTAATATATTACAACTATGCTCAGGGGAGCCGCTCCCACACCTCATCATAAGCCGCAGCCGATCGATCTTCATTCACACCAGGCCCGCGTAAGCTCCTCAGGGTTTTCAGCAAGCCCGATTTTCAGTTCAGCTTGCGCGCAGGATTGTTGTTTAACAATCTGCGCTCCCCTCCGTTGGGGGCATTTCAAATGAAATCCAGCACTGATTTCAGCAGGGTTCGACGACCCTAAAACAATCCGTCGCGAATCGGCATTTCTGTAGAAAGGCTCCAATCCGAGATGAGCGCAACAAACAACAATCCGACACGACCTCGTTGCGTGCATGTATGTGCAGAGAAAATGGAACACCCAATTCTCAATTGCATCGATATCTATCATTTAGGAGCACTGAAAATGCGGTGGAGAAGTTCTCAGTCAAGGCGTGGCTGTCTGGTCGCACAACACCCACGCGATCTGTCGACGAAGACAAGAAAAATGAAGAAGAGCAACGATCAAAGTGCTGGATTCAGTAGAGTTTGAAATTCGGTAAATAATTGGATTAGCTATATCGTATGCTATCTCACCAATCGACTGGCGTAGGGAGTGTGCGAAGTGAAGAAATCTAATCCAAGTATTTACCCTAATTTCCAACTCTAGGATTCAGCAAAGGACCGCAGTCGGAACGCATTCCGAATTCATTGTTTCCTTTCTGTTGTGCATTTAATACTCGTGCTTTAATTGTATCTAGCTCATCGCATTTGCTTTCAATGCCCTCCTTTGTGAACACTTTTATTTCAATATTTTTTCTCTTTTTTTCTCAGTATTTTTACGATAAACAACAGTTGAATCAGCAGCGAATTGAATCAAGAAAGAAGATGCATCAGAATTTGCACTACTTTTTAGTACACTACGGAAATTTTCAAAGAAAAGAAACAACTATTGGTTTAGAAACGAATCGTTGGTGAACCGATCTCATGGCAAACCCACAAGACAATTCTAAAGAATCTTACAGTTCAGCATGAGGCCAATCTTTCAAAACAGCAATCGCTCGCTTTTATCTACCGGGGTAAGATACCTTGCGAATTTCTTGTACCCACCCGATCTCGATTTCGACACAACATGCACGGTGACCAAGTAGTCGGTGTCTTTTAGCGTATTTTCGAAATATCTAGCTTATCAAGCACTGTTATCGATTTCTGTGTTGCGTTTATCACACGATGAGTCATGTTTATCACTCCATTAATGAAGAGCTTTGTCGCCCCGCTTATCAGTTTTCCTCATCCATTCTCGCGCAATGGCTACACCGCACCTCGAATCGCTTGCTTTTGTGAAACACATCCCTATTCCCAAGAAATATCGATGTGCGATCGTTGAAAACGGTAAGTGTTCCCTAAGAATTCGCTGAAATGTTGAATTTGCAAATTTCCAACTAGATCTCACTGCGGAGGAGAACAGGGACATGTCAAATCAGACAATTACTCAAAATTTTCGGATTATACTTGTTCTTCCACATTCCGTGTAGTTTTAGAACGAACGCACTTACTCGCATATAATCCCAATCAATCATTTATCATGCCAAAGTCGTTGATTGAAAATATATATAAAAATATATAGATTGAAAATATAATAAAATATAATATTTGATCAAACGCTAGCTTTCAGGAACGTTATTTCGCTTCTATTCTAACGCGACCGGAGTCTATATTACAGCAAATTTTGACAATGAGTGAGTCATTTAAATGCACGATAACATAATTACGAGAACACATACGACTTGAATAGAGAAAAATAATTATGCGATTTAAAGCTGTAATAAAAAAAATAGAATGTAGTGGTTCTGAAGAAGACTATTTTCTAGAGTACCCAAAAGCCAAGAATATTCTGTGTTGTCTTTTCTATAGTTTTTTCTTTCATTTTGCAGTGAAAAGAAAGCTAAAGTGCATGCTGTATCAGTTTCCGGAAAGTTGCATTATCAAGGAGTGTGGAAGAATTCGCTCTATTTCCGATCAGCGAGTCATCAGGTATTTTCATGAAATATGTGAAAAAAATGTTATTAGTTTTTTTTTCTCATTTTCTATTTGTTCCAGATTCACTATTTCTACAAGGCATTCCTGAGCGATAGCTACCTGTTGTTTGTGCTGGTTCGGAAGGTTGGTTTTGTTTGTCTCGTTTCAATAAAGAAACAAATGGTCTTGTCAGATGGTTAAACCGGCAGCTCAAACGCTGATAATGATGTACGATTGCCCGTTTTATACGCAATCCGACGGCGTTCGAAGTTTTCTTCATCACTATGAAATGGACGAACACGCTAGTGAAATCGATACCAAGTATATTGCCATACTTGCGGAGCACAATGCCCGAGTGTTCAGGTTCATTATTTTCCTGCCATTTGTTTGTTTAAATATTATTTGTTTTTTTAATAGCTGTTTTGGAAATAATTAGCTTCTATCATATGCCGAAGAGCTATAGTATACTATCATTCTAACAGTAAAGGAGGTAAATTTGCGACCAGGATCAAACGGTTATCCGCATCAGAGCCACAACTGTTTCCCTGCTTTCCGAACTTATAGGGCGCGTTAAATTCGAATTTTTTCATATAAATAGAAGACGATTCGTGTTCGCTTGTGGTTCTGAAGAAGTGTGCTTAGAAGCTGTCGAGGACGGACCTCTTCTGATTGGCACGCAATCCGAGTCCAGTGTGAGTTGCACTATAGACACAATAATCTCCCAAAAAAACTATGACTTGAGATATATCCATTCCCTTCCGGTTTTCCGCCAATAGTAAATAATATTTTAACATTAGTAGTGCTGCTTGAATAATTTAAATATTTTAATAGCAAGTAATCGCCGAGGGGCATCTTGAGTCGGTCTACGTCTACGAGTCCACACTGGGTCTCGTCCATATTATCGATCCCGCCCAAGAAAAAATCAGGACTCTACGAGTGGTGTGAGTCAATCTTTCAAGTTTTTGCAGTCTTATTTATCTCATGTAAGTTTATTTCATATCTATTTCATAATTGATGCCTTTAATCTATCATAACATTGGTGGGTGCAAAAGCTCATTCATATGCAATATTTTATAGCAATAAAACTATTGTAATTCAGGTTTGCCGATTGGAATGACGACTCGAATATGATTTGTGGCGTTCATAGGGACACGATCACTTTCCTGCACGCTACGGAGGACGAGTCTGAAAAAAACGAATTGAGGATGTACAAAGTGCCCGGCGGGAACGTTGAAGTGAGCGCAAGTTAATTCAAAATAAGTTTAAATGAATAAGGAAAATAATTTTAAAATAGACTTTTCAACGATCATGGGGTATGGCATTTCTATAGTAGTGACAAAAGATAACCCTAAACGCGTATAACAGAATACAATTGATCTAACCTCTTCATTTCCATGTCTTTAATTCAGCACTCCTACAGACCATTTAAAGTCAGAAAAGGTTAATAAGGTTAAAAAAAGGTAAAGGAAAAGTTGCTACCCGAATCAAGAGGACTTTAGGACTAACTGTAAATAGGATACATTTAGGCGCAAGTAGAAGCCTTCCCTTCTGCCAGATGTTGCAGTTGTCGAACGGACAACGAGGAGTTGAAACAATCGCTGAATTCTTTCGAACGGAAATTGCAAGAAGTGGAGAAAAAGTACAAACGGACACTCCTAATGGTAGGCCACTTTCACTATATTAAACAGCAGGAAAATATTGAAAATAATATTAGAAAATACCGATTTCAGCTAGGCCGGGCCACGCACCACATCGAACAAGTGCCTTCCAGGAATAATGATGGTTAGAACAACACCTGTAGCGATCACATCGGAATAAAAATTTCTAAAATTAATCATTCATTCATCCATTCGCCTTAATTCCATCAGGTATAGATTGGAGCATAAGTTGGATTGCCGAAGGGTAAGAGACGGATGTCTGCATCGTCGAATTGTTTATTTCCTAAAAAAAGTATTGATTCTCTCAAAATTGCGCCGTAGTACAACACCCCAAAATTCCATAACCTGATTATGAAGATGGTTGGCCATCATTTGGGAAATTATTGGCCACGTGATTAGGGCGAGCACAGCGCAGGACTTCCCACAGATAAATTGATAGTCAACGAATCAATAATTCTAGAGGAGCGTAATATCCAGACTTTTAATGTCGTTCCTCGCAAAACGATACCTTTGGAGTGGTAGAAAAAGTTTGCTCTGAGATTAAAAAAAAAGGTTCAACTATTTGCATCAGATGGGAATTGAGGAGGATTTCGCAAGAAATAGTGCGAGAAATGAAGGAGTCAGCTATTATAAATTCACAAACACTCGTTCAAAATAACAAAGCGTTCCTCTCCTAAACAACAGATACGACTGTGAGAGAGCATGGCAAAGTGAGAGACACGTCGACGTATAGAATGAGAGTACACCACCAGTAGTCCATTTCATGAACGTATCATTTTAAAATTGTAATAGTTTCGTCGCTTATTTTCAATGTCTGATGACCCGGTAGTAGTAGAGAAAGCCTGCTAAACTGGGGAGTAATATGAGCAGGTGGGACGAAAGTGCATGAAATTTAAGAAAAAGCAGAAACTCGCGCAGAAAAGTTTCTGAATTTTGTTTTTTTTTCTTTCAAAATCGGCTTTCAAGTTCTTATATACATAATTATTTTATTTCGGCGATCAGAAAAACAATTATTTCATAGCAAATCGTTTTCTACTCGCATTTCGTCACAACCGTCACAACTACAAATTCAACAATTACGATTTTTACATGGGCAAGAAATTCTTTATATTGGCTCTGCTGTTTTGTTGCGCGAAATGGCGTCTCTGAAAGTGGAGAGCAGCTCGGTCTTGGGCCGGCCGCTGTTCAGATGAAGGAGTGTCAATACTCGTTCCCTCACGGGTGTGCAAAATACTATTAGGAGATATGGTGGCGCTGCGGAATAGATGTCGTTGAGGGCGTTGTAGAAGAAGTAGAAGACACGGGTGTCCACCTGAAGTTGGAGACAATTGGTTACAATCTCAACTCCTTTTAGCGTTCAATCTTTTGGCTTTGGTTGCTTATGTTTCACCATCTGTACAAAACGGTTTTAGATTCGATCAATTCATTCTGAGCCTCCCTTGAGTTTGTTTGAGATTACGAAAATAATTACAATTTTAAGCGCACCTTCGTATTGATGCCAAAGACGTAGATGTAAAAGAGGAAGTTGATAATCTGTAAATTATATTTTCCAAGTTTGAGTAAACTCAAGGAATCGTTTTGGTATTCCTGTGTTTATCCGGCAGTTTGCCTTCCACGTCCGTATAAAAGTATAAATGTCATACCTCCAAAGTGCATACTATGAGTGATATGTAGATTAGCTGCTGCTCCTGATGGTTTCGCTCACGGGCAGCTTCAGATAACTGTAAATCGTATATTTTATTTTAATGAATTCATTTATTATTTGAAGGTTGACTAATGTGGTGTTTACTTTTTTTATTCCAATTTAAAGATCCCATCCCCGATTAGAGGTCACAACGTCCGCCCACTTCTTGGGCTTCCACAATCTTTCATGGGTCGAGTTCGTTCATCAAAATTCGCCTTTCTGCAGATTTTCGCTCATCCGGTTTCGCATTTGGTTGAAATATAACGATACCCTTGGAATTTCTGCAGGAAGCAGAGACTCCGGAGTAATGCTACGCAAATTTTCCGGATGAAATTCTACCCTAGAAGGGCGAAAACTCGTGCAACTTTGCTCAAACTGAACGCAATTTCTCAAATCAAATATGTTCCAGATGTGTTTGTCACTAGTGTTGACCAGTCGAGAAGTCGAAACAAAAAAGAACAAAGCATTTCAACTCTGTTTCAAACAGTTCTCTGTTTCGCTGTTAATGTTACTTTGTTCTCAAACAAAGGTTATTTCGAGTAGTCAACACTAGTGTTTACCATCCCCGAAACAAGTTTGGTCGCTATAGTTCCACTAGGGAAAAGGTAGGATATTTTCCAATTCCCATCATGAAATCAGCACAGGATAAATGGCGGCAATGAATACGAACGGGGTATCAAATTTTTCGATCCCCGCAATAATTGAGTTCAAAAGACGACACCAATAATATCACGTATTTGATGTCAATCAAAGTCGAGTGCGTTTCTCGAAAAGAGTCCGTTTCGTTCAAACTATAGTATTTTATCTCAAGTTTCACCCCATTTCCACGTACCACCTGATCTCCCCATTGACCTCACATCAATTATCAATTTTCGCAAACAACTCAATAATGGGGGTCTCATTGTCAAATAAACAACGTTTCTGTGTTTAGCAGCGGAACGTTTTATTCTTTCGGACGAATGTTCTAATACCTGTATTGTCATGGTGCGCTGGCCTTTGACGGTCGGCGGCTCGAATCTCACCGTACTCACAGTGCGAAAGCGCGCCTTGAAGAAGTACACGAGCACGAAGTAGCAGGCCATGATAGCTATGACGATGGCCGTTTGAGAGAGGAACGCATAGGTGAAGAGCAACTGACGGAAGCGCCAGTCGACAAACTGCAATTAGACGGAATACTGTATTTGCTTACCGAGAACTGATGGTGCATAGTAGAGTGCGGAAAGTGAGACGGCCCGACACCTTTTTGACCCGCCTGCTCGGAATGATTGGGAGGCATTACCCGACACCTTTGCTCGATTACCCGATACCTTTTTTGCTCCGGCACATGAAAACAGCTTCGATTGAGTTCATTTGACTATGAATTTGGTTGAGAATACTCCCCCCATGCTAATTAGCATCTTCCCTATCATTTCGACCGCTCTCCTTCCTCGAGAGTGGTCTCTCCTCCCGTCAAGAGGAATGCGCCTTCAGATAACACACGGTGAGATTTACTTTTATTGTTCGTAAATAAGCATTAGAACATTTTTATTTATTTGCCCATTAGTCACAATTGAAAAATGATTTAGGAACTCTTTTATTCAAAATTGTAACTATTTTCTAAGTTCTTCCGCCTCTTTCCTCTCCCCATGGATATTTATGTTGATGACAGATCCGATAGTGATATCTCTCGAATTTCTTTCCTATCGCACTTCCACTTTCTACTCTAATGCTAACTTTTATCCTTCATAATTGTTGTTTCACCCTTGTGTTCAATCAGGCATGCCAAAATGTCATCAATAGTAACTTCATGTTTAATTATTCCTTTTTTGTATGATAATTTTGTTCTTTTCAAAAGACGGTGACAGGTGGGACCAGGACGATTGATCTACACACTGATTTGCCCCTATTGCAACCTTTCCCCCATTCCCAAACGATACTTCCCATAGAGAGTCTTTATTTACTGTACATTGTTCGTGTAATCACACATTTTTCCGCTGCGCCTTCGGGCGTCGATAAAATATATATAATATTTCCAGAGCAACACAATAAACCTTCAAATTCGGAATGGGATCGCCACATAATCGTCAGAAAACTTCTTCTTCTTCTAAACATGCCAATCAACTTTTCAAATGAAAATACATGGAAAATACGCGACTTTGAAACTGCGGTAAAGCCTTGTCTAAGAGCTCGACAACATCTTACAAGCTCTCGCACCACTATCATGTCCACATTCACTATTTATGATAGATATGTTACTCTTATGGTTGATCTAAGAACATTCAACGGCGCCTTGACCGTCCCTTCAACAAACAAAACAATAAAAGGGAAAGGGGGAAAGACGCGTGTATGCTTCTTTCGTCAAATCGATACTCATAAAACTTATTGTCATTATTTTTCAAGAGTGTGGTCGTTTGCTTGTCTAAGTTGTCGTAGCTGTCAACTCTCCCAATAATTACAATCTCAGGTGTAACAGTCATAAGCACGCATCGACTGGGTCGGTGAACCAGCCACCCTCGCGGATTGCGGTACATTTCCGGATCATTGCGCAGTATGGCCTCCACCTCGGCAGATACGGCCGCTCTCACATCGATATGGAGTAATTTCGGCTCTTCTGTTATACCGGTCATCTGCAAGTGAACTAATGAAATGGAGTATGAATAGTAAAACAGAATTCATATTTGCATTCCCATTCCATCTGAAAAGTCAAATTAAATGGTTTGGCTGGATTAGATTGAAATAGTTTTGCTACACTTTTATTTGATACTCAACATTCAAAAAAATTTTTCTCATTTTCTATTACTCTATTTTTAAATACGGAGTAAATATTTCGTACGATACATCTTTTAGAGCTGATGTATTAAAGGAGGAGAATCAGGAAAGTAATCGGGTCTATTAGTACAGGACTTCACCTAATCGGGACTATTAACTCTTCTATGGCATCTACATAGGAGTTGGAGCCGTGTTTTCCAGAGTAGATTCCCGCAAACCGCATATAAGTTTGAGCAATCTTATTCGCGTCTTTTTTCAATCTTGCTTTGCCACCCTGCCGCACAGAAATTCGAAAAAATGAGGGTGAGGGATAAGGGAAAATGAGGAAAGAGCGACTGCGCCATTGAGAGATAGGAAGGGAGAAAAGAGGGAAAGAAATATCCCTGATACTCCTTCTTTAAATCGTCAGAACGTACTAAAAAGAATTTTTTAATGCGTTCACACCTGGAATGCGTCAATGATTGCTTGTGCCGTGAACGGAAGTATGCCTCGTGTTGTTACCATAGAAGCAGAAACAAGATGACCTAGTAACGAGTCAGCAAATACTTCCATTTTTCCCTCTTCATACTCTGGTCTTGACGGATGAGGAAACCGGGCCTGAATGTATATATCAGTGCGTTCGCGTAAGAATCGTAACACCCGTCGTACAGCAAAAAATGACTGATTCGGAGAAAAAGACCAAATTTAATGAAAACAATCCATGTATGAATAATGACATTTCAAAAAAGTGGTCATCGATTAAAAAGTGTGCACTGAAAGACACTTGCGGGAAATTGCAGAGAGAATAATGAATAAGAATAAAGAAGAATAAAGAATACCTTCTTTCTTTATTCTTTCATTAATGTGCGATATTGAGATCGCATCAAAAACAGTTTTGCCCAAACTGTCGTTTTGTCTAGGACATAATAGTTTCGACGGTCTTATATAGTGGGCCTTCTCACATTTGAAGCTGTTCTGCGGAAACCTGTCGTGATGATTCGCGAAAAATGCTCTGAAATCCTGGATGCGACAGATTTCCCCGGAGAAAAATCGACGGTGATTTGTGAATTTCGGATATTTTGATCACGAAGAAGAGAATGCAGGAAGCTGAAATTTGTTTAGACGGTTGTTACATGGTGACTCTCTGACAACTCGCGTTTGCCTCCTCTGTCGCCCTCTTTGTTTGTTTTAAGCGAAGCGTTTTACTTATAGGGACGCGTGTTTCTGCATTTAAAATACTTGAAACTTCGAAATCAGTCTTATCAAGGTGCAGCAGGAATGAAAATTTAAATTTCTCACCTTACATCGTGGTAGTGTTCCCGATTAACAATTATTTCCAATGAATCAAATCGGGAATTATGAAAGACGTTAGTCAAGCGTTGATCGTGCTGCCCGCTCGATGAAATCTAGGAGTAATATCATTTTTAGACCAAATGACGGCGGCTTAGAGGTTCGGGGGGATACGAATTTTCTAAATCGAACACAGTACAAACGACAGACAAACAAAAATGCAAAACGCAGCACCCACCGAACCACTCCTCATATTTAACCCGCCAAATATAAAGTGAGCACAGAATACGATTTCATATGTGTGCCTCGTCATGAGAGAAAACATACGTTAAGATGCAATATTTCAATAGTTGCATTTGCAAACATAAATTTAAGACATCCGATACGTCTTTAAAAGAAATCTTCCATCTTAGTTCATTCTTCCATGTGCTTTCACTCATATGACCAGGAGAAGTCGAGAAGAGAAATGTGTACCCAGACTCCAACTGAATTACGACATAGTCAATAACAATTGAATTAATTGTATAAAATGCTTTCGTAGTTTTTACTCACTACATTCATTCGGACTCGATAGAACTTCTTTCGCCCGATTTTGTAGTCAAGCGAGTAAAATCGTCTACAAGACCGTCCCAAATTGCTCCTGTCAATGGCATTCAAATGGAATAGAACTTCAGCCATGACCTCATCAGGCATTTTGGTGAGGTGACACTGTAATTTAATTAATTAGATTAGTTAAAGTAATTTAATTAATTATATTAAAAGAAATCCACCTACTTCGGAAAATTCTTCTTGCTGTTCGTTAGCTGCGGAAAGGATGCACATGCTGTTGTTAAATGCTTTAACATATTCTATCTGTGTTTAGCGAACAATAATACAAGATTCATTAACAATAAGTTAAAAAGGATTCATTAACAATAAGTTAAAAATGAAGAACAGTGAAAAACTGAAGGCATGTTTTTGTTGGTTATGGACGCTTAATTGACCCTCTAATCTTTCAATTGAAGTGACAGAAGATAATGAGAGAGTGCAAAGTATCGAGAGTAAGCGATCGTAGATAAAGATACTACTGGGAAATGGGGAAACGAGAGGAAAACTAATGCGAAAGTCTGAATGAAAGTCCCTTCCTCTTGCCTTCTTTCTTATCGCTGAATCCGAAAGAGTACCGGCGAGAACCATTTTAGAGAACGAGAGAACCACCGAGAGAGCACTCGAATCGAGAAAGTCAGACAACGAGAGACGTTCTTGGTATGGTGCCAACTCGATGATGTGCGCATCCTATCGTGACAAAAGAGAAACGTGGAAGGTGACGAAACCGATTGCTCATCCCTTCCACATGATTCCAAACGTACAGACAGCGGTTAGGGCGATAGTGTGTGCAAGTCTTTAGGCGCCACTAGGTCCAAGTCTTTAGGTGCCACTAGGTCCAACTAAGATTTGCAATTCCCTTATGACATTTCTGTTCCCTTAGTAAACTGGTACAACAACAGAAAAATAAAAGAGAAAAACAAAAGAACCAAATATTCTCATACCTCGTTTCAAGGATTCAGTTTCGGAAATCGAGTTACGGTATCTTAGTAATTGATCGGCATCGGTAAAGCGCATTAAGACAAATAAAACGAGAAAGGGTATGCAAAAAAGCGAATCTGCAGCCCTACAAGGTATAATTTGTCTTTTGCGCGTGTTCTGTGACACATATCTTCATCAGTATCTTGCGGCCGTATTAATTCTCTGCTCTCCAGATCTCTCACTTCCATTGTCAGATGTGATGCACCAAACAAATGTATTTTATTTATTTTATAATATTTATAATCTTAAAACATAACGTAAGTTTCACATATTAACTTTATGAGTAATATCTTCATTATGTTTCTTCGCAATAAGTCATTGGTATATTCAATGTTCATTTGTACAATCCGGTCAGATCCCAATGTCAAAACTGGGCCCGGGGCGACCCGAAGCGACCCATTGACTTTCACAGCAAGGAGAATGAGAAATTCACGTTGAATTACGCTGTGTTCTCGAGGTCATGACCGAACTTTTCATGTATTTCACATGAAATTAAGTAGTTGCGTTAATATAAAATAAATTATTGAAAACGGTTCAAATTACGAATAATAAATGCACCAGAGCCGGACTACCGTAGTTGAGAGCTTTCTTTTCTACAGATACCGGTCTTGGTGTGTTGCTTTCTTTGGTTTGGTCCTCTTAACTACGGTAGTCCAGCTCGGGTGCACATATTATTCGTAAAATGAACTGTTTTAAATCATTTATTTATAATTAATGCAATTTTTAAAATTGAAAATACATGAAAAGTTCGGTCATGACCTCGAGAACACATGCGCACTTTTATTCAACTTGAATTTCTCATTTTCCTTGCTGTGAAAGTCAATGGGTCGCTTCGGGTCGCCCCGTTTTCAAATGGGATCTGACCGGACTGTATCAATACCTATCAATTTCTTCATTCAAATACGTTGCACGAAGTATGATTAAGTCGGAAGCGCATTCATGTATCGTAGTAGGACACAGATTTTACACGCTATAACAAACTTTTTAGCTCGCATTTTCCCACACGCGTTATTACAATTTACGTTCACGAAAAAACTTCTGGTGGTGTACTCTCTTTCTATACCTCGGCGTGTCTCTCACTTTATCATGCTCTCTAGCAGCTTGGGAGGGGACGATTTAGTATTGTGGAGGAGTGTTTGTGAATTTCTACTATACCCACATTTTGGGTGCAAACAGTCTCACTTGAGTGCAAACAAGCTGGGAAATATGTACCGAGTGTGGCATATCAGGCAGGGGGAGGGAAGAATCTGCTGAATAATCGCGGTGTGATAAAATTATGATGGAAAGGTGCATATATGTTCTACAGCACATCATTCCACAGACCGGTCAACCTTCCAGAAAGGCCTTTGGAGTGAGAGAGTGTGTGAAATCGAGAGAGACCCTCTCACCTTTGCACACTCTCTCGCTCCAACCCTGGTCTGTATGTTTGGAATAATGTGATAGAAGAGGCGTCATTTTCACATGCGCACGGGAATGAAGGGGAAAGAGAAATAAGCTGAAGTTAGAAAAAAAAGGATTGTAGAGGAAAATACTGTGCACCAACAATACGATGATTCCTTGCTTCCGATGATGGGTATTGTTCCGATTCAAACGACAGGGATGTTCCTCACTATGAGACGTGACTAGTCGATTCGAGAAAAGTGTAAATGTTCAAAGTTTTCAGCATATAACTTATTTCAGAAGTGATAAATTTGAAAACTGAATGAGTTTCTGGGACAACTTTTTACGCCTTTTCGAATGATATATGTCTCGGAACACAACTCTGAAAAATTGTTTTCTAGATTTTCGTGCCAAATTTGGAAATTTTTCAATACTTTTCTGGCTGAAGTGTATCTCGCCCCTGGGGACTCCATACCCAAAGTATGGATCATCTGCGACCATTTTGAAAAGATTGTGCAGTGCCACTACTCAATTTTTCCCGCTACTACGGACAACGCGTTTAAATATTTGATTTGCGCCTCCAAAGTATACAGCCCATTCTTTGAGCATTTAATTAATTTCGCACGTCAAAATATGAGCCATGGCCTTCACCGATTTATCAATGCAACATTAACACGTCGCCGGAAGCATGGAAGTCGGAATAATTCAAATGGTGTTCTTCCTGGTAACGCTCTTATTCAAATTCGATGAGATGGCAGTAACTTCTGTGTCCTCACCAAACCACAGCTCACTGACGGCCTTTCGGTATTCTGTGCTAAAAAACAGACACTGTTCAACAAAGTCACGCTTAATAACATTTTCCACACAAAAAGCGAACTGTATTGCATGCACCCCACAATTCAACACTCTTTGATAGTTGACGAGTGCAACTTTCTCTAGAGTGCCTCGAGTGCCCTGGAAAGGCACATTTTAGTTCGCGCTGTGTGTACCGAGCTCCCTGTTCTCATAATTACGTATCAAGGAACTTCATATTTCAAAAACAAATTTTTAGAAAAAAAACGCTGACCTGGTAAGAAAATAGATGGGGAACTTCACAGCGATTCCGAAATTGACAAAAAATGCCGCAAAACACACCCATGCGATTCGGTCTCTTTCTGAATTGGATTGTGATGTGGTATTTGAAATCGGAAATGAATCGGATTGCGGGTGAACGCATAGAGAGACAACACCATTTGAGAGGTATGAGGAATTTTTTTTTGTCTTTGCCTTCTCTGTACTCTATCGACAGTGCTATTTGAAAGCGTTTCTCGTTTTTCGAGATAAGACTTATTTTTCGAGCACGCGAGAACCAAAGTGACGGTCGTTCGCATTTTAAAGAAGGAGTATTACGATCTCGCGCTCATTCATTCTTCATCTCCTATGTCTCGATGGCGCGGTCGCTCTCTCCTCATTTCCCATTATCCATCCCTCTCATTTTTGAATCCCTGCGCGTCAGGGTCAGTATGGCACAGAGCCAAAATCGAATAACTCTGTTGAAACTTGTCGGTTGAACGTGCGGTTTGCGCCGCTCTAACCGAGGAACCGAGCCTGATAACCCCACAGTGAGAACTCAGTTGACCAAAAGTTCGTGGGACATCACCTTTAAGTTTTAGCAAATATACAGCTTAATCTGAAAACATATTTTTTCACAGAAAGTTTCACAAATTGATACAGCCCAGTTTTAGAGATAATTCTATTGTGGGAAACTGCAGGTCAGAGTGGAAATTGAGAAGGTTTTATTTATATCTTCAAACTTTTTTGCAAAAACCAGGGAGTACGGATTAGCGCCGTTACGGGCGCCATTGGTGCAACGAGAAGTTGCAAACATATTTGTTGCTTTTACGTCCTTTTCTCTAATAGTAGAGTTTGAAATTCGGGTAAATAATTGAATTAGCACTCTTCATTTCTCACACTCTCTCACCAATCGACCGGTGAGAGAGTATGTGAAATGAAGAGTGCTAATTGAATTATTTACCCGAATTTCAAACTATATCAAATAGGGTTCCCTTATTGGAATGATTGGAAATGAACTCGACACCTTCTCTCCCCAATTCGCTCTCGTACGCGTTGTGGTTTGCGTTCCTTTGTTCCCCGCATGTATCGTTTCACATTAGGTTCCGATAAGACGCTTGACTACACTTTTAAAGGTAACAAGACAAATACCAGAAAAAGAGCGAAATGGCACCCACACACT